>CALSFV010000016.1:795000-1477942 GCA_943737045.1 Parapristionchus giblindavisi | reverse complement strand
GAAAATCGGTAGCGGTGAGTCAAATGTAGGCATTCGTTTGGCTATGATAAGATCAGCCAACCGATCTATTGCTATCTCCTCGAGGCTCTTGTGGATGGACATCTGAAATTGATAGTTAAAATGACACCAGAAGCTAATTTAAAACTCTCCGCTCTGGCCACACTCTCTCGCATTCTTTGTCTGCGAGAGAGTATTGCCAATGCGGAGAGTAAAATTAGATTGGGGTGTTCCTTTAAGAACAATATTTGTTGAACTCGTCAGTAGTTTTGCGAGACTCGCGTGAAAGAATGTTTACTATTGCGCAAAATAGATCATTGTAAGGACCTGTGGCCGTATGCAAGAATCGAAAATGTGACGTCATTAGCGTAGGCGGAGGCGTTTTCCAAAAATCCTCCGCCTACGCTAATGACGTCACGTTTTCCTTTAAAACGGTTTTCCCGTTGTTCTTGCATACGGCCACTGGTGAAAGACGCTGAGTGAGAAGGAAGGCGCCTGAAGGGCATCAACATATTTATCGTTTCTCAAAATTTGCAGTCAATTTTAAAGTGAAATCATTGATAGTGGGGGCGATATATTATAAAAAAAGAAATGTAACAGCTAAGTAACAGTATTGCATTACAAATATGAGAACTAAAAAGCACAGATACATCTTATAAGTCATACTGACAAGGTAAGCACCAGTTACGACGGAAACGATTATATATATATATTGAGTGATTAGATTTACTTAATGTATGGAAATTTACAAATTCCGTGCTCCTTGATATTTTATTTTTTGAAAGACTTTCGATTATAAATAGGAAAGACAATGGTAAAGTAGAAAAATGATCGGTCTGGAATAAGAGAGATCATAAAAGGGAAAAATTTTAAAAAAAAGGTCGTGTTAGAAAGAGAAAAAAGATAGTAAATCTAAATGTATGGTGATATTAGGACATAGTTCTAATGTCACTCTATGGTGGGGAGAAAGCTGACTCGGGTCACAGATAGGTCATGCAGCCATCTCGTTGCAATTTGCCTATCTGTTGACCTGGCTCTCTCACTATCTCCCTCTCTCTCTCCCTCTCCTTTCTCTCTCTCCCTCTCCCTTTCTCTCTCTCTCTCTCTCTCCCCCTCTCTCACTCTCGATACTGCAGTATCCTCTCCGTCTCATACAGAATAGAAATACTTTTTTTTTATTTTCAACATCGATTTTCAGACCTTAGGAAGCCCAAACCAAAAAAATGAAAAGACCAACAAGTCTTAGAATTAGATTATCATTCTAACCATGTACTTTTTGTTAGGTTTTCTCGCACACGACTAAGTAACCCTCCTTTATCAATCACAGTGCTGGCCAATAATATTCTATGATATTTTGGTTATTCAGCCATAACTTTCTTCGCAGAAAACCATTTTTCTTCATTTTTAGTATGTTTTTATAGATGATACTGTCATATAGGTCGGCATGTGCTTTTTTTATTATTGGAGGCCAAGTGGTCTATGTACCACGAGAGCCACGATCGCCTAATTGTTGGCTTCACTGGTCGTAGACGGCTCATATGCGGTAGGCGGATCAGTAGACATATCCTCTGGTATTTCCAAACTAGTAGTTTACTTAAGTGACGTCACAGACTACTAGCTTACTGCTAGTTCACTACAAGTGAAAGAACTTTTGACGAAATGCATTACCGTATTATACACCACTTCTAGTAAACTTAGTTTTAACTAGGCGTAGACTTGCAAGTCTACGGCTAGTGTGAAATATAGGTAAACTGCTAATTTGAAAATACCAGAGTGGTTGGAGGTTCCGTAGGAGCAATCTTGATAAATTCTCTACATTGACAGAGAAGATCAACTTAATTGCTTTCCTGGATCAAAAGTTATAAATAAATTTAAAAAGCGTCCCATGACTTAACGCAGATATTGTGTTTAGCGTTCGTGATTTTATAGAAGAAGCTATTATGGCAAACTTACAAGGGAAATACTTAACCTTACCGCGTTTTTCTCTAATTTTGAAACATCAAATAACACAATATCACTCAAAGCTAAATACCACCCCTATCTACCGTACTACCTCCGGAACTCCGGCTACAGTACATTGGCCCCTACCGTACTCCCCACAACTACCGTACCTTGATATCGCTATGCGTGTGCGGTGACCACGAATGGAGGTAGGCAATGGATGAGACTGCGGCGTTGAAGATGTTCGCTATCTATATCTATATTCCTATTATTTATTTATATATTAATATATCAATATTCTTGACCACAACATACTATATATAAAACAGAATGGTCATCCGTTTGTTCAGACCACTCCCCCCTTTTCTTTCTTTCTTTCTCTTCCACTCTCTCTGCCATGCCCACTCTCTCCGCCGAGAGCAACAAATTTCGTGTTAAAACAAAAAAGTCTCTGTTTCCACAAAACCGAGAAACGTTCTGAACATTGAGATTCGCCCTGGCGGAGCTCACGACAGACTGGCCACTCGTGATCAGATCGATAACGGAACTACCTGAGTATTGATTGATTTCGAGCATCGATTATTTCTTAGATAACTGTCATAATTAACTACAGCGATTATATAAGTGTGGTACTGAACTATTGCAATCATAAATCGATATTGATTATCGATTGTTTAAAAAAATAATCGTCGTATTGTATACATCTACATACACATCTACGTCGATTATTGATTGGTTCCTCCCAGACCACCGTAGTACCTGAGCACAGTTCAGTGATGAGGATGAACTCCTTCGCTCCGCTCGCCGTCCGTGCCTCGCTGCAGATGGACGTGAAGTACCGTATGATGTCCGGGTGTCCCAGCTGGAACAAAGGGAGATATTATTTATTGGGTTTTCCGCAAAAAATGTTAATAATGAAATCGTATCATGGAAACGGTTATGGGCTATGAGAATTGAGTGCAACATATTTCATACATCACAGACAGCACTTGCGATATATTATTATAGCAGAACGACCTTGGGTGGGCGACTCGACGTCAGATTGATCATCAACACATTCTCCGGGATATTACAGGGAAATAATGTTAAGAAGCCGACAATGGTGAGTAGATCAAAGCAACACTGGGCTTTTATTTGTGGTCTACCAACATTCAAATGCAGTTTTTGGACATCCTTCAGCCAAATCCCCATGAAAATCGTCTCTTAAGAGCTCAATCGAAAGCTCTCAACGAGCTCTATCGATTGAGCTTTTGAAAGAAATCTTTCCCGGAACTGTGGAAGAAGGGAGGGGACAGGAGAGGATCTATCTCGTCAGAATTCAGGAAAAATTTAAATCGATTAGGAGAGCTGAGATTAGGAGAGCAGCGAGAGCTTTCGAACGAAACAACAAAATGCGGTAGGGTTTGGCATAGTTACTACATATATTTCTATGATACGGATGAAGGATGTACATATATGCTCATCTTTATTCATTTATTAATTTCTTTATTCCATCAAATATATATGTTCACAATCACATTAATAACAGAGGGAAGAGAGTTTTTTTAGGAGATGGATTTCCGTCGCTTATACGCGATTTCGTATGGCAGTTTTCAAAGGAACTACCACAAATATAAACTGATATTTTTAATAATATTATATACTTTATGCGGTGCAAAAGTAAAGTATAATAGTTGATAGATCAGGATATGAAGTGGAGTACGCATAAATACGATGCCACGACTAAGATAGCAATGATGATAGTCACAATTACTGTGAGAATTACTAAGAAAAAGGTAATGAAGTGATAGATTCACGAAAAGATTTGACAGAAGGACATATTATAATATTATTATTTAGCTGATTATGGTTTGTTAATTTGTAGATACATTCTCCTTCGCCCCTTTGAGTACTTCAGAAAGACGAGAATGCAATTCTTTCATTTTCTCATTCTTCAGTAATCTGTTCGATTCGAGTGCCTCGAAGCGTTCCAGCACTTCTTCGACTCCTTCCGAATACAAAACCCTGCAAGAGACAAAAGAAGATTAAAGGCGCACAGCAAGTTAATTTGAAAAGTTAATTTGTTAATTTGAACCTTTGGATTTCAAGACTACATATCTAGTGGTCTACTTATCATTCCCGCTAGAAGTAGGCTTTCTACTTATTGTTACACGTAAGTTTACTTTAAGGGGTGTATTAAACTGTAATGCATTCTTTCACTCGTAGTAAACTAGAAGTAAACTTCTAGTCAGCGACGTATTTTGGATATACTGCTAAGTATTGAAATACCAGAGTCTCTGCTCTGGCAGTGATCTCTCGCTTTCTTTGTTTACGAGAGCGTGTTTCCAGAGCAAAGATTTTCAATTTAGCTCGGGTTTGCATTTGAAACTTGTGTGGATGACTGCAAGAGGCAGTATAATATGAAGTAGAGAACTAACTTTAGGTAATCACAATCGTCGATCGTGGATAGAGAAGCGATTGTTAATGAGTAGAGGGCGAACATTTGAACTCCGGGATAGTTAGTATTAAATAGAAGATCAAAGAATGGAATGAATGTACTGCAATACATTATTAATTAATCATGGCTAAAGCTGCAAATTGCAATGTACTACACTGAAAAACACTTTTTTCTCTCTTTTCTCTATATGCTTAGTGTTTGATTAAGACATCGGCTCAGTGAGATTCCAGGAAGTGCCGGACATCTACCTCACCGATTTGGCCCAAAATTTTTTCATGGATACCCCCATGGCCCTTCATCACAAAATGGGTATTCATTTGGGCTGATTCCTTGAAACACAGATGTGGCGGGTTTTCGAATTTTGAAAACTCGATTTTCACCGAAAAAAATGAAGCGACCTAGGACCAATGTTAGTGTCGATTAATTATAAGTATAAATAGACAACAAAAACTGGCTATACGACGGTCCAGAGATCCGATCGCAAACGGATTTTTTTACCTCCTCAAAACATTCTAAAATTAATTAAAATTTTAAAACAAAAAAGTGCAGTCCATTTTTTGCCTCATCTTATAGAGCAAAAAATTCCGCGTCGAATAATGGGAAAAAAATCAAAAATCGAAAGACCCCTCTTTTGAGATAAATGGACCTGAAATTAACCCGAAAATATTTTTGTTTTCAAACCCCCTCGTGTTTGTACTCATATTGAAGAGCTCGTAGAGTAGAACAACTTTCATGTTGAACGTTTTGTCTGAAACTCTTGTACAAGAGAAATACATGAATTAAGATTTATTGGATCCAAATCATTTCGTTCGCTTATATCTTGAGAACAAACTACTTTCATAGAATACGACCAACAGGAAAAATGATGTACTCGACGAGTTCGTTAAAATGAGTATAAACATGGCAAGGTTTTAACAACTTTTTTTTCAAGACCAATTTCCAGGCCATATTTTTCAGCATTGGGGTCTACAATTTTTTTTCGTGAAACAACAAACTAAGTATGGATTTTTGCGTTCTACAATATTGGCATAATCAATTTGTGCACAAAAAATATTTTACTTTCGTTTTACTCAAAAGTGGGTGAACAACCGTGTGAATAAATAAAACTCATGTAGTTCTCTTGTACATGAGTTTCAAACAAAGTGCTCAACATCAAAGTTGTTCTACTCGACGAGATCATCAATATGAGTACAAACACGAGGGGGTTTGAAAACAAAAATATTTTCGGGTCAACTTCAGGCCCATTTATCTCAAAAGAGGGGGCCTTCGATTTTTTATTTTTTTCGCTTATTCGACGCGGAATTTTTTGCTCTATAAGATGAGGCAAAAATAGGACTGCACTTTTTTGTTTTAAAATTATAATTAATTTTTGAATGTTTTGAGGAGGTTAAAAAATCAGTTTGCGATCGGATCTGCGGACCGTTGTATAGCCAGTTTTTGTTGTCTATTTATACTTATAACTAATCGACACTAACATTGGTCCTAGGTCGCTCCATTTTTTCCGGTGAAAATCGAGTTTTCAAAATTCGAAAACCCGCCACATCTGTGTTTCAAGGAACCAGCCCAAATGAATACCCATTTTGTGATGGGGGGCCATGGGGGTATCCATCAAAAAATTTTGGGCCAAATCGGTGAGGTCGATGTCCGGGGTCACTGGCACAACCCTCGAATCTTACTGAGCCGGTGTCTTAAAGTCTTTGACCAAACAAAAAAGTACCGAAAGGGTCTTCGATAGAAGAAAGATTGGACGTGTTTAACTTTTATGATAAGTTCTTCAACAGGCCAGCATTCAACCCATTTTATCTGAAACTTATAATTGTTATGTGCACACGGTAGATCAAAGATAAAAAATCAATGAATAAAGATAACTCACCAAATGTTTATCCATAATCTTTCGGGATTGTAATCCATCTGAATATAGCGGCGACGCAGTCAAAAAAGATAGGATTCCCACTTTGAGATATTGATTTTGACGATTATCGATCGAATATTTCATGTTAAGCATACTAAAGAGAAAAAAGTAATAATGCTTATATTTATCTTTTCTATATGTTTGAAAATCTCTGATCGCTGGTCGAAAAAAAGATCGCTGGCCTAGCAGTGATCACCCGCAGGACTTCGTGTGCCTTAAATAACGGTTTGTACCTTTCCCTTTACTTTTATGTGTTTGAAAAGGATAAAAAATGAGAAGGAGAAAAGATTTCATGAAAGAGCTTTAGTTGTAATTAGATGTTATGACTTTCTGAAAATATTTTCCATAAAACTTCCTTAAGAGCTCGGATCTGTAAGATTCGAGCATTTCGGCCAGATTCCGGACATTTCGCCAAGAATTTTGATTCAGGCCACTGCACTTTATGGGTGTAGGGTACCTTGGGCCCACATTACAAAATGGTACCCAAAGTGGCCAAGTTTGAAAACTCGATTTTCATATTTTTTCAACCGAACAAGCTAGAGTCCAAATTTCTTCGGCATTGTGTTAGGCATGCCCAATGTGCACAGAAACACTATTGAGATTAATTTTAAGCAATTCCTAGACTGATTTTTTTACCCGAATTTTCGGTTTTTTTTCGATTTCTCGGCATCTCAATTTCAATTCCGCAAAAGTTCTCTAGTATATCCATGTAGCCCAACTACTAGTGCATGTAACCCTGCTTGGCGGAAATCGATCTTGGATTGCGCGTGTCGGAACAAATCGGTCTGATTTTTTCCAACTTGACTCAGAAGCGTTATTTCATGATTTTTTGCTGTATTTTCCAAACGATTAGTGCGGAATTGTGGTCTACTCAAAGTTTCGAGGTGAGTCGAGTAAAATGACACAAGAAGCCCATCACTTGGATCAATTTGAAAATTTCGATTTTTATGACCCCGGGGTCATGGTCGAAAATTTCAAAATTTCTCAAGTTTGAAATGTTTTCATTTATGTGTCTTCTTGTGAAGTACTAATGATGTGAATAATATTCAGCCAATGCTCAATGGCTGATCTCTCCTTTCAACCATTTTTTCGAAAAAAATCATTCTGATTGCGTACCAAAAATCAGATTTATGTTTGAATCGGTGTCCAACTTGCTTTCTGTAACATTCTGTCTAAGTACTTATTTAGCAATGTACATAATCAATATGAAAATCGTTTATTTTCGAAAATTCATTTTTTGGAAATCGATTTTTTCAAAAGTGAGCCGAATGCCGGGATTTCAGTTCTACTATGTTTACTCATCAATTTAATTTGAGTGCCTACTTTCACGGAAAATTTCTGAAATATTGCAGTTTTTTCGACTCGGATGCTGCGTCAATTAGCAAATGACAATGACTGAGAAGTTTCATGATGAGTAAACATAGTACAACTGAAATCCCTGCATTCGGCTCACTTTTGAAAAAATCGATTTCCATGACCCCGGGGTCATGGTAAAAAAATATGAATTTTCCAAAATTAACGATATTCATTTTGATTATGTACATTGCAAAGTGCTTAGATAGAATGTTACAGAAAGTAAGTTGGAAACTGATCAAGCACAATTCTGACTTTTTCGCACGCATTCAACATGAAACTTTTAGGAAAATTGTTGAAAGGAGAGATCAGCCATTGAGCATTGGCTGAATATTATTCACATCATTAGTACTTCACAAGAAGCCACATAAATGAAAACATTTCAAACTTGAGAAATTTTGAAATTTTCGACCATGACGCCCGGGTCATGAAAATTTTCAAATTGATCCAAGTGATGGGCTTCTTGTATCGTTTTACTCGACTCACCTCGAAACTTTGAGTAGACCACAATTCCGCACTAATCGTTTGGAAAATACAGCAAAAAATCATGAAATAACGCTTCTGAGTCAAGTTGGATACACTCAGACCGATTTTTTCCGACACGCGCAATCCAAGATCGATTTCCGCCAAGCAGGGTTACATGCACTAGTAGTTGGGCAACATGGATATACTAGAGAACTGTTGCGGAATTGAAATTGAGATTCCGAGAAATCGAAAAAAACCGAAAATTCGGGTCAAAAATCACTCTAGGAATTGCTTAAAATTAATCTCAACAGTGTTTCTGTGCACATCGGGCATGCCTAACACAATGCCGAAGAAATTTGGACTCTAGCTTGTTCGGTTGAAAAATATGAAAATAGAGTTTTCAAACTTGGCGCCCACCACGCCGCGTTCCACTGCTAGGGCCACTTTGGGTACCGTTTTGTAATGTGGGCCCAAGGTACCCTACACCCATAAAGTACAGTGGCCTGAATCAAAATTCTTGGCGAAATGTCCGGACAATGCTCGAGTCTTACAGATCCGAGCTCTTAAGCTTACTCGAGAAAGTTGGTACCCAGGATGTCGAAAAGTGCTTCATGGTTCTCTGGCATTATTACAACTTTGTAGACTGCCAAAAGCATCTGAATATTAGTGCGAAAATAAAAAAAAATCATGGAAATTAGAAAAAGGAAAAAATTGAAAGAAGAATAATTTAAACATGAAGAAGAAGAATAAGAACAAGAACAAGAAGAACAAGGAAAATAATTTAAACATGTACGTAAATATAATAATAAATAACTTACGAGTTGATCGGATAGATGGATGATGGGATCATCACGTACTATTCTGAACAGAAGTTCAAGACCCCTGTCCCGAACAAATTGGAAATACGATTCAGCCGATAAATCTACAATGGACACACTGGAATTTAAATATAACAAGTTTCTTTTCCAAAACATAATAATTTGGTTTAAAGGTGAAGACCCGTTTGTAAATCTATTACATCTGTCTTGCCATGCAATAATCCCTTCTTGCACGCTCAAAACCTATTGCAGAATTTTCTCAATTTTCAAAAAAGTGTGCGATCAATAAGCTGAACCACGATATGCATTCTGTTCTGCAGTAGATTTTTGAGGTAAAAGCGTAGACCGTGGAGCTCACATTTTTAAGACAAAAGCGTAGACCGTGGAGCTCACATTTTTAAAAGAAAAGCGTAGACCGTGGAGCTCACATTTTTAAGAGAAAAGCGTAGACCGTGGAGCTCACATTTTTAAAAGAAAAGCGTAGCCCGTGGAGCTCACATTTTTTAAGAGAAAAAGCGTAGTCCGTGGAGCTCACATTTTTAAAAGAAAAGCGTAGACCGTGGAGCTCACATTTTTAAGAGAAAAGCGTAGACCGTGGAGCTCACATTTTTAAAAGAAAAGCGTAGCCCGTGGAGCTCACATTTTTTAAGAGAAAAAGCGTAGTCCGTGGAGCTCACATTTTTAAAAGAAAAGCGTAGACCGTGGAGCTCACATTTTTAAGAGAAAAGCGTAAACCGTGGAGCTCACATTTTTAAAAGAAAAGCGTAGCCCGTGGAGCTCACATTTTTAAGAGAAAAGCGTAGCCGTGGAGCTCACATTTTTTAAGAGAAAAAGCGTAGTCCGTGGAGCTCACATTTTTAAGAGAAAAAGCGTAGCCCGTGGAGCTCACATTTTTAAGTGAAAAAGCGTAGCCCGTAGAGCTCACAGCGTCAGTGGTTAGTATCCAGTGCTTGCATTGGCGCCATGCGGGACCGACTCACTTATAGTGAGAATTATCGTAATGCCAGTAAGCTTTTCACTTTTTACGCCTTTCACTTATCGCGTGGGGCAAGCCGCCGTTTTCTTCCACACCATGAAGCACGCCCTTTATATATCCCGTGGGGTACGCCGTCCAGAGACCAAATCCCGTGGGGTACGCCCTAGTCCCACACCATGGTGCTGCCCATGGCGCACCACACGGACAAAAAATACCGGAGTTTTATGTAATTCATCACGGTATAAACTATTTTTAAGTTATCCTTGTAACGCATAAATTATTTTTGTCATTATTACCGTAAAGCGAAAGAACTCAAGCACTCCAATATTGCTTTCCCCCCTTTATTCTTCATGTTTTAACTGATGGATAAACAAACAAACAAATAAATAAATAAATATAAACAAAAAATACTCAGCAGCTCGCAGATCAGGTCGAAGTAATTATAAGATTTATAATTATCGTAGTCCTCACGAGCTAGATTAATTATTAAGTTCATAAGTCTTTCATCAGTGAGGTACGATAAGGCTTTGGGTATTCTTCTCAGGATGTATCCAACTTGATTCAGGGTGTAATACATGCTGAACACAATCATTATTATTGTCCTTGAAATAAAGAGAAAGTATATTTTGTTACTGTCCCGAAGAGCTTTCCTTTAGCGCGCGATAAAATAGTTGCATCAGCGGGGAGTCGAATCAAGTAGTCATTAATAAATTAACTTTTTTTAAAAAATTAATTAACTTATTTATTTCACAAAAAAAACTAGTTCGCCTGCTGCGCTGTATGCAAAACCTTAATTACAAGGGTTTGAAACTCTTTGATATAAGGCTTGAACCCTTAGGGGTGTGCAATCCCTTGCATTCAAGGATTTCAGCCTAACAAGGGGATGGTCGCAGCTGGTCCTGGTCATATGAGATTTCTATAACATGACTAGGATCATTTTTCGATGCTGGGGCGGTATTCTTTCGTCAATTTCGCCACATGCCGAAATAATTTTCGGCATTCCGAAATAAATTTCGCGCACACGTTGAGAGATAGAGCGGACTGCCGAAAATGAGAGAGGCCTTCCGAATGCCGAAATATTCGGCAAAATGATTTAGACATCGTAAGAGAAAAATTCGGCACACTTTTTCGAAAGCCTAAATATTTGAGAGAAGATCAAAGGGATTTCGGCATGACATCGTTTTCATTTTTGCTATTTGTCCTTTTCTTGAGCGGCGCCTCAGCAGCACGACCAACCGACCAGCGAAGAGAAGAACGGGTGAAATGATGAATTAGAGACAATATTCCTAGGTACTAGGAAGAGAAACGATAGAGAATGAAATGAAGCAACATAGTCTATTGGTTGATTAATAATTTGTCATGCGAATGATCGGTGGTACATTCTTCTCTCAAACATGGGTCTTTTGCGAGATTCGGTTCATAATTTTCGGCTATAGCAGTGAAATATTTCGGCAAGCCGCGAAATATTTCGGCACGCCGAAAATTTCGGCATTGACGAAATTGACGAAAGAATACCACCCCTGATTACGAATCCGTTTTCAGAAAGTGCCTAATCGACCTGATTTTCGAGGAAATCGATATTTTAATTCGGAAATTCGTGTGGTTTCCTGAGCGAACCTTCCGGATGGGCTGGTGAACTCATCTATAAATTTTCGCAATAGTTTACCTTACATTGTCTTTTCTTTTATCTTTTATCAGTTTATCTTTTCGATACAATCCAGATAGTTTGTGAATTAAACTTTTTTTTCGAATTAACAAGCCAAATTTCAATACTGATTTTCTCGGAACAGAGGTCCATTAGGCATTTTCTGAATACGGATTCGTAATAAGCATCGAAAACTGATCCTAGTCATGTTATTGCCATCTCATATGGCCAGGACCAGTTGCGACCATCCCCTTGTAAGGCTTTGCTTACAGCGCAGCACGCGAACTAGGGTTTTCTCTTTACGTGCAGCAAATGCATATTTAAAAATCATGGTATTTAACAGGTGGGGGAATTGTGCGCACAAAGTGAGACTCTTCGGGATATATTTTGGATCAATAATAAAAATATAAATAAATAAATATAAAAAAATAAAAATAAATAAATAAATAAATAATAATAATAATAATAATAAAATTACTTACATATAGAATTTTTTACGCTCAAATGTAAAATTCAAGACAATGGAACAGAATCGATCAATGTCAAATGAGCATCGTTCCCCAAGATTGAATTTCAGCAGCGAGCAGCTCTGAAGTACAAAGATATGATATAGAACAGAGTATTTGAAAATTTTTACAATTCTTGTCAAGCCAAAAAATTACAGAATTATTCTTCCCTTTTTTTGTGGTGTTCATCGCATACAAAAGACCCGGTTCCTCACTGTTGCGGGACTACTGGAGCCAAAAATGACTATGTACATCTTCAACAGTGAGGTCAATAACGCATATACACACGTTTTGAGGGTAAATTTTTCGCCTGTGCCAACCGACTCTTAGGCAAACGGCCACATAAAGATAAAGAATATGAATTATGATTAATTGAATTGATGAAATATAAATTACCTCTAACAGTACATCTATCATTCCTTGGCCTTCAGCAATGTTTAGAGAACGCTCAAAGCTTAAGTAGAACAGTTTGATACTATCGAGCAGACTGAGTTGTTTGTTCCTGCGTGATCACAAATCATCAAAGTTACACTAAAATGAAACTCTCCGCTCGCAGATGCAACAACATCTATCTACAGATGATAGATATGTAGATTTATGCGATGTTAAATCTTGGAAAAGTAGATTTAAAAGTGAAAAGTAGTATTAATTTTGTGATTGTAAAAGTAGCATAGCTTCATAATTGACAAATTCTTACTTTCACCGAAATTACGAAGCTATGCTACTTTTCCAACTACTTTTACAATCACAAAATTAACACTACTTTTCACTTTTCCATCTACTTTTCCAAGATTTTAACACCACAATAGAGTGGAGAGTTTCATTCGCTTTATTTGTTTACGAGAGATGCGGAAAGTGCAGTGTTGAGCGTTAAATCAATCCGTTAAATTTACTGTTTTGAATTCCGTTATGTTCTGTTCATTCCGTTAAATTGTCAAATAAATATAGGATTTCGATTTTTTTGTTTGTTAGCATTGAATGTCAGTGGCATATATGAAATAACTACGAAAATAATATTTATAACAATGAAAATAGCGAAAAACGTCGAGATAAGCTTACATGGAATAGTCGGAGCACAAAATAGTGCAGGTTTTTAATACGGATTTGAAATCAACGTGGTCGAATTAATATACCCGCCAAGTTTCGTGAAGATTGGAATATGTGTGCTCCGACTATTCCCTTGTTAGTGAAAGCTATACGTTTCAACGTTTTTTGATACATTTGAGCTACATCGGGAAAATCAATTTTAAGACTCCGGCTCAGTAAGATTCGAGGGTTGTGCCAGTGACCCCAGACATCGACCTCACCGATTTGGCCCTCACCGAACTTTTTTATGAACTTTTTTTTACCCATAACAAAATGGGTATTCATTTGGGCTAGGTCCTTGAAACTCAGATGTGGCGAATTCTCGAAATTTGAAAACTCGATTTTCCAAAAAAATTGGAACAACCTAAAACCAATGCTAGTGTCGATTAATTATAAGTGTACCTAGCCGAAAAAAAACTGGCTATACGACCGTTCTGAGATCCTGATTTTTTTACCTCAAAACAATCTAAAATTAATTCAAATTTCAAAACAAAAAAGTGCAGTCCAATTTTTGCCTCATCTTATAATGCAAAAAATCTGCGCCGAAAGGAAATATTTTTGCTTACAACCCCCACCATGTTTGTTTTCCGTTTTCCTGCTAATTTTGAGTAAAACGAAAATAAAATATTTTTGAGCAAATATAATCAGGCCATATTGCAGAACTCAAAAATCCATTACTTTGTAATTACTTTGTTCTTTCTTCCACCAAAAACATTATAGACCCTTTAAAAATGTAGATCCCGATACTGAGAAAAATGGCTTCGAAAGTTACCTCGAAACTGCGTTTAAAAAAATGCCGGCTCCTTTCCAAATTTATACTCATTTCAAAGATCTCGTGGAGTACGTCATTTCTCATGTTGATCGTGTTCCATGAAAGTCGTTTGTTCTCAAGGTTCAAGCCATCCAAAGTAGTAGGGAAAACGATGATTCTATCGTTTGTATCAGGGCTGGGATTTTTTTGATTTTTTTGACCATTTCAAAAAATTCAAAATCTAATTTTTTTTAAAATTTTTACAAAAAATCAAAAAAAAATGTTCTGTGTGTTTGATAATGTGTTTGTATTGCTAAGTATCCTTTTAAACAAAGTAAAATATTATTTCAAATAATTTTTGAATTGAAAAATTTTTTGAGCCATTTTTTGCATTTTTTGATCTAAAATTTTTTTGAAATTGTTTTCAAAAACAAATTCCGCCCTGGCTTGTTTCTCGGGAACTTTCATACTTAACGTACTCCATACTTACTAAACGACTTTCATAGAGGACGATCAACATGAAAAATGAAGTACTCGACGAGTTCTTTAAAATGAGTATAAACATGGCAAGGTGCTTCTTTCGAAAATAGACGATTTTCATATTGATTATGTACATTGCAAAGTACTATGACAGAATCTAACATAAAAAAGTTGGAAACTGATTCAAACACAATTCTGATTTTTCGCACGCATTCAGAACGAAAATTGTCGAAAAAAAATGGTTAAAAGGAGAGATCAACCATTGAGCATTGGCTGAATATTATTCACATCAGTAGTACTTCACAATAAGACGTATAAATGAAAACATTTCAAACTTGACAAATTTTGAAATTTTCGGACCATGACCAGGGTCGTGAAAATCGAAATTTTCAAATTGATCCAAGTGATGGGCTTCTTGTGTCATTTTACTCGTCTCGAAGGTTTGAGTAGACCACAATTTCGCAGCAATAGTTTGGAAAATACAACATTTGTCCGTGACAACCATCGATGACGGAAATTCGAGCGAAAAATTCGACTGGGTCTAATGTGGAGAACCCAGCTCTAAGCGAAATCAATGCAGAATTGCTTAGGCTACAAGTCCTGGTCAGAAAACTTTGCAGCAAACTACAACAAGCGATGGTTTGTCCGAAAAAAAATTCGGTGCTAATAGTGAATTAGCAAGGTCTGTGCACCCTAGACGCATCGCAAATGGTATTTAGACTTCATGTCAACAATTTGAAAAATTATGATTTTTAAACGTTTTCGCACTTAAATTAATTTTTCTAATAGCCTGAGGACACAAACAGGAAATATCAGATGTCTCTCATTGCTAGCGCACGCGTCCGGGGGTGGTCAAGTCTTAATTGCCATCTCTCTTACATAAGTATACACTAGTCATTAAATAGTTTTTCTTACAATACAACCTACTTCCATTCTCTCATTACTTTTACTGTAATTCTTAAGTAGACTGCTATTTTTAAAATACCAGAGTAGGACCTTACCGATTCAACAATTTCATGAAAGCAATGACGTGTTCTGTGACCTGGTCATAACGAGGCTGCCTCATTACATGCAGGCATGCTTCAACGCAGGCATTCACTTTCGATGGGTCAATAAATTCATATTCATTTGCCTGTAATTATTATTATTTTTATAACTGTTATTATTATTATTATTATCATTATTATTATTATTATTTTTATTTTTATAACTGTTATTATTATTATTATTATCATTATTATTATTATTATTTTTATTTTTATAATTATATATTACCACAAAGAGTCGGGATAATACTTCACCAATTTCATCATCATTCTTGTATTGTTTAATGCAAGCATTGAGGGTATTCAAGCAGGCTGAAGCACTCCAATAATTACAGATCTGAACACTCTCCGTTATCCAAGGATATAACAAAAGATCTTGGGATAAGAGCTGCGTTTCTAAAAGGCAGATTTGAACAGGGAGAAAAAATGATAAGCAACCGCTCGAAACGAGAATGAATCAGAGTCAGAGTCACTAACCTATCAGGCGAACAGTCTGTAGCTTGTTGTGTCTTTCCATAATCGTCTTCGTATGTTGAATACCAATCGAACTGCCCACCATATTTACGTCAGAAATGTCGATGCATGCGAGTTTAGGCCATGGCGAAGCCTTTTCCTTGAGCATACTATCACAAATTATTGACGTTAAATTGATCCTGAAAGCACAATCTTTTACAATTCAATAGTCTGGACTGGACACGCACACACAGAGAAAAGTGTTGAAACATCACCCCCCCCCCATTTTTCAACTTTATTTTCGAAAGTTCTCTTTTCAAATCAGCAATGCGCTACATTTTCCTATCGATAAAATGAAAACGAAAGAATTGCAACTGTGTGTTTCTCGTTTGAAGCTGCTTATGCGATAAAATGCATATATTTCACTTAATTGAAATTGTAATTTTCCAAGTTTTCAATTATCGTTAAAATGTCATAAATGTTAGAAATTTTGTGCTTTTTTATAACAAAGCATTTTTCGATTTTTTCAATTTTTTTCGAAAAATTTTTCGTTAAAAAAACTTTTTCGAAAATAAACGAAAAAACGAAAAATGCACAGCCCTAATGCAGATCCCAAGTTACCTGTGGTGTGTTACATTTAACAATTATTACGATATTTTTTACATTTTATGGGTGTTTCTTTTCCAGCTGTAGTTTCGTTTTACTCCCGTTTTCTCTGTGTGCGTAGTCCGAATGAGCATACCCATAGTTTGTGGCCTTTCCAATATCAAGCACTCTAAGATCCTTCAGAGTGGCTAAAGTGTCTGTTAACTCTTCCACATTCATGCATAATTGAAGTTCGTAGAGTCCAAGCTTCATCAATTGCTTGGCTTGACTGAGCCAAGATATGTCAGAAAGTAGAGGACACGAAGAGACGTCGAGGTGGAGAAGTTGAGGGAGTCCCTGAAGAAAATTTGAAATTTTCGATATTATTTAATCGTAATTATTTGGCTATGAGTTGATTTAATAATTATCATAAAATGATCTTTATGTGGTCAGTGGAAAAGAAATTTACAAAATGGAGTGAATTGGGGAGTGCACATAAAATATTATGTCACAACTGTGGCAATATAAGATAATGGAGGGATGGATCATGAATTAGAGAGATTCAACGAAATCTAATATTGTGTGTAAAAACCAAGGAATTTTTCTCTCACATGATCCCATAGAGATGATATAACGTAATTTGTTGTGGGCAAATTAAATCTTTCATTCGTTTTTTATTCTTCCTTTTTTTAAATTTTCTAAAACTTTCTTGATTTAAGCCCGGGGCAAATCGTAAACAGCAAACCTTTAGCATAGAATATAGCATTTCCACAGTTAAATTCGTTGCTCGTGGTAAAACAAGAGTGTCCAATGTTGTGAATAAATCAATCTAAACAAATCTCAATTATACATAAAAGCCGATAAGTTTGATATAAAAATTTGATGTAAAAATATAATCGTACATTACAATACATACCTTAGAAAGAAAGCTTTTTGGTATATAATCGAATCCGATTAATTCAAGTTGATTCAGTGTATAACATCCGCTCAACGCTTCAGGAACAGTGAATGAAGAGTCTGAATAAATATACAAATAAGTGAACCGTTAATCATGCATTTTCCGTACCCTCGCCGCTATTTTTATTTAGAGCTTAGCTTTTGGAAATATGGTAAGACGATTTTTAAAAAATGCGTTAGTTTTGGCTAAAAATCACTTTTATTGTTCCTTATAAAATGTACTTGCGTAATTTCCTTGCTACTGCTGCTAAACACAGAAATACTCAATCGATCAACCCCCTCTCCCTCCCTTCCCTCCCCGCGTTCTCTCTGATCTATCGTACATCGAAAAAACATTGGATCATGAATCGCCAGAAGCACTCTGAGCCACTCTGGTGATTCAACGGCAATTATGGCCGAATGAGGCATTTTGGTACTTATTCTTTCTTTTCACTGTTTTTCTTTTCTTCTAATCTAGTTGTTCCGCGAGAATCATGATAAATTATGGCGTTTTCATAAAATCATGCTGATTCGTAAATGAATAAATCGTTCCGATGATCTAAAATTCCGATGTAGTGTATCGGAATATTTCCCGGTTTCGCCTCCAGTTTTGTGTATCCCTTCAATAATGTTTCAGCATAGGTTTGTGAAAACGCAATATTTTATCATGATTCTCGCGGACTAACTAGATTAGAAGAAAAGAAAAACAATGAAAAGAAAGAATAAGCACCAAAATGCCTCATTCGGCCATAATCGCCGTTGAATCACCAGAGTGGCTCAGAGTGCTTCTGGCGATTCATGATCCAATATTTTTTCGATGTACGATAGGTAAGAAACCGAAGTGCCGGCAAGCCTCGCATTGCGAGGGTATGAAAATGTATTTATGTTTGCAGGACAATTGTCTCTAATCCAAAATGGTAACAAAAATTTAGCATTATGCACCCTGAAGACGACTTTTTTTGCGATTTTAGCCCAATCAAGTATCTAGGCCTTCTCATAACCCCCAAATACATCTACCAAAGAACTTTCATCAAAATCGGAGGCACAAAATTTTTCCTAGTGTCAGGCGTTGCTACACTTTTACCGGAGATAGAAACAACTTGTCTCTGTGAGGAAGGACTCTGACGGCCGAATGGATAATAGGATTACCTATATGAGGCCGTTTATATAAAAGTCGACTAACTAGGGAATGGTATCTGTGCCGGAGGAAAATAAGGGAAATGACCTACATAGCGATAATCAGCATGGCCGACTTAGTAAGAATCAATTTTAGTAATAAGTCTGCTATTTATCGATTTTTTAAGCTAAACCCGTCACATATCCGCCGCACGAATGACTGCCAAAATTTTTTAAATTACTTTATTTCTATTAAAACAGCAATTTCATTGCTTGAATTACCATACAGACATTAAATGTTGTCGGGAGAATCGAACCCGTGTGCAAAAAGTGAAAAGAACAAAAAAATTAATTTTTGATTGTCTTACGTGCGGCGGACATGTGACGGGTTTAGCTTAAAAAATCGATAAATAGCAGATTTAAAAAATTGATTCTTACGAAGTCGGCCATTCTGATTATCGCTATGTAGGTCACTTCCCGTAGTTTCATCCGGCACGGACACCATTCCCTAGTAAGTGCCGGCACAGTAAAAAAAATCAAATTTTTGGGATCGGGGTTCTCTTTGCCTTTGAGAGAATTTTCATTGTTAAAAATTTCTGAAACCTTTTTATAAAAAAACGAGTTATACAGGCGTGACCGTCATCAAATTCTGCCTCTGTGGCATAATCTGCAAATTTTTGCATTCTTGGGTGACGAGAAATCGCTAAAAACGCGATTTCAACGCGACGTCGTATGGTCTCAACGGTGGCACTAGGTGCTAAATGAACATGACCATCGTCATCATCATCTTTGAGAACCATAATCGTCAAAATTTTATATTTTGACTATGCCAAATTTCACATATTTTAGGCGAGTCTTACGCAAACGACCTCATATATAATACTTTTTGCTTACAAGTTCGATTCCCATGGCAGTTCACACAGAGAAAAGAGGTGTCACCCACATAAGGCATGTGAAGTGCATATATTTTACACATGTAAATTTCATATACAGTACCGTCCAAAAGTATACCAAAAGGTACATTTTTAGTGTAACTTATTGTTAGCTTTTACGCCACCAATCAGCCTATTTTTTGATATGTTGTGTACACACAGGATTGGGCGTGCATAAGCTATGTAATTATATGTTACACTAAAAAGGTACTTTTTGGTATACTTTTGGACAAAAATGTGTATGTGTATGTAGTTGCATGGAAACTGTATTCCCTAATATTAGGTATTGCATCCGTCAAACATGTTTAAAAATAAATGGATATAAATAAATGAATTTAATTTAGTTTAAATAAATTTAAAATAAGTGAATTTAATGAATTTAATTTTAATTCTGCTGTAAACAACCAACTTACTATCACGATCTTCTAACTTTCCATATAAAATCAATTTCTTGAGTCGATGTTGGAGAATGGTTGATATGGAATCGTAATCAGATTCGGTGAGTCTAATCTCTGCCTGGAATTTAAGTTTCTAACTTATATGGATAAACAGTAACTAAATGGCATCCACTAGTATGCCAGCCTTCAGTTGAGGACGAGAGAGTTTACAAAGAGCAGAGAAAAATGTGCAAATATTGGATAAAGAAGAGTGAGCTTTCATCGGTAATAATTACCCTTCCACCCTCAACCCTCGAGATCATCGAGATTTTCGTAATAAGACTGTTCTTGTAGAATGATAGAGATTCATTATTCGAACCGAAAGACTTGACGATATGTTTGAAGCTTCTTACGCGTATTAAAGTTACAACGTAGAACTTGTAGGCAAGTAGAGAATGCCTATCCGATTTGCATACTTTGCCCTTACAATTTCCCTTTGTCCCTTACGCTAATTTCCATCAAATTTGAACAATATTCCACGTGTCGTTGAATATTGTTCAGTCATGCACAGTAAAAGGTCTCCTTCTTTAAGGACGAATCTACGAAGAGTTTGCAAAGCAGAGAAATTCAAATATATGCAAATATTGGACAAAGCATAGTGAGCAATATTGCGAAAACCGTCATCGGAAAAAATAAGATAAAAGAGTTAAAGCGAAAGTGAGAGAGTATACAAGAGTAGAGTGTGAGAGCATAGAGAGAGACAAGAAAGGGCTTGTGATTTGCAGGCGGAAATTATTTGACTGTATTGTATATTATTTTGAAAATCATAAATGATATAAATGAAATGAATTTGACGACCTGAATTGGATACTTTTTGGAATATTTCAAGCTTTTCATCTCAAGCTCTGTTAAAACGCTGTGAAATGTACCTCTGTAATAGTAAATCTCTTCGTATCAAGTAATGATAGGGAAGAGTTTAGACGACATTTCCAATTCAAACTTCGAATTACAGCATTTGAAATGGAAATCGGTAGCGGTGAGTCAAATGTAGGCATTCGTTTGTCTACAATTAGATCAGCCAACCGATCAATTGTTATCTCCTCGAGGCTCTTGTGGATGGACATCTGAAATTAATAGTTAAAAAAATATTTGCAGTAAAATAGATAATTGTAAGGACCTGGCGAAAGAGAGGAAGGTGACTGAAGGGTATCAACATAATTATCGTTTCTCAAAATTTCCAGTCAATTTTAAAGTGAAATCATTGATAGTGGGGGCGATAAATTATAAAAAAAGAAATGTAACAGCTAAGTAACAGTATTGCATTACAAATATGAGAACTAAAAAGCACAGATACAGCTTATATTTTATACTGACAAGGTAAGCACCAGTTGCGAAAAACGATTGTATATATATATTGAGTGATTAGATTTACTTAATGTATGGAAATTTACAAATTCAGTGCTCTTTGATATTTTATTTTTTGAAGGACTTTCGATTATAAATAGGAAAGACAATGGTAAAGTAGAAAAATGATCGGTACAGAATAAGAGAGATCATAAAAGGGGAAAATTTAAATGAGTTGTGTTAGAAAGAGAAAAAAAAAGATAGTAAATCTAAATGTATGGTGATATTAGGACATAGTTCTAATGTCACTCTATGGTGGAGAGAAAGCTGACTCGCGTCACAGATAGGTCATGCAGCCATCTCGTTGCAATTTGCCTATCTGTTGACCTGGCTCTCTCACTATCTCCCTCTCCCTTTCTCTCTCTCTCTCTCTCTCTCTCTCTCTCTCTCTCTCTCTCTCTCGATACTGCAGTATCCTCTCCGGATGGGGCTCTCATACAGAATAGAAATACTTTTTTTTGATTTTCAACATCGATTTCCAGACCTTATGAAGCCCAGACCAAAAAATGAGGAGACCAAAAAGTCTTACTATTTGATTCTCTTTCTAACCATGTAGTTTTTGTTAGGTTTTCTCGCACACGACTAAGTAACCCTCCTTTATCAATCACAGTGCTGGCCAATATTCTATGATATTTTGGTTATTCAGCCATAACTTTCTTGGATCACAAACAATAGAATAGTAATCAAATTATGAAAAATGATAATTTTCAGCGAAAACAGCATCTGGGCATATCGGCCTTTGGGGTCACCGGGGCAGCTTGGATTAATATCCATGTGTGGAAACTATGCTACAATGACTGCTTGGGAGTATCCAGCCAGGGGGGTTGATCAGGCTGTCGAAGGTGGAGGCGAGAATTGCAGCAAATGCGCGTTGAAGCTGCTCGGACTTCTCGGCCGCCTTCTTTACCTTCTATCCCTTCACAGCACGCTCCAACACCTCCCATATGTGCAGGATGATGTTCAGGAAACATGACTTACAATATTCATCCATCTACCGGACCATACTACGACGAAACTAGGCGACAAAATGTGGTGGACCAACGCTTGAGACCGAAATCCAGCACCATAACGAAGGCGCGGCGGAACGTGACGCGGACATCAGGGCGGTATCACAGCGTTTCGAGAGCGCTCAAGGTGTAACAGAGAAAAAGGTAGAGCGAAAAAGAGAGAGAGAGCACGCAAAAGTGAGAGACACAGACGACGAGAGTACACCACGGTGCAGTCATACCGTAATTGTGTTGGCATTTTGCCAAAATTTCAATGCACGCTCTCACTGTGATAGAGAAACGCTGTGAGTATTGACTTCTCCAAGATGTTCTCGTCGTCGTAGCGATCCACAATTCCACACATTCAAAACAGGACACCCATTCCGCGACGGGAGATGCATACTCAGACAAAAAAACTGCACTGTTCGGACTGAATTAAAGATAGTAGATCGCTGAAGAAGCCGTTGCAAAGGTGTCGGTCCCTTTAAGTTTATAATCATAATACACTTCACATTTAAGTGCGTTGCTTCGAACAGTTTGACACACGACTTTATCATAAAGCTGTATCTAGCTAACTCAATAAGATCACAGGCGCGATTCTTTGCTTCGCGCTCGGATCAAAATGAGCAAGATGGATAGGTCGGCATGTGTGTTTTTTGTTGGAGGCCATGTGGTCTCTGTATGCACCACGAGAGCCAAAACCGTCTAATCCTCTTCCCAGGAATGCGGTTCCTCATCCGTAACCGTTGATTTATCTGTGGACTGCGGCTCAGTTGGTGCAACCGTTGTTGGTGGTTCCGTGGGTGCCACCGTGATGGGGGGCTCGGTTGGTGCTATCGTCGTGGGGGGCTCGGTTGGTGCAATCGTTGTGGGTGGCTCGGTTGGCTCCGTAGGGGTTGAATTCTGCGACACTGTGAACGCGATAAATTTAAAAAAAGAACTGTAACAGCTAAGTAACAGTATTGCATTACAAATATGAGAACTAAAAGGCACAGATACATCTTATAAGTCATACTGACAAGGTAAGCACCAGTTACGACGGAAACGATTATATATATTGAGTGATTATATTTACTTAATGTATGGAAATTTACAAATTCAGTGCTCTTTGATATTTTATTTTTTGAAGGACTTTCGATTATAAATAGGAAAGACAATGGTAAAGTAGAAAAATGATCGGTACAGAATAAGAGAGATCATAAGAGGGAAAAATTTAAATGAGTTGTGTTAGAAAGAGAAAAAACGATAGTAAATCTAAATGGATGGTGATATTAGGACATAGTTCTAATGTCACTCGATGGTGGAGAGAAAGCTGGCTCTGGTCACAGATAGGTCATGCAGCCATCTCGTTGCAATTTGCCTATCTGTTGACCTGGCTCTCTCACTATCTCCCTCTCTCTCTCCCTCTCCTTTCTCTCTCTCCCTCTCCCTTTCTCTCTCTCTCTCTCTCCCCCTCTCTCACTCTCGATACTGCAGTATCCTCTCCGTCTCATACAAAATAGAAATACTTTTTTTTATTTTCAACATCGATTTTCAGACCTTAGGAAGCCCAAACCAAAAAAAATGAAAAGACCAACAAGTCTTAGAATTAGATTATCATTCTAACCATGTACTTTTTGTTAGGTTTTCTCGCACACGACTAAGTAACCCTCCTTTATCAATCACAGTGCTGGCCAATAATATTCTATGATATTTTGGTTATTCAGCCATAACTTTCTTCGCAGAAAACCATTTTTCTTCATTTTTGGGGGATGATCAGGCTGTCGAAGGTAGAGGCGAGAATTGCAGCAAATGCGTGTTGAAGCTGCTCGGACTTCTCGGCCGCGTTCTCTTCCTTCTATCCCTTCACAGCACGCTCCAACACCTCCCATATGTGCAGGATGATGTTCAGGAAACATGACTTACAATATTCATCAATCTACCGGACCCTACTGCGACGAAACTAGGCGACAAAATGTGGTGGACCAACGCTTGAGACCGAAATCTAGCACCATAACGAAGGCGCGGCGGAACGTGACGCGGACATCAGGGCGGCATCACAGCGTCCCGAGAGCGCTCATGGTGTAACAGAGAAAAAGGTAGAGCGAAAAAGAGAGAGAGAGCACGCAAAAGTGAGAGACACAGACGACGAGAGTACACCACGGTGCAGTCATACCGTAATTGTGTTGGCATTTTGCCAAAATTCCAAGGCGCGCTCTCACTGTGATTGAGAAACGCTGTGAGTATTGACTTCTCCAAGATGTTGTCGTCGTCGTAGCGATCCACAATTCCACACATTCAAAACAGGACACCCATTCCGCGACGGGAGATGCATCCTCAGACTAATAAAACTGCACTGTTCGGACTGAATTAAAGATAGTAGATCGCTGAAGAAGCCGTTGACAAAGGTGTCGGTCCCTTTAAGTTTATAATCATAATACACTTCACATTTAATTGCGTTGCTTCGAACAGTTTGACACACGACTTTATCATAAAGCTGTATCCAGCTAACCCAATAAGATCACAGGCGATTCTTTGCTTCGCGCTCGGATCAAAATGAGTAAGTTGGATCGGATAGGTCGGTATGTACTTTTTTATTGGGGTCATGTATGTACCACGAGAGCCACAACCGTCTAATCCTCATCCTCGGCCTTTGGATCCTCATCCGTATCCGTTGATTTATCTGTGGACTGCGGCTCAGTTGGTGCAACCGTTGTTGGTGGTTCCGTGGGTGCCACCGTGATGGGGGGCTCGGTTGGTGCTATCGTCGTGGGGGGCTCGGTTGGTGCAATCGTCGTGGGGGGCTCGGTTGGTGCAATCGTCGTGGGGGGCTCGGTTGGTGCAATCGTTGTGGGTGACTCGGTTGGCTCCGTAGGGGTTGAATTCTGCGACACTGTGAACGTTGAATTGTCAGACAAATCTTCTGTAGGCGGCATCATAGATGGATCAACAGATGTAGTGCCATTCAGATTGAATGGATTCGAATCGTCCCCGACACTCTGAGCCTCAGTATTCGCTGGCTTCTCATCCCTTAAATGATAAACGTGTGAATGCAAAGATTATCTATGACAAGAATACGTCGTTGCACTTACTTGGGATGAAGAAAAAGATATGCCCCGACTCCGATTCCAGCGCCAACTGGAAATATACTCATCTTTGACCATTGATCGTTTTAGTCTTTGCGCTTTGTTTTTTGCCTTTGATCTTTGATCTTTGATCTCAACTTACTTATCAACACGGCAATAACGATCACAGCAATTTTTACTTTCAACGACATTCCCTTCCTCGGCTTCTCATCAGTGGTCTTTTTATATGTAATTCCTTTCCCGGGGTTCTTCTTCTGTTTATCGGATTCTTCAGAATTCTCCTTAATGATCAAATTTAGATGTTGTAAACTGGAGTTTCCCGCTCAATGTCAGTTTCAATGTCCAATGTTGTACGATTTGTAAATTTCACTATTTAAGTATGCCTAGTTTGTGGGAGAAGAACTTCGGACGTAACAGAAGTCTTCGAATACAAAATCTGGAAATATAATACGTCCTTACTTTCTCTGGACAACTCTTCTCTTCTTCCTCATCATCATCCTTTTTTGCCGGTCCCTTATTCTTTCGTTTCTTCTTCTGAAACAAGAACTGGTATCTATGGAGCTTGGGCAGTACTTCAGAACAAGGGACCAGAACACCGGGAAAGTCCAAAAGGATATAAAAATGGAATAAACACAACGGAAGTAACGTTTAAATTACAGACATTTATACTATTACTTTGGACTGGTACTACTATTCTGATCTGAATTAGTGCCGGAGCTTGTCCAAATACTAACGGGACCTCGAGACTACCGTACTTTTGATAATTTACTATTGAGGTTAAAGTAACCAGAAGCACTACTGACTAGCATATCAGAAGTTGATCTCAAGACTACAATAACAAGTATCACTACGGAATGCCGTATCATATTGTTCTCAGGACTACCGTAACCAGAATCACTATGAACTACCGTACCATATGTACGCACCGAGACTACTGTAAACATTATCAATATACTACCGTAACCACCATCACCAGGGACTACCGTAACCACAATCACCATGGACTACCGTAACCACAATCACCAGGGTTTACCGTAACCACAATCACCAGGGTTTACCGTAACCACAATCACCAGGGTTTACCGTAACCACAATCACCAGGGTTTACCGTAACCACAATCACCAGGGACTACCGTAACCACAATCACCAGGGACTACCGTAACCACAATCACCAGGGACTACCGTAACGACAATCACCAGGGACTACCGTAACCACAATCACCAGGGACTACTGTAACCACAATCACCAGGGACTACCGTAACCACAATCACCAGGGGCTACCGTAACTACAATCACCAGGGACTACCGTAACCACAATCACCAGGGACTGCCGTACCATATTCGCTGTGAAATAAGTACCTCATTACTGGAGTTTAGATCAGGGCTGGGAACACAAAAAAACACAAAATCATATGTATGTAAAAGTTCTGTAGTTGGATCTCTCATCTTTCTTTTCTAAAATGACTACATGCCCCCAAAGTATTCCACGGTTACATAATAGAGCGGGTAGATTAGTCCGACAAAGCTGTAGTATCGATTTTGTGTCATTTTTTTGTGTTTTTTGTGTAAACACAAAATCGAAAAAAGGTGGCGATCAAACCACCCCTGCCACTTCGATTAAAAAATAATACAATCATATGGAGCATAAGTTCCTTTTAAACTACTAACAAGAATAGGTTTCACGGTAGGATTTCTCTGTAGCAATCATTTTGTGTATTTTGTGTCCCAGCCCTGGTTTAGATCAACATCGTCATCACCACCACGAATTGGTTGTACTTTCTTCATCGCAGAGTTAGTCAGCCGCTTCGGAGTGGGTGGAGTTGGAGCGGGCGGTGGTACTGCAATCAGACGTTTATCATAGGATGCCACAATGAACTACATACCGGCTCGGCTAACGGTCTCATAGAGATCATCAGTCGGTTTGGCTGGAGGTGCACCCACAGGTGCTGGAATTCCTGGAGAGGGCTTCGGCGGAGGAGGTGGAGGTGGAGGTGGAGCTCCGCCCCCTCCGATATCAAGCGGTTCGTAGTTGTCATCACCCTGATATTATCGATCGTCACAGCAATCGTCAAAAGTCAAACATGCGATTCTATATCAGAATGAAGCCATGAAACGCCAAATAGGTTTGTCCAACCAACGTCATTTATCAAAAACCACACTAACGACGTGAAATTTATAAGCCAATAAACGAAACGACTCCACAGTATTTCGAGTTTGGATACCCCATCTTCAACTATGATACCAGAACCGACTCAAGCGATGCCCCGATCCTCGAATTGGATACTCACCATAGCTGAGGGTCAATAGAGCGAATTCAGAGCGTTCGACCACAATGGAAGAACGATAGACGTGAATGAAATGGAGAAATGGTTTTGAACTGAGTTAATGTCGAAAGAAATTTTGTTTAATCAAGTTTGATTGAACAACGTGTAATTGGATTTAATTTAATTAAATTTACAATTAAATTTGTAATTAAATTTTTTAAATTAAATTTGCTAGTGTATTTGATTGAGAAAATCGGTCGATAAATCTTTGCAACCGGGTTCTCTTATGATTTTCGCAGCATTTAACAATATTTTTCGTCGAATTTCCTTGATCACAGTGAAAACTATCGCAACTTGGAAAAGAACTTTGTTAGCGAGAAAATGAATATAAAATAATTTATTGATTTAAATTATCTCGAAACTAGAAGATTTTTATTACAATTTATTTAACTCAAAGTTGACTACGAGTGTGTTTGCCAGTTCATTTAAAGTTTATAGGGAATAGTTAATATTCGATTATTTAAACGTCGATTGACTCTTAGATATAACGATTGATGAAAAAAAAACACATAAACTAGAAGCAACGAGGAGTTAGTGTAGGGGGGCAGGGTTGGAAACAATGGAGAACCAGGTCTAAACAGTGTAGAGGTAATCGATAATTGATGGGATACGGTACAGCACTCAAATCGTCTTCACTATGCTATTCTTCTACGGATGGGTACCGTTGAGACGATTTCGCTGAATGGTCAACGCCGAGATGTCGAACGTCGAGCACGAGTACCTACAGAAAGGCAAGATTCAAATTTGAAATTTGGCGCCAATTTTGAAATTGTGCGCGCACGCACTAACACTCACCGCGCCGTCTGAACACGATGCTCCCAGCTTCTGTCCGTTGCTATTCCAGTTGACCTCGAAGATACCGCCACTATCCGCGGGGTCCGTGTACGAACTGACCACGTCATTCGTCTGCAAATTGGAATTTGCAGCTATTTTCATATTTGAATTTCCCGCAATTTTCCCAATTCAAAAGTAGGAATTAGAGGAAATTTTGTGTGTGTACCCGCAAGTCCCAGATATGGATACAGCGGTCGAAGCTGCCAGAGGCGAGATAGCGGCAATCGGGCGAGAAGCTCACCTGAAATACACGAAATCAACAAGACTGGATAGAAACAAGATGCACAGCAGGGCTGTTCGGAAAAAATATTTTCGAAAAATTCGGAAAATCGGAAAAAACGGATATCCCAGCCCTGATGCACAGTATTGATTCAAATGAATATTTCCCGCCCTAGCCCTGATTCATGGGAGTCCCATAACGAACTCTACCGTATGCCGGACTTACAGAATAGACGGGTTCGATGTGTTTCTCCAGGGACACCATCATCTTCTGCTTCTCCACATCCCATAGCCGCACTTTGTTGTCGAATGACGCACTGTAATCAATCGATAAATCGATTTATTCAGGTACAGGCTACCGTATACCTCACAAACCACCATAGTACCGTACCGTGCAAGTCATAATCTACTCTCAATCGATAAATCATATATTTATTCAAGCACCGTATACCTCCCAACCTATCCTGGTTGTCTGTCAAATTACCGTATACCGTAAAAAATCTACCGTACCTTGCAATGGTGGATCCGTAGGGTGCCCATCTAATCGTGTATATCTCCTTGTCGTGGGCCCGCACGTCCATGAGCGGCTTATCATCGTCCTTGGACCAAATCTGCAAAAAATCAATCGATAATATATTTATTCCAAAAATCGATCAATTAAAGTACAAAAATTAGCCAATCCAAGAAACAAATTGAAGTTAAAAAATAAGCCTAAAAGACGTTTCAGTTATGTATAACCTATTTTTTTAGTATAATTACCAATAACGTGCGTAATTAAACCAAATAAAATCAATATATCGATAATCGATAATCGATAAATCAATGAATACCTTGAGCGTGAAGTCATCCGAACAGGAGGCGATGCGATGCGAGTACTTATCGTATCGTACGGCGTTCACTTCGCTCGTGTGGCCCTAAAATCGATAATACCGTACTTCAATAACAATAGTCAGGTGTACGCTTCAGGATGTTATCCTACCTGTTATCCTCAATATTCCGCAAATAGATAATAATAACAATAAAGTCACTTCGCGATAGTCCTCACGAGTGGGACTACCGTACTTACATGGAATGTTCGGAGGGGCTGATTCTTGCCCAGCTGACAGACGTGAATACGCGTATCCCTGGAGCACGACACAAAGATGTCGTCCGTCATCCAATCAACGTCCAGAGCGGATGAGGAGTGGAAGTTGAAGATCTGCTTCTCACGGTCTGAAAAGATTAATGATCAAAGATCAAACATCAACCTCATCACATTGCTTTAACACAGCCTTTAAACCATATAGTCACTATATGCGAGAAAGATAAAAGTTCAAAGACCAAAGATCAAAGATCAACTCACGATTGGAAGAGTCCCAGATGATTGTGGTCTTGTCGATGCCCGCAGACAGAATGTGGTTGCCGCGCTCATTCCATCTAAGAGCGAAGATGGGTCCCTTGTGGGAGCCGAGCTGACCGACCAGCTCGCCTAGAGGGATCAAAAATCAATTTCAAAGATCGATTCTAGAGATCAAAGATAAATTTCAAAGATCGATTTATTCAGGTACAGGCTACCGTATACCTCACAAACTACCATAGTACCGTACCGTGCAAGTCATAATCTACTCTCAATCGATAAATCATATATTTATTCAAGTACCGTATACCTCCCAAGCTATCCTGGTTGTCTGTCAAATTACCGTATACCGTAAAAAATCAACCGTACCTTGCAATGGTGAATCCGTAGGGTGCCCATCGTATCGTGTATATCTCCTTGTCGTGGGCCCGAACGTCCATCAGCGGTTTGTCATCGTCTATGGACCAAATCTGCAACGATCAATCGATAATATATTTATTCCAAAAAACCGATCAATTAAAGTACAAAAATTAACCAATCCGAGAAACAAATTGAAGTTAAAAAAACAAGCCTAAAAGACGTTTCAGTTTTGTATAACCTACAGTACCGTGCAAAAGTATGGACGCAAAATTCGAATCGTTATAACTTTTTACATACTTGGAGGTCGGCCTCGGTTTAATTTTATTATATAGTATGAACATTGGAGAAAATTATGAAGGTATCGATTATTACCTACGGTGATGAAATGATTTCATCATTCTTGAAATGCCGAGGTGCGATCGTAAAAATAGGTTTACTCTCAGGTAGATTGTTTCTGCAAGTCCAATTTTTTTGTGAGAAACGAAGAACTATCAGTGAACATTTTAAGCTATTAATCACGTTGGTTGCATACCGCTCCGAAGGATTAGCCAATTTCGCCTGACCCATTAAAATTTCGTAAAAATGCTATAACTCAGTCCGTAGTTGAGCTACAGCTCTCCGATTCAACAAGTATTATCGCATAGTCATGGGGCAGCACCACGTCAATTTCTGAAGGTTTCCGGCTCTTGAAGAGAAAATTCGAAAGAAATTCCAAACCATTTTTTGGACTTACGGTATTTCCCAGCCGGTTTTTCTAAAAATCTAAAAAGTTACCATGACGTGCCTAAACATCTACCTAACACATCTACAAAGTGGCGAGACTACAGCACTTCAATTACGACTTTGCCAATAAAAATACCATTGGGAGTCAGAGTGGAATTTTGCGAGAAAAGAGACAGATAAAAAAGGTGGAATGTCCAATAGTGGAACTAAATTCAGGATACTTGTAGGAAATGTGTTTATTAAACACTTGGTTCAAAATCCGATCAAAATTGATATGAAATACTGGGTTATTGACCCGTAATAATTCTCCATAGCGAAAGAAGTTAGGCTCCGTGCACTTTGACTCCCAATGGTATTTTTATTGGCAAAGTCGTAATTGAAGTGCTGTAGTCTCGCTACTTTGTAGATGTGTTAGGTAGATGTTTAGGCACGTCATGGCAACTTTTTAGATTTTTAGAAAAACCGGCTGGGAAATACCGTAAGTCCAAAAAATGGTTTGGAATTTCTTTCGAATTTTTCTTCAAGAGCCGGAAACCCTTCGAAATTGACATGGTGCTGCCCCATGACTATGCGATAATACTTGTTGAATTGGAGAGCTGTAGCTCAACTACGGACTGAGTTATGGCATTTTTACGAAATTTTTATGGGTCAGGCGAAATTAGCTAATTCCTCGGAGCGATATGCAACCAACGTGGTTAATAGCTTGAAATGTTCACTGATAGTTGTTCGTTTCTCACAAAAAAATTGGACTTACAGAAACAATCTACCTGAGAATAAACCTATTTTTACGATCGCACCTCGGCATTTCAAGAATGATGAAATCATTTCATCACCGTAGGTAATAATCGATACCTTCATAATTTTCTCCAATGTTCATACTATATAATAAAATTAAACCGAGGCCGATCGGCCAAGTATGTAAAAAGTTATAACGATTCGAATTTTGCGTCCATACTTGTGCACGGTACTGTACATACATAATTGCCAAAAACGTGCGTAATTAATCGATAAATCAATGAATACCTTGAGCGTGAGGTCATCCGAACAGGAGGCAATGCGCTGCGAGTACTTATCGTAGCGCACGGCGTTCACTTCGTTCGTGTGACCCTGAAATCGATAAAACCGTACTCGAATAACAATAATCAGTATAATAATAACAATAAAGTCACTTCGCGATAGTTCTCCCGAGTGGGACTACCGTACTTACATGGAATGTTCGGAGGGGCTGATTCTTGCCCAGCTGACAGACGTGAATACGCGTATCCGTGGAGCACGACACGAAGATGTCGTCCGTCATCCAATCAACATCGAGAGCGGATGAAGAGTGGAAGTTGAAGATCTGCTTCTCTCGATCTGCAAAGATCAAAGATCAAAGAGCATAGACACCAAAACTGAATGTCAGAAACTGTTAAAGATGAAATATGGAACTCATCACCCAGTTTTGACAACACAATGCAGTCAATACGTACGATAAAGATGAACGATCAAAGATCAAAGTTCAAAGACCAAAGATCAAAGATCAACTCACGATTGGAAGAGTCCCAGATGATTGTGGTCTTGTCGATGCCCGCAGACAGAATGTGGTTGCCGCGCTCATTCCATCTAAGAGCGAAAATGGGTGCCCTGTGGGAGCCGAGCTGACCGACCAACTCGCCTGGAGGGATCAAAGATCAATTTCAAAGATCGATTCTAGAGATCAAAGATCAATTTCAAAGATCGATTCTAGATTTCAAAGATCAATTTCATTAATCAATTCAATTTCACGTATTGTCGAATCTGTGGTTGACAAAGAAAAAATCTAACAGCCTATCTACTACTTCCATGAATTTTCGAGTATTGCTGCATTACCATGTCAATTCGAGAAAATCAATAATTCTAAAAACAGCTACCGTACCCTCGGTGCTCCATATTCTCGCCACTCCATCGTAGCAGCCGGTCGCGAGCATCGTTCCCTCCGAATTCCAATCGATTGACGTCACATCCTGGACAAGATATCATTGATTTCTCGAATTTAATCTTTGATCTTTGATCTTTAATTACCTTATTCGTCTTCTTGATGTCGTTTTCGGATGAGTGCTTCAGTTCGATCGATCTGCAATGAAAAAAATCGATAATTTATTTGCTCGGTACCAAAAATCAATCAATAATGCCCACGATTACCGTGTCAACACGGGAAGTTCTAAAAGATAAGGCCTCAAATACCCCCCCCCCCATATTACCTGCGGACACAGTACCAATAGATGGAAATCGATCCGACTTTAGTCTACCGTATTACTATTACCGTAGTTCAGCTGCCGTACCGTTAGTCAATCAATAATGCCCAATTCTGTTCCATACCTCGATATGAGCATCTCTGGCGTCACGCTCGGAAGCTCCGATCCTTCGACGTTCCAGATGCGAGCTGTGGAATCGCCCGATCTGACAAAGACCAAAGATCAGGCGAGTTCAAATTACAAAGATCAAAGATCAAACTACAAACCCGGTGCCTAACAAGTCGCGCTTCGGATTCCACGCGCAAAAGAAAGCATCCGAATCATGCATCTTCATCTTCTTCGCCTGCAAATATGAACGATATTGATCTTTGATCTCTGGTTCGATCAAACTACAGTTCAAAGATCAAAAATGATTTTTTATAATCGAGCATGAAAAACATCATGCATGATGCGCTAACTCCGTGCGTGATATTCATGATCATAGGTAAGGTTTTTCGCTGGAAATTAAATCGGGTATGGTCGTACACGAAAACCGGCTGAGTGGGACGCAAAAGTTACATTTTCGATTGAATTTTGCCTGAATAGTTTTCATATTAAATGAATTTTGCTAAATCGAATGGGTTGTGTGCCAAAATGGGGTGGGTCTTATCGCTAGCGGCAAGCCACCCGCGTAGGCTTATGGTTCTTGACCATGCAGGGTTTTTACGTGATCTTGCATGGAATCCCAGAACACAGGCGTGATCACGGATAATTCATGCATGATCATGCCATTAATTGCACAATTCATCCGTGATCATGCATGGATTCTTTTTTTTATCAACACTGCTTTAAACACAAGAACGAAAAGTCTGCAAACTCCATAAGACTCATTGCTAGCTAACTTCTTTATTTTAAAATTTACATTTAAAGTGCATGCATACTTATTCTTGTACATCTATTAATATTATTAATTTAATTCTCACCTTGATTTCCTTTTCGCACTGCACTCTACGTTCGTCATTGAAGACGAGGGACGATTCGAACGACGCTGCGAACTCATTCATTGCGAAATCTAGAACAATTTTTTTAAATTTATCATACATCATAAAGATGTTTCAACAAGTAAAATTAACGAATTAAAATTAAGAAATATAATTAAGAAATAAAAATTTAAAAAATCTCTTTTTTTAAGTTCCAAAATATGCCCGGAATTTATTTCAGTTAGACAGTCCTGCTTATGATCGGACCTTGAAATAATGCGCTAAACGAGATGTAAAGGTAATGGTAAAGGTACAACCCGTTAATCAAGGCACACGAAGTCCTGCGGGTGGTCACTGCTGATAATTCAAGGCGAATTAAGTCCGGAGGGATCTACTCCGGTATTTTTAACTCGCGGGGCACCTCACCAAGGCACCCGAAAGGGGAATAGAAAAGGGGAGAAGAGCATTCTTATTTTAGTTATAATTTTAGATTATGGATCTCAAATTAAAAAAAAAATTCATCTTATTATTTATGCTGCCTTTTGTTCATTTCTTTTTTGTTTGATTATTTCAATACTTATTTTCTAGTGTTTTTTTGTTATTATGATACAATTTTAGCTTGCGAAATTTTTTTGTATTTTAACTTCAAGTTTTATAATAAAATTTCCAATTTTTTTTTACATTTTTGATTACCTAAAGCTCATGTTGAAGCACCTACAACTGCAAGTAAATATATTCACCAACGAGATGTACAATCAGTTAATAATAAAACGAAGAATTTAGTGAACACAATTTAAATTTAACTAAACGAAACAGTAAAATGAAGAACACTTGCACAACACAGTCAATCGAATACAGAACAACAGAAAGCGTCGCTTGTTACGCAAGAGTGCACACTCGCCCCGCCCCCTTCACTCGCCCCGCACCCTCAACCTTGCACTCTCTCATATCTCAATGCTCTCTCGTCCACTCTCGCTCTTGATTAACTAAAGATGCTGACCCCATCTCCTAGGTGGATTAGGGCTAGGTGTTGTGTCCCCTCAGACTTCACTGCCCCTAGGAATGGTGTTTATTTATTTTTTATTTATATGATGATGGAGCCTCCTGGGCCTATGCTCTGCAATTGGTCCGGGCTTCTAGAGTAGTGTCAGATGTTGGAACAACAAGCCAACAGCTATAGAGAGGGAGAGATAAAGAAAGGGAGGGAGAGAGAGAGAGGTCCGAGCAGCTTCAACGGGCATTTACTGCAATTCTCGCCTCCACCTTCGACAACCTGATCAACCCCCTGGCTGGATACTCCCAAGCAGTCATTGCAGCATAGTTTCCACACATGGATATTAATCCAAGCTGCCCCGGTGACCCCAAAGGCCGATATGCCCAGTTGCTGATTTCACTGAAAATTATCATTTTTCGTAATTTGATTACTATTCTATTGTTTGTGATCCAATTTCGATAAAAATGGGTCAATATATGACAGTACCATCTATACAAACATACTAAAAATGAAGAAAAATGGTTTTCTGCGAAGAAAGTTATGGCTGAATAACCAAAATATCATAGAATATTATTGGCCAGCACTGTGATTGATAAAGGAGAGTTACTTAGTAGTGTGCGAGAAAACCTAACAAAAAGTACATGGTTAGAAAGAGAATCAAATAGTAAGACTTTGTGGTCTTCTCATTTTCTGGTTTGGGCTTCCTAAGGTCTGAAAATCGATGTTGAAAATCAAAAAAAAAATTTCTATTCTGTATGAGAGCCGAAGCCGGAGAGGATACTGCAGTATCGAGAGTGAGAGATAGAGAGAGAGAGAGAGAGAGAGAGAGAAAGGAGAGGGAGAGAGAGAAAGGGAGAGGGAGAGAGAGAAAGGGAGAGGGAGAGAGAGAAAGGGAGAGGGAGATAGTGAGAGAGCCAGGTCACCAGATAGGCAAATTGCAACGAGATGGCTGCATGACCTATCTGTGACCCGAGTCAGCTTTCTCTCTACCATAGAGTGACATTAGAACTATGTCGTAATATCACCATCCATTTAGATTTACTATCTTTTTTTTTCTCTTTCTAACACAACCCATTTAAATTTTTCCCTCTTATGATCTCTCTTATTCTGTACCGATCATTTTTCTACTTTACCATTGTCTTTCCTATTTATCATCGAAAGTCCTTCAAAAAATAAAATATAAAAGAGCACTGAATTTGTAAATTTCCATACATTAAGCAAATCTAATCACTCTATATATAATCGTTTCCGTCGCAACTGGTGTTCACCTTGTCAGTATGACTTATAAGATGTATCTGTGCTTTTTAGTTATCATATTTGTAATGCAATAGTGTTACTTAGCTGTTACAGTTCTTTTTTTAAAATTTATCGCCCCCACTATCAATGATTTCACTTTAAAATTGAGTGGAAATTTTGAGAAACGATAATTATGTTGATACCCTTCAGTCACCTTCCTGCTCTTTCACCAGGTCCTTACAATTATCTATTTTGCACAATAATAAACATTCTTTCGCGCGAGTCTCGCATTAACTGCACAAGGGAGGAGTTAAACAAATATTTTCTTAAAGGAACCCCCAATCTAATTTTACTCTCCGCATTGGCAATACTCTCTCGCAGACAAAGAAAGCGAGAGAGTGTGGCCAGAGCGGAGAGTTTCAAATTAGCTTCTGGTGTCACTTTAACAATTAATTTCAGATGTCCATCCACAAGAGCCTCGAGGAGATAACAATAGATCGGTTGGCTGATCTTATTATAGGCAAACGAATGCCTACATTTGACTCACCGCTACCGATTTCCATTTCAAATGCTGTAATTCGAAGTTTGAATTGGAAATGTCGTCTAAACTCTTCGCTATCATTACTTGATACAAAGAGATTTACTATTACAGAGGTACATTTCACAGCGTTTTAACAGAGCTTGACATGAAAAGCATGAAATATTCCAAAAAAAGTAGCCATTCAGGTCGCCAAATTCATTTCATTTGTATCATTTATGATTTTCAAAATAATATACAATACAGTCAATTAATCACAAGTCCTGTCTTTTCTCCATGCTCTCACAATCTACTCTTGTATACTCTCTCACTTTCGCTATAAAAGGACTGTTACCTCTCTCAATTTCCTCTTCATTGTGCGCACTATTTCTCTGTTCTCTAACAACGAGAGAGTATTACGCGTCGAAGAGACCATTGTGAGAGGTTTCGATCCCTTTAACTCTTTTCTCTTTTTGACGGTTCTCGCAATACTGCTCACTACTCTTTGTCCAATATTTGCATATATTTGAATTTCTCCGCTCTTTGCAAACTCTTCGTAGATTCGTCCTTAAAGAAGGAGACCCTTTAGTTTGCATGACTGACTCTGAGGGACAATGGGAAATTGAGAGAGACAAGTATGCAAATCGGATGGGTACTCTCCACTTGCCTACAAGTTCTACAAGTTGTATTTTTAATACGCGTAACAAGCGTCAAACATATCATCAAGTCTTCGGTTCGTATGCTGAATCTCTATCATTCTACCCGAACAGTCTTATTACGAAAATGCCGAGGATCTCGAGGGTTGAGGGTGGGAAGGTCATTTTTCCCCGATCACAGCTCTCTCAACACTGCTCACTCTTCTTTATCCAATATTTGCATATTTTTCTCTACTCTTTGTAAACTCTCTCGTCCTCAACTGAAGGCTGGCATGCGCGGGGATGTCATTTAGTTCATGTTTATCCATTTACGTTAGAAACTTAAATTACAGGCAGAGATTAGACTCACCGATTCTGATCACGATTCCATATCAAACTTTCTCCAACATCGACTCAAGAAATTGATTTTATATGGAAAGTTGGAAAATCGTGATAGTAAGTTGGTTGTTTACAGCAGAATTTAAATTAAATTCATTAAATTCACCTATTTTAAAATTATTTAAACTAAATTAAATTCATTTATTTATATCCATTTATTTTTAAACATGTTTGGCGGATGCAATACCTAATATTAGGGAAAACAGTTTCCATGCAACTACATACACATACAGTTTCGTCAAAAAGTATACCAAAAAGTACCTTTTTAGTGTAACTTATAATTACACGGCGGCTCAATGATAGTAACTAAGAAGCTCTTGCCTGAGAAAGAAAGTATCGCAAACTGAGTGATGATAAGCAGTAAAACATCTAGGTTCTCCCAGCGCGAAAGTTGATTACGGTATATCTGGGCGCTCGCTTCTGACTAGACCTATCATCGAGTTTTACGATTCGCTAGAAATGCAGAGATGGCTTAGTGGATAGAGCTTTTGTTTAGCGATCCGAACCTCGTAGGTTCGAATCCCGCCCAGTGCAGATCAACTTTGCCGATTTATCGTAATGCAAGAGCCTTCAAGCCAAAGTTAAATGTAGGGATTTCTCTTCATTGAACCGCCGTGAATTAGCTTATACACGACCAATCCTGTGTGTACACAACATATCAAAAAATAGGCTGATAGGTGGCGCACAAGCTAACAATAAGTTACACTAAAAATGTACTTTTTGATATACTTTTGGAAGGTACTTATATCAAATTTACATTCAAATTTTAATAATATGTTTATCATTTAGTAATGTAAAGTTTTTATGTTCATTGTCAGAATTCCATATATAATACGTAATAAAATAGATATAACACATTACGCAAGTACATTTTATACGGAACAATAGTGATTTTTAGCCAAAACTAACGCATTTTCTGAATCGAAACATCATATTTCCAAAAGCTAAGCACTAAATAAAAATAGCGGCGAGGGTACGGAAAATGCATGATTAACGGTTCATTTATTTGTATATTTATTCAGACTCTTCATTCACTGTTCCTGAAGCGTTGAGCGAATGTTATACACTGAATCAACTTGAACTAATCGGATTCGATTATATACCAAAAAGCATTCTTTCTAAGGTATGTATTGTATTGTACTATTATATTTTTTACATCAAATTGTTAATTTATATATCAAACTTATCGGCTTATTTATAATTGAGATTTGTTTAGATTGATTTATTCACAACATTGGACACTCTTGTTTTACCACGAGCAACGAATTTAACTGTGGAAATGCTCTATTCTATGCTAAAGGTTTGCCGTTTACGATTTGCCCTGGACTTAAATCAAGAAAGTTTTAGAAAATTAACAAAAAATAAAAGTAAGAATAAAAATAACGAATAAAAGATTAAATTTGCGCACAACAAATTACGTTATATGATCTCTATGGGATCATGTGAGAGAAAAATTCCTTGACTTTTGCACATAATATTAGATTTCGTTGAATCTCTCCAATTCATGATCCATCCCACCATTATCTTATATTGCCATAGTTGTGACATAATATTTTATGTGTACTCCCGAATTCACTCCATTTTGTAAATTTCTTTTCCACTGACCACGTAAAGATCATTTTATGATAATTATTAAATCAACTCATAGCCAAATAATTACGATTAAATAATATTGAAATTTCAAATTTTCTTCAGGGACTCCCTCAACTTCTACACCTCGACGTCTCTTCGTGTCCTCTACTTTCCGACATATCTTGGCTCAGTCAAGTCAAGCAATTGATGAAACTTGGACTCTACGAACTTCAATTATGCATGAATGTGGAAGAGTTAACAGACACTTTAGCCACTCTGAAGGATCTTAGAGTGCTTGATATTGGAAAGGCCACAAACTATGGGTATGCTCATTCAGACTACGCACACAGAGAAAATGGGAGTAAAACGAAACTACAGCTGGAAAAGTAACACCTATAAAGTGTAAAAATATCACAAAAAGTGTTAAATGTAACACACCACAGGTAACTTGGGATCTACATCATTGCTGTGCATTTTTCGTTTTTTCATTTTTTTCATTTTTTTTCATTTTTATCGTTTATTTTCGAAAAAAATATTTGAAAAATGTAGCGCATTGGTGATTTGGAAAGAGAAAACATTGTTTAATTTTTTTCGAATTTTTCGAAAATAAATTCGAAAAACTTTCATTTTTCGAAAATTCATCGAAATAATTTTTTCGCAAAGCCCTGCTCTGCATATTACTGCAGAGGGGGGGGGCGATGTTTCGACACTTTTCTCTGTGCGTGCGTGTCCAGTCCAGACTCTTGAATTGTAAAAGATTGTGCTTTCAGGATCAATTTAACGTCAATAATTTGTGAGAGTATGCTCAAGGAAAAGGCTTCGCCATGGCCTAAACTCGCATGCATCGACATTTCTGATGTAAATATGGTGGGCAGTTCGATTGGCATTCAACATACGAAGACGATTATGGAAAGACACGACAAGCTGCAGACTGTTCGCCTTATAGGTTAGTGACTCTGTCTCTGATTCATTCTCGTTTCGAGCGGTTGCTTATCATTTTTTCTCCCTGTCCAAATCTGCCTTTTAGAAACGCAGCTCGTACCCCAAGATCTTTTGTTATATCCTTGGATAAAGGAGAGTGTTCAGATCTGTAATTATTGGAGCGCTTCAGCCTGCTTGAATACCCTCAATGGTTGCATTAAACGATATAAGAATGATGATGAAATTGTCGAAGTATTATCCCGACTATCTAGGGTAATAGTAATAATAATAATAATAATAATAATAATAATAATAATAATAATAATAATAATAATAATAATAATAATAATAATAATAATAATGATAATAATAATAATAATAATAATAATAATAATAATAATAATAATAATAATAATAATAATAATAATAATAACAGCAATAACAATAACAACAGTAATAATAATTACAGGCAAATAAAGATGAATTTATTGACCCATCGAAAGTTAATGCCTGCGTTGAAGCATGCCTGTACGTAATGAGGCAGCCTCGTTATAAACAGGTCACAGAATACGTCATATTTTTCATAAAATCGTTGAATCGGTAAGCTCAACTCTGGTATTTTAAAAATAGCAGATTACTTAAAATACATTAAAAAACTTGAAGTTTACTTTAAGACTACTTCAAGTCAGTGACATCACTCTTTTTTTATGCCAGAGTATGACATATTCACTGTTATCTGATTTAGATATATCGATTTGTTACAATCAAATATACACTGAGAGCAAAGTTACCTGGCAAATCGTTACCCCTAAACACTACCCTGATAAAGACCCCAAATGTTGAATTCAGCGAAAGGAATTCAACGGCTGAATTCAGCATTTGGAGCATTTGGGATAATCGTTTGCCAGGGTAATGATAGAGGTAACGATTTGTCAGGTAACTTTGCTCTCAAAAGGGAATCCCCTGAGGCCACACACACCGATCAGGTCCAAATTTTTACTGGAGGTGCACTTCATATAGGGATGATGTTTCGCGGTATCGGAAATTGCTTAGATCTTCTTTGAAATTTTAAACTTATTTTTAAAAATCGACAATAAATTATACAGCGTGCACATCTTTATCAGAAATTACACCGTAATATCGTAATCAGAGTGAAAAAGTCACATATGCAAATTTGATTGCTAAAAATCGGTTTTGAAAGTGTTTACGCTGTTTTTTCTCGATTTTTTAAATTAATTTTAAAATTGCAAAGAAGAGCTAAGCAATTTCTGACTCCGCCAACCATTATCCCTATATGAAGTGTACCTCTCGTAATAATTTGGACCTGGTCGGTGAGTGTGGCCTCAGGGGATTCTCTTGTCAGTGTAGAATAGAAATTGATTTCATTTAAAGGCACACCCAAAGCTAATTTTATTCTCCGCATTGGTAATACTCTCTCGTAGACAAAGAAAGCGAGAGAGTGTGGTCAGAGATGAGAGTTTCAAATTTTCTTGGGGTGTCACTTTAAGTGTGATTTTGATGATTTGTGATCACGCAGGAACAAACAAATCGGTCTGCTCGAGAGTATCAAACTGTTCGACTTATGCTTTGAGCGCTCTCTAAACATTGCTGAAGGCCATGGAAGGATAGATGTACTGTTAGAGGTAATTTATATTTCATCAATTCAATTAATCATAATTCATATTCTTAATCTTTGAGAGTCGAACAATGTTTGGCACAGGCGAAAAATATTGATACCCTCAAAACTTGTGTATATGCGTTATCGACCTCGCTGATGAAGATTTACATATTATAGAATTGCAAAAGTTTTTCATACACCAAGCAAATGCCGAATTTAGTAAACTTCTCCACCGTTGAAACAAACGCACTCAAATTTTTCGGGAGGTTTTTTCCGAACGTTTTTTAAATGCATCTAATTTTATTTTCGCTGAATGCCCAATGAAATGACGAAAAAACTCCATAAAATTGGATAAAATAAGCGAAAATGCTATTTCGCGCGAAGAAGTGGGCAGAGTAAGTGTATTGCGCGGCAATGAGCGAAATTTGCATTGTTCGGACATTTTAATTCTATAATAGTCATTTTTGGCTCCATTGGTACCGCAACGGTGAGGAACCGGGTCTTTTGTGTGCGATGAACACCGCAAAAAAGGAAGAATGATTCTGCCATTTTGACAAGAATTGCAAAAATTTTCAAATACTCTGTCCTATATCATATCTTTGTACTTCAGAGCTGCTTCCTGCTGACCAGCAATCTTCGGGAACGCTGCTCATTTGACATCGATCGATTCTGTTCCTTTGTCTTGAATTTTACATTTGAGCGTAAAAAATTCTTTACGTAAGTAACATTATTACTATTATTATTATTATTATTATTATTATTAATATTATTATTGTTATTATTATTTTATTTACTTATTTATTTATTTATTTATTTATTTCTCGCAGTGTGCAATATATTAGTTAATTAATTAAATTAATTAACTTTTCGGGGCAGTAGAAACCAGATTCGCCCAGTTAAAATGCGGTACGCGGAGTGACCCCGGGTGACTCCTCATATCCCATCGAATTATTACTGTGTGAACATTGAATCTCAGGTGTCGAAGTTATTTTTGTTGTATTACTCTGTGTCTGAACTATTTTATCACATAAAGTTTGGAATTAAAAAAAAATAAATAGCTTGATAAAATAAATAAGAGGCCGTTTGCGCAAGAGTCGAACAAGGGTTGGGGGGCCAAAAATTTTAATACCCGCTGTATTAGAGAGGGCATGCTGCGCACTTCTGGTTGAGTTTTTTTACAAAAAACACGTTGCCGAAAAGGCTTATCTTTCTGATTCCTTTCTGATGGTATATGAGGAGTCACCCGGGTCACCCCGCGTACCGCATTCTAACTGGGGGAATCTGCTGTACTGTATTTATAAATACTATAAATATATACTTTCTCTTCATTTCAAGAACTATAATCATGATTGTGTTCAGCATGTATTACACTCTGAGTAAAGTTGGATACATCCTGAGAAGAATACCGAAAGCCTTATCGTACCTCACTGATGAAAGATTTATGATCTTGATAATTAATCTAGCACGTGAGGACTACGATAATTATAGAACTTATGATTACTTCGACCCGATCTGTGAACTGCTGAGTAATTTTTCATTTATATTTATTTATTTATTTATTTGTTTATCCATCAGTTGAAACATGAATAATAAAAGGGGGAAAGCAATATTGGAACGCTTGAGTTCGTTCGCTTCACACGGTAATAATAATAAAAATAATTTATGCGTTACAAGGATAACTTAAAAAAAAGTGAATGCCGTGATGAATTACATAAAACTCCGGTATTTTTTGTCCGTGTGGTGCGCCATGGGCAGCACCATGGTGTGGGACTAGGGCGCACCCCACGGGATTTGGCCTCTGGACGGCGTACCCCACGGGATATATAAAGGGCGTGCTTCATGGTATGGGAAAAACGGCGACTTGCCCCACGCGATAAGTGAAAGGCGTAAAAAGTGAAAAGCTTAATGGCATTACGATAATTCTCACTATAAGTGAGTCGGTCTCGCGTGGCACCAATGCAAGCGCTGGCTACTAACCACTGACGCTGTGAGCTCCACGTCCTACTCTTTTTCCCTTAAAAATGTGAGCTCCACGGGCTACGCTTTTCTCTTAAAAATGTGAGCTTCACGGCCTACGCTTTTTCTCTTAAAAATGTGAGATCCACGGCCTACGCTTTTTCTCTTAAAAATGTGAGCTTCACGGCCTACGCTTTTTCTCTTATTGTTAAAAATGTGAGCTCCAAGGGCTACGCTTTTTCTCTTAAAAATGTGAGCTCCAAGGGCACGCTTTTTCTCTTAAAAATATGAGCTCCACGGGCTACGCTTTTCTCTTAAAAATGTGAGCTTCACGGCCTACGCTTTTTCTCTTAAAAATGTGAGCTTCACGGCCTACGCTTTTTCTCTTAAAAATGTGAGCTTCACGGCCTACGCTTTTTCTCTTATTGTTAAAAATGTGAGCTCCAAGGGCTACGCTTTTTCTCTTAAAAATGTGAGCTCCAAGGGCACGCTTTTTCTCTTAAAAATATGAGCTCCACGGGCTACGCTTTTTCTCTTAAAAATGTGAGCTACGCGGCCTACGCTTTTCTCTTAAAAATGTGAGCTCCACGAGCTACGCTTTTTCTCTTAAAAATGTGAGCTTCACGGCCTACGCTTTTTCTCTTATTGTTAAAAATGTGAGCTCCAAGGGCTACGCTTTTTCTCTTAAAAATGTGAGCTCCAAGGGCACGCTTTTTCTCTTAAAAATATGAGCTCCACGGGCTCTCTTAAAAATGTGAGCTACGCGGCCTACGCTTTTCTCTTAAAAATGTGAGCTCCACGAGCTACGCATTCCTCTTAAAAATGTGAGCTCCACGAGCTACGCTTCTTCTCTTAAAAATATGAGCTCCACGGCCTACGCCTTTTTCTCTTAAAAATGTGAGATCCACGGCCTACGCTTTTTCTCTTAAAAATGTGAGCTCCACGAGCTACGCTTTTTCTCTTAAAAATGTGAGCTTCACGGCCTACGCTTTTTCTCTTATTGTTAAAAATGTGAGCTCCAAGGGCTACGCTTTTTCTCTTAAAAATGTGAGCTCCAAGGGCACGCTTTTTCTCTTAAAAATATGAGCTCCACGGGCTACGCTTTTTCTCTTAAATATGTGAGCTACGCGGCCTACGCTTTTTCTCTTAAAAATGTGAGCTTCACGGCCTACGCTTTTTCTCTTATTGTTAAAAATGTGAGCTCCAAGGGCTACGCTTTTTCTCTTAAAAATATGAGCTCCACGGGCTACGCTTTTTCTCTTAAAAATGTGAGCTACGCGGCCTACGCATTCCTCTTAAAAATGTGAGCTCCACGAGCTACGCATTCCTCTTAAAAATGTGAGCTCCACGAGCTACGCTTTTCTCTTAAAAATGTGAGCTCCACGGGCTAAGCTTTTCTCTTAAAAATGTGAGCTCCACGAGCTACGCTTTTCTCTTAAAAATGTGAGCTCCACGGGCTACGCTTTTCCTCTTAAAAATGCGAGCACCACGAGCTACGCTTTTCTCTTAAAAATGTGAGCTCCACGGGCTACGCTTTTTCTCTTAAAAATGTGAGCTCCAAGGGCTACGCTTCTTCTCTTAAAAATATGAGCTCCACGGCCTACGCCTTTTTCTCTTAAAAATGTGAGCTCCACGGGCTACGCTTTTCTCTTAAAAATGTGAGCTCCACGGTCTACGATTTTACCTCAAAAATCTACTGCAGAACAGAATACATATGTGGAGCTTCACGAGCTAACATTTTTAAGAGAAATTCGTAGCCCTTGGAGCTCATATTTTGTTTTGGAAAAGAAACTTGTTATATTTAAATTCCAGTGTGTCCATTGTAGATTTGTCGGCTGAATCGTATTTCCAATTTGTTCGGAACGGTGGCATTGAACTTCTGTTCAGAATAGTACGTGATGATCCGATCGTCCATCTATCCGATCAACTCGTAAGTTATTTATTATTATGTTTACGTACATGTTTAAATTATTTCTCATTGTTCTTCTTGTTTTTGTTCTTCGTCTTCATGTTTAAATTATTCTTCTTTCAATTTTTTTCCTTTTTCTAATTTCCATAATTTTTTTTCTATTTTCGCACTAATTTTCAGATACTTTTTGCAGTCTACAAAGTTGTAATAATGCCAGAGAACCATGAAGCACTTTTCGACATCCTGGGTACCAACTTCCTCGAGTAAGTCTAAGGAAGATTTATGGAAAATATTTACAGAAAGTCATGTCATAACATCAAATTACAACTAAAGCTCTTTCATGATATCTTTTTTCCTTCTCATTTTTTCTCCTTTTCAAACACATGGAAAAGATAAATATACGCATTATTAGGTACATTTTTTCTTTAGTAGGCTGGACATGAAACGTTCGATCGATAATCATCAAAATCAATATCTCAAAGTGGGAATCCTATCTTTTTTGACTGCATCGCCGCTATATTCGGATGGATTACAATCCCGAAAGATTATTGATAAACATTTGGTAAGTTATCTTTTTTCTTTAATTTTTTATCTTCTATCTACCGTGTGCATATAACAATTATAAATTTCAGATAAAATGGGTTGAAGGCTGGCCTGTTGAAGAACTTATCATAAAAGTTAAACACTTCAAATCTTTCTTCTTCTATCGCAGACTCTTTCGGTATTTTTTGTTTAGTCAAAGACTTTAATCAAGCACTAACTAAGGAATGGTTCGTAAAGGAAGCATATAGAGAAAAGAGAGAAAAAGTTTAATTCTTCAGTGTAGAACATTGCAATTTGCAGATTTAGCCATGATTAATTAGTAATGTATTGCAGTACATTCATTCCATTCTTTGATCTTCTATTTAATACTAACTATCCCGGAGTTCAAATGTTCGCCCTCTACTCATTAACAATCGCTTCTCTATCCACGATCGACGATTGTGATTACCTAAAGTTAGTTCTCTACTTCATATTATACTTAATATTGCAGTCATTCACACAAGTTTCAAATGCAAACCCGAGCTAAATTGAAAATCTTTGCTCTGGAAACACGCTCTCGTAAACAAAGAAAGCGAGAGATTACTGCCAGAGCAGAGACTCTGGTATTTCAAAACTTAGCAGTCTATCCAAAATACGTCGCTGACTAGAAGTTTACTTCTAGTTTACTACGAGTGAAAGAATGCATTACAGTATAATACACCCCTTAAAGGAATACCCCATGCTAATTTTACCCTCCGCATTGGCAATACTCTCTCGTAAACAAAGAAAGTGAGAGAGTATTGCCAGAGCGGAGAGTTTCAAATTAGCTTGGGGCGTGCCTTTAAAGTAAACTTACGTGTAACAAGATGTAGAAAGTCTACTTCTAGTGGGAATGATAACCACTAGATACCACTAGACCACTAGATAGACTTGAAATCCAAAGGAGTTTCAAATTAACTAGTTGTGCGCCTTTAATCTTCTTTTGTCTTTTGCAGGGTTTTATATTCGGAAGGAGTGGAAGAAGTGCTGGAACGCTTCGAGGCTCTTGAATCAAACAGATTACTGAAGAATGAGAAAATGAAAGAATTGCATTCTCGTCTTTCTCAAATACTCAAAGGGGCGAAGGAGAATGGATCAACAAATTAGCAAACCGCCATACCAAAACCCCTCACCGATATCGCTACCTTAGCAACGGACATCCATCAATCCCTTTATGACCTTGTTTTCTTGTTACGTATATTATGATGGAATAAAGAATAAAGAATAAAGAATAAAATCAATATCAGTAATATCTATCACCGTCGATCGATGAGTTCGGAATAATGACTTACTAGGGAATGGTTTCTTTGATGCATGAAATTACGGTTAGTGACATACATAGCGATAATCAGCATGGTCGACTTAGTAAGAATCAACTTTCAAAAGCTGCGGTTGATCGATTTTTTGAACGAAACCCGTCGCATATCCGCCGTACGAAAGACAGCCAAAAAGTTGCATTTTTTTGTGTTCTTTTTGTTGCTTCGTGCGAAAGCTCTCGCTGTGATCAAGTAATTGCAGTGTATACATCATTTCTTCATATTTTATTTCACGACTTCATCTTTCTATTTATTTGTCAGATTAGCAATCTCTCTGTAACTTGTTTATTTAGAACGAGAGTAGCCAGCCAGAACCACAATGTACCAGCCAGAACCACGGTTGATTACGAAAAAAGTTATGGCTGAAAAACCAAAATATGACAGAATATTGGCCAGCACTGTATTTCTATTTCTATGTTTATTATTAGAGAGAGAGTCCAAGCGAGGATGATGAATGAAATATGTTTCACTCAATTCTCATAGCCCATAACCGTTTCCATGATACGATTTCATTTCATTATTAAAATTTGTAGCGGAAAATCATTCAATAATATCTTCCTTTGTTCCAGCTGAGACATCCGCACATCATACGATAATTCACGTCCATCTGCAGCGAGGCACGGACGGCGAGCGGAGCGAAGGAGTTCATCCTCATGACTGAACTGTGCTCAGGTACTACGGTAGTATGGGAAGAACCAATCGATAATCGATGTAGATGTGTATGTAGATGTGTAGAGTGCGATGATTATTTAAAAATCAATCGATAATCAATATCGATTCAGTACAACACTTATATGTATAATCACTGTAGTTAATTATTTATATATATAGGACAGTGTATTTGAGAATTTTTGCAATTTCTGCTTGGAAGGTATAAAACATTGATTTTCATAATTGCCACAGCCCATGATGAAAAAAGTGTGGCTGACATAGAGGGCATTGGATTTAATATGCCAATAAATATGAGCTGCCATGTTTTGCACAGTTGGACATTTGTTTGCTTTGTTTGCCAATTTATTGCTTCAACTGACTATTTTTTAACTTAAAGCAATGGGGCATTTTTTTGCAAGAGAACTCCGTTCAACTGCTGTCCTTTTTTTAGTATTGCCCAGTTCATGTCGTGCAGTAACTCGCCATTTTTTCATTTTGCCCAGTTCATGCTGTGCAAGAACTAGCCATTTTTTCATTCTGCCCAGTTCATGCTGTGCAAGAACTAGCCATTTTTTCATTCTGCCCAGTTCATGCTGTGCAAGAACTCGCCATTTTTTCATTCAGCCCAGTTCATGCTGTGCAAGAACTCGCCATTTTTCATTTTGCCCAGTTCATGCTGTGCAAGAACTGGGCAAAATGAAGGACACTCGCCTGGACACTCACCCTTCATTTTGCCCAGTTCTTGCACAGCATGAACTGGGCAAAAAAATCCATGCAGATGGAAAGGCGACGAACGCCCCAGCGGGACAGGGAAGGGCGTTCATCGCGAAGGCCCTCCCCCAAACCAAAATTCTCTCCTAGGAGAGTGGCGCAACCGATGTATCAGAAGCGAAGAATGAGGATGAAGAGTGCCTTTTATAGGGATTACTACAAACTACATACCGAATTTGACTAATGGGAGAGCTAGATAGTGCGTAATCTCTAGCTCTCTCACATTCTCTCACTCTCATTAGTCAAATTCGCTTCATAGTCCCCCTATAAAAGGCACTCTTCATCCTCATTCTTCGCTTCTGATACATCGGTTGCGCCACTCTCCTAGGAGAGAATTTTGGTTTGGGGGAGGGCCTTCGCGATGAACGCCCTTCCCTGTCCCGCTGGGCCTTTCCATCTGCATGGATGGTAGGCTTCATTTTGCCCAGTTCATGCTGTGCAAGAACTGGGCGAAATGAAGGGGCGAGTGTCCTTCATTTTGCCCAGTTCGTGCTGTGCAAGAACTGGGCAAAATGAAGGGTGAGTGTCCAGGAGAGTGTCCTTCATTTTGCCCAGTTCTTGCACAGCATGAACTGGGCAAAATGAAAAATGGCGAGTTCTTGCACAGCATGAACTGGGCAGAATGAAAAAATGGCGAGTTCTTGCACAGCATGAACTGGGCAGAATGAAAAAAATGGCGAGTTCTTGCACAGCATGAACTGGGCAGAATGAAAAAATGGCGAGTTATTGCACTACATGAACTGGGCAGAATGAAAAAATGGCGAGTTATTGCACTACATGAACTGGGCAAAATGAAAAATGGCGAATGCTTGCAGAGCATGAACTGGGCAGAATGAAAAAATGGCGAGTTCTTGCACAGCATGAACTGGGCAGAATGAAAAAAATGGCGAGTTCTTGCACAGCATGAACTGGGCAGAATGAAAAAATGGCGAGTTATTGCACTACATGAACTGGGCAGAATGAAAAAATGGCGAGTTATTGCATTACATGAACTGGGCAAAATGAAAAATGGCGAATGCTTGCAGAGCATGAACTGGGCAGAATCATTGTGTTGCTAGAATTGCATGAAATTGATTTAAATCATATGTTTTGACATTTTTGAACCCTATTGCCATTTTCTACTTGAATGGGAATAAAATTGCAAACATGGGTTTATTTTTGCTCAACATACTTCGTCTATGGCGTTTCCTATCAAAAAGACGGCAGTCCTTTAGTAAACATGCAAAATCTGTCTCTGTGAATTTCAAAATGATAAAACATGTCCAAAATGTGCTTCCGAGTAAAAATTGCAAAAATTTTCAAATGCACTGTCCTATATATGAGAGGAATCGCCAGAGGTTCGACCACCCCCCGGACATAGAAATTTCGACCCCATGAAAAATTCAGATTAAATACTTTGAACGATGCTCTATCGAACTGCGTTGGCCGAATTTGCATATCTGCTCTCATTTTCGAGTTACGGTAGGTCAAAGTTGGCAGCTACGGTATTTTTGGCTCGAGTGTGCGTCAGAAAAATGATCATAACTCCGTTCAAAATAATGATAGACAATTTTTCAAAAAAAGCATCGAAAGAGGAGATCTTGCGCAACATTTCCCAGATGATGACGTCATTTTTCGACCATGCGCCGGTGCGGGGCGGTCGGTTTTATGAAAAAGTGACGTAACTTTCCTAATCGGAAAAACTGAACTTTTCTTCTATGCGCGTTTTGTTGCACCAATATGTGTCTAAGAATGACCCAAGTTTCAGAGGATTTGAGAAATGCAAACAAAAAAAGCGTTGATTTTAGTGACGCGACCTCGGACCTGTCATATGAAAGAACGGCTTATTCCTCTATCAAGAAACAGCAAAGGAGCTTAAATGACTCAAAAACATCCGAAAAAGCATTACGAGCTCAAAATACCCATATATGACAGTTATTTGAAACACAAAATCACCGAGTTTGAAAAATTTGAAAAAAACCCATATTTTGCTTTTCCACGTGGAAAAAACGTCTCAGTAATGTTAGTTAATCTTTATAATATTTCTTATAATGTTTTTGAACATTTATGTTTTTGGAAATGAAGGCCTACCAGCTCTTAGAGCCGAGATATCCGCCATCGAGATTACACGCGCGCGCCCCAACTCACCCTTTGAGAAGAGATGTGTTGCCATAAAATGAACGTTTTCCAGCTCAGAATGACTCAAAACAACTTGTTTCATCATTCTTATCACGAAAAAATACCTTGGAACACGTTTTCTGTGGCTGTAAAAATCAGCAAAAGATTTGGATCGAACTGGGGTTCGAACCCGCTCGGTGTTTTTAGAGCGGTGTTTGGGGGGGGGGGGGGCTCACACTAGTTCTTTGTTGTTCAAATGCAACTCTGTTCGCTAAGAGTTTTCTAACATCTCCATTTCGTGTAGTTGCCAGATGTTAGTCTCACTTCTCCTTTTTTTTTCTCCCAGTCTGTTCACGAAAGAGCGTGTGGGAGTGAGAGAGCGGATGATGAGCAGCCGCGCGGAGTTGGGGCGCGCGCGTGTAATCTCGATGGAGGATTTCTCGGCTCTAAGAGCAGGTAGGCCTTCACTTCCAAAAACATAAATGTTCAAAAACATTACAAGAAATATTATAAAGATTAACAAACATTACTGAGACGTTTTTTTCCACGTGGAAAAGCAAAATATGGGTTTTTTTTCAAATTTTTCAAACTCGGTGATTTTGTGTTTCAAATAACTGTCATATATGGGTATTTTGAGCTCGTAATGCTTTTTCGGATGTTTTTGAGTCATTTAAGCTCCTTTGCTGTTTCTTGATAGAGGAATAAGCCGTTCTTTCATATGACAGGTCCGAGGTCGCGTCACTAAAATCAACGCTTTTTTTGTTTGCATTTCTCAAATCCTCTGAAACTTGGGTCATTCTTAGACACATATTGGTGCAACAAAACGCGCATAGAAGAAAAGTTCAGTTTTTCCGATTAGGAAAGTTACGTCACTTTTTCATAAAACCGACCGCCCCGCACCGGCGCATGGTCGAAAAATGACGTCATCATCTGGGAAATGTTGCGCAAGATCTCCTCTTTCGATGCTTTTTTTGAAAAATTGTCTATCATTATTTTGAACGGAGTTATGATCATTTTTCTGACGCACACTCGAGCCAAAAATACCGTAGCTGCCAACTTTGACCTACCGTAACTCGAAAATGAGAGCAGATATGCAAATTCGGCCAACGCAGTTCGATAGAGCATCGTTCAAAGTACTTAATCTGAATTTTTCAGGGGGTCGAAATTTCTATGTCCGCGGACCCTCCGAAACGGTCGATTTTCTCGCGATTCCTCTCATATATTATTAACACGAACTTTGTGGTGCGCTGCGGAGCTAGACGCAAACATGCAACAGTCTCGTAAATTGCGAATAAATTGCTCAGTTGTTGCCTAGACGACAAAAGTTTCAAAGCAATTTATTGGCAACTTACTTTGTGTAATCTCGATGGAGGATTTCTCGGCTCTAAGAGCAGGTAGGCCTTCACTTCCAAAAACATAAATGTTCAAAAACATTACAAGAAATATTATAAAGATTAACAAACATTACTGAGACGTTTTTTTCCACGTGGAAAAGCAAAATATGGGTTTTTTTCAAATTTTTCAAACTCGGTGATTTTGTGTTTCAAATAACTGTCATATATGGGTATTTTGAGCTCGTAATGCTTTTTCGGATGTTTTTGAGTCATTTAAGCTCCTTTGCTGTTTCTTGATAGAGGAATAAGCCGTTCTTTCATATGACAGGTCCGAGGTCGCGTCACTAAAATCAACGCTTTTTGTGTTTGCATTTCTCAAATCCTCTGAAACTTGGGTCATTCTTAGACACATATTGGTGCAACAAAACGCGCATAGAAGAAAAGTTCAGTTTTTCCGATTAGGAAAGTTACGTCACTTTTTCATAAAACCGACCGCCCCGCACCGGCGCATGGTCGAAAAATGACGTCATCATCTGGGAAATGTTGCGCAAGATCTCCTCTTTCGATGCTTTTTTTGAAAAATTGTCTATCATTATTTTGAACGGAGTTATGATCATTTTTCTGACGCACACTCGAGCCAAAAATACCGTAGCTGCCAACTTTGACCTACCGTAACTCGAAAATGAGAGCAGATATGCAAATTCGGCCAACGCAGTTCGATAGAGCATCGTTCAAAGTATTTAATCTGAATTTTTCATGGGGTCGAAATTTCTATGTCCGCGGACCCTCCGAAACGGTCGATTTTCTCGCGATTCCTCTCATATATTATTAACACGAACTTTGTGGTGCGCTGCGGAGCTAGACGCAAACATGCAACAGTCTCGTAAATTGCGAATAAATTGCTCAGTTGTTGCCTAGACGACAAAAGTTTCAAAGCAATTTATTGGCAACTTACTTCGTTGTTGCTTTAGAGTTAATTTTAGGGTTACTAGAGCCCTAAAATATTTTTTTCATAAATATTCATTATTCATAATATTCATAATAAAATAAAATATTCATTTTAGGGCCCTAAAATTGCCGGTTACTTATTTCATTCTTATATGAAGCAAGGATGAAACAAGTTGCCGGCAGACTATTCTATAGACTATTCTAATTTGAGAGAGACCAGAGAGACCAAACCTTAAAGGATCGAGATCGATGAGAGAGAGTGTGTGCAGAGGGGCAGTGGACGAGAGAGTATGGAAAAGTGAGAGAGCACCACATGACCGCCCTCTCTTCTCCCCCACTCATTCTGCCCATCTCTCATTCGACGTATCCCTCGATTTCTCCTTTCATTACTCACATTCCTTATATTCCTCGAACGTTAGTTCAGTATAGGTATCCATGAACGTTGGCAAACCGTTTGCAAAACGTGACGTCACAAGCGTAGGGGGAGGCGTTTGCCAGATATCCCCCCCCCCCTACGCTTGTGACGTCACGTTTGCCGGCAAACGGTTTGCCAACGTTCATGGATACGACTTCTGTCGGGATCTTACCAATGCGCCACGCTTCGATCACTCTACCCTCCCTTCTCTACTCATGTTATTTCGAACTGGCCATTGTCATAATAAAAAATTCTGTTCATATTGTAATTATCCGTTAAAGAAGGGGACCCTTGAGTGTGCATGACGGAATCCCGCAACGATTAACCCGTGGAGCATTGTTTATATTGCATGGAAATAGCGTGAGAGACAATGGGAAATAGAGAGAGTCAAGTATGCAAATCGAATAGGCACTTTCTAAGTTATATTGACCGTATAAAATACACTTGTTTATTTGATACGAGAGTAACCAACCACTGCCACTGCCAGATAGATCAGAGAGAGCGAGGAAGGAAAGGAGGAAAGATTGGGGAGTTAATCGATAGTTGTTCCTCTGTTTAGCAGCAGTAGCAATGCAATTATGCAAGTACATTTTATACGGACAATACATTCAATCAGCATAAATAGCTTCAGACAGCTCATCAGGCTATATCAAATATGTCTTTCGGTTCGTGTGATGAATCTCTATCATTCTACCCGAACAGTCTTCTCTGGTATTTCCAAACTAGGAGTCTACTTAAATTACGTCACTGACTAGAAGTTTACTATAAGCTTACTACAAGTGAAAGAACATTTGACGAAATGCATTACAGCATTATACACCACTAGCAGTAAACTTACGTCTAACTAGACGTAGACGCAAGTCTACTTCAAGTGGGAATGGTCAGTAAACTACTAGTTTTGAAATACCAGAGCATCTGTTCCATGAGCATCTGTTCAGCCTTTGTTATAATTTAAAAAATCTTTTTAAATTGTAATTATCCATTAATCAGCAGTTTCATCTTCAACAGTAATGTCCTCAGATGGTGAAGAGTGGTATGATGTCCAGTGTTCGAAGGTGAGCTCAATCTTTGAAAATGTTAAATATTTTTTACTATTATAAACTAGATTTTTGATCTCTGATCTTATAACAGCAACCGAAAATAACTACTTCGGAGATGCAGAGTAGCGTATCCGAGAAGAACACTACCGTATCGTATGGTGCAGCTCCCGCAACCGTCGATGAGATCCAGGAGAAGGTGAAAGCACTTCAGGAGGTAAAATATTGATCGATATATTATATCTAGAGCTTCATTTTCTGCAACTGATTATAAAACTATTACCAAAAGTCTAGGAATGTATGTATGTTAAGGAAGTCCGTGCGCTCACGAAAGATAGGGACAAGTTGACAAATGAATACAACAGCTTGGTCGACGATAACTACCGTGCTAGAGAGGAGAAAAGGTACGGTTGATTTTTGTTGTTTAAAAAAAAACTTGATTTTTGTTCTGATCTTGCGGTGCTCACGCACCGCAAGATTATTTTTTTTATAAATAATAAAAATAAAATAAAAAATAAAAAACGAAAAAAAATTTTAAAAACGCGTGAGCACCGCAAGATCAGAAAAAATCAACTTTGCTTATTGACACCCCCCGCTTATAGTTGAGAATATTTATATGAAGAAAGCTATAATGTAAGATGAAATATGCGTAAATATGTGCGAGTACATCCTTGGAATAAATAAAAAAAGAAATTCGTGCTTGCAAGGATAATTGGCTTTTGAGTTGTGCTGCAACCTGTTAAACATTTTCGGGTGCTTTTGTGTAAGCAAATCTCTGATAGGACGCCAAGAAGGTATGCTTAAAATTAACCCTCTTTCGGCTCGGAGTGTGCTCTGCCAATATTTATATATTGTGCGTATAAAATATACTTGCATAAGAAAATGACAAACGGCTCTAATTATAAGTAACGGAAGTCGTTCAAAGGCTAGATCTCGCTCAACTCTCGATTGTCTCTCCTCTGCCTCTCCTCATCTAACCCGGCTGACCTTCGCCGCGCACTATTTGATATATAATAGAGATCGGCATAGTTTCTGAACCATGCAAAACAAGAAATAGTCTCTTCTACAAATAAAACATCTGATTTTTATACGCTCAATAATTTCCTTGCAGAAAACAGGCCCGATCTTTGCAAGAGATGCAGAATGAGTACTTATCCAACCGGAGAGAGGTCGATCAGAAGTTACTCTCCTTCGCAAGAAAGTACGAGGAAGATCAAAAAACTAAAGCCGAAGGTGGTCTCGTTGCATGTGCTCTCATTCTAATCATCATTATCTGCTCAGTAATCTTTAGCGTTCTTGAATCTTTCGGCGTTGTAGGAGATGATGCTAGTTCGAATCATACAATGAACAATGAACAACAATGAACGGTACCCTCTCTCATATTTGAGGCATAGGTTATCTAGGATGCGACAATTAGAGAAACGTTTTCTCATAAGTGAGATAACTTACTTAGCTTACCCCAGTCCCCGTTACCATCTCGAGCTAGAGAGTATTATACTACGTTTCTTTTTGAGAGAGTTTAGCTTTCTCTGCGTTAGTCCAGTTACACAACCTATCTCGAATACATCGTTACGTTTGCCTTACGTGCCTACGCCGTAACCCCCTGCGCCGCGTCTCCATCGTTACGGCTGAGGTTACGGCGTAGGCACGTAAGGCAAACGTAACGATGCATAAGAGAACTTGCCATGAATGACCTCTCCTCACATGTTTTTATCCCCTATCATTGTATTCATTGTACATTTATTATCATCATGATCATCATTATGCAGGGTTGATAACTCTACCTCCCAATATTATAGTTCAAATTTCTCGAATTCGTACCTGAAACCCTTCATAATGAAAACTGCCACCGTGGTAAAACCGAAATCGCCTTATGCGCCCGAAATACATCTACCCCTTTTCTGCCCTTATATATCACCTGTTCTCATTATATTTTATGGAATAAATAAATAAATAAATAAATCATCTACTTAGTTTCTCTCATATTGTTACTTATTTTCTTAACCCCCACCGTGCTTGAACGACCCCTTGTTGAAGTCGTCAATTTTGAAATTGTGAAATTTTTGTCGAAATGTTTTCATTGAGTCTGGTTTTCCCGAAATAGTCTTTTTTTAAAAATTAAAAGCTCGATTCATTCACGATTCTAGCGATCAATAAGCGGAATTAACATAAAAATAAATAATGTACGATGTGCAGAATAACTTTTGCTAACTTCATGTCTACACATTTTAAAAAGTTTTTGAAAAGTCAGTTTGTGATCAGTTTTTTGACATTTTTTTTGTTTCCTGGTGAGTGTAATATTACCTAGGAGTGCTAGCTAATCAGTAAGATGCTGCTATTTCGCAATGCTCGATTGAAGCACAATGAACAATGGTCTCTCATATTTGAGCATCCTGTGCTGGCCAATATTCTAGCATATTTTTGTTTTTCAGCCATAACGTTCATCGCAGTCAACCGTTTCTCTTCATTTTTTCGAAGACAATTACGGCTGAAAAACCAGAATATCCAAGAATATTGGTCAGCACTGTAAAAATATCTTCTAGATATACTAGAACACTAATAATTAAATTGGGCGAATTGATCACATAAAGCACACGAGTGGGCGGATAACTGCGTCACTCTTCTCTCGTGCTATCGCACGATATGAAAATCTTGAAATGCTCATAACTTTCGAGCACGACCAAATAAAAATACCATTGAATTCCTATCGTCAAGATCTGTCGATTGAGCTTTGGCTTCGATTTGTGTTTAGAACCAATCAATAAATTCGATTTACAAAAATACTAATTAAAATATCGATCCTACAACATAGTAGATGTGTTCTCCTGGTAATTCTAGGAATTTCTTCTGTTGATGACTCGATACCAAAACCACACCCCGATGAGCTACAGAGTTCCAAAGACGGCCGATTTCGGCGTCACGACGTCTCTCGTTTGACGACGTCTCTCGACGCCGAAAATGAAGACATGCAAAAAAGCTCTCGCTACCTTGTTTGGGACCCTATGGACTACCAAAAAATCGCCTCTGCTCATTTTCGACTTTTTCAATGTGCCACCGTTTATTCGAACTTTAGGCGATACGCGTGATAAATTATTAAAATACGTAGTACTGGGTAGATTTATAGTGCATCATTCGTTAATCAATATTCAATCGATCTGTGACGTCATCATTCTTGAATCAACACAATATTCACAGGACGTTTCAGGCACAGAGAATCTGGAGCAATCTTGCGGCAAACATGCCACAGTCTCATAAATTTCGAATAAATTGCTCCATTGTTGCCTAGACAACAACACTTTCAAAACAATTTACTGGCACTTGCTTCGTTGTTGCTTTAGCGTTCAGTTTAGGGTTAATTGACGGTTACTTATTTCATCATTGCTCCGTCTATTGAGCAAGTATGAAAGAAGTTGCCGGCAAGTTATATATTACTTGTCGTGTGTCTTGCAAGTTTGCCGCAAGGGTTGGGTGAGGTTGAGGCGATACTCCCAGTAAGTTTGCCCGATACTTGCGGCAAACTTGCTCCCCGTAAGGTAAATCAGATAGAGTATAGTATATTCTAATTTGAGAGAGACCAGAGAGGGAAACCATAAAGGGTCGAGATCGATGAGAGAGAGTGTGCAGAGGGGCAGAGGACGAGAGAGTATGGAAAAGTGAGAGAGCATAGTGACCACATGACCGCCCTCCTTTCTCCCTTCTATACACCCCTTCTCCTCTCCCCTCATTATACCCATCGCTCATTCGACCTATTTATTTATTTATTTATTTATTTATTTATCGTACATCACAAGGGTGTTTCATCAAATACAAAGTGTTCGAGTGCAAGAAACTATGTGAAATATTAAAATTATTATACGTGAGTGAGATGGGGATGGAGGATAGGGGAAACTGATTGTGAGAGATCTATTGATCACGCCTTTTGCTACGCTCAGGAAGAGTTGAGAGTTGAGGAGCCTCTAATACGTTGGAGCGGCCGCAAATCCAATTTATATCGTATTGGATCTCATTCATCCTATCCCTCGATTTCTCCTTTCATTACTCACATTCCTTATACTCATCGCATTGGCACTAGGTCTAATGAGAACCGATGAATAATAAACGTCTGAATGATAACCATTAGCATACTTTGTCTATTCATTACCGCTTGTCTCTAATATGCAAATAGTTATCATCCAATCGGTTATTATTGATCGGTTCTCAGTCGACCTAGTGCCATCGCATTTGTTCCATCATACGGTCTTTCTCATAATAGAAAATTCCGTTCAAATTATCCGTTAAAGAAGGGGACCCTTGAGTTTGCATAACGGAATCCCGCTACGATTAACCCGTGGATCATTGTTTATACTGCATAGAAATTAGCGTCTAGTATGCAAATCGGGATATGCACTTTTTAAGTTAATAATAATTATTTTTTGTTATACTTTCAAACAGCATAAATAGCCTCAGACAGCCCATCAGGCTATATCAAATATGTCTTTCGGTTCGTGTGATGAATCTCTATCATTCTACCCGAACAGTGTTCTCTGGTATTTCCAAACTAGCTGTCTACTTGAATTACGTCACTAACTAGAAGTTTACTATAAGCTTACTGCAAGTGAAAGAACATTTGACTAAATGCATTGCAGTGTATTATACACCACTACCAGTAAACTTACGTCTAACTAGACGTAGACGCAAGTCTACTTCAAGTGGGAATGGTCAGTACACTACTAGTTTTGAAATACCAGAGCAACTGTTCCATGAGCATCTGTTCATCCTTTGTTATAATAAAAAATCTGTTTAAATTGTAATTATCCATTAATCAGCAGTTTCATCTTCAACAGTAATGTCCTCAGATCCAGAAGAGTGGGATGTCGAGTGTTCCAAGGTGAGATTGATCTTTAATCTTTGTTAAATAATTTTTACTATACTAGAATTTTGATCTAATAATAATAATAATATCTTTATGTGCGTTTCAGGTAAAAATGATAATGAGATACATAGAGACATACATTAGGGACGCATAAATACAATACCACAACGAGGTAGTAAGGTTGAATTAACAAATAATGATAACAATTACGAAAGATTTCGACATTATAGCAAATTATAATAGAATTAGGCAGTAAATTCCAAGAATTGACAACTCTGTTCGAGATGAAGTTCAAAAAACGCTTTGATTTACAATTATGTTCTCTCTGTTCTTTAAGAAGAGCGCTACCGTATCGAGTTGTGCAACTACCGCAACCGTCGATGAGATTCAGGCGAAGATGAAAGCACTTCAGGATGTAAGATATTGATCGATATATTGTATCTAGAGCTGCATTTTCTGCAACTGATAAGAAAACTATTGACAACATTGTTGTTCGTCTCTTGAATTCAAGTATTTAAGTCTCTTATTCGTAGCTCATAAGTATTATATGCTACGATAAAGTAATCGCAGCCTTCTTTCTTACCTCCTGACTTTATCATATTTTTCAAACATTTAATTATGAATCTTAAAATACCCTCCGAGGTCAGATAAAATTTAATATTATTATTTAATCACCTGATTTTGAACAAAAGCCTAGGAATTAAGGAAGTCCGGGCGCTCACAGAAGATAGGGACAAGCTGACAAATGAATACAACAGCTTGGTCGACGATAGAGAGGAGAAAAAGAAGTACGGTTGATCGTTACTGTTTAAAAAAGTTTTAATAGTGTAGAAGTCTTTATTCCGGCTTATTTTACATCCTCTGTTATGATTGAACTAACAAGGGAACTCTCTCGACTTAATGTGGCCATATGACTTGGGAATAATTTATCTGAATCAGTTTTCGATGCTGATTACGAATCCGTTATCAAACGTTGCCCAATCGAGCTGAGATTCGAGAAAAACGATCTTGAAATACGCTAGTTTATTCGGAAATTGGTGATACTTCCTATATAAACCATCCCAATGCGTTCAAAAACTCATCCATCAATTATCCAAACACCTCCTGCTGTAATTTAGTGGATATTGTAGGTAAGTTGTGAATTTTCGAATGAAATAGTCGAATTTCAAGATCGATTTTTTTCTCGAATCTCAGCTCGATTGGGCAACGTTTGATAACGGATTCGTATTCAGCATCGAAAACTGATTCAGGTAAATTATTCCCAAGTCATATGGCCACATTAAGTTAAGAGAGTTCCCTTGTAAGGTGTTTTATCAATAATCACTTTCGGAAACAATAAAAAAGAACAGAGCAATGATCAAAAATTATGTAGCAGCAAATTAAGGTACCGGCTCAGTAAGATTCGAGGGTTGTGCCAGTGACCCCGCACATCGACCTCACCGATTTGGCCCAAATTTTTTTATGGATACCCCCGTGGACCCCCATCACAAAATGGGTATTCATTTGGGCTGGTTCCTTGAAACACAGATGTGGCGGGTTTTCGAATTTTGAAAACTCCTCAAAACATTCTAAAATTAATTAAAATTTTAAAACAAAAAAGTGCAGTCCAATTTTTGCCTCATCTTATAGTGCAAAAAATTCCTCGTCGAATAAGGGAAAAAATGAAAAATCGAAGGACCCTCTTTTGAGATAAATGGACTTGAAGTTGACCCGAAAATATTTTTGTTTTCAAACCCCTTGTGTTTGTACGCATATTGAAGAGCTCGTCGAGTAGAACAACTTTCATGTTGAGCTTTTTTGTTTGAAACGCATGCACAAGAGAAATACATGAGTTTACTTAATTCACACGGTTTTTTCAGACAAGTTTGAGTAAAACAATAGTAAAAATATTTTTTGTGCGCAAAATGCTTTCACCTACATTGTAGAACTCAAAAATCCATACTTTGTTTGTTGTTTCACGAAAAAAAACATTTAGTCCCCTATGCTGAAAAATAACGACTCGAAAATGGTCTTTAAAAAAAGTTGTCGAAACCTTGCCATGTTAATACTCATTTTAAATAAATCGTCGAGTACGTCATTTTTCGTGTTGATCGTATTCCATGAAAGTCGTTTGTTCTCAAGATACAAGCGATCGAAATGATTTGGATCCAATAAATCTTAATTCATGTATTTCTCTTGTACATGAGTTTCAGACAAAACGTTCAACATGAAAGTTGTTCTACTCGACGAGCTCTTCAATATGAGTACAAATACGAGGGGGTTTGAAAACAAAAATATTTTTGGGTCATCTTCAGGTTCATTTATCTCAAAAGACGGGTTCTTCGATTTTTGATTTTTTTCCCTTATTCGACGCGGAATTTTTTGCTCTATAAGATGAGGCAAAAAATGGAGTGCACTTTTTTGTTTTAAAATTTTAATTAATTTTATTTATTTATTTATTTATTTTTATTTATTTATTTCTTTATCCATCAGTTAAAATCAAGAATAATGAATGAATGAAGCAATAAGGGAGTGATGGAGTTCCGTCGCTTAAGCGATTTCGGTTGGGGAGTGGCAGCTTTAGCTGAATAATGATATTAAGGACGAATACGAGACACAGTATTCTGGTCCAAGCCATTTTTCTTCCAAAGCAAGACAAAGGAGAGACCATTGTATTCGAGAGAGTTTGTATGTTGAGCGGTCGTTCTTGCTTTGAAAGTCATGAGAACGCTGTGGAGATTGAATTATAATATTGTGAGGGGGCAAATTTAGTATCCCTGCACGGAATATATGGGGAGGGGAAGAGACAAGCTCTTGGGTGAGGGAGTTCCCAAGAGCTTGTCTCTTCCCGTGTGTTTTTTCCCTCCTTTATATGGTTTGAGGAGGGAAAAATCAGTTTGCGATCGGATCTCGGGAAGGTGGTATAGCCAGTTTTTGTTGTCTATTTATACTTATAATTAATCGACACTAACATTGGTCCTATATCGCTCCATTTTTTTCGGCGAAAATCGAGTTTTTAAAATTCGAAAACCCGCCACATCTGCGTTTCAAGGAACCAGCCCAAATGAATACCCATTTTGTGATGGGGGCCCATGGAAGTATCCATGAAAAATTGGGCCAAATCGGTGAGGTCGATGTCCGGCACTTGGAATCTCACTGAGCCGATGTCTTAAAGATAACAGTCATCTAGAAACAAATACAAAAAAGGACCGGCGTGGAGGTTAGGAGTGGAATGTCACGTTTAGGAACAATAACGCTATATACACGATTGTTGCACATTATTAACGCATCATGGGTCAGAAATACGACCGGGCAGACACAAATAACTAAAGAAAATCCTCGCGTCGCAGAGACTATTGACAGAGGTTACGTTCCCTTTAAGGCTCAGTATGTGCACGGCCAATATTTAATTTAATTTAATTTTTTTCAATAATTTCCTTCCAGAAAACAGGCCCGCTCCTTGCAAGAGATGCAGATTGAGTACTTGTCCAACCGTAGAAAGATCGATAAGCGGGTACTCAAAAACGCAAGAAAGTACGAGGAAGACCAAGAAAGTAAAGCCTTTGGTGGTATCTTTACATGCGTTATCATGCTCTTGTTCGGTCTGTACGCACTAATCGACTTCGTTCTACGCTCTTTCGGCGTTATTGGAAATGATGCTATGTCGAATCATACAATTAACGGCAACCTCACTGATACCTTAGTTAGCTTACCCCAGTCCCCGTAACTTTATGGAGCGAGAGAGTATTATACAACGTTGCTTTTTGAGATAGTTTAGCTTTCTCTGCGGTAGTTTAGTTAGACAACCTATCTCTAATGCATCGCTACATTTGCCGTACGTGCCTACGCCGTAACCTCCGCTGTAACGACGCAGACGCGGAGGAGGAGGTTAGGCACGTAAGGCAAATGTAACGATGCATAAGAGAATTTGCCGTGAATGACCTCTCTTCACATGTTTTTATCCCCTATCATTGTATTCATTGTACATTTATTATCATCACGATCAACATGATGCAGGGTTGATAACTCTACCTCCCAATATTATAGTTCAAATTTCTCGAATTCGTACCTGAAACCCTTCATTTTGAAAACTGCCACCGTGCCAAAACCGAAATCGCCTTATGCGACGGAAATCCATCTACCTCTTTTCTGCCCTTATATATCACCTCTTCTAATCATATTTGATGGAATAAATGAATAAATAAATCATCTACTTAGTTTCTCTCATATTGGTCATTATTTTCTCATACTTCACCTTGTCTGAACGACCCCGTGTCGAAATCGTCAATTTTCAATTTTAATTCTTGAAAAATTTTGAAATTGTGAAATTTTTGTCGAAATGTTATCATTGATTCTGGTTTTCTCGAAATATTCTTTAAAAAAAATAAAAGCATGATTCATTCACGATTCTAGCGATCAATGAGCGAATTAACATAAAAATAAATAATGTACTATATGTATAATAACTTTTGTTAACTTCATGTCTTCTTAGTCTTTTTTCTGAAATATTCGCAGTCCACCTTAAAAAAAGTTGCTTTAAAAGTCAGTTTGTGATCAGTTTTTTGGCATTTTTTGTTCCCTTGTTGCTCAACTCGAATGCTAATGGGAGATACAGATAAAAGTTCCAGTGCAAGTAATTATCACGCACACTGTATATTGTGCGTATAAAATGTACTTGCATAAGAAAATGACAAACGGGCTCTAAGGAACGGAAGTCGTTCAAAGGCTAGATCTCGCCCAACTCTCGATTATCTCTCCTCATCTAACCCGGCTGACCTTCGCCGCGCACTATTTGATATATAAAAGAGATAGGCATGGTCTCTGAACCATGCAAAACAAGAAATAGACTCGTCTACAAATAAAACGATTTTTATACGCTCAATAATTTCGTTTCAGAAAACAGGCCCGCTCCTTGCAAAAGATGCAGATTGAGTACTTATGCAACCACGATCAGCGGGTACTTTCCAACGCAAGAAAGTACGAGCGAGACCAACAAAGTAAAGCCTTCGCTTGTCTCGCTACATGCGTTACAATGCTATTGATCGGTCTGTACGCAGTAATCGAGAGTGTTCTACGCTCTTACGGCGTTATAGGAGATGATGCTAGCTCGAATCACACAATGAACGGCAACCTCACTGATAACTTAGTTAGCTTACCCCAGTCCCCGTAACTTTATGGAGCGAGAGAGTATTATACAACGTTGCTTTTTGAGATAGTTTAGCTTTCTCTGCGGTAGTTTAGTTAGACAACCTATCTCTAATGCATCGCTACATTTGCCGTACGTGCCTACGCCGTAACCTCCGCTGTAACGACGCAGACGCGGAGGAGGAGGTTAGGCACGTAAGGCAAATGTAACGATGCATAAGAGAATTTGCCGTGAATGACCTCTCTTCACATGTTTTTATCCCCTATCATTGTATTCATTGTACATTTATTATCATCACGATCAACATGATGCAGGGTTGATAACTCTACCTCCCAATATTATCGTTCAAATTTCTCGAATTCGTACCTGAAACCCATCATATTGAAAACTGCCACCGTGTCAAAACCGAAATCGCCTTATGCGACGGAAATCCATCTACCTCTTTTCTGCCCTTATATATCACCTCTTCTAATCATATTTGATGGAATAAATGAATAAATAAATCATCTACTTAGTTTCTCTCATATTGGTCATTATTTTCTCATACTTCACCTTGTCTGAACGACCCCGTGTCGAAATCGTCAATTTTCAATTTTAATTCTTGAAAAATTTTGAAATTGTGAAATTTTTGTCGAAATGTTATCATTGATTCTGGTTTTCTCGAAATATTCTTTAAAAAAAATAAAAGCATGATTCATTCACGATTCTAGCGATCAATGAGCGAATTAACATAAAAATAAATAATGTACTATATGTATAATAACTTTTGTTAACTTCATGTCTTCTTAGTCTTTTTTCTGAAATATTCGCAGTCCACCTTAAAAAAAGTTGCTTTAAAAGTCAGTTTGTGATCAGTTTTTTGGCATTTTTTGTTTCCTTGTTGCTCAACTCGAATGCTAATGGGAGATACAGATAAAAGTTCCAGTGCAAGTAATTATCACGCACACTGTATATTGTGCGTATAAAATGTACTTGCATAAGAAAATGACAAACGGGCTCTAAGGAACGGAAGTCGTTCAAAGGCTAGATCTCGCCCAACTCTCGATTATCTCTCCTCATCTAACCCGGCTGACCTTCGCCGCGCACTATTTGATATATAAAAGAGATAGGCATGGTCTCTGAACCATGCAAAACAAGAAATAGTCTCGTCTACAAATAAAACGATTTTTATACGCTCAATAATTTCGTTTCAGAAAACAGGCCCGCTCCTTGCAAAAGATGCAGATTGAGTACTTATGCAACCACGATCAGCGGGTACTCTCCAACGCAAGAAAGTACGAGCGAGACCAACAAAGTAAAGCCTTCGCTTGTCTCGCTACATGCGTTACAATGCTATTGATCGGTCTGTACGCAGTAATCGAGAGTGTTCTACGCTCTTACGGCGTTATAGGAGATGATGCTAGCTCGAATCACACAATGAACGGCAACCTCACTGATAACTTAGTTAGCTTACCCCAGTCCCCGTAACTATATGGAGCGAGAGAGTATTATACAACGTTTCTTTTTGACAAGGGAATGCTCTGAACTCACCATGGAGTTATGACTAGCGACATATACCATTCGAACCGTCGTGTGATTCTGTCTGGAAATCCGTTGAGTTTACTTGCCAAGAGCTTCTAGAATTTGAGAAAATCGATAATGAAATGCTATATTTCGAGGTTTTAGAAGGAAAATTAAAGATTCAGTTCCCATTAAGATGAACCTTGTAGTGTAGTGCAATAAAAATATATATTTTTGGAAAAATACTGAAATAGATTTTGCTTTAAATTTTGTAAAATATTTGCAAAAGATTGGATGCGAGTTGAGAACGAACCAAGAACCAACATACTACATACCTGCACCTTGTACACCACACAAGGTTCCTACTAATAATAAGCCTCGAAGTACAACATTTCTTTATCGATTTTCTCAAATACCAGAAGCTAGTGGCAAGTAAACTCAACAGATTTCCAGACAGAATCACATGACGGTTCGAATGGTATATGTCGCTTGTCATAACTCCATGGTGAGTTCAGAGGATTCCCTTGTGACAGAGTTTTGCTTTCTCTGCGGTAGTTAGACAACCTATCTCGAATGCATCGTTACATTTGCCTTACGTGCCTACGCCGTAACCCCATGCGCCGCGTCTCCGTCGTTACGACGGAGGTTACGGCGTAGGCACGTAAGGCAAAGGTAACGATGCATAAGAGAATTTGCCGAGAATGACCTCTCTTCACATGTTTTTATCCCCTATCATTGTATTGATTGTACATTTATTACCATCGTGATCATCATGATGCAGGGTTGATAACTCTACCTCACAATATTATCGTTCAAATTTCTCGAATTCGTACCTGAAACCCTTCATTTTGAAAACTGCCACCGTGCCAAAACCGAAATCGCCTTATGCGACGGAAATCCATCTACCTCTTTTCTGCCCTTATATATCACCTCTTCTAATCATATTTGATGGAATAAATGAATAAATAAATCATCTACTTAGTTTCTCTCATATTGGTCATTATTTTCTCATACCTCACCATGTCGTCAATTTTCAACTTTGATTCTTGAAAAATTTTGAAATTTTGAAATTTTTGTCGAAATGTTTTCATTGAGTCTGGTTTTCCCGAAATAGTCTTTTTTTTTAAATTAAAAGCATGATTCATTCACGATTCTAGCGATCAATGTGCGGAATTAGTTTGGTTAACGATTACTTCGTCCGTCCTCACATTCTCGTAATAATAGCAATTCCAATAATCATTGAATATTTAAAAAAAAATAAACTTTGAAAACAGAACGATAGCAAAAGTCGACCACAATTTACTTGTTCTGGCGACTCACATAGGTTCAAATTGACCTTTCTTTGTTTTATGACCAAAAAATTCAGATACAAACTACATAGTTTTGTATGTACAAGAATGTTCGGGATGCGGTAGAATTTGGATAAAAATTAATAATTTATTCGTCGTAGTCTCGGCTTTGAACATCGGTTCGCGAATCTTTGAAATCGTCGACTCTGAAAGATCAAAGATCAAGATGATTACGGTAGTGTACGATTGAACTTACAGTATCCTCTTCCTGGTGGTGATCTCGACAAAGGCGAAGCATACGGTAGAGGTTACGGTAAGCGTTGCCAGGATCGATAATTGTATGGGCAATGAGAAAACACTGCCGTAAAACATGGACACGGTAGACAGCATGGCCTAAAAGAAAATCGATTTTTGATCTGCGGCATTGATTCGGTATAGTAAAAAAATGTTGCTGGGAGGTTGAATTTGATTATATGATGTATTATTCGATGGCAGTTATGATTGGTAGGTTACGGTAAGTTGTAATTGGTTACGGTAGGATAACGTACATGATAGAACTTGAAGAGTGCATTGGCCTGTGAGCAGTGCTCCCCTTCGTAGAGAGTCGCGGTGATGGCGTACAATTGTGTGTTGAAGGAGGCGTCGACAATACCCAGCAACAGTCCGGCAAAGACCGCTAGAACCGGACTGAAAAATACAGGGTTACGGTAGAACAATGTGGGGTTACTGTAGAATTACTGTAGGAGAAACAAATTTAGAGTATGAATACGGTAGGTTTACGGTACCTGGGAGGTATGATCGATGATTCGGTAGTCTCTGTGTAGGACGCGTCTCCGGGTAGATCAAGACCGATCTGGGATTACGGTAGGTAACGGTATGGATTACGGTATGGATTACTGTAGGATACGGAATGGATTACGGTAGGATACGGTATCAATATCGATCGTACCAGTAAAAGCGCGATGAGGTTGAGTATTCCGCCGAAGAGGAGTACGGTATATCGTCCGAAGCGTACGATGAAACGTTCCGTGCAGATCAACAGGATACAGCCTGAGAGTACGGTAATCAGTGGGTACGGAATCGATTGGTTACCGTATCCAATGGATATTGCGATCAATAGAGTACTCTAATGATAGGCGTAGACAAGGTACGGTAATTGGATTGCCATACATTTGTTGCATTCCGTGCATTTAATAATAATAATATATTTATCGCTTCTTATATAATGAGGAAAAAAGATAAACTCAAAGCGATACTTTAGAAATGAATAAGACTAGAAGATATCCGCTGAATTACGTGATTACGGCTTTAATCCGATTATTGACAACTATAATAATCGCTATTTTTTATATTTTGAAATATGTTTCAACATAGAGGTATAGGTTAGGTGGCGTATTTTAGTTCGATCTTTTTGGACTGCTTTTCTTCTAAACTTAAAGTGTACTTAAAATACGTCACTGCCTTGAAGTTTACTCTATGTAAACTACAAGTGAGATACGCCACTTTTTTCACTTTGTAAGTAGACCAGCATAATGACTTCAAACAGGACTAAAAGTAGGCTTGTAAGTCTACTTAAAGTGAAGTACACTTCAAGTTTTGAAATACCCGAGAGAATAATGTGAATCAAATAATTCACTAACACACGGAGAAATAAGTGTTCTCCACGGAGTATAAGGCCTAAGATGAGCAATATTCAACACTTTTTGTGTTCGAAAAGTGTTAAATATAACACTTCTCATGTTTTATGCTCCTTGGATAACACTTATTTATCCGTGTGAATGTACCTCCGACTTGTCCAACACCCACCGCGAGGTTATTCATGCCCAACACCATCTTGGACGACATCGAAAAATTCTTCGTGAACGACAATGACGTCGGGTACACCTGCAAGACTACGTTTTGATCTTTGATCTTTGAATTTTGATCTTTGATTTTTGATCTCGATACCGCACTGTAGAATGAGGTGTGCAGTCCGGTGAAGGCGTAGGGTATCGCGAGAATCGCCATGTCTTTCGTGAAGATCAGACGGAAAGTGGATACTGTAATAGGATGATCTTTGAACTTTGAACTTTGATCTTTGAACTTTGAACATTAGACTTTGATCTGTGAACTCACAGGTTTCCATTACATAATTGGCGCGTTTCGCTATCCTCAATTCTATCTAGAAGATTTAACAAATTAATCGATAATTGATAATTGATAATTGAAATCCGATCAAACTTCTTTGGGCGCGGCTCGGATGAACGCAAAGACGACGTTTCCCACTAGTGCCACTCCACAGAACGTACTGTACAGAATCGTCGTGAGACCTGAGCGATGCGGTATTCCGTCAAATGCTTGAATAAATGCATGAGCACGAACTAATCATATTAAAATTGTTCATTATTTGTGGTGTTTCATCGATGTAAATAAAGAGTTATTGATCGATTAGTACCGTACTCTGGTCAATATCATCTGCGTCCGTGATACTGAAGGTGATCAGCAGATAGATGCCACCTATGATGTTACTGTAAGAAGAGGATTACGGTAGATATCGATTGGTTCTGGCTACGGTAGATATTTTTTACTGTTGATATCGATCAATAATAATTTCGGTTAATTCCTATTTAAACTGTTTACAGTAAAAATCAATTCATAATTACAATAGTATCAAAGCTACAGTAGAATAATGGCTCAGTCAGATGTCAATGGATAAATCGATAATTCGATAAGGTTCCTCGATACAGTACCCACCTTGTGTTGCACAACAACCATAATAGGGAAGAGTTTCTGCCGATCGTTGCTTCCGACGAATTCAATGCCATGTAATAGCCGACAGAGGTCCACATCACTGAACTTTGATCTGATCTTTTTGAATTTGTAGTTTGATCTTTGAGCAATAATATGTGTAGTTTAATCCCTAAGAATGTCTTGTTTGATCTTTGAACACTGATTGAGCTCTAGTTCCTCTTAATATTGGTATTTTGTTTTGTTATCATGTGAAGCTTATAGTTTGATCAGTGCTAAAACGATATATGTGGTTTGATCTTTGATCTTTGACCTACATCCCGCAGAAAATCCTTCCAAAGCAGAGCCAGCATAGAGCGTGAAATTGCTCAAATACAGAAACTGCGACATAAAGATGGTGTAGCCGATCGAGCCTGAGCAAAGTTCAAAGTTCAAATTTCAAAGTACAAAGTTTAAATATCAAAGATCAAAACACCCACCTATGCACATGGACCATCGGCATCCGAGCAGAGCCACTATGGGAGGCGCGATCAAATTCGAGATGACGAACACTCCGTAGATGATGGTCTGACTGTACAGTTTGATCTTTGGTCTTACATATGCCGAATAGCTACGTTCATATTTGCAAAGTGCTGTCTGGTTTTCGCAACAAAAAATTCCAAAATGCGGTCAGTCTTCGTAGTTTGCAACGTGCTTTATGCTGGATTACAAAGATCAAAGATCAAACCTATAGTAGCCGGCTTCGCTACTAATGGATGGATCGCGTTTGCTCATATCGGACAGTGTGGTCACCTCGATCGATGACATGGCCAGGAAGGCGAACAGCACCAGGCACAGTCCGAGGCCGCACTGGCATACGTTCAGGGTAGTACCGGAGATTAGCATGGCCGGGAATTAGACCAACACCTGGAACAGGTACAGTAGTTACGGTGGTTATCGGGATGTGGGTAGGAAACATACATGGGCGGGGTACCTGGAGCTCGATTCTACAGGGAGGCATCCGAACGAAAAAAATGACTAATTTTACAGGGGTCTTTATTTTTTTCCAAAAATTTCACCTAAACGTCATTTTTTTACAGCGGGAATTCCACAAATATTCGAAAAGCGCTGATTTTACAGGGGGCACCTCCATGATGGCGGCGGCCATGTATGCTAGGAAGTATGAGAGCGATCATCTACAAAGGGTGTGACTGTGATTTCCATATTAATAATGATGATGGTCACACATATTTTGGCGAGAGGACGTAGATCATTGACGTATCTGATCACTAGATTTCGTGCGATCAATAACTTGAAAAATCAATACTTAGGAAATAAAAATAAATCTTTTTGAGCCTGCCCATATGTGAGTGCAATTAGTGCGAAAAGAATTGGTCGATGAGTTTGATAGGCAGAAAGGCATATAAAGTGCCTGATAAGCAAAGCAAATTTTGTCACGAGTCATTAATTGAATTACAGCGCTGTGACTTTTTTCCCTGAAGATTCCTGAAGATAACGATCGGCATTTGAAATATTTTCAATCGTATTTATGTTTAAATATGTTTTAGGAGAATTTATGTTTTAATTCAGCTATAACTGTGGTTAATGAACGCACCAATATTATTTTGTTTCGAATTCCAGAACAATCAATAATTGGTTATGGTGAGATTGATGGAACATGGAAAAAAATGCGGAAAAGTATAGGAAGAATTGCATAAGATCTTTATTACGATTGTCAGATCGTAAATGCGTTTTAATCAAGCACTAATCAGTCGTTATCAACTGCTGACCGCTTCCTAGTTGAGACTAAAAATATAACAAGGAAATTAATTCAGTTCATGATATTTTATTTGCAGAAGTTTACGGTAGCGCGTGCATTCTATCGTTCTGTATTCTACTGGCTGTGGTGTGCTAGTGTTCTTCATTTTACTATTTCTTTAATTTAAATTTCAATTGAATTTTCTTGATTCTTCGTTTAATTATTAGCTGATCGATGCTGTTTTTCGTCCAAATTGTACCTCTTCTTTTTCGCATAATTCGAAGGACCGCTCATAAGCGGACAGTCTCTAATAACTGAAAAACAGGCTATCCGAATTTTGGAACTTGTTCTAGATTTCGCAATGAATGCTCCAGCGTCATTCGAATCGTTCCTCGTCTTCGATGGCGAGCGCAAAGTGCAGTACGAGAAGGATACCAAGGTGAGAATTAAATTAATAGTATTAATAAATGCACAAGAATAAGTATGCACTTTAAATTTTTCGGACTGTTTTGAAAGACTGTTCTTCTACGTAGTACTCTATTGAGATTTGATACATTTATAAGGAGCAGTGATTCATGTGTTAATTTATTTCAGGTTCCGAATGCTGCCGTCTTCACCATTCTCAAGGAGGACCACACACTCGGCAATCTCCTCAAGCAGTGAGTTGTAGGAAAATGTTGTTCTCCAATTGTAATTGTAATTATCTGGGTCTCGTTTGTACTACCTTCGCGTGCATTATGAGGCCGTACGCATGAATGTTGGCAAATTTTTAGCCAATGTTCATGGATATGCGGGCTATACTAATGTCAGAAAAGTTGCATAAACAACACAAGATCATTTTAATATAATATTTGCGATGAAGTTTGAGAAGTATAACTGAGGAACGACAATGAAATTACTGAATTTGTTATTGGTAATTTTAGTCAGCTCCTCAAGGACCCGCAAGTGCTCTTCGCCGGCTACAAGAACCCCCATCCGCTCGAGCACAAGTTCCTCCTGCGCGTCCAGACCACTGCTGAGGTATTTATTTAATTAATTAATTATTTATTTATTTATCCTACCATAACCAAGACAAGGTAGTGTGATATAGAAAAGAGGAATGAATGCTAGGGCGCAATACAGATGAGCTATCCTTAAAAACTGTTACTCAATTTTTGATTCGATTGAAGTTAAAGAATCATCTTTCAATTTTTTTCCAGTAATATGTTTATAGATTGAATGAATGAATAATAATATTATTAGTATTATTTATTTATTTATTTGATTCGCCAGTGACAAGTGCGACATCAAACACAGAAGTGATAGAATAAATAATAAAAATAATACATATGACTTGGCAGTGGTTTTTTATTCATAATAATAATAATAATAATTATTATTATTATTATTATTATTATTATTAATTGATTATTATCATTCAGACCACTCCTGCTGACGCTTTGACGAACGCAATCACCGATCTCATGGCGGAATTGTCGCTGTTCGAGGAGAGATTCAAGGTGGAGATTATTGATTGATTTGGGATTTTTATTGATTGATTGTTGTGATTAATTATTGATTTACTGGAGTAGCTGTTGTTGGAATATTATTGATCCGTTGGTAGTTGGTTCTGGTGATCATTTTCAGAATTGAGAATGAAAATCTTAGATTTTGACTTATTCTTATTCTTATTCTTTATTCCATCATATTATACATAGACTTCTGCGAATCTAATTTAAATTTTTATTTACAGGATCAGCTCAAGGAGAAGCGCGACACGAACATAATGGACTAGATTATCGATTGATTGTTCTCCATTGATTTGCATCGATTTATTGATTCTCACGCTCTAATTATTGATTGATTGATTTTGGTTGTTACGTTTGACCGTGTGCTCTCTTCGGCTATTGTACATAAACATATTTAAAAATTTGTGTGGGTTATTTATTATTGAACGTCGAGGATATCCTTGTGCATACTGTATGATCGATTATCGATTTTTCACATCTGAAGTCGTATGCTCGGAGCATGAAGCACGGTGGTGAATCGTTTGCCGGCTAACTTGGCGTCACTAGCGTAGGGGAGTTGATTTTTGAAGCGTGACTTCCCTCGCTAGTGACGTCACGTTCGTCGGTAACCGTTTTGCCACGCTTCACGAATACGGTACCTGGTTACGGTAGTTGTTGCAGCACCATGGTGGATACGGTAATTCGTGTGAGACGCAAGCGCGGAGCGGAGCCGGCGCCCGCACTGATGCTCTCACTGAAGAGGGCGAGGACCGATGAGGAGGGCGAAGGTGAAGGTTTGATTTTCGAAACTTTTTAAAAGTATTCCTTTATTCACTTCACAAATTTATATTTAATGCACATGGAATCATCTGTACAATCTCATTTATTCATTCTTTAAATTCACACCCCTAGCTAGTTTTACTCTCCGCTTTGCTAACGCTCTTACGTGTGCAAAGAAAGCGAGAGTGTTGGCAGAGCGAAGAGTTTCAAATTAGATCGGGTGTGCCTTTAGCGTTTGCTCTATTTTGATGTTATTCGTTTACAGACATGGTCTATGGTTATCCCATGGGATAGACCCACCCGCAAAAATTCGCCTTTCATGGGTACGCACCCGCAAAATTGGACCATAAATTGACGATTTTCTTGAAATTTTCACGATTTAGGGGTACCCACATGCGTTTTTATATCAAAATCGGGTTACCCACACGCGTTTTTTGACCCAAAATCTAGGTACCCACACGCATTTCAAGGTTCTGGGATATTGATAGACCATCACTGTTCGTTTATTCACTAAAGTGAGTAAATGAATCTAATAAGAAGAATTTTGCTATTGTATATATATATATATACATAATTAATATTAATTACTATATACTTAATTTATTAATTAAAAATATTCGATTAACAGGCAAGCGCGTGTACTTCTCGCTGTGGAAGGACGCCGCGGCTCCGGAGGCGGTCGTTGATCATCGACTGATCGATTTTGATCTGAGCCGCCAGGACGCCGGCGCCGTAGCGCCCGCCGACGCAAATGGTCCCGAGGGCAAGGAGAACGAGGGGTACGGTGTGATTCTATATTATATTTTATCTACTTGCTTGCGCATTCAACGACACATGAAAAATGAACATAATCAAAATATAAAGTAATGGTAATGATAATGATTTGTTTTTATTGATTGATTTGTTATGGTGATCTCATGGTGTTTAGAGTATGGTCCGTTCAGTGGATAAAAGAGTTTATGTCAGTTGAATATGGCGAAAAAATCGATAAATGAATTTCCCCAAAAATCGGCGGTATCGGTAGAAATCGATGTGAATATATATTGTTTAACATTTAAAAATATCTTCGGGGGTCCATCTAATTATGCAATCAAGTCGTCGCTAATTGTAATGGGGAAGCTCCCCGAAAATTTACAACATTTTATGACAACTTGTTTATCCACTGGATCCGTTCATCTGCTCAAAGCTACCGTAACCACTGTATCTCTTCAGCGTGGCCGCAGGAGCCGATGAGTTGTCGTTCGTGTCCGACGATGCTATCGGATCGATTGGCGAGGTCCCGCAGCAGCCTGAGCGGAAGCGGGTAATTTGAATTTGAATTTGACCCGGGTTACGGTATCTAGTTGAGTAGATATTATATCTAATTTGTCATAAGAAGCGTGATTGCCTTTGAAGGATAGATCTTGTGGATAATATGACCTACCTATATTTTACTATCAAGTTCGATGACATAATCACTAAGAACGACGACTTAATCACTAAGTACCTAATGCTAAGGACGATGACGTCATCATGTGCAACGGTGCCCCGCTGCAGAAGGCCGCCGTCGTGCCGGAGTGCGACGACGTCTTCGACTTCTACCGTATCGCCCATCCGGCAGGTTTGAATCTTTATTTTTTGCCGAATACGTGGGCAGCCCTTTAACAGTGTTTTTTTTTAACAGAAAGGCACACTTTTCCCCTATTGCGGCCGTATGCAAGAACAACGGGAAAACCGTTTTCCGGGAAAACGTGACGTCATTAGCGTATTTTTGGAAAACGCCTCCGACTACGCTAATGACGTCATATTTTCCCGGAAAACGGTTCTTGCCATACATGGGCGGGGTACCTGGAGCTCGACTCTACAGGGGGCATCCGAACGAAAAATGGCTAATTTTCCTCTTTTTCCCCAAAAATTTCACCTAAACATGTATCTTACAGGGAGCATTCCACAAATTTTCGAAAAGCCCTAATTTTACAGGGGGCACCCCCATGTCGGCGCCCATGTATGGTTCTTGCATACGGCCATTGAATAATTCTTCCTTCATCATCTTCTGATCACATGAAGAAAAATCTGACTTTTATGATGGATTATTTTAAAGTTTGTTGTAGTTTTGTCCGTGAAAACGTTCATACTAGCAAATCTGAAGCTGGTCATGCAGAATTTCCGGCTGTTGCCCAGGCATCGCGATTTATTGATTACTTGTAGATCAGCCACTGTTAGCGGATGTGGATGAAGAGGAGCGCGAGTGGGAGATTGCAGTAGCGACCAGGTGAGGGTTTTAAAGGATTTAATCCAATCCGCGCTATCTTCATTGTTCAGTGCCAGTCTCAGCTGTGTAATAGATAGTATGAAACCAGAATGTTGCGGGTTGACAACCTGGGACTTCAGATGAAAAATGTTTGAAAAAAACATAGCATGCATTCAAAAAAAAGTACGGTTGCCTACTGAAAAGATCATGATTTAGAGATCACGATATTGCGATATGATGACGGGTTGCAGTGGTTGTTGAAGACACATTGTTGAGTGTCTGTCTCATTTGTATTATAGATAGTATGAAACCAGAGTGTGCTGGGTCTTGAACCTGGTACAACATAGATAATTTGAAGCTCTCCGCTCTGGCAACGCTCTCTCGTAGGCAAAGAAAGCGAGAGAGTGTAGCTAGAGCGGAGAGTTTGAAATTAGCTCGGATGTGCCTTTCATATGCATGTACAGTTGCCTACTGAAGAGGTGATTTGATTACGGGTTTGGCATAGTGATATCAAGAATTAGTGGCTGCTTGTCTCAGCTGTGTAATAGATTGTATGAAACCATCATGTAACGGGTCTACATGTTTAAAAATCATTGCATTCATGCTCGCTTGCCTATTGAAAAGATAACGATATCACGATACAATTTCATATGATTTTGGGTTCAGCTGATTGTCAAAGCGGGATTGTTGACTACTTTTGTCCTCTGTTTCATAGATAGTCTGAAACATGAATGTGCCGAGTCGAGGCGTCGGTTATAGAACTGTTGATTGAGTTTGTGAATTGATTCAATTGTCCCATCCCCGATGTGTTCTATTGAAGGAATACATTATTATTATTATTATTATTATTATTATTATTATTATTAATTATTATTATTATTATTATTATTATCATTATCATTATCATTATTATCATTATTATTATTATTATTATTATTATTATTATTTATTATTAATATTATTATTATTATTATTATTATTATTATTAATACTTGCAGGCAGGAAATGCTCGCGTACATTGGCGCCATGGACGGAGTGGAGGGTATCGATTTTCATTTTTTTAGATAAATAATTACTTATATATTTCGTAACAGAGTAATGTGTATGAATAAACCATACGTGGGCACCACTGCCGCTAGCGGCAATACACCCCCGATTTTTTGCACCCGACCCCCCGATTTCCAAAAAATCAATCAAAATGACGTATAAAAGCTCCATTTTTTGCTTCCTACCCCCCCCCCCCCCCCCCCCGATTTTTGCGTCCGACCCCCCGAATTTCATTTCCAGCGGCAATGTCCGCCCACGTATGGAATAAACCATTTATGCCAAGGAAATAATACATAGTATTCAATGCAAATTCGCTAAGCCACTCATGCATCGTTACATTTTTGCCTTACGTGTCTACGCCGTAACCCCCTCCGCTGCGTCACCGTCGTGACGGCGTAGGCACACTAGGCAAATGTAACGATGCAATAGTGAATTTAATTGTAGGTTTTCATTAATCATTCAAAATCTAATACCGTTCCCGTTGACCATAGGCGAGAGTGAGCCGGACTCGGAGGACTCGAACGACGAGAACAATTGGAGAAACGACTATCCCGATGAGGAGAGCGATGATGTGAGCATTCGGTGTAGTTTGTAGTTTGTAGTTTGATCCTTGATAGTGGTGGCACTTGTAGTACGGTTTCTTTCGTGATATATATTTGTGTTGTGCTCTCGATGAAGGATCTAGCTCTCAATAACTGAGAGATGTGGTTGTGGTTTGATCTTTGAGAAGTAGTGTAGTTTGATCTTTGATCTTTGATCTTTCTATCTTCCAGAGCGACAGCGACGCCTCAGGAGGCGACTATGACTACGACGAGTACACGACGGGACAACGACGTCGGCGGAGGGGCGGAGAGTGGTCGGGTGAAGAGTACGGTAAGTGGATTATTGATTATCGATTAGATGATGAATTACGGTATTGATAGCGTATAGGTTACGGTATTGATTAGTCACTTATTTGTTTGGACAAGGCACTTAAACATGCATTTTCTAGAGTACAAATAATCAATGCTGTCTTTTTTTCCTTTTGCGATTGCCTATTACGGTATTGTTAGGGGCAAAATTGTGCATCAATCGGTACCGTACGCTCGTTCTTGAGAGTTTCTAATCAATCAATAATCAGGTTCATCGGACAATGAGGATACCGAATCGGACGACGGCGGTCTTGCAGAGAACTGGAGGAACTTTAGACTCGGATAGATATTGATTTATTGATTGAATTTATTGATTTATTGATTGGTTGTTCTGAGCGATAGCTTTATCTAATTGATTTACCTCCGTTTATACCTCATATTTTTAGCGTTTAATCAATCAATTATCGATTGATTACCAGTGAATTTATTGTATTCCCGTTCGGTTGTACGCTGTTGACTTGTTTTTTCATCATTGCTCACACATTTTATACACATTTTACGTTCCATTGACTAATTCTCATTGATTTATTGATTGATTGATAGATAATTGTTATCACGATTGTTGTGATAAACATGATGTAGACGATGTAAGGTACTAACATGATCAACATGATACGTTATTTATCGTCATAAACAATATTTGATTTATTAACCATGATTTACCTGTATCAATTAAATAGGCAGGGTTTTTGTTTTGTTTTGTGATTTCGATCTTTGGAAGTAAATGCATTAGGGTATTGTACCCCTGCACAGAGAGCTATACTGAACCATCGATTCAATCTTATTATTATAAATAATGGTTCTATCCTGGCGTCGATAGATTAGCATCATTGTAGTATTAGAACTGATGAACTGTGTTGAATTGGTTGGTGAACTGTGTAGGGTCAATAGAAGCGAGAGTGCTCTGTTGTTTCGACCTCTACCAAGTTCGTTCATCGGTAGTAGATAGTAGGGGGTAGGTAGTAGAGGGGGTAGACTGATGACCTTGGAGTGTCTCGAGGTGACTCGGCTGTTGTAATAATATTCTGGGCATTTCTCAACTCTCTGACCACTCGCGTGCTGCCCTAATGTACTATTCGATTCCTGAATTAATTATTTTCCTTGATCTCCGACTTCGTAACTCGTAATCTTTGATCTCTCGATGTTAATTGATCTTTGATCTTTAAGCTTTTGATCTCAAATATTACCTATCGACAGGTGTGTGATGGTATGGCGTCCTCTCTCATTCTGTTTCATCTTCGCCTTCGTCATCATCTCGCCCACACAAGGATACAAATGCAAGAACATAGCGGGGAAGCCGGTTGATTGGTAGGATATTATTATTATTATTATTATTATTATCATCATTATTATTATTATTATTATTATTATTATTATTAATATCAATAATAATATTTGATATGGTCGATGAATCGTGTTTGTAGTTCATATGCCCCACCCGCGTATTAGATGTTTCATAAACATCATAAGCGTTATGCACTTGTAATGCATCTAATGCAAGATAATTTGGTAATTGTAAAGATTAAAGATCATCGATTTTCCGCTTCTAACGATCAAATAGATCATCGATTTTTCGCTTCTAAAGATCGAAGATCATCAATTTTTCGCTTCTAAAGATCAAAGATCATAAATTTATAAATATCAAAGGGATCAACAACTTCTTCAGGTTCGTCGCGTACAAGCTGCCGACGGGCGTACCGAACGCAAACGACGGTAAGAATTTCGTGTACGCCGATAGCGTCAATCCCGCCTGGCAGGTATACGGTAGCACCATAAACATATCGTACGCGGTATCGTATACGGTATATGGTATACGGTATCGTCATATGTCAAAGAACTGTAATAATTTGCAAAATGAAGAGATAGACCCTTTAAGCTCTCGCAAAAATCGATACTGGAGCAGTCGAGCGCGATCGGCGCTACCGTATCCGACGCATACCGTAATGACCCGGTGAGCATCGTGAACTGACTTTTTTTCTAAATTTATTTTATATTATTGCTAGAACGCCTTCTTGCTGATGTACTCGGACGATGGTCCAGCGACGAGCGCAGACTCTTACCGCGGCCATGCCAAGGTATACGGTAGATCATGCATCTGACACAGTTGAACCCGTGATTACTGTAGCTAGCTTACTGTAGCTTGGTAGTTGATCTTTGATCTGCATATCGCTTCAGGGAGTGGTGCTCTTCAACGGCAACAGCGGCTACTGGATGGTGCACTCGGTGCCGAACTTCCCACCGCTTAGTGAGTGACTTATGACGAACCTAAACTTAGACCTTAGCTAAACCGAAGTGATTGACTTATGGCGACTTAACCTTAGACCGTAGCTAAACGATTATGACCTTATCGAAGAACGCTAACGCTAAGCACGTACTTAGCTACGTTACCAAGTCTAAGTATACGGCAGATCACGCATCTGACATAGTTGAACCGTGATTACTGTAGCTTACTGAGGAGCTTTTAAAGGGCATAATTTAGTAAGGCTGTGCTAACTATTAGGTAACTACTCGTACCCGACCACCGGTCTCCGCTTCGCCCAATCATTCCTGTGCGTCTCCGTATCCACAGAGAGTCTTCCATCAATTGGCGAGTGATCTTTGATCTTTGATCTTCTTTAAACTAACCGTGAAGTTTCACTTCAGGCGAGCACCTAATGTACATACAAGCGACGCCATTCAAGAGCCAACTGCCCGAGAGATTTGGCAACAAGTAATAATAATAATAATAATACTATCTTTATGTGGGTTTCAGGTAAGCATGATAATGAAAATACATAGAGAAATACATTAGGGACACATAAATACAATATCATAACGAGGTAGTAAGGTTGAATTAGCAAGTAGAATTTGGCCAAAAAAAGATCAAAGATTAACTACTTCATCAAATTTGACTACAAAAGATCAAAGATCAGCTCCTTCATCGTTCTCAGATTCCCGATTCTGCGTACGGTGATCGGCAAGAAGTCGCTGACGTCATCGGCGACGAAATTCACGACGAAGTCCACGTTCCACGCGCTTGACGGCACCGAGTTCTACGCGTACGCTAAACACAAGAAGTACCAGGCTGGTACGGTAATTCATGGGGGGGGTACGGTAGATAGGTGGATAATTTTGGGGTTATGGTCGACTCTCCCCTCGTCTAGTTTTATACTTGATATATGAATAAATTGATTGATTGATGGTAGATATGGTTGATATTACGGTTGATTCTTCCAAATAGCTGTAATGACTGTAAATCGATTTAAGTGATCGATTTTTGATTTTTTTAAATATTAATTTCGTAAAATCGCCACAGATCTCTGGCACAATCTGATCGCGTACGACATGGGGATATCGCTCGGGGTGCAGAGTTGGCTGAATGGAGGCGCCGACGACCTGCACTCGGTGTGCACCGCGGATGCCGTCAATGTACGGTAGTTTTGATCTTTGAACTTTGATCTTTGATCTTTGATCTTGTTGTCTCTCTAACAACTGAATAGATATTGTGAAGTCATGTACGGTGGTTTTGGTTTTTGATCTTTGATCTTTGAACTTTGATCTTTGATCTTTGATCTTGTCTTTCTGTCTCTCTGACAACTCGATAGGCATTGTGAATTTGTGTACTGTAGTTTTGGTCTTTGAACTTTGATCTTTGGTCGGTGTCTAGACCAAGGGCCGAAACGCCGGTCACACTTCTATAGGACTGTTATTACTACTCTTAGGCTATCCTGAAATTAATTTGATGAACTTAATCTCTCAATATTTGATCTTTGATCTTTGATCTTTGATCTCATTGATCTTGCTGTCTGTCTCTTTGACAACTCGATAGACATTGTGATCTTAGGTAGTGTAATTGTTTGATCTTTGATCTTTTCTGATCTCTTGACGATTGCAGGTCTTCGACATCACCGAGCTCAACGTGCTCGGCTCGGCCTTCTCCTCGAGCAAGGTATACGGTAGTTGAGAGCTATCGATTATCGATTGGAGCTAGCCAAGAGTATACAGTATGCTTCCTCTCAGGACCACTCGAAATGGGCGGTGAGCGACGCGAAGCGACGGCCGGTCGTGTGCGTTGGTGATCTCAATCGACAGGTACTTATTGATTTATTGATTGATTTTATTGATTAGCCACGCCCCATTTACATAGGCCGAAATGTATGTTGCAAAGTACCAAGCCTGACCGGATTTTGAGCAAAAAGTTCACAAAAATAGAAAAACCTGACCGGATTTTGAGCCAAAAGTTCACAAAAATCGAAAACCTGACCGGATTTAAACCGATAACCTGGCTATAACTCCGCCCCTTTCGCAGAAGTCGCAGCTGAGTCGCGGCGGTGGTGCGCTGTGCATCGAGCACGTCGGCCTCTGGACCACCTACCGCGCCACAGTCAAGGATGTGGAGGCGTGCATGGCGCCATGGGCGCGCGCCTCCCCTGGCGCCTTTGAAATACACAATTTGACCGTCTATTTGCTTGTTGTTGTGCTGCTGGCGTACATGATATGACTGAGACTGGGAAGGGTTTTGAGAAACTGGCGAAGGCTCCGGGTGAGGTTGAGGCGGAACCGATGGTTTAGAAGGTTGCTGGGAAGAGTGGGCGTGGCTAGACTGGAATTGGTGCTGGATCTGGTGGATCGATGGCTAGATTGACGTGTTTTCTCGGCCCTGATGCTTATTACTTTCACTTGCTGTAGATTTGTAAGCCTACTTCAAGTGGTGTATATACTGTAGTGTGTTTCGTCAAATGTTCTTTCACGTGAAGTAGACTTAAAGGAACTTTAGTGGTGAAATATCAGAATTACTATTTTTCGTTGAAAAGATTTAGTTTTGAACTCAAATTAACTTATTGATTGTCCATAATTAGTGCCAAATGTGTAATACTGTAATACTGCCAATATCGATTGTGCGATAGATACTCACTGATTCGTTGTGAACATTTTATTGATTGATAATAATATTCCAAATAATAATATTCGCTTCACTTCACTTGTCATATAACCTACTCACTTGTGCCATAGTTCAGCTTCATTGATTGATAGCTCACTTTTCGCTTATTTACCCACAACGCCTAATAAATCACTTTACGATAAATACGGTGCACTATTGCAACTGCAAATCGATTCAAATCAATCGATACGACTAACATTTATACTCCTTGGAAATGATGTTTCGGGCATTTTGAGCTTCTTATTGAGAACCTTTTGGCACTATTGCAAAGCCCATGCCGCCTCAATCTGGGCTTCTGCAGTAGTAAAGATTTTTTGTATTATTTTCAATTATTATTTACTATTATTTTTTATTTTATTATTTGTCAGTGAGAATTTATCACTATACAGACTTCGGATGAAGTAGATTTCATTTTAGACTTATGTGTTCTGTAATGTAATACAGAACATATAATCGATTAGTTCGATCTGGAATGGAAAAATTATGAGCAAAAAAGCTATTCCAAAGAATATTTATCGAAAGAGTACAAGTGTCAGGGGCGGATTTAAGCATCGTTTTTGGAGGAGCCCGAGGCAGACCTAAATTTTTAATAATTATTCAATTATTATGTATTTTAAAATGCTAAAAATGATTCGAAATGTAGCTCACGACTCGTTAGCAGTCGACGGGTTTACTTGAACGTCTGCTGCAGCCTAAGAAGTGAATATTCAGAGATCAAAGATCAAAGATCACGAGTGCAAAGGAACACCCGAGATAAGTTGACTCTCCACACTGACAGTGTTCTCTCGCAGACAAAGAAAGCGAGAGAGAGCATTGCCGGAGCGAAGAGTAAAATCAACTCGGGGTGTGCCTTTAAAGCTGTACATCAACATATAAAAGTAGGTGTCACGAACTGGCTTGGGCGCGTCTAAAAGGGGAGTAGTCTCTTCGGGATTCTCGGGTGCTTTCTCGGGTGTGGTGTAGCCTTTCCACTGCAAAGATCAAAGATCATTCTCGAAGATCAAATATCACTCTCGGAGATCGAAATATCAAAGATCATTCTCAAAGATCAAAGATCTTTCTCGAAGATTAGAGATCATTCTCGAGGATCAAGGATCAGAATTCAAACCTGCTTATAGATGAACCATACGACCAACACTCCTAATCCGATAAAGATCGCTCCCTGTGCGCTGAAGATGACGTACACACCGTAGGGCAATTCGTCGGTTTTAATGACTGAAAGATGAAAAATATAGAGATTCAAAGGCACTAATTTGAAACTCTTCGCTCCGGCCTCGCTTTCTCGCTTTCTTTATCTACGACAGACCGTTGCCAGAGCGGAGAATAACATTAGCTTGGGGTGAGCATTTCAATAAAAAAGCTGTTAAAAATACAGAACAAAGTGTGCTCCACAGCAAATAAAACCTATACATAACACTTTTCTGTTAAAAATTACACAAAAGTGTTAAACATAATAATTTTGTGTAATTTTATTTTGTGCAATTTTTTTTTGTAAACTCCACAGTACTCTTGTGTACTGTGGAGTTTACAACAAAAAAAATTGCACAAAAAAGTTTTTTTTCTTTTCGTTGTGTGATCCGACGAAAGCAATTTTCACAAGATTTAGAATTTTGTATATTTCTCAAGAATGATATTTTTGCATGATTCTAACCGATGCATCCTACGTGCACGTTCCTCTCGAGGAACTCCTTCCCCGTCCACCATAGTCCCTTCCGGGAATCGCACGTGTACCCGCTGATAGTGGTCCAATTGACAGCGGTGCTACGACGGAATCTGTCGCAAAGATCAAAGATCAGTCCGCGGATCGAAGCAAATATCAAAGATCAGTCCTGAGGATCGAAGCAAATATCAAAGATCAGTCCTGAGGATCGAAGCAAAGATCAAAGATCAGTCCCGCGGATCGAAGCAAATATCAAAGATCAAAGATGGCGTTAGGGCGGATGAGAACCGGAAGTACATAGGACTGTGGCTGTTACGTCAGCGATGGTTTTGCGAAATAGTTATCATACGAGAGATCAAAGATCAATGATCAAAGAGCAGTCCCATGTCCCATAGATCAAAGATCAATCACAGCATCAAAGCGGTCAAAGATCAAAGATCAGTCCCATGTCCCATAGATCAAAGATCAATCACAGCATCAAAGCGGTCAAAGATCAAAGATGAGTCCCATGTCCCATAGATCAAAGATCATTCACTTCAGCTGGTAGTTCTCCGGACAAGTAGGCGGCAGCTCCTCTAGGTTGGTATCGATCTGAATCAGCAAAAGTATTCGATAATTGATAAAGAATAACACATTTGGAAAAAAGTGTAGCCCACAGCACATAAGGCCTGTGAAGTGTTATATTCAACACTTTTTAGGTGTTAAAATAGCTCAAAAGTGTTTAAGGGAGCGTAACCTCTATTAATGGCCTCTACACTGCGCACACTATATCACTGTTCTTTAACTACGAGAGAGCATTGCTCGTCGAAGAGACCATTGAGAGAGGTTACGCTCCCTTTAACACTTTTTGAGCTATTTTAACACCTAAAAAGTGTTGAATATAACGCTTCACAGGTCTTATGTGCTGTGGGTTACACCACATTTCTCTGTGTGATGATGCCGATGATGAGCCAAAACTAACGCATTCTTTGGACTTCTTTTCCTTAGCCGGACAGCCCGCTAGCTTGGCGTTGGCGAAACAGCAGACTTAATGAGTTATTCGTTAAGTCCAACATGATTTAGTTAAGTTAAGTCAAGTTTAAGTTAAGTTATAGGAGCTATAAGAGCTAAGTTAAGCTATAGGAGCTATAAGAGCTAAGTTAAGTTATAGGAGCTATAGGAGCTAAGTTAAGCTATAGGAGCTGGGGTCACTTGTGTACGGTTCTCATTCGACCTAGTGCCGAATTAGCGAACGTCTCGAGAATTGATAAGAATTGATGATGAGCCAAAACTAACGCATTCTTTGGACGTCCAACATGATTTAACTAAGTTAAATTAAGTTCAAGTTAAGCTATAGGAGCTAAGTTAAGTTATAGGAGCTGAGTTATGTTATAGGAGCTATAAGAGCTAAGTTAAGCTATAGGAGCTATAGGAGCTAAGTTAAGTTATAGGAGCTAAGTTAAGTCATAGGAGCTACAGGAGCTAAGTTAAGTTATAGGAGCTATAGGAGCTAAGTTAAGTTATAGGAGCTATGTTAAGTCATAGGAGCTACAGGAGCTAAGTTAAGTCACAGGAGCTATATGAGCTAAGTTAAGTTATAGGAGCTAAGTTAAGTCATAGGAGCTAAGTTAAGTCATAGGAGCTATATGAGCTAAGTTAAGTTATAGGAGCTAAGTTAAGTCATAGGAGCTTCAGGAGCTAAGTTAAGTCATAGGAGCTATAGGAGCTAAGTTAAGTTATAGGAGCTAAGTTAAGTCATAGGAGCTACAGGAGCCATTTTAAGTCATAGGAGCTATAGGAGCTAAGTTAAGTTATAGGAGCTAAGTTAAGTCATAGGAGCTACAGGAACTAAGTTAAGTCATAGGAGCTATATGAGCTAAGTTAAGTTATAGGAGCTAAGTTAAGTCATAGGAGCTACAGGAGCTAAGTTAAGTCATAGGAGCTATAGGAGCTAAGTTAAGTTATAGGAGCTAAGTTAAGTCATAGGAGCTACAGGAGCCAAGTTAAGTCATAGGAGCTATAGGAGCTAAGTTAAGTTATAGGAGCTAAGTTAAGTCATAGGAGCTAAAGGAGCTAAGTTAAGTCATAGGAGCTATATGAGCTAAGTTAAGTTATAGGAGCTAAGTTAAGTCATAGGAGCTACAGGAGCTAAGTTAAGTCATAGGAGCTACAGGAGCTAAGTTAAGTCATAGGAGCTATAGGAGCTAAGTTAAGTTATAGGAGCTATAGGAGCTAAGTTAAGTTATAGGAGCTAAGTTAAGTCATAGGAGCTACAGGAGCCAAGTTAAGTCATAGGAGCTATATGAGCTAAGTTAAGTTATAGGAGCTAAGTTAAGTCATAGGAGCTACAGGAGCTAAGTTAAGTCATAGGAGCTATAGGAGCTAAGTTAAGTTATAGGAGCTAAGTTAAGTCATAGGAGCTACAGGAGCCAAGTTAAGTCATAGGAGCTATATGAACTAAGTTAAGCTATAGGAGCTATAGGAGCTAAGTTAAGTTATAGGAGCTAAGGTCACTTCCTTACTTTCATCATAGCACATGCCGACGGTGATCTCGCTACCGGCTTCACGTTCGTGCCCGGATCCGGGTTCATACCAGCCTTCGCCAACCGGGCTCAGCGACGCCCGACCACACTCCAGGCGCTGCGTCTTCAAGTAGCGATGGCCGTCCCAGATCGTGCGGTTGCCCGTACACTTAAAGAGAGAGTAACCTCCGTCAGTGAAACGGGTTAAATCATCTAACTCCCGCACGGAAAAACTTTGAGTCTATATATTTCAAGCCAGAGCCACATTATAGATGACGTTTTTTCTTACAGAAGTACCCACCCACGAAATTTATCAAAAACTGATTTTTTCCCACGTTTTTACAAAGCTTTTTTTTTTTTTTTTTTTTTCTCAGCCAATTTTTATTTAATTCTTTTATTTTTTTGAAAACCCTACGTAAACAAACATTTGGAAAACGATGAAATATAGTAAAAGCTTTGAAAATTATATAATTTGCACCATAAAATCTCGAAATGATTTCTGGCTGTTGATTAGGTTACGATATTTGACAAAGGTTTCTCTCCCTTTAAAGTAGCACTTACAAACAGAGAAAAGAGGTGTAGCCCACAGCACATAAGACCTGTGCAGTGTTATATTTAACACTTTTGGGTGCAAAATGGCTCAAAATGTGTTAAATATAACACTTCACAGGCCTTATGTGCTGTGGACAACACCTCTTTCCTCTGTGTGTAGTCTTAGTAATCCGGTGTTACATTTTCAAAACGTGCGCACACCGTAACCTCCGCCGTAACATCGTCGTCGATAAGGCGCAGGTTACGGCGTGTGCACGTTTTAAAAAGGTAACACCGCATAAAACAACCTTAGCGCGACCTTAGCACTACTAAGGCGTCCTTAGCTACAACGACTTACCGGCGCTACTTCAGAACACCGGACCAGTCCAAAAATGTAAAAATGTAGGGTAAAAGGCCCGTTCCCAATTTTTTTCGTATTCTCTTTTGGTCCGGTGTTCTGGTTCGGTGTCCTGCGGTAGTACCGACTTACCTTAGTGGTTGCGCAAGTGTACTTGTCTCCGGGCGTATATTCGAGCGGGACGCAGTTCTTGCACGGACGCGAATTCAGATTGGGGCACAGGGTGCATGCTTAAGAGAGACTCACATGACAATACTCGGGTATTTCAAAACTGTAATACAAGTGTACTTGCAACGTGTTTGATATAATTTTTACTTCAACCACTACACTACAACCTGTACGTTAAAACGTTACAATATCCTTTCGTAGCATTTGAAAACAGACATAGACTTCTGTTTTTTTTAAAAAAATACACGATCTCCGCTCTGGGCACGTTCTGTCGGAGACAAAGAAAGCGAGAGTGTTACCAGAGCGGAGAGCTTCAAAGTAGCTCAGGGCATGAGTTCTTTATGCATCGTTACATTTGACCTGCGTGCCTCCGCCGTAACGACGGAGACGCGGCGGAGGGGGTTACGGCGTAGGCACATAAGGTAAATGTAGCGACGCATTACTAACGTTTGCGTGCGCAGTACGCATAGAACGTCGAGTTCTTCGAAATGTACACCGTGTCGTGTTTGTCGACGTATGAATAGTGCCAATTGCCGCCAAGATTGTCGCACGACAATATGCCATACTGGGCGCGACTTGCGTTACCGTTGGTGTTGATGATACTGTAAGTGGGATACTGTAAGAGGGATTCTGTAAGTGGGATATCGTATGTGGGATACTGTAAGTGGGATTCTGTAAGTGGGATATCGTATGTGGGATACTGTAAGAGGGATTCTGTAAGTGGGATATTGTATGTGGGATACTGTAAGTGGGATACTGTAAGTGGAATATCGTATGTACGATACTGTAGCGGGTATTCGGTCTGCTGCCTCCCAAATAAAAAAAAAGAATGTACGATCAGAGCGGAGATGCAAATTATCACGAGGCATTCTTATAAAGGCACACCCCGAGCTAATTTGCAACTCTCCGCTCTGGCAATGTTCTCTCGCTTTCTTTGTCTACGACAGAGCGTCGCAGAGCGGAGAGTAGAGATCCGCATTCGTGCAATTGCACGACCGGTCGACCAATGTTCGACGTTAAAATGATGAAAAGTCATTCTGCGCGATTTTGACTCTTAATTTCGTGCAAAGTCGCGCATTTGGGCATCATTTTTAATTTTTTAATTATCATATGAATACCGTGCGCGCGATTTCTCATTCATTAATTAGTGAGAATTCATTTCTGAGCGACTGCACGTTTGCGGATCTCTAGCGGAGAGGAAAATTAGCGCGCGGTGGTGACTTTAACCCCGAGCGTTAACTCACTAAAGGTCACTTCCGGGCTGCACTGCATCGTTGCATGTGATAGAAGACCCGTAAAGGTCGGAAATCTGAACGGAAAGTTGTCAAATATTCGTGAAAATCGATAAAATCGATAATACTTTATATTTCGTCCCCTCTTTTTCGCTCCATATATCTGTACGATTGAATAACACATTGTCCGAATTGCATGTAGCTGAAATTAGAGGAGCAATCGATAATCTAAGTTAGTAATCAATCAATAATCTGGTCACAGATTATTGATTACTTTATTATTGATTATTGCTTGCTAAGAAAGAATCCTCGATTTTTATTGCTCATGTATTTAATAATTTGTCAAAGTGCGCAGAGTTCATTAGTCATCATAAACATAACTATTAAATATTGGTGTTTTTATTATTATTATTATTATTATTATTATTATTATTATTATTATTATTATTATTATTTTTAATTTTATTATTATTATTATTATTATTATTATTATTATTATTATTATTATTATTATTATTATTATTATTATTATTATTATTATTATTATTATTATTATATGCATACTCCTATTCTCGATTTGCGTTCGCAAATCTTTCAAATTGAACAGGTTCTTCGTGTGGTCGGGTGCTCGAAATTCGAGCCGCCCCTGTAGCGCGAGATGGTCGAAATCGGCAGTGGGAAGCAGCTGAATATTCATTTTTTAATTCTATTATTTAAAATAAAATATATTATTATTATTATTGAATTACCAACTTATTAGAACAAAATTAAAAATTAAAACAAAATATGCTAATGATCGAATGGTTAGGAGATCAAAGATCACAGATCAAGATGCCCTTTTAAACTTGGCAAAAATAATCTCAACTCTGCTTTCACTGTACGCGCTTATCATTCTCATCTTACAATTGGACATTTCACCATCACAAAAGTGTTTTGGGGGGGGGAAGGTAAGAAGAAAACTACTGACCGGTTTTGCGGAAGGAGTAGAGAGTACGATGGAGCAGAATATATGGTTGTTGCCGAACTCTGGCGGGCTGTAGTACTCTAAATAAATAACAAAGGCCGTTCTTGTCCTCGCTCTGTCGTCAAAAATCAATGTGATTGTTCATTCTTCGTCTGTTTTCATTGTCATTGTTCATTTTGACTGATTTGTTGCCGATTGGCCGAGCAGCGCAAAGTTTTCGTGGGTTATTTGACTGTTCTTAGCAAGTTTCATATGCGTTTTTATTGAATTGGGATGAATTCTCTCACAACCGGAGGCGAAAGGGGGGTAATTCTCGTGGATAAGAAGATTCCCCCTGTTTTGCCCCCCCCCCCTCTGCATTTAATGTGCTGATAGGATAAAGAATTGATTGATTTGTGACCTTTGTTCAATTGCGTGCTGCCTCTCGGCTTCTTCGGTGACGCATCCGAGCACGCAATAATCAGCTCGTTCCCGAAGAACAACTCAATTCCTTTCTTTTTGTCCAATCGTGTCTCATTGGCTAGCATTCGAATCAACCATTTGTGATCGTTGACGGGCCTGATATTGAGGTTTTTTGAGAAAATACTATAATCTTATAATTCCATATTTTTTCAGAATTGTGTTTTTCATTTTTTTTCCTTTTATCAAGTTTTATAGATTCAGAAACATATTTTGTGTATAAAAACAGGAGCATAGGTCGAAAAGTATGTTACAAAGTACCAAGCCTGACCGAATTTTGAGCCAAAATTTCACAGAAATCGAATAACCTGACCGGGTTTTGAAAACCGATAACCTAGCTATTCGACCTATGCATCATATAGGCTATACTTATTGTTATTATTATTCATTATTACTTTATTCTATAAATTATGTAATATCAAAAAATTTGGAGTAGAGTATGATTCCGAGTATTTAAAGTAGTTTTCTTCTATCGAGTGCTTAATTTGTGAAAGGAGCTATTATTTTAGTGTTGTGATGGTGCAAGTATGAGAATGAAGGAAGGTGTTCAATATCAATTGAGACTTGGATTCAATGTACAACGAGAGATTGCTACTGGACTACGGTTTAGTGTCCATATTATATATTACAATCACATCATTTCTTTCAGTTATCTTCACCGTGTCACTAAGATGGGGATCACTATTGAGAAGGTATATTAGATGAATTTGAGTGATGCCTAAGATCGTATTTTCTTTCCATAGGTTGAAAAGTATGTTACAAAGTACCAAGCCTGACCGGATTTTGACCCAAAATTTCACAGAAATCGAAAAACCTCACCGTATTTTGAAAACCAATAACCTAGTCATTCGACCTATGAACAGGAGTATTTAAAGTATTTCACACTAAATTTAAACATTTATCAAAAATTGTATAATTAAATTTTGAAGAATAAGACGCACTTGATTTGTAGTGTAACGATTGGGTGGAGAACGGGGACATCGGCTGAGTTGTGAGCTCGGAGATCGAAAGTCTGACCTTTGGTGTAGACATAGCAGGCCTGAACGTGAACTATTGATGCGAATCGCAGTACAACTTTTGAAGCCAGCAGTGGCCAACCATGTATATCAGATCCTACTCTTGATAAATGTGTTTAAACAGTAAAAACCGTAACATGAACTGTGGGAAGCGGGTTGGCCGTTCTTGGCTATATTTGTGGGGAAATCTAGGAAACCGAAGGTGAGTAATATGACACACTCTGCGGTGTTTTGTTTAGCAGTCTTGCGGGAAAATGCAAATTCTAAGAAATCGGTCAGTTACTAGACCGTCGAAATCAATCAATAAATTGATTTATACCGTATCCAGTGCGCATCTCTCCCATTCTATCTTTTCTGTCCACTTGAGCTCGAATGCAGTGCTCAATCCAAAGAGAAGACACACAAATATTAGATACTGTAATCGGTCATGTTATTGATTTTCGTAAAGTCTGATTTATTGATTCAAACTGACCATGGACAATAGCTGATTTGACGATGATCTACCTGACTGAAAGTAAACTTCGTACGGTATGCAAACAATTACACGGATGAAATATTGGGTGTAACAGAGAAAAAAACATACCTTGTGCAGACAAGTGACCGCTTCTCTGACTGAAACATGTAATGAATGGAAAATAATGAGTGAGTGTTAAAATGGTTCTTCTCAATGTAAATTTGTTTATTTCATTTTGCATATTCATTGGACTCACAAACATGCGTGATAAAACCTTTAATTTGTCAACTCTGAGGTAATGTTACTCCAAACTATGAAAAGAACTCAGCCGCCATACCATTTCGTTTATTGTCACTGTGAAAGTTCGCCGAACTACAGAATTTGCAAAAGAACCAGTGCGAATGGGATTAGAACCCACTAAGAAATAGTGCGAGACAAAGGAACTTGTCAATACACCATTGGGTAGATACATAGGATGCGATAGACGAACTGGACATACCGAGTGATAGGAATAGGGGTGGATAGAGATGAGATAAAAGTTCCACGAACTTTTCATCCACGATGGGCTATTCTCAAAATGGGAGGTTAGAGAAAAAACGAGAGAGCATTTATAATTGAGAGTGCGCAGAGAAATTCAATTCTTCCCTGCTACTTAGAGAGGGGAAGATTTGGGAATCGCTCTCGTTGTCTAACTTTCTCTACTGATCTATCGCTCTCTCACTCGAAAAATTCACTCTCTTTATGACACTAGCCCATACCCTCAAAAATGGATTGAACTTCCACCCGATTCTCATCATTTATAAGGGGAAAAGGGAGCGAACTTCTTGATCTCGCTCCCTTTTAGAAGGGAATTGGTACGGCGGCAGAATACATTTTTTTTAAACATGTAGTGTGAAACTTATACTTATAATATTAATTATTTATTCTTCTCAAAATCACTACGAGTCAAAACAACAAATATGTACAAAAAACTGGCAAAGATGAGATGCTCATTGAAGGACTTTGGGCAGTACATGATTGAGACAAATTTATGAGTAAATCCGCATATTTGTTTTAAATATAATAATAATAAAGTTAGTTTGTGATAAACACAAAAATCAATGGACTAAAATCTACAGTATGATGATGTATCCGAGCAGGAAGACGAGCGACAGGAATGCCATGGAGAGCGCGTGTACGGCCGTGAAGGCTGCGGTCCAGTCCTGGATAAAGATCAAAGATCAATGATGTGAGAAGAAAGATCGAAGATCAATGATGTGAGAAGAAAGATCGAAGATCAATGATGTGAGAAGAACGATCAAAGATCAATGATGTGAAAAGAAAGATCGAAGATCAAAGAACTACGATAGAAGAATAAGACCTGTCTTCAAACAGAACAAAGATCAATGATGTGAGAATAAATAATCATATATTCAAAAATTATTCACTTTTTTAAACTATTATCTTTATAGTCTAATAATGATTATATTCCCCGAAGAAGAGAAATGATCAAATGACTATGATAGTAAAAAATCCGAAGATCTGTGCTCAAAGCAGAAAGATCAAAGATCAAAGATCAAATTACATATTTTTTCCAATGATCTTTCGAGCTCGCAAAACCCCCCTCATTGTCAGAATAATACCGTGAAGTTCGGTTAAGGCGCTGTGAACGAGTCATGATTAAATATTTGATCTTTGATCTTTGATCTCTGAATCGAACCTTCTGGAAGTTGCCTCCGTTGATGCCCTTCTCGGCCGAGTCTTCCTCGTCAGGCGAAGAGTGCAGAACGCACACCACATTGTTCACGATCGACGAGATCCTGCGAAAGATCAAAGATCAAAGTTCAAAGATCAAAGACCAAAGACCAACTTGATCAGGGTGGCCCAGGGCGGCAGGGTTCGCTTGATTCGCGCGAACGAGTAGAGGAAGACGGAGGCGGAGATGGAGAAGACGTTCATGATGATGGAGAATTCGAGGAAACGAACTGGAATTTTAGCTTATTTTTGTAATTTTTTTTTAATTACTTGCAGAATAAAATATGTCTATCTCCAGTGTATCGCTGCAGAGACCAAGCCCGTGGTTTAATCCATCAAGTGAAACATACATATGACGCGCATGTATGAATTATTGTTCGCGTTTTCTTCGGGAAAACAATATTATAAAAGTATTTGCACACGAGGTATAATATTTGCACTTTGATCTTTGATCTTTGATCTCACGTACGTAGTCTGGGTGTGGACTGAGCCGATCCTTGGTGAGCGGCAATTCGATTCGAGTACAGCAGCATCGTGAGCATCTGCATGCACACGATGAACAGCTTGAAGAATATCTGAACTTTGATCTTTGATCTTTGGTCCTTGATCTTTGATCTCTGACCTGTGTTCGCATGGTGCCAAAGAATGGCGACAGCAGGAAGAGGAGCGCACAAGCCACCAGTGGTACGGTCATCTCGATTCGAACCGAGGCCGAGGCTCGAGTGAGATTGATGCAGAATCCCATCTGTAAAGTTACATTGTTACGGTATCCAGTGGGTTACTGTACCGTACTGTGATTACGGTATTTTCGAGGTACGTGGTAGAGGATTAATGCAATGGACTGGGATTAACGTTCTTGGTAGATTTATAATAATTATAAAAATAATAATTTATTCACGCCAAGCGATCATCACTAGGTGGAGATGGAACGAGTAAAGTCGTGACTGTTCATACTCCACCATGTAGGCCCGATAGTTCTTGTCAGATCATCCCTCCATCTCGGTGGAGCGATGATCTGACATGGGAGGTTTATGGTACCCGGATTACGGTACTCACCTGTGGGTCCTGGGTCGGCTCCTGGACGACCTTGGGCAGCGTGCCGGACACCTTCCAGCCGTACTCGCGGAAGTACTTCGGATCCGTGAACACTGGCAGATTGTCCGTGGTGAAGTCGATGATCTCCTCAAAGATCAAAGATCAAGTTTCATCTGATTGGGATTAAAGATCAAAGACCGAACATTATCTCATTGAGGTCAAACACCAGAGATCAAACACTCAGAATCTACACAGAGAGAATTAAGTGTTTTCCACGGAGCATAAAACCTGTGAAGTGTTATATTTAACACTTTATGAGCTAAAAAGTGTTAAAAATACCACTTCACAGGTCTTATGCCCCGTGGATAACAATAATTTCTCTCTATGTAGAGATCTAGAGAATCTAAGATTAAATATCATACGACTGAAATCAAAGTTTAATGATCAAGTGATTGAGATCAGAGATCAAAGATCGTAGATCACCGTACCTGATTGGTGTGTGCCTCCAGTGAGAAGCAGCACTTGTACGTGTCGTCGGGGAAGCTGGCAAAGTCGGAGTCGTCACAGAACGTGCGCAGTGAGAAGGCGAGAATTGCTGCGAGGGTACGGTATGCATGCACACAACGAATCGTGAACTGACTCAATCCTACCGTATACCTGAGACGTTGCCTCGCGAAGTGGTCTCGATTCGGCGCAGCTCGAAGCCGTCACCGTTGCGCAGAGCCGTCTCGTAACTGACAATGAGTGATGGAATAAAGTCAGTTGGCGATAATACAATTGTTGATAAAAGTTTATGAAAATTGTATGGAAGCCTTCGTTCGCCCAAACTAATTAAATCCATACACGAACTCATTTGACTACAAATCTGTAACGTAGCTATGGTTAACCTATGATTCATGCGGTATCCTAATGCACTGTTACATTTGCGTTACGTGCCTACGCCGTAACCCCCTCCGTCGCATCTCCGACGCGGCGGAGGGGGTTACGGCGTAGGCACGTAACGCAAATGTAACAGTGCATAAGACCCATTGTTGAGTGACTGTACCAGCTGCATTATAGATAGTATCAAACCCGTATGTGCCGTGTTGGCAACCCGGTCCAACACAAGCTGGGCTTACCAATCAGAAAGGCACACCCCGAGCTAATTTTAAATTCTCCGCTCTGACAAAGCTCTCTCGCAGACAAAAAAAAACGAGAGCGCCTTGCCAGAGCGGAGAGCTTCAAATTAGCTCGGGCTTTAATCGCAACCACTCCCCATATGTGTTCGCAAGTTTTGTGACCATTTTGAACGTTTTCAGGTTGCAAAAGAGAAATATTGATTTTCTTTATTTACAGTTTCTAAAGTAAATTTGGTTGTTCCATAGCGTGATAGTGCAATGTCGGTGCCAACGGAGGAATTGAAAAAAGCCCATCCCTTCATCTAGTAATATGAATAAAGTATTAGTATTAGTATTAGCAGTGTTACCGTACTTTTGCTGGGTGAACGCCGGGACCCAGACGTGCGACGCGGCCTGGATGCGCAGCGTGTCCGCGTGCCACTGGGCGGAGTTCCACTGCAGCCGCGCGTCCTTCCATCCGATCTCCGTGTAGCCGTGGATGGCGATGTCACGAATGAACTCGTTCTGAGCGTATTATTGATTTTGGAGCGATTATCGATTGATTTTGGAGATATTATCGATTGATTCAATCAATCTTTCATTGGTCATTGCTGAGAATGCCAAAATGATTGATCTACTTTCTCCCCATAGAGATAAACTCTTAAATTGAACTATCACGCAATTCGACACTAATTCGAAAGTCTTCTCTTACTCGTTTTTTTTCTTTTATCATACGCATTTCATTATATATTCATGAATACGTATTAATATTAATATTATTATTATTATTATTATTATTATTATTATTATTATTATTATTATTATTATTATTATTATTATTATTATTATTATTATTATTATTATTATTATTATTATTATTATTATTATTATTATTATTATTATTATTATTATTATTATTATTATTATTATTATTATTATTATTATTATTATTATTATTATTATTATTATTATTATTATTATTATTATTATTATTATTATTATTATTATTATTATTATTATTATTATTATTATTATTATTATTATTATTATTATTATTATTATTATTATTATTATTATTATTATTATTATTATTATTATTATTATTATTATTATTATTATTATTATTATTATTATTACTTTCAACAGCCAATACGACCAACATACAACATAGGAAATCTCTCGCAATTTTAATACTATCGCGATAGTATGGATTTCAAATAACAATGGAGTATACTGTGCAACTAATAAAGAGAGGAAATCGACTGAGGAAGATTGGTTATGTTTCAGTCTGGACATAAACAAAATACTGAAACAAGGCAAGCTGATTATACAATAACTTCGGCACACAAACAAAAACATTTATGTAGACATTTAAGCATACGCACTATGAAGCCTTTTGGTTCTGCTAGATCTACTACCAACGATAACTGATTTTGAGCAAAGATTACGGTACATATAATCCAATCAATCAATAATTAACCATTTAAATCAATCGATAACTGACCAATTCAAAGTGCTGTAGCACAACTTGATGGAAGTTGATGACGACCGGCTCTCTGCTCATAAAGTTCGGAGGAAGCGCTGCGATTGGATGAGGAATCTGAAATTGAATGATATCGATTGATATTCGTAGATTATTGATTGATTATCGTAGATTATTGATTGGTATCGAATACATCTTCTCTACCGGTACTCTGCGATTTTCCTTTTTTTTGGAAAGTGTAGTAATCGAATGTCTATTCCAATTGTACATATCGTAATCCAATATTGCAACATTGTAGCAATGTTTATACCGTACACAAGTAATACCACAGTATTACGACTGTTTAATGTAATAGCATTATCATACCCCAGTATGCGCGGCCTGCTTCGCCGACTCGCCCGCCAGGTAGTAGTACAGACAGCGCTCGAGCGCTGCGTATTCGTGCTGCGCCAGCAGCTCCACATCTGGAAAGGATTACATTCGTGTCCCGCCGCACGACCCAACGCCACTCTCTAGAGTACGGTAGTCGATACTCTGGTATTTTTTTCCATCCTGGAACCCGGTATATTTCCAGACTGGCCAACCGCATGGATCCAGTCTGGAAATAGACCGGGTTCCAGTCTGGAAAAGCGTTAGCGGGTTCCAGGCTGGAAATGATACCGTGCTCCAGCTATCGATACCGGGAAAATGGTTCTATACCGGGTTTCAGGCTGGAAAAAATACCAGAGTAGGCCTACTTGTGATGTTCTTGAGCAGATACTGGCAGGCGTCCAGCTTCTCGCCCGAAGTTTCTCGCGCGTCGAATAGTGCACGCTGCTGGGCCAATGTTGTGATGGGAAGGAGCAGAAGAATTAATCGATACATCTGAAAATACGGTAGATTGGTCGCGGTGGGATACTGTAGTTAGCAATCGATAAATCTAAGAGAGTACGGTAGGGTTTCTGGGGTTACTGTAGTTAAAACACAAGATGATCGATACGCTACAGTAGGGCTTGTGTTACAGTGATCGGGTGGCGAAAGAAAACAATGAGAGTCAACACTACCGGAGAAGACGCAGAACACTGAAGAAACCCCAATCAGATATGATCTGTTCAGTAAGATCAGTAGACTTATGAAAAAGAAAGAATGTTAGTGCCAGCAAATAATTTTAACAAAAGAAGACCAACAGCATTCTGATACTTCTGATACTGGTATCAGAAGTAGTAACAATACCCGATGCGACCAACCAGTATATTAGTATGAGGCATGCAACGTAATGATGATGGGTAATGGGAGAGATGATTGAACGATAACGGGGATGGAGATAGAGAGGGGACGGCGACAATAAATGACCACCACACGATCACTAGATGATTGATGATATTGGAACAAAAATCCGGAGGATAGGAGGAGAGGGAGAGGGGGAGGGGGAGAGGGAGAGAGAAAGAAGAAGAGAGAAGGAGAGGGAGAGGGAGAGGGGGGGGAGAAGGAGAGAGAGGGAGGGAGGGACCGAGAGGGAGAGGAAGAGAGAGAAGGAGTGGGAGAAGGAGAGTGAGAGGGAGAGGGAGAGGGAGAGGGAGAGGGAGAGGGAGAGAGGAGGAGAAGGAGAGGGAGATGGAGAGGGAGAGGGAGAGAGAGGGAGAGAGAGGGGGAGAGAGAGAGGAAGAGGTAGAGGAAGAGATCCATGGTCAAACAACACAAACATACAACTCTCCCATTCTCAAGTCTGCCATTCGCCCCGCTAACTATATATCTGTCTATTATTCGTTTTCTTATCCCTCTACCTCCTTCTCCCTCTCCCTCTCTCTCCCTCTTCCTCTCTCTCTCTACCTCCCTCTCCCTCTCCATCTCCCTCTCTCTCCCTCTCCTTCTACCTCTCCCTCTCCCCCCGTCAATCACATTCGCTTACATAACTAACTGGACGAATGAATAGAGCGATCTCCTACTGGTTAAGAGAGCAATACACCGCATGGGTAGGTAGTATAGTACAGGTAGGTAGCCATAGATCAGAGATTAAAGACCAAACATTAAAGATCAAAGATCAAATATCTACTTTTTCCTGCTGATCTCTAAATTAGGTAAACAAAGAAATAAACGTAACAAACATGGAATAATCGAGAGAGTTAGGCTAGAGCGGAGGAAAAAGAGTATACTTTTTTTCCATTTTTTGCTTTAGTAAGATTACAATAAATCATTGCTCTCATCACCTTAGATACGAAAAAATCAATAAATGGTTGATCTTCGTAATTTTTATGCTGTAATATTGTTAAAGCCGTACGCAACTCATCCTACAGGACAGTTTAATGTATTAAAATTTAAAAAAACATCAAAATATGAATCGAAGTTGTCGAAAGTGCATGGCCGCAAAAGACCCGTCCATCAGCGCTAATTGAGAGTGGACCTGACACGCTAATCTTCCAGTGACAACCGGAACTAATTTGAATCTCTCCGCTCTGACAGCACGCTCTTGCGGACAAAGAAAGCGAGAGAGCATAGCCAGAGCTCTCGAGTTTCAAATTAGCTCGAGGTGTTCCTTTAAAATGTAAAATGTAATGGCGCACTAAAAAATAGTGGAAAACGGAAAATGGCGACTTTCCAGGGTCTAAAAAAGTACACTGGAAAATAGAAAATTTGAATTCGCGGGCGCGATAAAAGGTGCGGGAATTCAAATTCTTACCTTCTAAATGCGATTTTCGGCGGATTTAAGAAGGATGTTAAGTAGGAATTCAAGTTCCAATACTTCTAAAGGCGGGAAATGAAATTTGGGCTCAGAATTTGAATTGCCGCACCTTTTTCGCGCCCGCGAATTCAAATTTCGAGTTTCCATTTTCGGTTTTCCAGTGTACATTTTTAGACCCTGGAAAGTCGCCATTTTCCGTTTTCCGCTATTTTTTAGTGCGCCATAAAATGCAAAAAGTCCCGAACATCAGGGACAATCGTAAATGGATTTGACACTACTCTTCCCTCTCTGGACCTCTGACATAAAGGAACCCTAGCCCGGTCTCTCCATGTCTCGTGCTATTTCTTAGTGTTCTATACTGACGAGAGAACAGAGGACTATGAAGAGACCGAAGGGACTGCTAGAGAAGTTAGAGAAGTTAGAATGTAATGTAATGGGGAAGTGGATGTTCTTTTCCATTAGAGAAAATGGAGTAGCGTCTCGACTCTATCGAGAGAGTGGAGGAAATGGAATGGATTAGAGAGATCAAAGATCAATAGGAAGAAATGAAGGAAACCAGGCCTTACTTTAGGAAAATATGTTGTTCAGATGCCTTATGGAATGCATGAATACTATGGGAGCACTATGCATGAATGTTGACTGACGGTTTGTCGACGTCAAAGCAGTAGACGGAGGAATTTTTGCACAGTTCCTCCCCCTGCAAATGTGCTTGTCGACTTTGTCAACATTCATGTATACGTCCACAGATAAAATAAAACTGTCCGATTTGGCTAACTCTCACTCTCACTTTATCTGTCTACGAGAAACTCTGGATAACGCGGAGAGTTTCAGGTTAAAACGGTCCTTAAAGACAGAAAAAAAGTTGAGGTGCAAAGTTCCGAAAATAAAAGATTTGCTCCGCTTTTTACACACACAATCAATCGCCGCGTACGTTTTGACTTTTCTCTTCGCGGCTTTTGCTCACATCAATATTGTGAAACCATGACCTAATTTATCCTATCCGCTCTGGCAACGCTCTCTCGTGGACAAACAAAGTGAGAGAGCATGGCCAGAGTAAATTTAACTCGGGCCTTTTAAAAACTACGGAATGAAACATAACTAAACGAGCAAGGACGACGCAAGCAATAAATGTCTTTGATGGGCGCTTTTAAAGTACCCTCTAGACTCGTACCCAAACAGTCGGATTGTTAAAGTTAAAGCCCCCAGGCTGCTTTGAAATACCGAAACAGGTCTGAAAAACGAATAAAATTCCATTAAAAAGTTATGCAACTCGAATGCCGAAATGAGTCTAACAAAAACAACAAGAGTGAAGACGTATTCATGAACAGTGGTAGACGTGATTTCACCACTGTAGGGGATCTATTTTGACAAACGCCTCCTCCTACGGTTGTGACGTTACATTTGTCGGCAAATGGTTTGTTAACGTTCATGGATACAGATGCAAAATGAAACCGATCACCATCAAGGCCGGAAAACTGTGACCGGAGGGAGGAGCTCGGGAATACATCGTGAATAAGTGCCTCAATTCCAACAACAATGAAAAGGGCGCTCCTCTCCCTCGCTCTCTCTACCTCCCTCCCTCTCTCTCTCTCTCTCTCTCTCTCTCTCTCTCCCTCTCCGTCTCTCTCTCCTCCTGTCCTCGGGCTATATGACCTCTTTGTATCGTATTGTCATGCGGATGATTTATGTATGATTTGATTCCGATTACCCTATGTTCTCTCCCTCTCCCTCTCCCTTTCTCTGAGGTAAGAAGGAGAGGGAGAGGCATTTGGACAAAGCGTTCAATGTTCTGTATAATACGATTGTGAGCCGGAAAGAGCGACAGAGAGATCAAAGATCAAAGTTCAGACTTGGTAAATATTTCATCCGATAAAGCATAAAGAGCGATAAGACAAGTAAGTTCTGACTATGAGTATAGTCAAGATTCTAAAGATCAAACTACAAAGAGTGGTGAGCAACTGGCATTCAATATAGTTCAAAGTTCAAAGACCAAAGTTCAAAGATCAAAGATTTAAGATAAAACAATAGCATATAGTCCGAAGGGCTCTCTGACTAGTTCTGCGCTAGAAGATCCAGAATGGTGATGTAATGGGCGAATGAGTAGAATAGATAAGAAAGTATAAGTAAAAGATAGAGAGGGAGGGAGAGAGAGAGAGAGAGAAGGGTCGGAGAGGAACATTTAGAATGTCTCCTATTCTTATACATGAACAGGTTTATACCTGACAATTAGCCAAATGTTACAAGCACAGATGAGGAGATAGTACGAGGCGACGGAACGATTTATTAATCACTTTACGAGAGATGATTTAAGCGATGTTGCGAGCAACTCTGGTCAAACTCTCTCGCTTTCTTTCTCTGCGAGAGAGTAAGGCCAGAGTGGAGAGTTTCAAATTAGCACGGGCGTGACTTTAATCGCTTTACGAGAGATGATTTAAGCGAACTCGCGCGATGCCTTAAAGGCACACCCCAATCTAATATTACTCTCCTCATTGGCTACACTCTCTCGTAGACAAAGAAAGCGAGAGAGTGTGGTCAGGGCGGAGAGTTGCAAATTAGCTATGGGTGTCCCTTTATTATAAGGCACACCCAGAAACTCTCCGATCTGACCGCGCTCTCTCGCTTGCTTTGTCTGCAAGAGAGTGTGGAGAGTGAAATTAGCTTTTACCTTTAAAGTTAGAGTAACCTTACTCAAAATCCAAAAAAATTCATATGGCTGTCGCGTCCTGACACGACCGCGTCGCGGCGCACTTTTCAAAATCGCATTTTTGGCAACTTGCCAAGTGGTGTTCGGCTCGAGTTTTCTTGCACTTCTCTGTTCTTTTTAACCGTTTTCACTTGCTTAAAGCTTATTATTTTGTGTTCTTGTGCATATTTCGAGTTTAATAGGCAATCTTGCTATGCAATTAAGCGAATGCATATAGAGGCAAGATGCGAATTCTCCTAGAAGAGTAGTTAAACTAGCGCTGCTGCGGTTAGATCTTGTATTATCAGATTTACTGTTGAAATTTCCTTCCTTGGCATTGATACACTACTTCTTCGCTTTCATTTATCGCTCTTCACGTTCATATACTGATGTTCATGTTTGCAGTAACTCGGGCCGAAGCTTTGAACCTACAGCACTTTCTCTTGTTCTGTCACACCGTGTGGCTCTCGCTTCGTGAGTGGTCGGAATGCTACAAAGACACGCAGCCACTGACTGACGTGTCATTCTAAAGAAGGTTTGTATGTTTATTCTTATTGTTGTGCCTCCATTTATTGTTTGGATGTTGATTTGCTTACTTGATTATATCCATGGAGTATTCATCTCATACATTGCCATACCCTCGTAATGCGAGGATTGACCCACTATATAAGGCTCTTTTAAGGCCACTTGATGCGAAAGGAAGCCTAAAAATGAGGATTTTTAAGCGAAAATAACGACTTTTGCGAATCAACCCACCCTATTTCGAGAATTGACCCACTATATAAAAGTCAACGGCGAGGGTAGCGAAAATGTATGATTCATCTTACATCGAATCTTTTATGTTTATATTATTATAGATGCAAGGACTCGCAAATCGGTGGAACTCGATGGTCCCGTCTTCACTGTGATACATCAAAGGTACACTTAACCTTTTATTTATAGTTTTACTCATAAACGTTGTCTCAGATCGCATAAAACATGTTATACGTCCCTGTAACTTATATATTTAAATAGTTCTACATATTTACGTTTTTATTTATCTAGTATCTGTTTCGTATATGTTCTAAAATAGTAACATTTCGATAGTAGATGTCTTATTTCCCGTGACAAATCTCTGATTTTAGCTTCGTTCCAGGCAGTATTTCCTCTGACTACTCTTGTGTGAAGGGTCGTTGTTCTTCCACCTGAAGGAGGCGAAGTGCTAGCACGAATGGCCACAGATACAAAAGTTCGTGAGTTATTTTCAATTTGCTCTATGTTTTAGTGATTTGTTTAATTAGTATTCATTGATTTCCTGAAGCCTGAGGCACGTTGTTTCCTTGATATAAGTTGGGTTTTGATAGAGAACAACATAAAAAGAGACACACCTTTAATAAGGTAGAATTAACGCCTAAATTATTTATTATTTATATCTATTATTTATTTCTACTTTCACCATTTTCAAGGAGATTTCGCCTTACTACAACGGCGACGAACCAATCTTCGACCTCGTAAGCAAGACGCCACATTCGTCGGCCAGGAGATTAGCAGTCTTCAATTTCTCCAAGGTAGTAACGATTTACTTATTGATTCTATTATATCTTGGCATGAAGTTTTTGTAATATTATTGAAAAGTTAATTGTTCAGTTATGAATAGTTCATTAACGAGTATACTATGTTTATATTTTGTGGCTAATGATGATTGACATGCAACATCGTATCTCTCACTCTGATCACCCCGTATTCCAGGTGTCATTTTGCCCGCTGATGGTCGTCGCTGTTCGTTCCCCTCGCTAATGACGAAGGATGTCCTTAGGCGCCGTCGTTTATGAGTAAACGTCGAACGGAGCCGTGTTCTCGTCACACCACCATTTACCGTCGTTGTTAATTCATTCCACATTTTGTATGCTATTCATGCTGCTTGTTTGCTACATTTATTTTGTTTTATATAATTAGCTCGAAAAATAAAGAAATTTGTGAGGATTAAAGTATAAATAGAATAAAGTATTATTCTTATTCTGTATTCCATCGTATTATATGTGAAAGTAATGAGAAAAGTCTATTGAGCGGACCCCTCTATTGAAATATTTCTATAGACGTCAATAGATACAAGGCTGGTGTTCCATAGGCTGTGTATCAGTTGCATAGCTCAGTTGGTAAGATCTTTGTTTCGCACTCATTGTCTCCTGGGTTCGATCCCTCATTCAATGCGTGTTCTTTTGACTGTTTCTGCGAGTGTTCTTTGACTTTGCATTGTTAGAAACTACAGTGCGACCTCTTCCGCGTGAGAGTGAGATTTCAAATTTGGTGAATATTGAGTAAGGTTACTCTCCCTTTAATCACTACGGTAAGCTGTGATGTTAGATACGGTGGGCTAGAATGGCGCCTTGTAGTGTAGTGGAAAGATGTTCACTCACGATTTTGAAGGTTATGAGTTCGAACCGCACGCGGACATTACCTTTTGCTGTGTTGTAAGGTTAGCAAACAATAACTTTGAAGACAGCGTAAAGCAGTTCATAGTATTGTTACCAGCGATGGGACACTGCAAGATACCGTAATCTCAAAAACGTTGGGTACTGTGGCTCGAAGTAACCAGGGTCTGACCGAGGTCGTGCTACCGAGAGGTAGTACGAGAACAAGATTATTATTGTTAGTGGAGATAGTACTAACACGATTATTCGGAGCTTAAAGGGAACGTTACCTCACTCAATGGTCTCTTCATTGCGCACACTATTTTTCTGTTCTCTAACAACGAGAGAGCATTGCGCGTCGAAGAGACCATTGAGAGAGGTTACGCTCCCTTTAAAGGCACACCCGAGCAAATTTTACTCTCCTCTATGGTAACGCTCTCTCGTAGGCAAAGAAAGCGAGAGAGTTTGGCCAGAGCGGTGAATTTCACATTTGCTCGGGTGTGCCTTTAATAGCTGTAGCGCCTCCGGCGTAGATAAATTATTATTATTATTACTATAATTATAAATGCGTTCCAGATCACTATCAGAGCGGATGCATTCAAAAGATCAAAATCAAAAAGAAAAAGAAAGATCAAAGATCAAGGTATTTAAGATCAGAGATCAGGAGGGCATTGCAGCATTAGAAGTTAGCATTCGGAAATGTATGCATTGAAGACAAGACGATTTGAGTACAGGAAAGTGGTTCTTTAAAGGTAAACAACGAGCTAATATTGAACTCCACTCTTGCAATACTCTCTCGCCGACAAAGTCAGCGAGTGAGAGTGGCTAGAGCGGAGAGGTTTAAATGAGATCGGCTCTGGTATTTTTTTCCAGCCTGGAACCCGGTATATTTCCAGCCTGGCCAACCGCATGGATCCAGTCTGGGAATTTACCGGGTTCCAGGCTGGAAACGCTACCGGGTTCCAGTCTGGAAAAGCGTTAGCGGGTTCCAGGCTGGAAATGATACCGGGTTCCAGTCTGCAAATGCTACCGTGTTCCTGGTAGCCTAGTAGTAATTCGCACCATTCACTTCTCAAGGATTTATCTTCTTAGAGTAATGAGATAACAACAAACAAAACAAGCAATATGTACAAGACGAGGTACAATGGGAAAATAACAATTCACTATTGTACAGATTAACGAAAAATCAATATGAAGGGGGAAAAAATTGTGAACAATTACAGCGGGTCCATTCCCGTCGACGAATCATATATGATATCTTCAACTATAACTTCGAGGTCTCCAGAAGATGCTACTTGTGTGTAGTCTGTAGATTGACTGGGAATAGGCGAAGATACTGTCGTGGTCGCCTGATCACTGGAAAGAAAATGATGTTCAAATGATCTACAGTATCCTCAGATATCTATTTAAATTTAACTTTTTGCAGCTTCGTTTTTTTCTGATCTGTAGTCACTGCTCCTTGTCTCTTGCAATGTTCAGAGTTCAGTCCTACAGTAATCAACACTAATGGTAAAACCTACAGTAATAACTACAGTAATGTCGACTAGAGCATATACCTACAGTAATCTCCACTGCAACTCAGAGTTATAGTAATCACCACTAGACCTCAGACCTACAGCAATCAGCTCAGAGCTACAGTATTCCCATTACAACTCATACCTACAGTAACACTAGAGCTCACAGCTACAGTAATCCCTCTAGAGATAAAACCTACAGTAATATCTAGAGCTGATATCTATGATAATCAATACTAGAGCTTAATCCTATGGTAATCACTACTGAAGCTCAGAACTACAGTAACACCTACAGTAATGTAGACTAGAGCTCAGAGCTACCGTATTCTCCACTAGAGTTCATACCAACCATACGTTGGCAACCTCTGTCGCTTGAAACTAAATTCGGGTGGTCGGACGCCAAAATCGGAGGGGGGGGGGTGCGACACAAAGATTTCATTTGTGAATGAATTTTGCTAAATAGGTTTCTTTTTTTTTAGTGAGTTTTGGCTAAATCGGGTGGGTCTTATCACTAGCGACAATGTCGTTCACTTATGATACCAACAGTAACTAGAGCTCAGTCATATAATAATCTCCGATAGACCTTAGGCCTACAGCAACCTCCACTACAGATAAGAGCTACAGTATTGCCATTAGACCTCATAATTAAAGTAATTCCCACTAGAGCTCATACCATACATGGGCGGGGTACCTGGACCTCGATTCTACAGGGGGGGGGGCATCCGAATGAAAAATGGATAATTTTACAAGGGGCCACTTTTTTTCAAAATTTTACCTTAACTTCATTTTTGCAGGCGGCATTGCAAAAAAATTCGAAAAGACCCTAATTTAACAAGGGGCACACCATGTCGGCGCTATGGCTCACATCAACAATGCTCCCACTAAAGCTCGGAGCTACCTACAGTAATCCCGACTAGAGTTCATACCAACAGTATTCCCATTACAGCTCAGACATACAATAATCGCACTAGAGCTCAGTCGTACAGTAATCCCAATAGAGTTCAAAGATACAGTAGCCCCTGCTTGAGCTCAGTTCTACAGTAATCTCATTACAGCTCAGACCTACCGTATTCCCCCATTAGAGCTCCAACCTACGATAATCACTACCAGAGCTCAGACCTATGGTAATTACTACTAAAGCTCATAACTACAGTAACCCCTAAAGTAATACAGACTAGAGCTCAGAGCTCCCCCACTCGCGCTCACCTACAGTAATCCAATCAGACCTTAGACCTACAGTAATCTCCACTACAGCTCGGAGCTACAATATCCAAATTAGACCTTAGACCTACAATACTCCCATTACAGCTCACACCTACAGTAATCCCATAGTTCGAAAAGTATGTTACAAAGAACCAAGCCTGACCGCATTTTGAGCCAAAATTTCCAAAAAATTCGTAAAACCTGACCGCATTTTAAGCCAAAATTTCACAAAAATCGAAAAGCCTGACCGCATTTTGAGCCAAATTTGCCAATAATTGAAAAGCCTGACCGCATTTTGAAAACCGATAACCTAGCTATTCGACCTATGAGTAATCCTCACTGAAGCTCATACCAACAGCATACCGAGATCTATTATTTAAATATAACTTTTTCATGCTTCGTTTTTTCTTTCTTCCGATCGAAATCCACAGTAATTTTAATTATTCCAAGTAGGGCTCTAGTGAGGATTATTGTAGATCTGACAATGAGCTGTACATGTAACAGTAGTCTCACTAGAACTCCTACAGTAATACCGACTACAGCTTAGATCTACAGTAATCTCCACAACAGCCTAAAGCTACAGTAATCTCCAGAAGAGCACATACCAACAACATTCCCATTACAGCTCAGACCAACAGTATCCCCATTAGAGCTCAGTCCCTGGCTATCGGTTTTCAAAATCCGGTCAGGTTTTTCGATTTTTGTGAAATTTTTGCTCAAAATCCGGTTAGGTTTTTCGATTTTTGTGAAATTTTAGCTCAAAATCCGGTCAGGCTTGGTACTTTGTAACATACTTTTCGACCTATGCCTACAGTAATCACACTAGATCTTAGACTTACAGTAATCTTCACTAGAGATCATACCAACCGTACGTAGACAACCATTGTCGCCCGAAATTAAATTCGGGTGGGTCGGAAGCCAAAATCGGGTGCGTGCGACACCTTTTTGAGTGAATTTTGGGTAAAGCTTGTTGGTCTTATCGCTATCGACAATGACGCTCACTTAAGATACCCACAGTAACTAGAGCTCAGTCCTAAAATAATCTCCACAAGACCTTACACCTACAGTAATCTCTAGTGCAGCTCAAAGCTACAGTAATCCCAATAGAGCACATACCTACAGTAATCCCTACTAGAGCTCATGCCAACAGTAAAACCACTATAGCTCAAACCTACAGTAATCTCCACTAGAGCCCAGATATAGAGTAATTCCACAGGAGCTCACAGCTACAGTAATATCCATTACTGTAGCTGTGAGCTATCCATTACTGTAGCTTTGAGCTACAGTAATCACACTAGAGATCACACCTATAGTAATATCAACTATAGCTCATATCTACAGTAATCCCACTATAGCCCAGACTACCGTAATCCCCAATAGAACTCATACCGCGTTTCCTCGGTAGATTGACTGCAGGGAGAGGCCGAAGAGGCTGAGGCGGTCGACTGATCACTGGAAATAATATGACGTTCAACAGATGTGTCGATATCTACAGTATCCTTGGTAATTCCCACCGTATCCCCAGTTCTATTTAAATATAACTTTTTCGTGCTTCGTTTTTTTCTTCGTTACGATCGAAATCTACAGTAGTCTCAATTATTCCTAGTAAGGCTCTAGTACGAATTACTGTAGGTCTGAGCTTTGACTGTAACAGTATTCCCACAACAACTCAGACCTACAGTTATCCTACTAGAGCTCAGCCCTCCAACCTACAGACCTACAGTAATCTCCACTAGTCCTAAAACCTAGAGTAATGCCGACTAGAGCATAGACTTACAGTAATCTAAACTACATATGAGAGCTACAGTAATCCCATTACAGCTCAGACCTACAGTAATCACCCATTAGAGCTCACGCCTATAGTAATATCAACTAGAGCTGAGATCTATGATAATCACTACTATAGCTCAGACCTATGGTAATTACTACTGAAGCTCATAACTACAGTAACCCATAGAATAATGTCGACTAGAGCTCACAAGGGAAGCACAACTGGAAACGGAAACGATTCCGAAATTTACCTATATAGGTGGATAGGGTTGAGTGGGAGGTGTCCAAAAGTGGTTTCAAAAGTTGCACCGCTGATCTACTAATCGATATTTTCGATCGATATATTTTAACACGCGCGTCCAATTTTATCCTAAAATTTTTTCTCTTCTTTCAAAATATTCTATTTTCATGTTAAAGCTCGGAAATGACGAAAAAACAATGAAAATGAAGTTGGCGAACTCGTAGGATATTTTAAACGTAAAAGGGGCAAGAAATATCGATTGAAAATATCGATTAGTAGATCAGCGGTGCAACTTTTGAAACCACTTTTGGACATCTCCCCCCTCAACCCTATCCACCTATATAGGTAAATTTCGGAATCGTTTCCGTTTTCAGTTGTGCTTCCCTTGTCAGAGCTACAGTATTATCCACAAGAGCTCATACCAGCCGCGTTGGCAACCATTGTCACTGGAAATTAAATTGTGGTGGTCGGACGGGCGACATAAAGAATTCCTTTGAGAATGAATTTTTGAGTGAATTTTGACTAAATCGTCTAGCGACACTGCCGCCCACTTATGATGCCAACAGTAACTAGAGCTCAGTGATATAATAATCTCCACTACACCCCAGAGCTATAGTAATCCCCACTGGAGCTTACTAGATCTCAGACCTACAGAATCTCCATTACTGCCCAGAACTACAATAATCCCACAAGAGCTCATACCAACAGTATCCTCAGTGATTCCTACCGTATCCGCAGAGCTATTTAAATAAAAAAATAAAACCTTTTCGTGCTTCGTTTTTTTTTCTTTTTTCCGATCGAAGTTTAAAGTAATCTCAATTATTCCTAGTAGTGCTCCCATTAGAACTCAGACCTTCAGTAATCCCATTAGACCTGCAATAATCTCCACTAAAGCTCAGACCTACAGTAATCCCACTAGGGCTCATACCAACCATACGTCGGCACCATTTTCGCTGGAAATTAAATTAGAGTGGGTCGGACGCAAAAACCGGGTGGGTGCGACACAAAGAATTCATTTGAAGTGAATTTTGGCTAAATCAGGTTTATTTTATCACTAGTCCCGCCCACTTATGATACCAACAGAAATTACACTATAGCACAGTCCAATAATAATCTCCACTAGAGCTTAGACCTACAGTAATCTCTACTACAACTTAGAGCTAAAGTAATCCCACTAGAGCACATACTTACAGTAATTCTAACTAGAGCTCAAACCTACGGTAATCACCACTAAAGATACGAACTAAAGTAATACCTACAGTAATCGCCATTACAGCTCACAGCTACAGTTATCTCCATTAGAGCTCAGACCTAAAGTAATCCCTACTAGAGCTGAGACCTAGAGTAATCTCCACTAGAAACCTATTGCAGCACAGGAAAAATTCGGCTCTTCTTAGACATCGTCTCATACACCTCTCAGAAGAAAATATGGATGAAATTTAAGGATAGCATGTGAATAATGTCCCTTGCTAGTTAAAACCCAGATAACGCCAATCCTACAGGTAAAAGATACCACTAGATCTCAGGCCTACAGTATCCGCATTAGAGTTCAGACCTACAGTAATCTCCACACAGCTTAAACATACAGTAATAACCAGTAGAGCTCAAACCTACAGTAAGATATCACCTATGTATTTTAGATCGCATTCCACAATTATTTCTAAGAACAAAGACATCGAAATATACTATAAAAAAAGTCAAGGACTTATGAGACAACTAATTGAATTTCTTATTATAACAAAACTACCGCATACACGGTCTATTCCTCTTTGTTCATGAAAAAGCGATACCGGCATTCGCTGTGCGAGCTTGTCCTTCAGCTGGGCGGTCGGTGCACCAATCGGCAGTTGCGAGGACGCCGTAACTGAAGAATTACGGTGCCGGCGTCAGTCTGAAATTCGTTGGAAATCAATTAATAAAGCTCATAACGATTATATTTTGGTATCCCCAATAGAGCACATGCTTACAGTAATCCCCACTAGAGCCCATACCAACAGTAAAACCACTAGAGCTCAGAACTACAGTAATGTCCACTAGAGCTCATTCCTACAGTATTCCCACTAGAGCTAAGAGCTATAGTGATCTCCACAAGAGCTTAGACCTAGCAATCTCGGCTACAGCTCAGACCTGCGGTAATCCCACTACAGCTCAGACCTATGATGATCATCACTGAAGCTCAAAATTGCAGTAATACCCACTAGACGTACAGTAATCCCTACTAGAGCTCAAACCTACAGTAACATATGCGCGAAAACGCTAGCCACAATGCGCCTGATTCCTACAGTATCTGGAGGACGATTCAACCATATCTTTGTTCCCCTTCATGTTTACTTTGTTCCGATCGAAAAAAATGGAATCTCAACCATTCCTACAGTATCCCGAGATCGATTCAAATTTAACGTTTAGCTTTTCTTTATTTTTTCTTCTCCGATCGAAATCTACAGTCATCTCAATTATTCATACCATACGTGGGCAACGTTTGACGGAGGAAAAAATTGGGTGGGTCTGGTCGTTAGCGAGAATGCCGCCCACGCAGGTAGAATAATCTCCTCTACAGCTTGTAACTATCGTAATCCCCACTAGAGCTACAGTAATCCCTCTAGAGCTCAGACCTATAGTAACATCCACTACTGCTTAAACATAAAGTAATACCCACTAGGGCACAGACCTACAGTAACATACGAGATCAACCTTTGTCGCTGGAAAAAAATTAAAATCGGTAGGACATCCCTTTGGTCCCAAAATTACTACAGAATGGATGCAATCATATCTCTCCGAACACAAACACAGGTTGCTTACCTGACGGATGCATGATCATCTCGAATGAATATCCGGAGAAGTGCAATGGCTGCCGCCGCGCCCGTACCTGATAAATTACATCTGGATTGTATATCAAATTGTTCACCTTTTTTTGTTTAATTCAACATCCTACACCTACAACGAGAATACAGTACGAAGCAATCGTATACCCTCCCCCATCAAGGATATAACTGCTCAAAAAACATCATCAACGTCTAAGTAGAGTACCGTATCTTCTTTAGCAACATGAAGAGGTCGACCGGGGATGGAATTGGTGTGTCAGAAGCAAAGTCTCAAGCGATGAACACGTTGTGCCACTAAACCATGATTATTGATTAACTGATAAAGAAAGATTAATTGATTCATCGAGTAGAGTTTACGTTCGAAATAATTCATAACTCTAATCTATTATTTGATAACTGTTGCCGTCCCTCTAACCCTCATTACTGATCAATCAATGACAGTACAAACCAGTACTAAATATAATTAAACAATAAATAATTGTACTGAAGTAACTGGCTTCAACGGTGGCACTAGGTGCATAATAAACAGATATATTTAGTACTGGTATCGTCATCAGCATTCTTGAGAACCCCGATGGCCATAATTTTATTTTTTACTATGTCAGACTCCCACTGGCTATGGCACTCATATGAGTCGATTTCAGAATTAAGCACCCTTATTATGTCTGACAATGAATTTGACCAAAAAGTTTAGCGTAGGACCAAGCTGATTGTGAGGATATGGTGTATAAACGATACTATGATTACCTGATCTCCAAGAAAGGTTGTGATCATGGTAGAGCCCAGTTCGACATTGCTCTGCAGGAGTTGCATCATTCCTTACTATTTCTTGTTGATTATATATTTGAGACGTGGGCAAATGATGATTTACTGGAGAACTTTCCTCTTCCTGAAAAGGAACATTGAAATGAATTATTGGTTTGTAAATCACTTGTCGGTCAAAATAGAAATTGCTGTCGAGCGATATGAAAAATGAACACTGCCGTATCGATAAAACTATCTAATACAGAATAATGATACGATTTACTACAATTAATTAAATGTTCATGCCTAACTATAGTGAAGTGTAAGGCATAATGTAATACAAATCGAGCTTGAATTAGTACAAACCTTTGATCATTGAAAAATATAGTCATAGGCGCGAGAAGAGCGAGTTGAGGAGAGTTCACAGAGAATTGCCCATTTTCCATAGAGCATGTATTGTTGTTGAAGACTGGCCGCCTCCAGAAAATTCTCCGATAATTCCTCGAAATTACGCGATGGCGTCATCGTCATAAACGTCGACGACGGATCGATCGTCAGAAATTCAGCATTCAGTCGCCGATAATTCATAATTATTCTATCTGATCCTCGCTGCCAGTCCTCGTTCTGCAACAAGTGGCTAAAAATCCAAGGAAAATACGTGAAACAAGAAGATAAATTCACGGAACGAGAAAAATAAAAGCAACCGCGACATAATGTGGTCCTAGAACAACTATTATTCAAATGCAATAAACACGCGCGTGTTATTAAGTTAAACTTTTACAAATAACTAACTGGATACATAAAATCAAAATGCGAAACGACGAAACTATACTACTAGCCTACAACCTACGCCGTCTAGCCTAAACGCGCTATCAGTGACTGACGACACGAAGATACAAATAACAATGAAAGAAGAAACTGGCATCGATGTTTACATCGACGTGAAACAATTTAATTAATTAAAATTCAATCGCGCTTTGAATTTCAAAAGTTTCGATATTTGCTAAAAAATACACAATGATATTTTCCGGCTCACACTCCGGCTACCGGGTTCCAGGCTGGAAAAAGCGTTAGCGGAATCCAGGCTGGAAATCTACCGGGTTCCAGCTAGCGATACCGGGAAAATGGCGCTATACCGGGTTCCAGCCTGGAAAAAAATACCAGAGGGGGAGTGTCTTTAAAGGTAAACGAATAAACGGTAAGTGAATGTTTCTCATGCGACTGTATTGCAACAGGAACAATGGTTGGAACAAGTCAGAGAAAGACGAGAGAGTATGGATAAATGAGAGAGTCCAGACCGCGAGAGCTTTTCTTGGCTTAGTGCCAGCAAGGACACTCTTGCATGTATATGGCAATAGATTGTTCTTCTTCCTGCTCTTTTTCGCCCCTCAGGACTTTTTACAAGTGCCTTTTAGGGGAGAAGTTTTGATTGTCGCTTTACGGAGACCTTGGTCTCTGCACAGAAGAGATAGGGAGTTTGCAGAACTGAGAGAGCGCAGGGATCTAAAGTACAAAATAATCTACCTTACAGTATTTTTTGGCATTTGCCAAAGTTTTCGATGACCGCTCTTTCTGTGTTGGAGAAACACTGTGATACCTCTGACGGGACTTGATGTAATTATCGAACGGATAGTTTTATTTTAACAGCTACCGTATCATGCAAGTTGAGAAAAATTATACGAAGACTACTCTATAGGATATAATATCATACAATGTAGAACTAGTTATCATCCGTTATAATGTTAAAGATCAAAGATCAAACTCGGTCTGCAGTTCAGAGATCAAAGATCAAAGATCAAACTAGAATGCAGTGTTTATTGTAGAGATGAGGGTATTGTAGAGATCATTTCGATGACGTTAATCCTAGAGATCGGTTGGCCGCTGCTGAATGACTTTGAGGTAGGATCGTACATGGAATCTCCCACTCTCTTCAAATAGCACGCTAATTTCCCGCTACACGCCTATGGCAGACAACGATTTGCAGGGACCATTTCTTGACTTAAATACCTTAAAGGCACACCCCAAGCTAATTTTACTCTCCGTATTGGCAATACTCTCTCGCAGACAAAGAAAGCGAGAGAGTGTGGCCAGAGCGGAGAGTTTCAAATTAGCTTGGGGTGTCGCTTTAAATCGCACCCGAGCAAATTTTATTCATTCTCTGGCCGCACTCTCGCGCAGACAAAGAAAGGGAGAGAGCGTTGCCAGAGTGTTTCCAATTAGCTCGTGGTGTTCCTTTAACCACCTCTAAATGATTAGGCTATCTGGCTAGCAGGTCTATAATAGTTAGCGATCTGCAGAGACGATTTGTCTTACCTTATCGATTAGTTTTGTCCAATCGATAATTAAGTATGATCTACTGATAGCCAGCCTCGTGTTCATGATCGCCGGAGCCGGATTGTTCGTGTCACTTGACATAATCGAAAAGGTACGGTAGCCTTGGTATACGGTAGTGGTGTACTGAGTAGGAAACGTCGTCGCCTAAATACGCACGGTTACTCATTAACGAAGTATAGCAAAAAAATAACACAACCATGTAATGTAGGTGGTGTATGATCTAGTAAATGTCTTCAATATACTATCTAGTGCATTAGGTGCAATGCAGGAAACGTCGTCAGTGGTGTACTTACAGTAATCGTTTCAGTTTATGGACAAGTGCCAGCGCAAGAAGGCGTTACTCGTGCACGACGACTGCATCGCACCTCCACGCTGTCACGAAAAGGCGCAGGATCTGGGCATCAAGGTGCGTTGTGAAATTGGTAGAAGGCAGAAAGAGCCTCACCATCACAATTTATCCCTTGGAATACCATTCCTTGCAGGTTGCTGATTGGAAGGACTACTTCTCGCGTGATAAGGAATTCGATTAAAGCTATTATGACCAATTGATAAATCGATAATATGTAAATCATCTCCACTAAATTTATCTGCTAGATTCATTCAAGAGTGATCGAACATCAATCAACAATATCTCATGGGGTAATCAATAATCAATGGTTCGATATCGATCGATAATAGGAGTAAGACTACTGGGGGATGATGTTTATGGCTTCTAATGGGCAGCAGAGTTCTGCTTGAGCTCGTATCCGGGGAGGATTCCGGAACTCTCGGCGCGCTGCTTCTTCTCGGCCTCGATCTCGTCGAGGTAGGGCTTGAGGTACCAGGTCTCCTGAATATTATTATTATTATTATTATTATTATTATTCACATTATTGTTAAATGAAGTCAAAATTCAACTTAAGATAGAAACAAGTAGCACTGACTTATTAATTAATTTATTTATCAAAGTCTTGATAATATTACAAGGCTAAACTGATTATGAGAAATAGAACCCAGATCATGGAATGATAAACCAGGAAGATTCGTGTTTCAGCAAAGAATAAAACACTACCTCTTCCCACTTGGTCCACTTATCCTTGGGCAGAATTTCGGCGTGGGTGGAGAGGGTGTGAGCAGTGGACAGACGCTGCTTGCGGGCATCGAACAACCAGGGCTCCTGCATTTACTTATTTAATTTATTATTACTTATGCATCGTTATATTTGCCTTACGTGCCTCTTAACCTCCTCCGCCGCGTCTCCGTCGTTACGACGGCTTAGACACGTACGGCAAATGTATTATTGTTTTAAACGTATTATTAACATTTTATTGACGATATGCTGCTACTTAATCATGCGTGATGTGCTGGTAAAGGACACTAAAAAGAGTGTGAACCTTAAGGTTGAGTCTGCGAAGAGCCTCGGTTACTTCGGGAGCGGGCTCGAAGTAGGTGTCGTGGAACTGGAGACCTGCATATTTAATTATTAAATACATTGTATATTTCTAACACATTATATTTTTGAATAAAACGTGGCTGCGTATAAATTTTATCGAAATCAGCATAAAAGTTGAAAATTACGAATTAAGCGATATCGCCACTAACCATACTCGCGACCTCCCCAAAGGTACTGCCAGGAGACGTATCTGAGGAATTTGACAACAGTGCCTTAATGAAAGTGATTACAACGTTGAGTACACAAGTTCTCGAAAAATCGATAGAATCAGAGGTCTCGATCGAGAAACTCACTGTTCTGCTTGAAGACGACGTTCTTAGCAGCAGCGGGCACTTGGTTCCAAGCCATCTTAAAACTTAAATACATCAAATTACACGTCAAACAACAACAAAAACGTAAATAACAGAAAAAGTAAAATTTTTCACGAAAACGTCTTGAGTGCATATTGTGTGTGTGTCTTTTGCGAATTAGTACATTACTCCATTGGTCTACGGTACGTACTTATATATCACGAATTGCTGTAATTACATCATTTTCTTTTCCTGGCCTAATACTGCTTGTTTCTTCGCTGGTTGTTCGATTTTGAGCTTGAATTTGTGATTATAGGGTAACTTCGGCACGCCGTAAGCGTTGTCTGAACAATAAATAATGTCTGACGACGAGCAACTCGCTTCCAAGACCGGCAAGCTCTCCGTTGCCGACAAGAAGGTGTCCAAGAAGGATGCCAAGAAGGCCGCGAAGCGTGCTCAATACGAGAATGAGATCCGAGCTATGGGTGGAGTGGTGGAAGGAGACGTCCCTAAGGATTTTGACGAGATTGAACGTAAGATAATCTTTATTTTAACTATCTGATGTACATGTTCTTTTGAAGATGAATAATTCAAACAATCTGATGATTATTATTGGCCATCGGTCATGCATGCATGGCCATTCTCTGTCGTTCATATTGACTTTTGAAAGATTCTATACTCGCTCTTTTTAATGAAAATGGCCCTCCGTGTCATGATCATTGATCACAACGGAAATCCATCTCTCCTCTTCCCAATTGCCATTAGTGTGTTCATGAATATATCTTTGATGGAATGAATAAATAAATAACCTTTAAATCGCCAGGGTAATATATGAACAATTCAGGTCTCGGTGGAGGTATCGGAGCCGGTGCCGAGCTCGGCGAGCAATTCACCGTGTCCACGCAGGCTCGCACTCAGACACAACTGAATCAGTTGGAGAACGAACTCGATATCAAGGTAGTATAATACAAATATATTTATTCTTGCACTAAACCATTGGGGATAATGGTTAACATTATATAAACCATTGTGGGAAATGAGTTTCAAATGACTACCACTTGAATAGTTTGTCCGTGCGAAGGTAAAAGAGCAGTGTTAATCAATATATCCACTTATTGTTTCGAAATTACTAATGGCCTTTCGAAAATATAATAAGCAGTCCATGTTCGATAGACATGATCTTACGCTGAACTAGTTCATAAACAATAGTTTTATAATAATACTAATAAATGTTAAAGGTCGAGAACTTCGACATTCAAGCGAGTGGTCGTGTGCTGTTCAGCAAGGCTGAGCTGATCATCTCCCATGGTCGTCGATACGGTCTTGTTGGACCCAACGGGTATGTCTTAGCCATACATGGGCGGGGTACCTGGAGCTCGATTCTACAGTGGGCTTCCGAACGACAAAATGATAATTTTACAGGGGGTCCTCACATTTTTTTCAACAATTTCACCTAAACGTCATTTTTTACAGGGGGCATTCCACAACTTTTCGAAAAGACTTAATTTTACAGGGGGCACCTCCATGTCGGCGCCCATGTATGGTCTTAGCCCCCCTATGGCAACCAAAAATCTAAATTACGAATTCAATATGAGAAATAACTATTCACAAAGATGTTCAACTGGTTGCGCTGATTTCTGAGAAAATTTTGGAAATCGGCCAAGTTGAAAAGACGATTCATGATAATGACGAATTTCAGTTAATGAATAACGTATTGACAATTAGTAGATTTAAAATTGTTTTTAATCTATGTCTGTCCACTTTCAGTATGGGCAAGACCACGCTGCTCAAGCACATCGGTGCGCGCAAACTGCCCATCCCTGCTAATATCGACCTTCTCTACTGTGAACAGGGTACGTATACATTTTACTTATTTTGAAAATTGAATTGAATTTATTTTGACTATGATAACATTAAAAACTCTCTCTTTTGTTTTTGCTGACATCCTCAATGCTTCCGGCCTTACATTGACAACAAATCTACGTGTCCTTCTGCAAAGCTGCGAATATGTTATTAATTATCGATTATTCTCTCAGAAATCGCGGTCGACGCCACATCAGCCATCGACACCGTGGTGAAGTCGGACAAGCGACGTCTCGCGCTGCTAGAAGAACAAGATGCGCTGACGAAGAAGTTGGAGGAGGGCGACGCGTCCACCGCGGTTACAGATAGAATTAAGGAGGTACGGTAGAGATCAAAGATCAACTAGGAGCTTAGGATTACGGTAGATGGAGTAAAGATCAAAGATCAACTAGGTGACTATTACGTTACAGTGAAGATCGAAGATAGAGAGATGCTTGTCTTTGATTATAGATCAAAGATCAAATAGGCGCTTAAGATTACGGTATATGGAGCCAAGATCAAAGATCATCTAGGCGCTTAAGATTACGGTGGATGGGGTAAAGATCAAAGATCAATAAGTTTAGGTATCTGATGAGCTGCGCGATATCGGCGCTGATGCCGCCGAGCCCAAGGCGCGCCGAATCCTGGCTGGTCTGGGATTCTCGAAGGACATGCAGGTATGAGTCGATAATATAGAGGATACTGTAGCTTTGATCGACTGATCGAGGATACTGTAGTCTCAAATCGAGGATACTGTTGTCTATAAGATTATCGATCGATTATCATACACTCTATATAAAACATAATAGTGATCGTGTTTGTTACCGACCACTTGAAGGTCAAAACGGTATATCTAGTTGATTAATATTTCAGGAGAAAGCTGTGCAAGACTTCTCCGGAGGTTGGCGTATGCGTATCTCGCTCGCTAGGTGTGTGGTTGATTATCGATTGATTGGTGGAATTATTGACTTATTGATTGATTTTGCTTCCAGAGCCCTGTTCCTCGAGCCCACGCTGCTCATGCTCGACGAACCCACCAACCATCTCGATCTCAACGCAGTCATCTGGCTTGACCAGTATGTAGTTTGAACTTTGTAGTCTGTAGTTTGATCTCGTCTACTTTGTAGTCTCTGCTATTCTTGTAGTTTGACCATTTCCATATGAACTTGTGTTTTCTTGCAGCTATCTCCAAACCTGGAAGAAGACGCTGCTCATCGTTTCTCACGACCAAGTTGGTTCCTTGAATCTTTGTAGTTTTGATCTTTGATCTTTGATCTTTAATCTCTCGTCTCTGGCAGGGTTTCCTCGATTCGGTCTGCACGGACATTGTGCATCTCAACGAGCAGAAGCTGTACTACTACAGGGGCAATTATAGTGAGTATTGATTGGTTTTTCATATTATTTATCAACTGAAAATTTGAAATTCGCATGATCTGGGCGTAGTCTCTCGTTAGTAAAGCAAGCGAGATAGTGTGATCAGAGCGGTTAGCTCAATCGATTACACACTCCTTATCATCATCGTTTCATTTTTTTCTCAATTTGTTTTTCAATAATCATTATGAGTGCATATAAATATAATATATTATTATCATTATTATTATTATTACACTTTCAGCCCTCTTCAAGAAAATGTACGAGCAGAAGGTGCGCGAACACGTGAAGGCTCTCGACACGCAGGAAAAGGCTCTCAAGGCGCTCAAGAAGGTACGGTAGCAATTTATTGATTAGCAGATTTTATTGATTGATTTATACATTTCATTGATTGATTTATAGATTTATTATTAGTTTATACGTTTTATTGATTGCTTTATAGATTTTATTGATTGATAAATTGATGTATTTATAGATTTTATTGATTGTTTTATTGATTGCTTTATGGATTTTATTGATTGATTTACACTTTATTTAATTTCACTGATTCAGGGTGGTAAGAGCTCGAAGCAGGCGGAGGAGGAGATCAAGTCGCGCGCTGCCGTCAAGCAGAACAAGCAGACGAAGGGCAAGAAGGGACACGGCATGGGAGACGAGGGTACGGTAGTTGATTATTGATTTTTTGAAACATTATTTAATTTTAAAAACGTGTTATTAAAAAAAACAAGAAAGAACATGGCATGTGAGATGAGGGTACGGTAGTTGATTATTGATTTTTCTAACTAATTATTGATTTTTTGAAACATTATTTAATTTTTAAAACGTGTTATTAAAAAAAACAAGAAAGAACATGGCATGGGAGATGAGGGTACGGTAGTTTTAACTTATGCTTATTGATTTTTAAGCCTGATTATTGATTTTTTGGAACATTATTTAATTTTTAAAACGTGTTATTAAAAACATATCATTGATTTTTCTATCTCAGATGACGCCCCTCCCCCAGAGCTGCTGCAGAAGATCAAGGAGTACCAGGTGGGTATCGTTTGGTATCAGTCAATTATTGATTTCTTTTCTCTCAGGTCAAATTCTGCTTCCCCGAACCAACGAAACTGCCGCCGCCAGTTCTCGGTCTTCACGGTACGGTTACTGTAATTAATCAATCAATAATCATCCAGTTAATCGATAAAATCAATCAATAAACTCAATCGATAATCATTCAATCGATAACCATTCAGTCAATAATCATTCAATCGATATTCAATCAATAACCATTAATTTAATCAATAAAATTAATCGATATTCAATCAATAATCTTTCATTCAATCAATAAATAAATCGATATTCAGGCGTGTCGTTCAGCTACGGCAAGGAGGAGCTGTTCCGCGGCGTGGAATTTGGCGTGGACATGGACTCGCGTATCGCGATTGTAGGCCCGAACGGAGTGGGCAAGTCAACCATACTCAAGCTGCTCATGGGCAAGATTCAACCGGTACGTTGCTTATGTCGAATAGCTACGAAAGGTTTTCAAAAAAATCGCAAAACGCGGACAGAGCTCGTAGTTTGTAACGTACTTTTCAACCTATGGTGCGTTGCTGTCCCTCGTAGATGTTCATCTACTATGGATCGGCATCAGAGATGGTATTAACGATTAACGAATTAACGAAAATCGTTAATTTTAACGATATTTTTCGTTAAATTTTAACGATTAACGAATTAACGAAAATAAGTTAATTTTCGTTAACTTTTTCGTTAATGAAAATGAGCGTTTGGATGCTGGAGAAGCGTATTTTCTTACAAATTAGCACCCCTATTCTAGGCAAAATCTATTTTTTGTCCAAATTCTATTTTTTTTCTTCAGTTTTTAAAGCTGTATTCGTTTAAAAACAATCGATATATCGATTTATGGGACATCGCTGTTCATGTTGTTCTAATAAATAAACATGTTTGGAAAAATTTTCATATTTTGAGCATTAACGAAAGTTAACGAAATTAACGAAAATTAACGACTTATTTTTCGTTAATTTAACGACTTAACGAATTAACGAAAGTTTTTTGATTAACTAATGGTGACCTAAGAACATGCTATAACTGCAATGGTTGTATGAATTAATTTATTAAGAGTAGTGCAAGGATGAGCATCGGTAATAAGTGAAGAACAAAGTAATCGGTAATGAATGAAGGAATAGGCTAATCATAATGAATAGAATAGGCAAATCGGTAATGACTGAAAATAATAGGCTAATCGGTAGTTAATGAAAAGAATAGGCTAATCCGTAATGTAATTAATGAAGGAAAAATCCGCAATAAACGCAATAAATTTGCTTATTTTTTAGTCATTTACCGATTTGCCAATTCTTTTTAGTCGTTACCGATTTGCCTATTCTATTCATTAACTACTGATTAGCCTATTCCTTCATTCATTACCGATTACTTTGTTCTTCACTTATTACCGATGAGTTCATTTTTTATTCCATACCAATTAGCCGATTCTTTATTCATCACCGATTAGCTCATCCTTGCACTACTCTTAATAAATTAATTCATACAACCATTGCAATTATATCATGTTCAAGTTAGACCACAGACAGTCAGAATCGGATCAGACACGCAGAGGATATTAGAGAGGAGAGAGCGAGAGTGAGCGAGAGAGTGTGTCCCACCTAGAGAGTGCGCATGCCAGGATTGTAGTTTGTACGGCCCCCTATAAATAGCCCTCTTCCTCCTCATTCTTCGCCTCTGATTCATCAGTTGTGCCTCTCTCCTTCGAGAGAATTTTGGCTTGGGGAAGGGACTTCGCGATGGAGTCCCTTCCCTGCCCCGCACTTCTCCATCGCCTTGGAGAAGTCGCCGAGCAGGAGCCGGCTGGGGCGTCCCCCCCTCCCAGGGCCTCTCCCTGGAAAAGGGGGCGGGGCTTAAAGGGGGCGTGGAAAGTGTGGGCATTTGCGGAACAAGCGCCGCGCACTTCCTTTATCTGATTCATTAATACTTAATAAATATAAACATAAATATGAACAAATTATGAAATGATTCCTTTGCAGACCCAGGGTGAACTGCGTAAGCATCGTCAGCTGCGCATCGGATGGTTCGATCAGCATGCCAATGAGGCACTCAACGGCGAGATGTCGCCCATCGAGTATCTCATCTCCAAGTTCCAGATTGATCCTCAGGTACGGTAGGTTACTGTAGATTGCTGATACTACGGTAGATTACTATAGATTACTGATCCTACGGTAGATTACTGTGGATTGCTGATACTGTGGTAGATTACTGTAGATTACTGATCCTACGGTAGATTACTGTAGATTGCTGATACTGCGGTAGATTACTGATACTACGGTAGAGAACTGTAGATTACTGGTACTACGGTAGATTACTGTAGATTACTGATACTACAGTAGATTACTGTAGATGCAGGCTGCTCATTCAGTGGTGCTACCATATCTCTAGTGATAGTGTAGTGGTTCATGATCTTTTATAGAATACTGTAGAATATTGATTTATTTATACGACTTCAGTTGGCGCGAAAGAGTTTGGGCACGGTCGGTCTGCCGGGTCAGTCACACACGGTCAAGATCAAGGATCTCTCCGGAGGACAGAAGAGCAGGTATTGTAATCTTTTTATATTTATATCTTTGTTATGATAATAATAATAATAATAATCATAATAATAATAATAATAATAATAATAATAATAATAATAATAATGGAAAAGTTGGATTGAGTTAGATCTGATGTGAATTGGCTATCTTTGGTTTCAGCCTGTTACATTCTCGTTTCATTGTTGTGATAGATGAGCGATGTTATCCTTGGATAGCGATCTGGTCTTCTTGAGTTGGGTCGTAACCATGTGAGCGAAAGACATTTGCGCCGAATGCATCAATTGCGCCGGTCCCAAATGCGCCGAGGTATACTTGCGCCATTACCAAATGCGCTGAAGGACATTTGCGCCAGTTCCAAATGCGCTGAAGGACATTTGCGCCAGTTCCAAATGCGCTGAAGGACATTTGCGCCATTACCAAATGCGCTGAAGGACATTTGCGCCAGTTCCAAATGCGCCGAGGGACATTTGCGCCAGAACCAAATGCGCCGAGGGACATTTGCGCCAGAACCAAATGCGCCGAGGGACATTTGCGCCGGAACCAAATGCGCCGAGGGACATTTGCGCCAGAACCAAATGCGCCGGGGGACATTTGCGCCGAAGTACATTTGCGCCGAGGGATATTTGCGCCGGAATTTTAAAATTTCTTTTAAAATTTAAAATCATTTTAAAATACAGGTCAATACGCCCATCTGTGTGCGATGTATAGTTTTCTTTTTGATTAAAAAATAGTCCATGATATTTTGTACGGCACTTGGTGCACCGTATATTGCGAGCCACTCTCTATCAACACGCCTAGCCGATGGTCTGCTCAAGCATGCCGAATCTGTTGAACTTTTGTTTGAACAAGCAACAGCTCAAAACCTACTGTTATACCAATATAAGAAAGAAGGATCTATTCAAAAGGCTAATAGAGAAAAAAGATTAATGGCAGTTGCTAATGGTGGAAGTTCTATCCAACACCTTGATGGGTAGAAGTTATATCCAACACCTTGAAGGTCTATCGAAAAGCTAAACTAAAGTTGAAACTTGTTGAAGCCTTGTGAAATATTAATAATATATATTTATCGTTTCTTACAAGGGGATGGTCGCAACTGGTCCTGGCCATATGAGATGGCAACAACATGACTAGGATCAGTTTCGATGCTGATTACGAATCCGTTTTCAGAAAGTGCCTAATCGACCTGATTTTCGAGGAAATCGATATTTTAGTTCGGAAATTCGTGTGGTTTCCTGCGCAAACCGTCCGGGTGGGCTGGTGAACTCATCTATAAACTCTCGCAATAGTTTACCTTACATTGCCGGATCTTTCCGATGCCATCCAGATAGTTTTTAAAGGAAACTACACGAATTTTCGAATTAATAAGCCAATTTTCAGTACCGATTTTCTCGGAAAAGAGGCCGATTAGGCATTTTCTGAATACGGACTCGTAATCAGCATCGAAAACTGATCCTAGTCATGTTATTGCCATCTCATATGGCCAGGACCAGTTGCGACCATCCCCTTGTTAGACAAATAAAAAATTGCGATATTTGGGGAAGTAAACATAATATACTGGAAAGGTGGATGGAAACACCGTAATATATAGATCACAGCTTTGAAGCAATTGCAACAAAAATGATGAGACAAGAAAATAAAATAAAAGACAGGGAGTCGTATTGGATTCTAGTGCTAATGTAGTTCGGCGCAAATGTCCCTCGGCGCATTTGGTTCCGGCGCAAATGTCCCTCGGCGCATTTGCTTCCGGCGCAAATGTCCCTCGGCGCATTTGGTACTGGCGCAAATGTACCTCGGCGCAAATGTCCATCGGCGCATTTGGTTCCGGCGCATTTGGTACTGGCGCAAATGTACCTCGGCGCAAATGTCCCTCGGCGCATTTGGTTCCGGCGCAAATGTCCCTCGGCGCATTTGGTTCCGGCGCATTTGGTACTGGCGCAAATGTACCTTGGCGCAAATGTCCCTCGGCGCAAATGTAGCTCGGCGCAATTGGTAACTGGCGCAAATGTCCGTTCTCTTCGTGTGGCGCAAATGTCTTTCGCTCACATGGTTACGACCCTCTTGAGTTCAACAGCATATATTATGATTGGTTATGATTAGCCCAAGGAGAGTTAGGATTTGAAAAGAGAAAGGGAAGGAAATGGAGAAAAAAGAAAATCGATTGATTCAGAGTCGCCTTCTTTTTAATATTTAAAATAGTAATATGTAATAACAATAATTAGTATTATTCATAGGTCGAATAGCTAGGTTATCGGTTTTCAAAATCCGGTCAGGGTTTTCGATTTTAGGCAAATTTGGCTCGAAATCCGGTCAGGTTTTTCGATTTTTGTGAAATTTTGGCTCAAAATCCGGTCATGTTTTTCGATTTTTGTGAAATTTTGGCTAAAAAATCCGGTCAGGCTTGGTACTTTGTAACGTACTTTTCGACTTATGGTATTATTATTATTATTATTATTATTATTAATATCTATGATAATAATTGTTATTTATAATATATGATGGTCTAATATGGGAGCTAGTAGCCCAACTGCGATCCTTGCTATGACCTGGCACATTCTCGTCTCACTATTGTGTTATGCCAAGAGTGATTTCCGTTAATATGATCGCAATTCTATCTTTTGTCTTACAGAGTCGCACTATCCGAACTGTCGCTGGGCGCTCCCGACATTCTCATCCTCGACGAGCCCACAAATAACCTCGATATTGGTAGGTTACGGTATCTATCAAATAAAAAAATGAATAAAATGTTTACAAATCAGTCGATATTCTTGCTTATATTCAGAATTAGTTGACACGTTGGAATTTTGCAAAAATCAATAGAATGTGGCAAAATCGATCGATAATCAATTGTAGAATCGATTGACGCTCTGGCGACAGCGATTGAGGACTTTGGCGGCGGAGTGATCATGGTTACTCACGACGAACGACTTGTACGAAAGACCAACTGTCAACTGTGGATTGTGGAGGATAAGGTACGGTAGTTGGTGGATTATCGATTGATTGATTTTATTATATTGATTAGATTACACCTAGATTATTCATATTTTATTAATAACTTTATGTGTTTTCAAGAACAAAAGTATGACAAAGAAATACAGAATGAATACATTAGGAACATTAAATTCAAGGTACGATAGTTGACGGGTTATCGATTGATTGATAAAAGATTGCATATGGAATATTGATTGAACATATTTTAGTAAAAGTATGATACACAAATACAGAATGAATACATTAATGACAAATAGAATCCGAGTAGTAAAGTTAAATTAACAAAATATGACATAACTATAAAATGTGAGAAAGAATACAATTACGAAAGCTTTTGACACAAATACGAAAAAAGGTTTTAAAAAAGATTTAAAAAAATTGAATGTAAGATAATCAATAATATCAGGGTATCGCCGAGATCGATGGCGACTTTGACGACTATCGTAAGGAGATTCTCGAAGCTCTCGGAGAAACTCTCTAAGAAGGAGATCTTGATATCGATTGATCAGCTTCCATTATTGATTGATTTCCCGCAATTTTCTGTTCCTATTTTCACTTACCGGTTGCTAGAGTATACTATATTTATATTGTTTTTTTTCATATCTCGTTTTCGACGATGATTTTTCTTACCGTAGTTCCGTTGTTCCCTGATGCGTTGCAAGTATACTCTTGTTATCGATTGATTGTTGACACCTACCGTACTTTTGTACCAAAAGGAATAAGAATTATCGATTTATTGATTTATTAGCGACATCCTCAACATATATATGAGGAGGAGGAGGATAATAATAAGGATGAAAGAGAAGGTGAGAATTGTAAAATCCAGGAAAAGTAGATCAGGGAAAGGTGAACAAACAAACAAATCAATCGATAAACTATAAACTAAACTAAACGTGCGGTGGGCGAATATTTTTGTACGAAACGGACAACGATTACGATTATATGATACGATTTCGGCTATGTTGATACTGTAACGCAAGACGAAAATGGAAAAAGGGACTACCACTACGAGAGACTGGCTTATCAAGCTAGGTCATTACTAGTTTGACTGAATATTAAACGATTATTGATTGATTTTCGACTATTGATTGATTGATTAGCTCGATAGGTCTAGTTAATTCTGACCAAACAAGTGAGAAACATCTTTGTTGAATCTCTCTATGTAATACTGTATACTGGACACTCATAAAACAAAGGACTGGTGAGGATGGAAAAGGGGGAGGATTGTTGATTGGATAGATCATGAATGATTATCGATTGATTATTGATTGACCGTGAAAGGATATAATAGAGAACGATGATGAGAGGTAGGATACAGCGAAGAAGAGATAAAGGGAGAAATGAGTGGATAGAAAAGGTGATAACAATAGGGAGTTGCGGATGGGCCACGCCCACTGATAGACTCCGCCCACTGATAGACTCCGCCCACTGATAGGGTCAGCAAATCCAGGGAGGTCGGTTAGAGGAACTTTTGCGAGTTCGAATTGCCAAATCGGGTTCTGAGATGGCCTCACTTCTCCTTGATCTCCGCGGTAGAGGCCGATTTGAAGCCATGAACCTTAAATCAAATTTTTGATTAATTTATTATTGATTGATTGACGAATTCATAGCCATCCCAATATCAAAATGCGGCAACCAAAATGGCAAATCATTAGAACGCTAAACTCGAAATCAACTGGTGGATACCACTAAACAAAAGAGGTTGTCGAAATGATATAAACAAAATATTTATAAAAAAATAATGCATGTCCTTCTCCATATCAAACGGCCGCCTCTCGGGCGCTCCTCCGGACATCGACGCGCCATACGCAGCAGCCGCGTCAGCTTCAGCCTTCCGCTTGCGCGATGCGTGTGCGTCAAGCAGCGACTCGTTCCGGCTGGCTGTTAGAGCCGAAGCTAATCGCGCCTGCTGCGCGTCGCGTCCCGCGTTTGCCTGAGGATAATCATAATATAATAATATGACAAGTTGATAATATATGACAAGTTTAGACGGATTATCGATTTATTGTTAAAGAGGAGTTGAAACTACATTTTTTCTTGGCAAATACATCAATCGATAATATCCCAAATCAATCAGTAATTTAATTCGATAGTGCGTTGTAAAAAGTCGATTTATCTTCTCCTTCCTCAAACCACGAACGTGAAAAAAACTTCATCCCGAATCAGTTAATCAATAAAAACAAAAGATCAATCAATACGTTCTCAAATCAATCAATAACCCTTACCAATCTCTCAATATCGTCTCTGCTGGTACCGGGTTGGTCGACGGGATCTGTACCGGGCGCCCGCATCAAATCAGCCTGCTCTGATGATGACACTCCCGCTGACTTGGAGAAGGTAATGCAACGATGAGAGATTACGGTAAGTGGGGACAAAGATCAAAGATCAAAGATCAGAGATTATAGGACATTGATCGTGTTGCCACTTAAAGGCACACACCGAGATAATTTTAGTCTCCACTCTGGCAACTCTCTCTCTCGTAGATAAAGAAAACGAGAGAGTGTGGCCAGAGAGAAGAGTTTCAAATTAGCTCGAGGTGTGGCACATAACCATACGACTAGACCAGCTACATGGCGTTTTTTTGTCAGAAGCAATTTTTTTTAACTACAACTTGGTGATCGCGCGTTTCACGCTCGAGATATTTCTCGGATATACAATAATACACAATCATGAGCTACTGCAAATGAGAAAGTATGCTCGCATAGGTGTACTTTATTCAATTTATTTTAACTGTGAAGAAATAAAAAGGAATGGTTTTTGGTTGTGTTAAAGATAAATAAAAGGAAAGACAAGAAATTAAGTAATTTTAGCTGCGACGCAATATTATCACGCTTATGGGACCACTCAATATAGCACAATGTGATAAACTATAGATTTGACGACAAACAAAAGAAAAGTTGCACCCCCGGTGATTGCAAGTTTCACACTTCAGAGATTAACCTTAAACCTCTCCGAGAAACCAATCAGAATCCCGGAGTCTCATAGCCTTGTAATTTTACAAAAACCTGAATTCCGCCAGCATGAATAAACTTAATTAATTATTGATTTTGAAAAATCAATAATCTCCCTGACCTAGCTCCCGCACCGTAATTGTTCAACTTCTTCGGCAATTGCAGCATCCACTCCTCCCGCTTCACCTTCTTATCCTGCAAAGGCGCATACTATTGATTTTTTTCATCGATTTTCTTGCCGATCAACATATTATTGATTGATTCTTCGTACCTCAGCCGCCTTAGCCGCGAGCATGGCGACGCGTCGCCGCTCCGCCGCCAGCTCCTCCGCTCCGTTCGCTGACGCGGGCATAGGGCCGATGACGTCATCGTCGTCATCATCCTAATAAAGATGATTTAAAATAAAATAATAATCATAATTATAAATATTATTTTAAATAAAAACACCGATATCTAACTACACGATCGATACGTATTTACCGCTAAATATAGTTTAATGTATTTATTGACCGCGTATTTATTGACTGTCTCAAATCAAACTAGTTCAAATACTCTATTCCCCACAAAGCAGGATTAACTTGTTTAATGTGGAAGGGCAGGGGTTTTATTAAAAAGGTCTAATCGGATTCCTATAAAAAATTGTTGCAAAGAGATCAAAATGCAAAAGTGAAACACTAAAATCAAAACGCGGTACCAATGACGCGCGAGGGCGACGCGGCTGGACCGCGAGGAATGCGTCTCGGCGCTTCAGGTTCCGGCTCGGGTGGTGCAGCCGGTCCGTACGAGGAGTCAGACACGTCGAAAACGCGACGATGCGCAGTCGGAGCGGACGAATGACGACGCGGTTCGTCGATCGGGAACGATGGACCAACAGAGGGCAGGGTGGGAGCCAGCTCACGGCGGTTCAATAACAGTAATTAAGATCGACTCTGGATTTTTCAAACCTATTGCAAAATTGGTCAAAAAAGTCTTAACACGATAATTCAAATGAGATATACGATATGATTGGGTGCGTTGCGGCGACGCGCTGCGGCTGCTCGCCATAGGAGCGCTTCTGACTGCAGCTATCACCGGGTTTTGCGAGCTACGGAACATGCTGAGATGGCTTAGTGGCTAGAAGTTTTGTTTAGCGATCCGAACACCGTAGGTTCGAATCCCGCCCGGTGCAAATCAACTTTGCCGATTTTTCAAAGTGCGGGAGGATTCAAGACAAAGTTAAATGTAGGGATTTCCCTCCAATGAACCGCCGTGCAGCTAGAATGTAGTTATAAACCAGATTTAATATTACTCTCCGCCATAGGTCGAAAATTATGTTACAAAGTACCAAGCCTGACCGGATTTTGAGCCAAAATTCACAAAAATCTAAAAACCTGACCGGATTTTGAGCCAAAATTCACAAAAATCTAAAAACCTGACCGGATTTTGAGCCAAAATTCACAAAAATCAAAAAACCTGACCGGATTTTGAAAACCTATAACCTAGCTATTCGCCCTATGCTCTCCGTTCTGGCAATACTCTCTGACGCAGACAAAAAGCGAGAGAACTTTTATGTACAAAATCTCATGCATCAGGCTATATGGTTTTCGCTATGAATAGATTTGAAATCGAATTATCAACAAACAATCGGTGTTCATAGCGCACAGCAGCGACGCCAAATCACCTGCCCGCACTTCTCATACGCTATCATACTCTTCGCGCGCATAATAATTACAATATTAAATTAATGCGATAAATTACGTACTATTAATAATACTATAGATTATCACGACCAAAAGTTCAAAGCCTAAAGATCAAAGATCAAAGATCAAACCTCATCATTATCCGTGGTATTGGGCAGAGTGGCCGATTGCATGCCCGGGTCATCGGGGTCCCCTGGGTCCTCATCCTCAGCGGCCTCATCATCTTCATCATCATCATCATCATCTCCTGCGAGGGGATCGAAGCCGGGAGGAAGCGAGGGACCTGAGACAAGAATTTAATTTATTTTTATTGATTTATTTATTTATTCATTTAATTGGGCGGCATGGTCGCTAGCGACAACATCCACCCGTTTTTGGCACCCGACTTACCCGATTTAACTAAAATAAAAACAATTCGGTCAAAATTCATTCAAAAAAATTTTTTCCGTCTCACCCACTCGATTTTAATTCCCAGCGACAATGGAAATGCAATACGAATGAGTACAGATTACTCTGAGATTTCGCGTTTCACTAATGCGAGATATGGGATTGGTTTCCAGCGCATTTCAATGTGACTAAGTGACATGTAAGGCAAGGCATTTGTTATTTTATTTATTTAATTATTTATCGTACATCACATAGGTGTGCGGCATAGGTCGAAAATTACGCTGCTAACTGACCGCTTTTTTGAAAACCGACAGCATTTTGTTAAAACCTGACCGGAATTTGTAATTTTTGTGAAAACAAGAGCGTCTTTTGTGAAAAGCTGATCGCATTTTGTGTTTTTTTTTAATGAAAACCAGGCCGCAATTTGCAAATCTGTAACGTAGTTATTCGACCTAAGACGTTTCAACAAGTAAATTAAGAGTCAAATTGAGATGAAATGTAAGTCGAAGGGTGCAAACTACTCTGTGATTTCGCGTTTCACTAATGCGAGATATGGGATAGGTTTCAAGCGCATTTCAATGTGAATGCAAGAAGCGCCACAAAAGTACATCATTCGGCAAAACATTACAGGTCGATTTAGAAAAAAAATACGAGTTAGTGGAATATCGATTGTTTGATCAAAGATTATATCTATATTATTGATCGATCATGTTGTAATAATAACTTTTTCTTTTTTGGGGTATTGGCAAATAGAATACAACACCACAACGAGGTAGCAAGGTAAAATTTAACAAGATGATATAACTATGAGATATGAGAATGAATACAATTACGAAAACTTTTGACAATCGATCAAATTTAAAAAAAGTGTAAATAAATAACGGTTCACTTTCTTCTGAATATTCATCAGAGTATCGCCGAGATCGATGGCGACTTTGACGACTACCGTAAGGAGATTCTCGAAGCTCTCGGAGAAGGAGATCTTGATATCGATTGATCAGCTACCATTATTGATTGATTTCCCCAGCTATTTTTTGTTCGTATTTTCACTTACCGGTTGCTAGAGTATACTATATTTATATTGTTTGTATTCTTCATATCCCGTTTTCGTCCAATTTTGATTATGATGCCGATTTTTCTTACAGTAATTCCGTTGTTCACTGCTGATGCGTTGCAAGTTTACTCTTGTTATCGATTGATTGTTGACATCTACCGTACTTTGTCCCAAAAGGAATAAAAATTATCGTTTTATTGATTTATTAGCAACATCCTCAACATATTAGATATACTGATACTACTGATAGACGATAGATACTTGGTAGAGATAAAATCAGGAAATTATCAATTGATTAATTCTTTTCTTAATTATCGATTTATTGATTCTTCAGGTGAGAAGGAACACAATCCAATCGTGATGTCGGAGGGCGATCTTGCATCGATTCTCGAACAATTGCCCATGACCGACTTCTACTCACTGGCCTTTCTTCACTTCACGACGAGCAGTGAGTGATTTTTTATGCACAAACATCGAAAAGAAAAGAACAAAACAGTGTGGAACGAGAAGAGTTTTCACTGTTTTGGGAATGTTTCTTTGGTGAATCCTACCAGTTGATTTGTGGTTGCGAGAAGGGCAGATATGGCAGATGAAACGGCTTATGGTGTTATCTGTATCATTCGTGTGCCGTATCACTAACAACAATAAACTTGATTGGAATAGTCAAATAGCTCACGAAAACTTTGCTCATTCAAGAGGAGTATTTGAAAAGATGGAAATGCCGCTCCTGACTTTCCAAAGTCTAGAATAGTAGCAGAGAGAAAGGCAGACGAAATAAAAGCGAAATATCAATATTAATGTATTGTGCAAAATGATTGAATGAATTTGTGGAATGCTTTGTTTGGTGAATCCTACCAGTTGATTTGTGGTTGCGAGAATGGCAGATATGAAGTGACTGACGGTACTGGTGTTCTTCCTTCTATTTACACTAACAAATATAATAATGTTTAAAAAAATAATAATGTTTGTCCTCTCACCATAGTATGTGCAGAGGGGGTCAAAACAGGGGGGGGGGGGGATTCTTCTTACCCACAGAATATATCTTTTCGTCTCTGAGAGAATCCATCTGCGTTCAAGAAAACTTCCGTATATGAAACACAGTATTCTGGTTCAAGCCATTTTGTTTCCATAGCCAGACAAGCGAAAGACGATTGCATTTGAGAGAGTTTCTATGTTGCGCGGTCGTTTTGGCTTTCACAGTCTATAGAACATTGTGGAAACTTAATTAGAATAGTCAAGTAATCCGCGAAACGTTTCTTCTCAAAGAAGAGTACAAGGTGGAAATTTCCCATGACTTTCCAAATTCTTCTAGGGGGAACTCAACTGTATGCCCTTTTCTCTTGATAATGGGCGAGTGTAGTCGAGAGAGAAAAGCAGAAGAAATAAAAGCGAAAGAGCAACATTAATTTATTGCGCAAAATCATTGAAAGAATGGGCGGGACATTGCTTTCGAATCTTGAATGGGTGGAATGCTTTGTTTGGTGAATCCTACCAGTTGATTTGTGGTTGCGAGAATGGCAGATATGAAGTGGCTCATAGGGGGGTGGTGTTCGGTGATTGCCCTGTCTAGCATTAAAACACATTTTTATTGTAGAAACATATCTGATGCCCCTTTCGGGGTTCAGGTTGTTGATAGTAATTTTAGTCGTCATGGAATTGTAACATATCACTCCCATCACGAGAGAATTGAAATGAGAGTGGGAATGAAGAAAAATAGTGAAATGAGTTAGGACCATTTTTTTTAAAAGGGGGTGCTCTCCTTCCAGTATGTTATTAAGTTTTTCATGCGCTCTCGAATGAGAGGTTTGCGAAAAAAATACGTTAATGCGTTCGTATGGTTCATTCCCTTGGAAATTTCCTGATGATTTGAAGTCATTTTCACCCAACCACAATCTCTCGTTTCACACACTCTCTCGACGGTGAGTAAAAGAAATACAGGGAAGAGAAAGGGAGAAAACGATATGTTTCATTCCGCACCGCGCTCTCGAGACCGTGCGGTGCAGAATGGAATGGAATGGAATGAAAAGGAATGGGCGAGAGAGTGTGTAAAACGAGAGATTGTGGATGGCGAAAATGACTTCAAATCATCAGGAAATTTCCAAGGGAATGAACCATACGAACGCATTAACGTATTTTTTTCGTAAACCCCTCATTCGAAAGCGTATGAAAAACTTAATAACATACTGGAAGGAGAGCACCCCCTTTTCCTAAATTTTTGAGTTATTTGCTTCGAAGTAAAGCTCTGTTCAGAATCATTTTCATGACCTCTGGTTTGTTTAGATCGATAGAGCAAGAAAAAAAGAGCGGTGGTCACTCTTGTGACACTTTTCCGCTAAAACGCACCAGAAGCGAGCAATTCGTGCTCAAAGTTGGGACTTCACCTTACCGAACCGGTGTATTGAGCCCCAAAATGAAAATTGAACAATGAGACTTTGGGTTCTGGTAGGGCATGCCTAGAGATGTCCAAAAATGGTCCTAACTTATTTCACCATTTTTGCTTCATTCCGAAAAATAGTCATTTTATCTCAATTCTCTCGTGACGGGCGTGATATTCGCGTGCCATAGGTCGAAAAGTACTTTAAAAACTACGAAGCCAGGCCGCATTTTGGTTTTCTTTTAACATTTCCGCATTTTGAGACTCTGTAACGTAGCTATTCGACTTATGGTGGAATATTTAAACTCGCCGATGCGAAAAACATGTGGCATGATTGCGAGCTATATGCCAGTTGCTTTTTGGTTTCAATGAGGGCAGATATGAAGCGTATCACGGGAGTGGTGTTCGATGATTACCCTGTCTTCACACAAACAACAAAAATAATATTTATCCTGTATTATATGTAGAGTGGGTCAAAACAGAGGAAATCCTTTCATCCGCAAGATCCTTTTTGTCGCTGAGAGAATTCATCTCCAAGAAAACGTCCGCACATGAAAAAAACTTGATTAGAGAAGTCAAATGATCCACGAAAACGTTGCTCATCCGAGAAGCCTGTTTGATAAAATGTAAATACCGCTGCTGACTTTCCAAATTTTTCTAGGAGGGGATTGTATGAGGATTGTAGGAGGATTGTCTGTCCAGTTTTCTTTATGTAATAGTGTAGTCAAGAGTGGAGAGAGAATAATCCAACCGACCGCACTGTAGAGAGAAAGGCGGAAGAAATAAAAGCGAATGAACAACATTAATGTATTGCACAAAATCATTGAAAGAATGGGCGGGACATTTCTTTCGAATCATGAATGAAGTGCTTTGTGGTGGTGAATCCACCAGTTGATTTGTGGTTGCGAGAATGGCATATATGAAGTGGCTCGCGGGGAGTGGTGTTTATAAGCATAAAAATTGTAATTGCACAAACACACCTGAAGCCTCTCCGGTCAGATGCCGTATGCATAAACACCGACTGAACATCGACAAGCGGTTGATCGACAAATGTGACGTTACAACCGTTAGCGGATGCGTTTTCCAAACCCCCCCCCCCTGTGACGTCACTTTTGTCGGCAAACCGTTTGCCAGCGTTCATGGATTCGGCCTCCGGTGGTGGGTAGTAATTTTAGCCATTGTGGAATAGTAAGAGTATGAGTAAGCGATGGAATATTAAGAGATGCGAAAAATATGTGGAATGTTTGAGTGATACCATCTCCGGTATTTTTTACTCGCGGGGCACACCGTTCAATCCCGTGGTGTATGCCGCGAGGTACACCGCGGGGTAGAACACTTAGACGGGGTACCTCGCGTGCTGCAGCCTCTAGACGGGGAGCCCCGCGAGATTTGATGTCCACCCCGCGAGGCACGCCGTCACTTCCACACCGTGGTGCACCTCACGGTGTACCCCGCGAGATTTGGCCTCTCAACGGTGTGCCCCGCGAGCAAAAAATACCGGAGATGTGATTTGTGGTTTCGAGTAGGGTTGGCAATAACGCACACGCATTGCGGGCCCGCAATGCTCTGTGAAATCATTGCGGGCCCGCAACCTCGAAGGGAGGGGAGGGGGAGTGATTGCGGGCCCGCAACGACTACTTTATTCCTACCCTCTACTTTTTGTGATCGGTCGTTCTTCTATGTTCTCTTCACTTTCCTTCATTCTCTCGTTGCGGGCCCGCAATGCTATTGCGGCCCCGCAATCGCTCCCCCTCCCCTCCATCCAAGTTTGCGGGCCCGCAATGATTTTACACCGCATTGCGGGCCCGCAATCATTAGCAATAAAAAGTCAAGACCATTGCTGGCCCGCAACCCCCGAATACCCAACTCTAGTTTCGAGGAGGGTAGATAACATGTGAAGATCATGGAGAATAGTGTTCACGACTTGAGTATTTTCCTAAAACACACATTCTTTTTCTACAAACATCAAGACTATCTATTAAATCTTCGTCTAACAAAGGATTCAGACTTGATCTGTAAATTATGAATGTTATCATGATATGCCGACGACTAGATAATATGAAAAATTATTATTATTATTATTATTATTATTATTATTATTATTATTATTATTATTATTATTATTATTATTATTATTATTATTATTATTATTATTATTATTATTATTATTATTATTATTATTATTATTATTATTATTATTATTATTATTATTATTATTATTATTATTATTATTATTATCATTTTAGGAAGTCGGTGCGTGAGTTGGCCACCCACTGGAAGGTGGCCCGTGGTATTTTCGATCAGTCGGCTGAGGAACAATTACAGCGGGAGATGGATAGAGTTGTGCTACTCGCTGTGCACTATATCATATCGAAGAGGAGGTTGGTGCAGGGATTGATTAGATTTTATTGATTACATTTATCGATTAGATTTTATTATTTATAGATATCGATTATTATTGTTTGCTATCACTCAATATTTACTGCAAGCCCTTGTTCGAAGTCGACTATGTGCTCTACTGAATCTGTAAAGATTTTGCCTTGATCAATCGATAATTGCAGTCTTGGCCTGTGGCAGTTCCTGATTGATCTACCGTATGATGCCATCTCGGACTAGTGCAGACTACGTGTCGAGTATCTGTTGAGGTGTACGGTATTGATCGATTATCGATCGTAATGTTTTTTCTTTCTATTTAGTGTGAAATGAGCTATTTTACCTAAGTTGCCTCATTAAATAAATAAACAATTGTTAAACAATAATAAAGTTATTGATTTGAGAATGACGACAGCAAGAGTGTGCGAGAGCTATTCGAGATGCCCCAGGCTGAAATCGTCTCACAATTGAAGAATAGTAAGTGAATTAATGGGATAGAAAGAAGAGGAATTGTTTTATGACTTTGAACAGTCGTGCGAGAGAAAAGATTAGGAAACTATGCACAAAATCAACGACACTTATGTGATTTCGTAAAGTAAATTTGTATGCAGACGCTGAGATGAGAAACAACAGGGTTACGCTAATCTCGAAGAATTTTTGTTATTTTTTTGTTTAATTCTAGGCACATTGGCGGAGAGACTGGATACGGCCGGTGCACTGGATACCGTATTCCTCGTGAACGCCCTCGCCTGTCTGGTGGCTCAATCTTCGCGGGACCCGACGCCGTTTCTGCGCGAGATGGTGCAGGTACGGTATATTTTTTGGTATCGGGCTTGAAAGAATTGAGCTTTAACTGGAACCGTGAGGGGTTATGGGTGTGCTGAAACACGGATGTGACTGGATGTAATCATACGTTGAATAGCTACGTTGCAGATTTGCAAAATGCGTTCAGGACTTCACGAAAAGCACAAAATGCGGTCAGGTTTTCACAAAATGCGTTCAATTATTCAATAAAAAATCCAAAAATGCAGTCGTAGTCTACCACCTTATTTTGAAAACCTGACCGCATTTTGTGCTATTCGTGAAGTCCTGAACGCATTTTGCAAATCTGCAACGTAGCTATTCAACGTATGATTACATCCAGTCACATCCGTGTTTCAGCACACCCATAACCCCTCACGGTTCCAGTTAAAGCTCAATTCTTTCAAGCCCGATACCAAAAAATATACCGTACCTGCACCATCTCGCGCAGAAACGGCGTCGGGTCCCGCGAAGATTGAGCCACAGTACTTCATAGAAGCAGTGGACGGTTTTAACGACAATATTCCGGAACATATTCTAATTAATAATAGTAATACTAATAATATAAATTCATACGTGCTTGGAATGAGTGCGGGAGGTTGAGGTGGACCGGAGAACATGGAGATGATACCCTTCGATGACTCACGCCACGCTGTTAACTGCTGCTGCAAAAGATCAAAGATCACATACGATCTGAAGATCAATGATCAAAGAACAATCGCCTTGCGCAATTATCCCATCTGTACGCCCTCTCACTAGTCAGTTCGCTACTCAGCTGTCGATCAGATTTAGAACATGAGGAGACGTTGGAATCTTGAAAAAAATCAATAAAATGTTTGTAAATATACCGACATCTTTCTTTTACGCGGAATTTGTTGTCACGTTAGAGTCAGGGAAATCAAAAAAAGAAAGAAAAAATAATCAATAAAACGTTACAATCGATCGATAATCAATTGTAGAATCGATTGACGCTCTGGCGACAGCGATTGAGGACTTTGGCGGCGGAGTGATTATGGTTACTCACGACGAACGACTTGTACGAAAGACCAACTGTCAACTGTGGATTGTGGAGGATAAGATACGGGATTATAGATTGATTGGTCAAAGATCACATCTGGAATATTGATTGATCATTTTAATAATAACTTTATGTGGGTTTTGGAAAATAAGTATGGCAAAGAAATACAGAATGAATACATTAATGAGAAATAAAATGCAATGGGTTAAATTAACAAAATATGATGCCATACGTGCATGAAAACCAATACTACGAGAAAGAATACAATTACGAAACTTTGGACTTTTTTCTTCTTTTTTTTCTATATTTTAAATACGGACAAATTCAAAAATTTAATAAAAGATGGGTTCTTTTTTCTAAATATGAGGTAATCAATAATTCAATATCAGGGTATCGCCGAGATCGATGGCGACTTTGACAACTACCGTAAGGAGATTCTCGAAGCTCTCGGAGAAACTCTCTAAGAAGGAGATCTTGATATCGATTGATCAGCTACCATTATTGATTGATTTCCCAGCAATTTTTGTTCCTATTTTCACTTACCGGTTGCTAGAGTATACTATATTTATATTGTTTGTTTTTTTCATATCCCGTTTTCGTCCAATTTTGGCTATGATGACGATTTTTCTTACCGTAATCCGTTGTTCTCTGCTGATGCGTTGCAAGTTTACTCTTGTTATCGATTGATTGTTGACACCTTCCGTACTTTGTCCCAAAAGGAATAAGAATTATCGTTTTATTGATTTATTAGCGACATTCTCAACATATTAGATATACTGATAATTGTAAAATCCGGGATAAGAGTAGATCAGGAAAAGGTGAACAAACAAACAAATAAAAAAAAAACTAAACTAAACGTGCGGTGGGCGAATATTTTTGTACGAAATGGACAACGATTACGATTATATGATACTATATCGGCTATACGATGATACTGTAACGCAAGACGAAAATGGAAAAAGGGACTACCACTACGAGAGACTGGCTTATCAAGCTATGTCGTTACTAGTTTGACTGAATATTAGAACGATTATTGATTGATTTCAGACTATCGATTTATTGATTAGCTCGATATACCAAGTCTAGTCTGACCAAACAAGTGCGAAACATCTTTGTTGAATCACTCTATGTAATACTGTATACTGGACACGCACAAAACAAAAGGACTGGCGATGATGGAAAAGGGGAGGATTATTGATTGGATAGATCATGAATGATTATCGATTGATTATTGATTGACCGTGAAAGGATATAATAGAGAACGATGATAAGAAGTAGGAAACAGCGAAGCAAGCAGAGATAAAGGGAGAAATGAGTTGATGGAAAAGATGATAACAATAGGGAGTTAGGGATGGGCCACGCCCACTGATAGACTCCGCCCACTTATAGGGGCCGCCAATTCAGAGAGGTCGGTTAGAGGAACTTTTGCGAGTTCGAATTGCAAAAGCGAGAGCTGAGATGGCCGCACTTCTCCTTGATCTCCGCGGTGGAGGCCGATTTGAAGCCACGAACCTGAAATCAAAATATCGATTATTGGATTATTGATTGATTGATAAATTCAAATCGATTTCAATCACTTGACGTCGCTAGCCGCAATTGCTGGATCCATCATATGATAACCGAAGTATTTATCAAAATAGGGCAATGAAAGTGGCTAATCTTTAGTTCACCAAACTCGAAATCAACTGGTGGATACCGCAAAACAAATATGGTTGTCGAAATGATTTAAACAAAATATTTTCAAAATAAAAAAAAATATTTTCAATCAATAATAAATTCTCACCTGCATGCCCTTCTCCCTGTCGGCTTTCTCTCGGGCGCTCCTCCGGACATCGACGCGCCAGACGCAGCAGCCGCGTCAGCTTCAGCCTTCCGCTTGCGGGATGCGTGTGCGTCAAGCAACGACTCGTTCTGGCTGGCTGTGAGCGCCGAAGCGATGCGCGCCTGCTGCGCGTCGCGTTCCGCGTTCGCCTGTAGATAACAAATTGAGACGGATTATCGATTGATTGATCGATTGAGAGCTGTCGAAAGTACTTTCCCTTGGCAAAGACATCAATCAATAATATCCCAAATCAATCAGTAAAACTATTCGCTAATGCGTTTGATAAAAAGATATTCATGAAATATTTCACCTTCCCGACAAAATCAATACTTCATTCCGAATCACTTGTACGATACAAGCCCAAATCAATCAATACTTTTTCAAATCAATCAATAACCCTTACCAATCTCTCCATATCGTCTCGGCTGGTACCGGGTTGGTCGGCGGGATCTGTGCCTGGCGCCCGCATCCAATCAGCCTTGTTAGGGTTGGATACCCAGCCCTGTGATAACTCTCCTACTATAGATATTTGATCTTTGTTATTGTATTATGTGTTCTAGTCATTATGTTAATTATATTACTTTTGCATTTCTTTGTGTCTCATTTATTTTGCATTGTAATCAATTATGGTCCATTACCATAATTGTAAGTTGATGTCGTGTCTTTCGTTGTATTATCTTTAGTCTGGGACTCGTGTCGTTGTAGAGTGAGGTTGTGTAGTAGTTGTTGTTGGATTGTGTTTAGTCTTAGTCAGTGTAGATAAAGTTTATATTTATTGATCTTTGGTCTTTGGTCTTGTGGTTTCACAGCAAAAGGAGAACTCCGGCTAAAGTTACTTTCGTACATGGGGGCCGAACCGACCTTTGCTTGCTGATTACCACTTGTATCATTGACCAAATTGATCCTTCTTTTGACTAAGAGAGAGAGTGGAGTTGCGCGTGTATCGGAGCGAATTATAGGATCGGATCGGAGGAGCGTATTGCGGATTCAGGACGATCGTTGCTGAATCGCGGTTGACTGTCAGGATACGAGACGCTCGATTGATTGCGAGGAAAGGAATATCTCGGTTGACAGTCGAAAGACGCCCGATTGATTATCTCGGTTGACTGTCGAAAGACGCCCGATTGATTGTGTCTCGGTTGACTGTCGAAAGACGCCCGATTGATTGTGTCTCGGTTGACTGTCGAAAGACGCCCGATTGATTGTGTCTCGGTTGACTGTCGAAAGACGCCCGATTGATTGTGTCTCGGTTGACTGTCGAAAGACGCCCGATTGATTGTGTCTCGGTGGACTGTCGAAAGACGCCCGATTGATCGTGAATACCGTATATCTCGGTGGACTGTCGAAAGACTCCCGATTGATAAGTAAGAAGATACGGTGAAAAAGATCGAATCTCGGTTGATTGTCGAAAGACTCCCGATTGGTAAGTGTACGGTTGATTTGTGATCTTTGATCTTTGTGTCACCGGTACTATTTGATCTTTGATCTTTGAACTCTTGATCTTTGTGTGACTGCGCGTTTGTGTGAAAGTCGATTCATTTAATTCCCACGCCATTATAATTGGTACTTTTACTGATTAGACTTGATCTTTGATCTTTGTAAGTCGGGCTAGTGCACTGTAATTGAATCTGTATCAGGGATGACTGATATTAATGCAACATCGAGAACACAAACAGATATGATTGATAACAAGAGTTTTATTGAGTACATAAGAGGGAATGATGGTCTTAAGGTGACCCAAAGTAAAACTTTGCATGGTGAATTTGCTAAGGCTCAATTATTATTCATTAAGAAATGTGAAGAGATGAAACACAGTGTAGATGAAATGAAAGCCTCTATTCTCAGTAGCAATATAATGATTGAGAAATGGATAAACCCTCAATTGATCGAGAAAAAGAGTGATGTTCAATCATTGCAGGCGTTCTCTGATCCTAATATACAAATGCCGTTGGGTGTATCGATTGGATTGAGAGGAGCACATAACGATGATAGTGATAGGCGTGGAGCTACAGTAACCTCTCCGAAGATATTACTCCCATGTGTTGCGGGTAGTGTGGAGATGACTGGTGCCACCGGAACGAGCTTGTTGTGTTCAGATACTGATAACATAGTTGATGGTCCATGTGAATCAGGTGTAGCTAGTAAGGGCCTACCACCTGTGATGAATAGTTCGAACTTCAAAACAGGCGTTCTTGAGGAATCATGTGTTAAGAGCATGGACGAGATTAATGATGATAAGGATAAGGCTTGTTGCTTTCTCACTCTGAATAATGGGAAGAGTGAAGAGAAAGGACTAGATCAGACTGAGTTGGTTCCACAAATGATAGAGAAGACGAGGGACGAGGAATTGCCTAAGGCATTCAAGTCTGTTATTCTCGAGAACCATTTGGCATTTGCTTTATCGGGTCGGAGGAATAAGGATGGAATTGATAAGGATATGGTAAATCATCGGATTGATAAGGAGAGTAAAGATAAAGATGATTGGAGTAAAGTGATCAATCGGTATTGTGGCAAAGATGAAGGAAATGGTCATATCGATAAGAGATTATGTTTGGTAGAACAAGCAGTGTCTATTGATACCAATACTTGTACCAACATTGAGGCAGAGGAGAATGTTGAGATCATTAAGATTTGTCACGAATCGTTTAGAAATGGCAAAGATGTCAATCAGATTGAACGAAGTGCAAATCAAAACCGAATACAGTACGGTCGAGATAATCACTACAGACCTGAATACGTTTGTTGTAATCCTACGGAATGGGGTATATTCCGTAGTAGATTCAAATGTGAATATGGTCAGGATAGAGGACATTATGATGGATATGGAAGGATTATGTGGAAAGGATATATTGAGAGGAATATCTTAAAGTACTGTAAAGGTACCGTAATTGATCGAGGTCGTAAAGAGGATTACGACGAGATTTCATCTGATCATATAATCAATAACGATTACGAATATCGATTGAATTGTGACCATTCCAATCAATGTCGTTGCTATGTGATTACTTCATCTCAAGGATTTGAAGTCAAGAAGAAAGAAGATTGTCTATATAATGTTATTACGTCATCTCGAGGATTTCGTGTCAAGAAGAATTTTGTTCGCATGAGGACATGCTGGAGGAGGAGGAGGGAGATGTTAGGGTTGGATACCCAGCCCTGTGATAACTCTCCTACTATAGATATTTGATCTTTGTTATTGTATTATGTGTTCTAGTCATTATGTTAATTATATTACTTTTGCATTTCTTTGTGTCTCATTTATTTTGCATTGTAATCAATTATGGTCCATTACCATAATTGTAAGTTGATGTCGTGTCTTTCGTTGTATTATCTTTAGTCTGGGACTCGTGTCGTTGTAGAGTGAGGTTGTGTAGTAGTTGTTGTTGGATTGTGTTTAGTCTTAGTCAGTGTAGATAAAGTTTATATTTATTGATCTTTGGTCTTTGGTCTTGTGGTTTCACAGCAAAAGGAGAACTCCGGCTAAAGTTACTTTCGTACAGCCTGCTCTGATGGTGACACACCCGCTGACTTGGAGAAGGTCCTACAACGATGAGAGATTACGGTAAGTGGGAGGCAAAGATCAAAGATTGCGGGACATTGATCATGCTGCTACTTAAAGGCACACCCCGAGTGATTTTAACTCTCCGCTCTGGCAACGCTCTCCAGTAAATAAAGAAAACGAGAGAGTGTGGTCAGAGCGAAGAGTTTCAAATTTGCTCGGGATGTGGCACTTAACCATACGACTAGACCAGCTACACTTATTGTCACAAACAATAACTTTTATTTTTATTTTTTCATTGAATAAATTACACCTATTCGTGTATACTTTCTCGTATGCAGTACCTTCCGTATTACTTATTGGTGTTCCTTTTGAGCATATCTCTCAAGCGTGAAATGTGCGATCACCGCGTTGAAACTTTCGAATCTAATTCTGTCGCGTTATTAGCTAAGCGCTAGAATTACATTCAAAACTACAATGAGTCAGTGGGATTACTTAATTTCTGTCATAAGATACATACGTGGGCACCACTGCCGCTAGCGGCAATACACCCTCGACTTTTGGCACCCGACCCCCCGATTTTCAAAAAAAAATCACTCAAAACGACGTATAAATGCTCCATTTTTTGCTTCCGACCCCCGAATATTACGTCCGACCCCTCGATTTTCATTTCCAGTGGCAATGCTTGCCACGCATGATAAGATATATTTAATTTGGAAAACATGAGCAAAGATGCACCCTCCCCTCCCCCCCCCCCCGGTGATTGCAAGTTTCATGCTTGAGAGATTAAACTTAAACCTCGCCGAGAAAACAATTACGAACTCGCCGAGAAAACAATTAAAAACTTCGGCATATTGGTTGTTGAAAAATCATCTCTGTGATTTTTCAACAACCAATATGCCGAAGCCTAAATGGATAAATTATTAAAAAATCAATAATCTCCCTCACCTCGCTCCCAGACCGTAATTGTTCAGCTTGTTCGGCAATTGCAGCATCCACTCCTCCCGCTTCACCTTCTTATCCTGCAAAGGCGCATTTTATTGATTTATTTATTCATCGATTTTTTTGCCGATTAACATATTATTGATTGATTCTTCGTACCTCAGCCGCCTTAGCCGCGAGCATAGCGACGCGTCGCCGTTCCGCCGCCAGCTCCTCCGCTCCGTTCGCTGACTCGGGTATAGGACCGATGACGTCATCGTCGTCGTCATCCTAATAGAAACAATTTAAAACAATAATAATTACTATCACTCAGAATCTCGTTGTGGTATTGCCTTTTATATCTACATCAAATGATCCAACGGAAAAACCACTTACAAACGGCATTTCCATCTCGCTCTCACGTTGATCTCTCGCATGGACGGACGGTGACGCGGGTCCGCGTGCGGCCAACGACGCGTTGCCGTTTCCGTTCATGGGAACGCGTGCGGGAGGTGGAGCGGGTCCGTATGCATCATCATCCTCTTCCTCCTCATCCTCGTCATGACCATTCTCGCCGTTGGTAGCCTTAAATAAGCAAGAAATCAATAATTAGAGATCAAAGATCATCAAGATCACCGTACCTCAAAAGGCAGTAGATCTTCAGGAAACGCGGGGCAAATAACGCGCGAGGGCGGCGCGGCTGGACCGCGAGGAACGCGTCTCGGCGCTTCAGGTTCCGGTTCCGGAGGCGCAGCCGGTCCGTACGAGGAGTCAGACGCGTCGAGAACGCGTCGATGCGCAGTCGGAGCGGACGAATGACGACGCGGTTGGTCGATCGGGAACGATGGACCAACAGAGGGAAGGGTGGGAGCGAGCTGCAATGTAGTTCTGTTGTGCCCTGACCCAGATGTAATATTACTCTCCGCTCTGGCAATACTCTAAGACGTAGACAAAGAAAACGAGAAAAATTTGATTCACTAGCCCCAAAAACTCATGCGCCAGGTATATGGTTTTCACGACAAACGATTTGGAAGCGAATTATCAACAAACAATCAGTGTTCATAGCGCACAGAAGCGACGCCAAATCACCTGCTCACACTTCTCCTACTCCATCATACTCTTCTCACGCGTAATCATTATAATTTACAATGATTTCACAGCCTATTAACATCCTCTATTTAACCATACTCTTCTCACACATAAACATTATAATATAACATTAATGAGTCCGATCGTGTGATACTACTTCGAGAACCCTAGAGAAGAACCAGCTGACATAACATCCTAATCAGTAGAAATAGTTGTTATAATAATGTAGTGTAACAATAATATTAATAATGCATAATTTATAACGCTTTCACTGCCAATTAACACAGTGAACACATAATAGATCTCCATATCGACCATACCTGGAGCGCATACAACACCTCAAGCTCCCTTCACTTCACTCCCGTCGAGATCAAAATGACCTCATATTCACGTACAATGTAATCCACTCTCATCTTGACCTTGATGCCCGTACACTTTTTCTATTCCCTAATCTTACCAACACTTCACGTAGACATAATGGCACTACTCTAGAACACCGGACCAGAACACCGGGCCAGTCCAAAAGGATGATAAAAATAAAATAAACACGAAGAATAGCCATTTATTCTAGACTATTCTACACATGTAATACTATTGGACTGGTCCGGCGTTCTAGAGTAGTGCCGACATAATTTATATCTAAGAACCCACAGATCTCACTCAAAAAAGTTCTCATCTTTTTTGACAAATCGTATTGTCCAAAAATGGAATAATCTTGACAATAGTGTTGTTTGTACCCATAGTGCCAATGTATTTAAGTCTTTTATTCGTAACTCATATGTATTGTATGCTACGATCAAGTAATCGCAGCCTTCTTTCTTACCTCCTGAATTTATCATATTCTTCAAACATTTAATTATGAATCTTAAAAATACCCTCCGAGGTCAGATAAATTTATTATTATTATTATTAGAGATTTTCACGACGGAACACCCTTTTCCCACGATCAAAAGTTCAAATCAAAAATTCCGTCATATGAGAATAAGATAAGAAGTGATAACAGTTAAGACATTTAGCGGTTGGAATAAATTTTAAAAAATCATAGATGTTGTGGCGAAAATTTAAAAAAGTGATTAATCTTGATGTGGTGTGAAATGGCAATCTGTTGTTTCGGCCTGTTACATTCTCGTTTCATTGTTGTGGTAGATGAGCGATGTTATCCCTGGATAGCGATCGCATTTATTTTTCGACTAGTAGATATTAAGATTGAGTATAACTAGTGCAAGGGGAGATAGGATTTGAAAAGAGAAGGGGAAGGAAATGGACTGAAGATCGATTGATTCAGTGTCGCCTTATTTAGACATCTTATTAATATTATTAATTATATCTATGATAATAATAATTATTATGTATATCTGATCATCTATTATGGGCAGCAGACCCAGCAGTGATCCTTGCTATGACCTGGTACTTTCTCGTCTCACTCTTGAGTTATGTCACGTGTGACTTTCGTTAATATGATCGCAATTCCCTTGATTCCTTACAGAATCGCACTATCCGAACTGTCACTGGGCGCTCCCGACATTCTCATCCTCGACGAGCCCACGAATAACCTCGATATTGGTGGGTTACGGTATCTATCAAATGAAAAAAATCAGTAAAATGTTTACAAATCAATCGATATTCTTGTTTATATTCAGAATTAGTTGACACATTGGAATCTTGGAAAAATAAATAAAATATTTCAAAATCGTTCGATAATCAATTGTAGAATCGATTGACGCACTGGCGACAGCGATTGAGGACTTTGGCGGCGGAGTGATTATGGGGTTACTCACGACAAACAACTTGTACGAAAGACCAACTGTCAATTGTGGATTGTGGAGGATAAGGTACGGTAGTTGGTGGATTATCGATTGATTAATCAAAGTTTACGTCAAAGTTTATAGATTATTGATTGATTGGTCAAAGATTACATTTGGAATATTGATTGAACATATTTTATTAAAAAGTATGATATACAAATACAGAATGAATACATTAATGACAAAGATGTAGAATACGAGTAGTAAAGTTAAATTAACAAAAGATGAGATGATGACATGACTATGAAATATAAGAAATTTCAATTTTTTTCAATATTCGAAGGACAGAAGAGCATGTATTATAGAATTAAAACTTTCCGAACAATACAAATTCCGCTGTTTGCCGCGCAATATTCAGACTCCGCCCACTTCTTCGCGCGACATACCTTTTTTTCTCGAATTTTATCGAATTTTATGGCGTTTCTTCATCATTTCACAGGACTTTCAATAAAAATAAAATTATTTGCATTGAAAAACGTTCGAAAAAACCTTCCGAAAATTTGTCGTGCGTTTTTCTCAACGGTGGAGAAGTTTACTATGTTCGGCATTTGGCGCGGTGTGTGCAAAACTTTTGTAATTCTATAATATATGAGGCCGTTTGCGTAAGAGTCGAACAAGGGTTGGCACAGGCCAAAAATTGTAATACCCTCAAAACTTGTGTACAGGGGTTATCGACCTCGCTGATGAAGATGTGCATAGTCAGCTCTAGTGGTCCCGCAACGCCTGGGCGTGATTACGGTATAATCACGTTTTCAAGCCGTTCTCGGTCCATGGTAGAGCTAGAGGTATGAAAATTGGGCTCCTGGGACAGAATTCGATGGCGATCATGGCTGTCTACTTCATTTGTTCTGAAAATTTTCCAAAAGTCGACAATTGGAAATTTTGATTGAGAAGGTTGCGAGCATAGCGAGTATGACAGTTCGAACCGGCGTGGTGAGAGGATTCCAACGATATATTTCGAGCCCTTATCTCCGTCGAGAAAGCTTTCATTGGCTCGATATAGTGATCTGCGTCAGCATTACGAGTTGTTTACGTCTCAATACCGGGCGCTCCCTCGCCACTCTCTCATTTCCGCACGCTCTCTCACCACTCTCGAGAGTGCGAGATAGCGTGCGGAATTGAGAGAGTCCTCTTGCAAGGCGCACATCACTATATCGAGCCAATGAAAGCTTTCTCGACGGAGATAAAGGCTCAAAATACATCGTTGGAATCCTCTCACCACGCCGGTTCGAACTGTCATACTCGCTAGGCTCGCAACCTTCTCAATCAAAATTTCCAGTTGTCGATTTTTGGGAAATTTTCAAAACAAAAATGAAGTAGACAGCCATCATCGCCATCGAATTCTGTCCCAGGAGCCCAATTTTCATACCTCTAGCTCAACCACGGATCGAGAACGGCTTGAAAACGTGATGCTACCGTAATCCCGCCCAGGCGTTGCGGGACCACTGGAGCCAAAATGACTATGTACATCTTCATCAGCGAGGTCGATAACCCTTATACACAAGTTTTGAGGGTATTAAAATTTTTGGCCTGTGCCAACCCTCCCCCAGATTTGTCCGACTTTTACACAAATGGCCTCATATACCACTTCATTCAAATTTTATTTCATTTGAAGTTGGTCTATTCATTGTTATCTTCTCTCTCCGTTGTTAGTGGTCGAATTGTTGGATGAAGAACTATTGAAGGAGATGAATCGATATTTTGGTGAGTTTTTTTTATTAATAAATTAATGTCGTGTTTAATTTTCGATTGACTATGGTTCTTGCAGAATTTTGAACGATTGGACGATATTTATATCGTTAATTTTCTCCGCTTTTCGCTGTTTAGTATAATCTTTGATCTTTTTCAGATTGGTTGTGATCGAACTGTTACTATTCACTGTACAATGCACAGGATCTATGTTTATTCTTGCTGAAACAACTAAATTGACCCTTTAAAAGGTAAGGTTGGTCAGTCTTTACATAGTTTCTTTTCTAATACAACCTACTTTAAAACCATTCTTTCATTACTTTAACTCTAATAGTTATTTTGCTTTTGTTTAATCATTGCTATTTGATCACTGAACTTTTGCAGAATACTCGTTGCTCCCGTCCTGAGCTCGTTATTATCCCGGATTCGTTGTGAACTTCACCTTGCGACTCCCCTTGGATTACTGTAGGTAGTATTATGCTCATTTCTTTTTTATTTATGTAATATATTCACGTAATTAATCTCCAATATATTCAAAACAAATGAACACAACATATAAATCATCGTCGATGATGGTCTTCATGCATTAAACTAAATCCTATATAATATGAATCTACGATGAACGTCCGTGCAAACCTTTGATCATCCTATCTATCTCTCATTCTCTGTCTCTCTACCTCTTTCTATTTCTCTTTCTCTAACTCCTAAGCAGGTACAGGTACCGATAGATTGACTTCGTGGGCAAAATACGTCTTAATGTTCTGCATAAAGGTTGATATCTAATTTTAATGTCAATATTCTAATCAATTTACTTTCAGATATCTCAGATATGTATCGTATTTAGAAGATGGAAATCGTTAATGTATGGATGAATAAGCAAAGGTACTATAAAATGTTCATCTTTGATCCACTAACTCAACTCATTTCAGGCTATTACCGTTCTATTCGAGGCGTCGTTTTCATACAATAAGGATTTGAGAACAATGGTTGGTTATTAAATCTAATATTGCTATTATTAAAAAAAAACTGCATTAAATACATTTTTATATATGGTATATTTCAGAAATAGAAATGTATTTTAATAAAATTTGAATTGCAGATCATGCATTAACTCTGATGGTCTACAAAGGGGGAGACAATGAATGTCCACATTCATCATGTCATGATGTCATCCATCGGTCATCATGATGTCATTGGTTAGTTTTTTGTTCCTTTTCAATCTGCAATAATTTGTTGGATATTTTGAGACGAATTAGCTGTGAAATTTGTTTGTTTAATGAAAGTTTTTGAAACATTCCTTTAAACCACTGAAACTTTCATAATTTCATTTCACTCTCCATAATTGTTTACGTTTTCAGAGAGTTCACCTACAACGGTAGATGCGCTGCAGGAACGACAAATGTACATAGATGAAGAGATGAAGAAGATTGATTATGAAAGATATCAAGATAACCATTCCCATGTTACAACTCAATACCCCATTCTTCGCATTTTTCGTTTCGAATTATTCACATAGCTTATTACGTGTTTTAGCCATTCAAGTTTGACTATTTATCGATTTCATTCACCATTTATCCGATTTGTTACATTTTCTGTTAACACTCCCTCGCTCCTAATTTTTGTTTGTGTTTATAGTGTATTGGCACGTTCGTTGATTTTTCGCCCGTACCCTACTGGTTTGATTTAATCTCGCTGATTTGTCTTATGCAAATAAAGTATCATTCTTTTAAAAAAAGTACCTATACACAAAAAAGGCCCTTCAGAAAAGTCCAAAAAATGATTTGGTACGGCGGCTGACAACTTATTCATCAAAATGCGTCAATGAAAGTGGCTAATCTTTAGATCGCCAAACTCGAAATCAACCGGTCAACCACAAAACAAGCATTGTTGTAGAAATGATTTAAACAAAATATTTGTTTAAATAATAAATTCTCACCTGCATGTCCTTCTCCCTATCAAACGGCCTCCTCTCGGGCGCTCCTCCGGACATCGACGCGCCAGACGCAGCAGCCGCGTCAGCTTCAGCCTTCCGCTTGCGCGATGCGTGTGCGTCAAGCAGCGATTCGTTCCGGCTGGCTGTGAGCGCCGAAGCGATGCGCGCCTGCTGCGCGTCGCGTTCCGCGTTCGCTTGTAGATAAAAAAGTGAGACGTGTACGATTAGACTATCGATCGATTGTAATCGGTTGATTTATTGGCAAGGACATCAACCGATAATATCCCAAATCCATTAGCAAAACAATTCGATAAAGCGTTAAAAAACAAACAAAAATAGACATTTCACGAAACATTTCCTAACCGCGACCGTTAATCAATACAGCTAATCAATACAAGCCCAAATCAATCAATACTTTCTCAAATCAATCAATAATTTACCAATCTCTCCATATCGTCTCTGCTGGTACCGGGTTGGTCGACGGGATCTGTACCGGGCGCCCGCATCCAATTAGCCTGCTCTGATGATGATACACCCGCTGACTTGGAGAAGGTCCTGCAATGATGAGAGATTACGGTAAGTGGGGACAAAGATCAGATATCAAAGAAGGTCCTGCAACGATGAGAGATTACGGTAAGAGGGAGGCAAAGATCAAATATCGAAGATCAGAGATTATAGGACATTGATCATGATGCCACTTATTCTTAACAGCACTACGACTAGGCCCATACCGGACTTATTTACAGAAACAATAACATTTTATTAAAAGTTGCAACCCGGTGATCGCATGTTTCACGCCTGAGAGATTAGCTCATAAGGAACACCAATAAGCAATGCTAACGCTGGTAAACCCGATAGTACACGATCAGTAATAAAGCTACCACAAATGATACAATAAACGCGCATAGGGGAAATTTATTCAATTTTTTTAAAATTTAAGTGATTTTTTGTTGTTGTAATGTCGTAAAAACTTATTTTCGTTAATTCGTTAATCGTTAATATTTAACGAAAAATATCGTTAAATTGTGAATACTCGGTTATCTTCATTTGTAACGTTTGGTTGAACTTGTAATATTCTGTGTGAGACCAGATGGATGAAGGGAGAAACTTTATAATTCAGACGTTTCGAGGACTATTTTGAGGTAATCCAATCTCACTGATGATGAGGAAATAGTCCTCGAAACGTCTGAATTATAAAGTTTCTCCCTTCATCCATCTGGTCTCACACAGAATATTACAAGTTCAACCAAATATCGTTAAAATTAACGATTTTCGTTAATTCGTTAATCGTTAATACCATCTCTGCTTCCAGTGCATTTCAATCGAAGGAAACACTCTTGTCTTGCACGATAAATAAATAAATTTCAAAAAAATACCGCAGGTGGGCATCAAACATGATCAAATCTGTATACAATTAAATCTTTTTTCAATTGCCGAAGCATTCAATTGTTTTCTTTCATTTTTTCTAGTAATCTACCGTACGAACCGCTGCGGCGATCTTTGTTTTTTTTCAGCCTGTTACATTCTCGTTTCATTATATATCGCAAGTGATCTCAACTTCATTATCTTCACCAGCTAGTAGATATTACGATTGATTATGATTAGCACAAGGAAGAATTAGGATTTGAAAAGAGAAGGGGAAGGAAATGGAAAGAAAAACGATTGATTTAAAGTCTCCTAAAATATCTAGCCATCTTATTGATATCTATAATATATAATAATGATGTTTAATTATTATCATTACCATTATCATTATTTATAATATCTGATAATCTATTACGAGAAATGATCCTTGCTATGACCTGGCACTTTCTCGTTTCGCTCTTGCGTTATGTCTTGTGTTATTTCCGTTAATATGATCAAGTTTAATTAATTGAAAAATTTTAATAAGATAAGATTTAACACGGTTAGCGTTTGGAATAAAAAGAGGCAAGAGCTTGATATGATGTGAAATGGCGATGTTTGTTTCAGCCTGTTACATTCTCGTTTCATTGCTGTGACAGATGAGCGATGTTATGCACGATAAGCGATCTCTTGTTCATGGCATCTTTAGCTAGTAGATGTTAAGATTGATTATAATTAGCACAATGAGAGTTAGGATTAGAAAAGAGAAGGGGAAGGAAATGGAAAGAAATTTTGACGATTCAGAGACGCTTTAAATATCTAGCCATCTTAGTGATGCCTATATTAATTATTATTAATTATTAATTATTATTTTTTAATATTATCTTCTTATTAATATCTATAATAATATTTATTATTATTTATAATATCTGATCATCTATTATGGGCGCTGGCCCAGCTGCCATCTTTCCTATGACCTGGCGCTTTCTCGTTTCGATCTGGCGTTATGTACATAGAGAGTGATTTCCGGTAATATGATCGTATTTTTCTGAGCTTCTAATGAGAATGAGATAAGATTTAACTCGGTTGTGCTGTGTTACATTTGTGCGACGGACGTACGCCGTCATTTGAGATCATGCTACATTCGAACACGTGTCCGTCAACTTTGATTGTGGAGTGTTTTTTGGGTCCCAAGTGGAAAACCCTTATTGTCAATTGGGATACGGTAAGAAGTTACCGTAACCATATATCAATAATGGTTGACTACCGTAACCGTTTACAGTAACTTCATGACCCTTCAGGGTTCTCTTCTCGAGATCGAAAACAGTTCAAATTTCACGTTGCCGGATCCGTCACCCATTGGGAATAAGGCGTACGTCCGTCGCGCAAATGTAACACCGCATTAGCGTTTGGAATAAATGGAGAAAGAGGATAGATGAATTTAGGTCTTGGAAAAAGAGAGGATTGATTGTGAGCTTAATATGATGTGAAATGGCGAAGTTTGTTTCGGCCTGTTACATTCTCGTTTCATTGTTATGATAGATGAGCGATGTTATCCATGGTAAGTGATCTATCCTTCGTTTTGTTCATCAGCTAGTACATATTATTATTGATTATAATTAGCGCAAGGAGAGTTAGGATTTGAAAATAGAACTGGAAGGAAATGCAATGAAAATCGATTGATTCAAAGACGCCTTAAATATCTAGCGATCTTATTAATATGCTTTAATAAATAACGCTCTATGTCGTCATCATTACAATTTATAATACCTGATCATCTATTATGGGAGCTCACCCAGCTGTGATCCTTGCCACGACCTGGCACTTTCTCGTCTCACTTTTGCGTTATATCAAGTGTTATTTCCGTTAATATGATCTCTTATTTCATCAATTTTTGCATTACAGAGTCGCACTATCCGAACTGTCACTGGGCGCTCCCGACATTCTCATCCTCGACGAGCCCACGAATAACCTCGATATTGGTGGGTTACGGTATCTATCTGTTAAAAAATCAATAAAATACTTGAAAATTGTCTTGCTTATATTTAGAACTCCGGTTTTGCAGGGCAATATTATAGTAAGTAGCGCGCAAGCACGTTTAGTTTAGTTTATAGTTTATCGATTGATTTGTTTGTTTTGTTCACCTTTCCCTGATCTACTCTTATCCCGGACAATTCTCACCTTCTCTTTCATCCTCATTATTATCCTCCTCCTGCTCATATATAGCCCAGTTCATTCATCGTTTCTTACACACATATCTATCGTCTATCAGTAGTATCACTATATCTAATATGTTGAGGATATCGCTAATAAATCAATAAATCTATAATTCTTATTCCTTTTGGGACAAAAGTAGTTTTCAACAATCAATCGATAACAAGAGTAAACTTGCAACGCATCAGCAGGGAACAACGGAATTACGGTAAGAAAAATCGTCATCGAAAACAGGATATGAAGAAAAACAATATAAATATAGTATACTCTAGCAACCGGTAAGTGAAAATAGGAACAGAAAATTGCTGGGGAAACCAATCAATAATGGTAGCTGATCAATCGATATCAAGATCTCCTTCTTAGAGCTTTTCTCCGAGAGCTTCGAGAATCTCCTTACGGTAGTCGTCAAAGTCGCCATCGATCTCGGCGATACCCTGGTATTGATTTATTGATTTTCTCATTGTTTTATTGATTTCTTTTTTAAAACCTGTTTTATAAAATTGAATCTATCCGAATGTTTTAGTAATAGTATTCTTTCTCATCTCATAGTTTTCGTCATCCTTTGTTAATTTAACCTTACTACCTGGTTGTGGTGCTGTTCTTTATTGCCAATTCCCAAAAACACATTAATAAAATATGTTCCATCAATAATCCAGATGTGATCTTTGACCAATCAATCGATAATCCGCCAACTACCGTACCTTATCTCCAACAATCCACAGTTGACAGTTGGTCTTTCGTACAAGTCTTTCGTCGTGAGTAACCATGATCACTCCGCCGCCAAAGTCCTCAATCGCTGCCGCCAGTGCGTCAATCGATTCTAGAAAATTGATTATCAATTGATTAGGCCACATTTTATTGATTTTTCCAAAGACTTCAACTTGTCAAATAATTCTGATTCTCCGGTTTTGCAGGGTAATATTATAGTAAGTATCGCGCAAAAAGCAACTTAATTTATACTTACATACGCTTTATTATTACTGTTTTGCTATTTCATGAGTATATAGCGAAAAATAAGTAACTTTTTGCGCGCTACTTACTATAATATTGCCTGCAAAACCGGAGTTCTAAATATAAGCAAGACTATTTTCAAGTATTTTATTGATTTTTCCACAGATAGATACCGTAACCCACCAATATCGAGGTTATTCGTGGGCTCGTCGAGGATGAGAATGTCGGGAGCGCCCAGTGACAGTTCGGATAGTGCGACTCTGTAATATAGTTATTCGAAAAGAATCATATTAATGGAAATCACATTTGACATAACACCAGAGCAACGAGAAAGCGCCTGGTCATAGCAAGGATCACAGCTTGGCCAGCTCCTATAATGGATGATCAGGTATTATAAATTATAATGATGACGATAAAGAGCCTTATCTATTAAAATATACTAATAAGATGACGAGATATTTAAGGTCACTCTTAATCGATTTTCATTCCATTTCCTTCCCCTTCTCTTTTCAAATCCTACCTCTCCTTGCGCTAATTATAATCAATAATAATATGTACTAGCTGATGAACAAAACGAAGGATAGATCACTTACCATGGATAACATCGCTCATCTATCATAACAATGAAACGAGAATGTAACAGGCCGAAACAAACTTCGCCATTTCACATCATATTAAGCTCACAATCAATCCTCTCTTTTTCCAAGACATAAATTTATCTATTCTCTTTCTCCATTTATTCCAAACGCTAATGCGGTGTTACATTTGCGCGACGGACGTACGCCGTATTCCCAACGGGTGACGGATCCGGCAACGTGAAATTTGAAACGTTTTCGATCTCGAGAAGAGAACCTTGAAGGGTCATGAAGTTACTGTAAACGGTTACGGTAGTCAACCATTATTGATATATGGTTACGGTAACTTCTTACCGTATCCCAATTGACAATAAGGGTTTTGCACTTGGGACCCAAAACACTCCACAATCAAAGTTGACGGACACGTGTCCGAATGTAACACGATCTCAAATGACCGTCGCGCAAATGTAACACCGCATAACCGAGTTAAATCTTATCTCATTCTCATTAGAAGCTCAGAAAAATACGATCATATTACCGGAAATCACTCTCTATGTACATAACGCCAGATCGAAACGAGAAAGCGCCAGGTCATAGGAAAGATCGCAGCTGGGCCAGCGCCCATAATAGATGATCAGATATTATAAATAATAATTATTATTATTAGCGGAAGAGTGATCGCTCATCTATCACAACAATGAAACGAGAATGTAACAGGCCGAAACAAAAAAAAGCCATTTCACATCAGATCCCATAATAAATTATCATATAAATAATAATAATATAATTACATATATATAAATATAACCAGTGGCCGTATGCAAGAACCGTTTTCCGGGAAAATGTGAATTCATTAGCGTAGGCGGAGGCGTTTTCCAAAATAGATGATCAGGTATTATAAATTATAATGATGACGATAAAGAGCGTAATCTATTAAAATATACTAATAAGATGACGAGATATTTAAGGTTACTCTTAATCGATTTTCATTCCATTTCCTTCCCCTTCTCTTTTCAAATCCTATCTCTGCTTGCGCTAATTATAATCAATAATAATATGTACTAGCTGATGAACAAAACGAAGGATAGATCACTTACCATGGATAACATCGCTCATCTATCATAACAATGAAACGAGAATGTAACAGGCCGAAACCAAAGATAGCCAATTCACATCAGATCTTCTACTTTTCCATTATTATTATTTTTATTGTTATTATGATTATTATTATTATCATAACAAAGATATAAATATAAACAGATTACAATACCTGCTCTTCTGTCCTCCGGAGAGATCCTTGATCTTGACCGTGTGTGACTGACCCGGCAGACCGACCGTGCCCAAACTCTTTCGCGCCAATTGAAGTCGTATAAATAAATCAATATTCTACAGTATTCTAAAAGATCATGAACCATACTATCCCTAAAGCATAACTGAATGAGCACCGCGCACCTACCGTAACCTGACCTAGTATCAGCACACTACAGTAACCTACCGTAGTATCACCAATCTACAATAACCTAACGTATCCAATTACAGTAATCTACCATACCTGAGGATCAATATGAAATTTAGAGAAAAGACAGTCGATGGGGACATCTCTCCGTTGAGGGCCTCGTTGGCGTGTTGATCGAACCATCCGATTTCGATGATAATTTAAGTATTTTTGTTTATATTTATTTATTTTTAATTATTAAGTATTTATCAATCAGACAAAAGATTAAGGGAGAGAGAGATATGTACGTAATAAATTACATCAAATATTGGGTTTAAAATGTTGAATGTAAAAGTGTGTAAAAGTATGTTGATTACAGTGACATTGAAATGCGTTGGAAACCTATCCCATATCTCGCGTTAATGAAACGCGAAATCACGGAGTAGTTTGTACCCTTCGCCTTACATTTCATCTCAATTTGACTCTTACATTACTTGTTGAAATGTCTTCATTGTGTACAATACGAGGGCAACTATTGTCGCTGGGTATTAAAGTCGGGTGGGTGGAGCGCAAAAAAATTTAATTTATCAATGGATTTTGGCTGACTCGTTTTCATTTTAGAGAATTTTAGCTAACAATAAATCGGTTGGGTCGGGGCCAAAAGCGGGTGGATGTTGTCGCTAGCAATTCAAATCACAGTGTATTCGGTACATTTCATCCGACTTACTTTTCCTCTTTATTTTAGCCATATTTTACTTGTTTAAAAACATTTAAGATAAATAAAAAATTAGATAAATAAATATATTCTTGCCTTGCTTCCGCCGAGTTTCGATCCCCTCGCAGGATATATATATATATATATATATATATATATATATATATATATATATATATATATATATATATATATTTTATCGACATGCTCAGCATGAAACAATACATGTGGGTGAAGCAAAAATAAGTGAATAAGTCACAGAAATACTCTCGATAGGGTTTGATCTTAAAGGTGGTGTCCCACGAATATTTTCGTGAATAAACTGTGAAGACAGGATGGTAGCAAAAGTCATATACGTCACCACATACTATTTCTTTTGTAATGATTCTGCGTATTGATTGACATAATCACGATTGAAAGATGTTCAATGGTGCAGGGAATGGAGAAAGAGAGATGGGAAGGGGCCTAATGAGAGGACAAAGGTTGAGCGCCGGTCGCAAACTGAACATAAACACACTTTTTACTTACAGTATATGTCTGAGGAGGCTCATTCCCATCGTGGTAGGAGCCAATGTTTCTTTTCGTGGTTCCCCATCTTTAAAGAGGGTACGAAGGGTAGAAATTGGGTATCATATAATAGAAGAAATTGATAGAATGGGGTGGAAGGGGGGGGGGAATCTCTCTTTGTTGGGACCATCCCTCTCACGTATCAGAAGTCCGTTCGATATATTGCTGGGTTGGATGAGACCGAGCAGGACATGTATGGATCAACGAGTAGAGACTAGGGTGGCGAGAATGACTCTTCACTCACCAGTTCCCCTGGCAGTCTTGTGCAAGTACTCGCGAGAGAGGTCATTTACGACCTCTCTCTCGTCAAGTACTTGCAATGAGATCAGAAAAACACTGGTGAGCAGAAAAAAGCAATTCTTTTTTCGATTCACTTGGGTTTTCTCTAGTCAAAGTGGTCAAAATGTGCACATCTGAATATTTTTGGAATCTACGCACCAATAGCTATTCAACAAGCATAAAATCGACTGTTAAAGTACACTTTTAAATTTCGTTGATTTGTCATGTTATGCATGCCATAAATTCGGATCAGACTATGATAATATCATATATTTTTATTATGTTAGTACAGTAAACTCGAATTACAATTAAAACTCTTCTTCATCGTCTTCTCTCTAATTGATAGTATTCATTACATGAGAAATCAACGAAATTTAAAAGTGTACTTTGACAGTCGATTTTATGCTTGTTGAATAGCCACTGACATGTAGATTCCAAAAATATTCACATTTGCACATTTCGACCACTCAGAGCAGAGAAAACCTAAGTGAATCGAAAAAGAACTGTTTTTTCGACTCACTTGTGACCTCAGCGAACGGCTGCCATAGGGAACGAGTGAGCAGTTAGAGAGACTGCTCACCAGTTGGAGGGAGGCAAAACAGGTGAGTGAAGAGTCATTCTCGCCACCCTAGTAGAGACACAAAATGTGTAGTGCAGAGAAAAATCGGTGGAGGAGGCCGATGTTGAAACTTGACACGGAGAGATAATGATGATGAAGATGATGAGGCCGCTGAGGATGAGGACCCAGAGGACCCCGATGACCGTGGTATGCAGCCGGCCACTCTGTGTAGAGATTGTAAGACTCTCATGTCAGAGGAGCGCGCAAAAGACGATGGAGGCTGAAGGACTCGAACCAACGAGCTTCCGCTTGCAAGTCGGCTGCACTACCACTGAGCTAAGCCCCCGTACTCCGCTGTCCTCTCCTCTGTCGCTATGGTTCATCGGGTCGTGGCCATGCACCCTGTACACTCTGTCCAATACCGCGGATAATGATGAGGTTTGATCTTTGAGCATTGAACGTCGTCGTGATAACCTATATTATATGGTCACTGGGTGTTAATTGGCAGTGAAAGCGTTATAAGTTAAGTATTATAATATAACATTGTAATGACTAGTATGATAGCGTTTGAGAAGTGCGACCACGTGATTTGGAGTCACTAGTGGGCGCTATGAACACTGACAATGAATGAGTGTTTGTTCATAATCCAGCATTGAATAAACTAAATATGCAAAAAAACAATTCAGATGGTGGATTATGATACAACATAAATACATTCCAGCTCGCTCCCACCCTCCCCTCTGTTGGTCCATCGTTCCCGATCGACGAACCGCGTCGTCATTCGTCCGCTCCGACTTCGCATCGTCGCGTTCTCGACGCGTCTGACTCCTCGTACGGACCGGCTGCACCACCCGAACCGGAACCTGAAGCGCCGAGACGCGTTCCTCGCGGACCAGCCGTGCCGCCCTCGCGCACCATTGGCCCGGCGTTTCCTGCCGATCTACTACCTTTTGAGGTACGGTAATCTTGATGATCTTTGATCTCTAATTATTGATTATTTTGTTCTTATTTAAGGCTACCAATTGCGAGAATTGTCATGACGAGGAGGAGGAGGAAGAGGATGATGATGCATATGGACCCGCTCCACCTCCCGCACGCGTTCCCACGAACGGAAACGGCAACGCGTCGTTGGCCGCACGCGGACCCGCGTCACCGTCCGTCCTTGCGAGAGATCAACGTGAGAGCGAGATGGAAATGCCATTTGTTAGTTTTTGCTGTTATTGTTGTTGTACTTACTGTGTTCAAAAGTGATGAAAAGAAGAGAAAAGTCGGAGCTGGATCGTATAGTTAGATCTTGGTTTTTAAAAGAATAATAATAATAAGTATTATTTTAAATTGTCTATATTAGGATGATGACGACGATGACGTCATCGGTCCTATGCCCGCGTCAGCGAACGGAGCGGAGGAGCTGGCGGCGGAGCGTCGCCATGCTCGCGGCTAAGGAGGCTGAGGTACGAAGAATATATCAATAATTTGCTAATCGGCACAAAATCGATGAAAAAATCAATGAAATGCACCTTTGCAGGATAAGAAGGTGAAGCGTGAGGAGTGGATGCTACAATTGCCGAAGAAGCTGAATAATTACGGTCTGGGAGCGAGGTCAGGGGATATTATTGATTTTTTTTCAATAAATAAAAATACATTACTATTTGCTATATTAATAATAAGACTTCTCAATGAATAGGCTAATAACTTTTACGTTAATTTTTCAAGCTTGAAACTTGCTTTTTTCATCCTTACTTTTGTTTGTCATCAAATTTATAGTGCTTATAACACATTGTGCTATATTGAGTGATCCCATAAGCGTGATAATATTACGTCGAAGCTAAAATTACTTAATTTCTTGTCTTTCCTTTTATTTATCTTTAACACAACCAAAAACCATTCCTTTTTTGTTTCTTCACAGTTAAAATAAATTGAATAAAGTACACCTATGCGAGCATACTTTCGCATTTGCAGTAGCTTCATTACTGATTGTTTGTTTAGGGTTAGGGCGAACAAAGCATCACCTGGTCGCTAGTTTAGCTTATCTGTACTTTCTCATTTGCAGTAGCTCATGATTGCGTATTATTGGACACATCCGAGAAATCTCTCGCGATCACCAAGTTGTGATTTAAAAAAATTCAATTGCTTCTGACAAAAAAACGCCATGTAGCTGGTCTTGTCGTATGGTTATGTGCCACACCTCAAGCCAATTTGAAACTCTTTTCTCTGGTCACACTGTCTCGTTTTCTTTATCTACGAGAGAGAGAGAGTTGCCAGAGTGGAGACTAAAATTATCTCGGTGTGTGCCTTTAAGTGGCAACATCATCAATGTCCTATATTCTTTGATCTTTGATCTTTGTCCCCACTTACCGTAATCTCTCATCGTTGCAGGACCTTCTCCAAGTCAGCGGGAGTGTCATTATCAGAGCAGGCTGATTGGATGCGGGCACCCGGTACAGATCCCGTCGACCAACCCGGTACCAGCAGAGACGATATGGAGAGATTGGTAAATTATTGATTGATTTGAGAACGTATTGATTGATCTTTTGTTTTTATTGATTAACTGATTCGGGATGAAGTATTGATTTTGTCGGTTAGGAGAAGTTAGATCATGATATGTCTAATATTTTTTTGTTTTTACTGATTGATTTGGGATATTATCGGTTGATGTCTTTGTCAATCAATCAATCGATTACAATCGATTGATCAATCAATCGATAATACGTCTCAACTTGTTATCTACAGGCGAACGCGGAACGCGACGCGCAGCAGGCGCGCATCGCTTCGGCGCTCACAGCCAGCCGGAACGAGTCGCTGCTTGACGCACACGCATCGCGCAAGCGGAAGGCTGAAGCTGACGCGGCTGCTGCGTCTGGCGCGTCGATGTCCGGAGGAGCGCCCGAGAGGCGGCCGTTTGACAGGGAGAAGGACATGCAGGTGAGACTTTATTATTTAAAAAATATTTTGTTTAAATCATTTCTACAACCATGTTTGTTTTGTGGTTGACCGGTTGATTTCGAGTTTAGCTATCTAAAGATTAGCCACTTTAGCTGCCCTATTTTGATAAGTATAGCTTCATACTCTGATATATTCTAATCTAATATAATCAATCAAGCAATTGCGACTAGTGACGTCAAGTGATTAGGATCACTATGAATTTGTCGATCAATCAATAATTCAATAGTCAATAATCGATAATTTGATTTCAGGTCCATGGCTTCAAATCGGCCTTCACCGCGGAGATCAAGGAGAAATGCGGCCATCTCAGCTCCCGCTTTGGCAATCCGAACTCGCAAAAGTTCCTCTAACCGACCTCTGGATTTGCGGACCATATCAGTGGGCGTGGCCTATCCCTAACTCCCTATTGTTATCACCTTTTCTATCCACTCATTTCTCCCTTTATCTCTGCTTCGCTGTATCCTACCTCTTATCATCGTTCTCTATATCCTTTCACGGTCAATCAATAATCAATCGATAATCATTCATGATCTATCCAATCAATAATCCTCCCCTTTTCCATCCTCACCAGTCCTTTGTTTTGTGCGTGTCCAGTATACAGTATTACATAGAGAGATTCAACAAAGATGTTTCGCATTTGTTTGGTGAGACTAGACTAGGCCTATCGAGCAAATCAATCAATCAATAGTCTAAAAATCAATCAATAATCGTTTAATAATCAGTGAAACTATAATAGCTTGATAAGCCAGTCTCTCATAGTGGTAGTCTCTTCTTCCATTTTCTTCTTGCGTTACAGTATCATCATATAGTCGATATCGTATCATATAATCGTAATCGTTGTCCATTGCGTACAAAAATATTCGCCCACCGCACGTTTAGTTTAGTTTATAGTTTATCGATTGATTTGTTTGTTTTGTTCATCTTTCCCTGATCTACTCTTATCCCGGATTTTACAATTCTCATTTTCTCTTTCATCCTTATTATTATCCTCCTCCTCCTCATATATAGCCCAGTTCATTCATCTGTAATCGTTTCGTACACACATATCTATCGTCTATCCGTAGTATATCTAATATGTTGAGGATGTCGTTAATAAATCAATAAATCGATAATTCTTATTCCTTTTGGGACAAAAGTACGGTAGGTGTCAACAATCAATCAATAGCAAGAGTAAACTTGTAACGCATCAGGGAAGAACAACTGAATTACTGTAAGAAAAAAATCATAATCATAGCCAAAATTGGGCGAAAACGGGATATGAAAGAAAATAAACAAACAATATAAATATAGTATACTCTAGCAAACGGTAAGTGAAAATAGGGACAAAAAAATTGCTGGGAAATCAATCGGTAATGGAAGCTGATCAATCGATATCAAGATCTCCTTCTTAGAGCGTTTCTCCGAAAGCTTCGAGAATTTCCTTACGGAATACTCCTTTTACGTCAGATTATTGATTGATATCGACCGCATGTTTTTTTTCAGTCTTTAATATGAATTCAGTGATTTTTCGATTCCATACGTGAGCAACCATCCGTCATATCTTCTTACATATTACCACTCATACACGAATACTGCAGGGTGCTATTATAGAATTGCAAAAGTTTTGCATACATCGCGCAAATACCGAATATAGTAAACTTCTCCACCGTTGACAAAAACGCACTCCAAAGTTTTCGCCTAAATTCGGGAGGTTTTTCCGAACGTTTTGTAAATGCATATAATTTTATTTTTGCTGAAAGCCCAATTAAATGACGAGAAGACGCCATAAAAATCGATGAAATAAGAGAAAATGGTCCAGTTTTCGAAAATCGGCCCACTGTAAAAAATAAGCTCACGAAAATGTCTAGGGTCTAAGGACAAGGCTCTATCTAATTGAAATGCGCTGCAAACCTATCCCATATCTCGCGTTAGTGAAACGCGAAATCATAGCGTAGTCGGTACGCTCTGCCTTACTTTTCATCTTCATTTCATTCCTATTTTACTTGTTGAAACATCTTTATAAATTGATAAATAAATAAAATTAAATAAATAATTGGCGCTACATCCTTTTATCCGCCGCCCCGCCCCCTCCTGTTTAGGCCCCGCCCCCTTGGCCTGTCGTGGTCGACAGACTAAGGAAGAGGTCCTCCAGCCGGCACAAAGGCGCAGCGACTTCTCCAAAAGAATGGAGAAGTCCGGAGGAGGGTTGGGCTTGCGCATTGAAAGCCCTCCCCTATGAGTGTCAATCACTCCCAAAATTTCCTCCGAAGAGGAGAGTTCAACTCAGAGAGGAACTCGGAATGAATGAACATCAAGCCCTTATATACCCCTTTGATCTAGCCCCGCCCACAACGCCGCGCAGGAAACGCTCTGATTGGTCGGTGCCTCTACTCGCCGTCTGTCTCTCTCATCTCTGCCACTATCACCAATCGATAGTGCATTTCTAAGCTTTCGTTCGTTTTCCTCATCTCTTTTATCGATTAATGACTGTATCGATTGATTGATTAAGTTAACGATTGAGTAAGACTAAACTAGATGTAAATCTTATCCTAGGACCAAGTCAGCAGTATATTCCAGTAGAATGTAGAACAGATATTGACGATGCAATTTACAGAACAAGTTAAATTCGAATATAGTGGGTTTTACTTGTCAGCGAGCTCGTCCGTTCTAGAGAGTGAGAGACGACACCAGACAATGAGGACTCATACGTGAGAAGGTACATGATGAAATAGGATTGAGAAGACACATCCTAGTGAACAGAAGAAAGGGGATGTGCTTAGGTAGAGGAGTTAACCGTAAATATATAGAAAACAGTGGGAGTCTGACTCTGGTATTTCAAAACATATTCAACTTATCTTTTTTAATAAGGTAGACGGAACTTCTTTGATTTCTGGCCCACCCCCCTAGTTCACCCCCCCCCCCCTCCCCATTTCGATCGTCGTCCTCCTCACTGGGAGGACGATGTCCACGGGGGCGAAATGCTCCCCGAGCTCTCCTCAAGATGGGAGAGCTCTGGACTGAACCGGAGAAAAGGAATCGAATGCTTTTATAGGGGAATGGGGGTGATATGAAAATTAAATTGGATTAGGATGAGAGAGTATGGGAAAAGAGGAGACAAAACTCTCATTTCATCATTCTATCAATCATAATGCGGTTGGTCTTAACAACCGAGAAAAGGGTAGGTTACTACGCGAAATGACTAATGAGTGGTGAGGAATGAGAAATGACTAGAATTAATCTATATTATGATCTGGGCCAGAAATCAAAGAAGTGCCAGGTAGACTTGTAAGTCTACTTCATCCTAGACGTAAGTCTTGGATGAAGTAGAGAAGAGACTAGACGTACTTCAAGTTTTGTATTTACTGTAATGCATTTCGTAATGTGTTCTTTCACTTAAAGTTAAATTTAAGTCTGCGACGTATTTTATGCAGAAATACCAAGAAAAAGAGAGACGAGTGATCTTTGAAGGATGAGAGGAACGGTCGGAATTAGAGAAAAGTACAATATAACTCATGGCGAATATTCCTGTATCATTAACTATTGTTATGAAGTTTATTTATCGTGTTTCTGTTCTTGCGCATATCATTTCATCATTATGATCTCAAACTCCCTTCTAGAGAACGCGACGAGGCGAGAGAGTGTTGAAGAGAGAGAGAGGGCGCGCAGAGAGATAGAGAGAGACAGCGAGGGGGCGGAGCTTAAAGTGCACGGGGGCGGGGCGGCGGATATTCGGAAGTAGATCCAAATAATTAAATAAATGAAATAATAAATGTCATGCATCAGGTCCCTCGCTTCCGCCGGGTTTCGATCCCTTCGCTGATGATGCTGAAGATGATGAGGTTTGGGCCGAAACACCGATCACGTTTCTCTAGGCTTTTTATCACTGTTAGGCTATCTAAATAATAGTTTAGCAAATTTGAATTTTAAATATTTGATCTTTGGGCTTTGAACTTCTGATCGGGAATCGTTTCGTCACTGGGTGTTAATTGCCAGCTATAGCGTTATAATAATATTATAATGTATTATAAATATAATGTTATAATGATTATGCGTGGGAAAAGAGTATGATAGAGTATGAGAAGTGCGAGCAGGTGATTTGGCGTCGCTAGTGCGCGCTATGAACACTGATTGTTTGTTGATATAGTGCTTTGTCAGGAAGTAAGGTTCAAGAAACGAATCGAAATTGGTTATTGAATTTTATGAAACTCACGAAATTTTGTTGTCACCCATTACGCTTTCTGATGAGCACTACAGCTTTATTATATACCATGGGGAGACTGATGATAGTGATGACGATAGGAAGAGTTGCGAAATGAATGCAAACCGTAATATATTCCAGCTCGCTCCCACCCTTCCCTCTGTTGGTCCATCGTTCCCAATCGACGAACCGCGGCGTCATTCGTCCGCTCCGACTACGCATCGTCGCGTTCTCGACGCGTCTGACTCCTTTTACGTACCGGCTGCACCACCCGAACCGGAACCTGAAGCGCCGAGACGCGTTCCTCGCGGTCCAGGCGCGCCGCCCTCGCGCGTCATTGGCCCCGCGTTTCCTGCCGATCTACTGCCTTTTGCGGTACGGTAAGCATGATGATGATCTTTGATCTCAAATCATACATTTTCGATGCCCTCACAGAATTATTTTTATATAGTGGGTAGATTTAGAAAAAAAAGTTATTTTTCGCTTAAATTGTAATCTTTCACACAAAAAATGAACTTTATATTGTTGGTCGACCCAGAAAACGAGCTGTTTGTAGTGGGTCAATCCTCACTCTGCGAGAGTATGAAAATGTATAATCTTTAAATATTGATTTTCTTAAGGTACGGTAATCTTCATGATCTTTGATCTCTAATTATTGATTTCTTGCTTATTCAAGGCTACCAACGGCGAGAATGGTCATGACGAGTAGGAAGAGGAAGAGGATGATGATGCATACGGACCTGCTCCACCTCCCGTTCGCGTTCCCATGATCGGAAACGGCAACGCGTCGTTGGCCGCACGCGGACCCGCGTCACCGTCCGTCCATGCGAGAGATCAACGTGAGAGCAAGATGGAGATGCCTTTTGTAAGTTTTTGTTGTTGTTGTACTTACTGTGTTCAAAAGTGGTGAAAAGAAGAGAAACGCCGTGGCTGGATCAGCTCCTTGAATGTGGTTGATCAAAGCTCGCAAATGATTTACATAATGAAATATGATTTCTGTAGGAGTACACGTAAACGAGAATTGATAGTAGTGTGTGGTTTGGAGTTTCACCTTAGCAATATCATCCCTTTGTAAAGATATTAAAGCGATTTTTATCAAAAAAAGAAATCCGATTAGACCTTTTAATAAACCCATGCCTTTTCACATTTGGCATGTTTTCTTTTGTCGTGAATGGGCGATTCGAAATAGTTTGATTATATTTAACTATTTTTAGTTGTACATATCGATGCATGGTTAAACCTCTTTTTTCTAAATTAAAAGAATAATAATTATTATTATTTTATTGTCTGTATTAGGATGATGACGACGATGACGTCATCGGTCCTATGCCCGCGTCAGCGAACGGAGCGGAGGAGCTGGCGGCGGAGCGGCGAGGGCGGCTGAGGTATGAAGAATCAATCAATAACATATTAATCGGCAAAAAATCGATGAATTAATAAATCAATAAAATGTTTCATTGCAGGATAAGAAGGTGAAGCGCGAGGAGTAGATGCTACAATTGCAGGACCTTCTCCAAGTCAGCGGGTGTGTCATCATCAGAGCAGGCTGATTGGATGCGGGCACCCGGTACAGATCCCGTCGACCAACCCGGTACCAGTAGAGACGATATGGAGAGATTGGTAAATTATTGATTGATTTGAGAACGTATTGATTGATTTTTTTGCTTTTATTGATTAACTCATTTGGGATGAAGTATTCTGTAGCGGTTAGGAGAAGATATATCGTGAATTGTCTAATATTTTTATTCATATCTTTATCAAACGCTTTATCAAATTGTTTTGCTGATTGATTTGGGATATTATGAGGGATCAGGAACGCTCAACTCCTGATTCCGGTACAGGTACCGATCCCACCCATGACCCTATCATAGCATAGGATACTAGTCATTCCGTCCAACATGATTGCCTGCCAGTCCTCTCATCTATTACATCTTCAGCTATCTCTCACTCTTTGATCTCCTCTCACGATTCTATTCACTGTACGCTTATAAATGCTCGATCCATTGGTTATAAGATTCCTTTAATTGATGATTTTCTAAGAACCTTCAACTACTCCATTGCCGCCTTCACTGAAACATGGGCTTCCAATTCCACTATCTCTGACTCTATGCTTACAAGGGAACTATTTAACCTTACCACAAAATTCTCTAATTTTGATATGCTAGCGTAAATCTACATGGAATAAGGTTTCTAAAAAGTTATGTCAAAGGTTCCACATTCGCGTTTTAAGCTTATTTTTGGACCTCTGAAAATTGATTTTTTAGGCCTTTTTGTGCCTTTTTGTACCTTTTTGGACCTTTTTGGGTCTCATTTTTGTGTATTTGTGGCTTTTTTGGGGCCTTTTTGTCTTTTTGGGGCTTTTGGACTCTTTGGTGTCTATTTGGTTAAATTCAGTTAATTTTTCAGATACCCAAAAAGGGGCTTAAAGGGCGAATGTGGAACCTTTAATATAACTTTTTAGAAACCTTATTCGATGTAAATTTACGCTAGCATATCAAAATTAGAGAATTTTGTGGTAAGGTTAAATAGTTCCCTTGTTAGTATGAATAGATTTTCGGTGTATAGACTGGATCGCGACCACCATGGAGGTGGTATAGCACTGCTTGTTCATAACACCATCCAATCTGCATCTATATTCGCTCAATCATTCTCGCCTTTTTATACAGATTTACTCCCAATCAATGGGAGTAAATCTGTATATTTCAAATAGTCTAATAATCCAACTCTACTTAGTCTATAGAAGCCCATCATGCGATTCACTCAACTTCTCTCAGTGTCTTTCTCATATCTCGGATCTCATCTGCGCCAACAATCGCCCGTACATAATTTTGGGTGATTTTAATTGTCGAGAAATCAATTGGCAAACATTGAACTGCACTACAGCGCTACCCTTGACTCATCATTCACGTATGCTTCTCAACTTTGCACAGGCCCATTCAATCAATCAAATGGTACAATCACCTACTAGAGGAACAAGCCTATTAGACTTAGTACTATCATCTGACCCCTCCATCATCATGAACTGTCGCGTTATTCCACCACTGCCTCATCTCGATCATTCCCTGGTCGCTTTTTCCATTTGTGCTAAAACGGCCAAAGCCCCTCCAACCAAGATCCCTGACTACAAAAACACAGATTGGAATGCCGTACAATATGCTATCGCTTCTCTTGACTGGTATTCCATATTAAGCCAATGCGACCAAACAGCTGACGCTCTCTACACAGCCTTTTCCTCTCGCATTACCACTATTATAAATAATTTCATTCCACTACGAAAAGTTTGTAATAATAATAAAGCACTCTCCCCATCGTCTCTCAACCTCCTACGACGATGCCGAAGATTATATAGAAATAGACATTCTATTGGTATTGGCCCCTTTCTTCGTCTCAACAAACGGTTACGCCAATCAGTTGCTAAGACCCGTAGAATACGCGAACGATCCCTATTCCGCAATCCTAATTCCAAGAATTTTTTCAAATTCGCCAACGAACGTATCAAGGATGGGTCATCTTCAATTGGATCTTTAGTGAAAAGCAATGGTAATGTTCTTACGTCCGATGTAGATAAGGCCCAAGCCCTAGCCGATTATTTTAACGAGTCCTTTAATCATACGATATACCCACTTGCCACAAATGCGCCTTCTCATATTAATGAATCCATCGATTTTGCTTATTTCTCTGCCTCTCGAATAGAGAAAATAATAAGGAAATTACCAAACAGAATTTCTACAACTCCAGACTTTATTCCATACTCATTTCTGCGCAAAACAGCAGCCCAAATCTCCATTCCGTTATCTATTCTCTTTCATCGTTTTCTTCTTTATTCTATGGTACCTACCTCCTGGCGCACGGCAATAGTTCGTCCAATATATAAAAGAAAGGGAGCAAAACACACAATAAGTAACTATCGTCCTATTTCATTAACAAGTGCATGTTGTAAGGTTATGGAAAGAATTATATGTCAAGATATTTCGCACTTCCTAAATGAAAATGACTTGTTGAGTAATTCACAGCATGGTTTTCGCTTGAAACGTTCATGTAATACCTGTCTTCTAACTACTTTCAATCACTGGCACCGCCATCTTGATAGAAAAAGTTATATCACATGCGCATATATAGATTTCAGAAAGCATTCGATACCATTCCAATAAATCTTCTGGTCCAAAAATGCGAACAATATGGAATACGGGGATGTCTCCTGAATTGGATTTCTTCCTTCCTCCAATCCCGATCACAATCCGTACAAGTTGGTCTTTCCCAATCCCGCCCATACAATACAGTTAGCGGTGTACCACAAGGTAGCTGCTTAGGCCCCCTGCTTTTCTCTCTTTTCATCAATGAACTACCTTCCCTACTCCCTAGAGGTGCATTTTGTTCTATTTATGCTGATGATATGAAAATTTACTCATTTGATGATCCGTCCATTATTCAACACTCATTGAACACTGTACATGAATGGAGCATGAATTTTGGTCTTTGCATGTCCAAAACAAAGTCCGTCGTCATGCATATTGGGGCCAATCATCCCGATGTTGCTTTATATGTAGACAACGAAGTGCTTCCCGTGGTAAAAGAGTTTACAGATCTTGGTGTAACGTATAATAATAAGTTAGAGTTTCATAACCACATTACAAATATCGTCAACAAGGCCAAAGCGCGATGCGCATACATTCATAGATCTTTTATGTCTCGCTCTATAAATGTTTATGCACGTCTTTTTCAGACTTACGTCTTGCCTGTTCTGGAATACTGTAGCGAGCTGTGGAATCCCAATAGTGTCATGCTGAATGATCTAATTGAGTCCTGTCTGACCTCATATTCCAGGAGAGTCCTTGCGAACTGCGGCATACCCTACACAAACTACGCCGAGGCACTCAATCTACTTAATCTCCGATCGCTGAAACATCGTCGAACCTGTCTAGATCTTTCTTTTGTATTTAAAATTGTTCACGGATTCGTTGATGTCGATTGTAGGGAATTTTTCATTATTTCGAGTAATCTAAATCATACTAGAGGTCATCCTATGAGAATGTGTTGTAATAGATGTAATAGTAGTAGATATCTTTCATTCTTCTCCAATAGAATTGTTAATAGTTGGAATAATCTTGATACATTAATTGTAACTTCCCCCAATCCTATAGTTTTCATTAATCGTATCAAAGCTGCAATCATGTAATTTAGCAGCTATCGTCGAATCTTATTCATTTCTAAAGTATCGCTTTGAGTTTATCTTCTTTTCCTCTTTATATAAGAAGCGATAAATATATTATTATCGATAGGTGTCGACAGCTTTCTATACGTCGAAGAGCACGTTGTGAACTGCGAAACCTGACAGCATTTTGGAACTTGTTTTGAAAACACGAGCGCCCCTTCGAACGATCGATCAATCAATAATCCAATCGTACTCGTCTTAACTTTTTTGTGCAGGCGAACGCGGAATGCGACGCGCAGCAGGCGCGCATTGCTTCGGCTCTAACAGCCAGATGGAACGAGTCGCTGCTTGACGCACACGCATCGCGCAAGCGGAAGGTTGAAGCTGACGCGGCTGCTGCGTCTGGCGCGTCGATGTCCGGAGGAGCGCCCGAGAGGCGGCCGTTCGACAGGGAGAAGGACATGCAGGTGAGACTTTATTATTTAAAAAAAAATTTGTTTAAATCATTTCGTCAACCATATTTGTTTTGCGGTATCCACCAGTTGATTTCGAGTTTGGCGACTTTTATGGAACTATTTTGATATATGAGACAAAAAAATCTTTTGTGGCTAGCGAGATCAAGTGATTGGGATTTTTTCATTGAATTATTAATTAATCAATAATCCGATAATCGATAATTTGATTTAAGGTTTGTGGCATCAAATCGGCATCCACCGCGGAGATCAAGGAGAAGTGCGGCCATCTCAGCTCCCGCTTTGGCAACTCGAACTCGCAAAAGTTCCTCTAACCGACCTCTCTGGATTGGCGGACCCCATTAGTGGGCGGAGCTTATTAGTGGGCGTGGCCCATCCCAAACTCCCTATTGTTATCACCTTTTCTATCCACTCATTTCTCCCTTTATCTCTTCTTCGCTGTATCCTACCTCTTATCATCGTTCTCTATTATATCCTTTCACGGTCAATCAATAATCAATCGATAATCATTCATGATCTATCCAATCAATAATCCTCCCCTTTTCCATCCTCACCAGTCCTTTGTTTTGTGCGTGTCCAGTATACAGTATTACATAGAGAGATTCAACAAAGGTGTTTCACATTTGTTTGGTCAGTCTAGACTAGGTCTATCGAGCTATTCAATCAATCAATAGTCTAAAAATCGATCGATAATCGTTTCTGTACCCTTCACCTTACATTTTTTTGACTCTTACTTAACTTGTTGAACCGGGATTATGATGTACCATACGAGGGCAACCATTGTCGCTGGGAATTAAAATGCAAAATTTATTTTTTTAATGAATTTTGACCAAATAGTTTTTATTTTAGAGTTAATTTTATTCTAGTACATCAAAGTTCTCTCGCTTTCTTTGTATGCGTCAGAGAGTATGGCCAGAGCGGAGAGACATCTGGGTCAGGGCATAAAAGAACTACATTCCAGCTCGCTCCCACCCTCTCCTCTGTTGGTCCATCGTTCCCGACCGACGAACCGCGTCGTTATTCGTCCGCTCCGACCGCGCATCGTCGCGTTCTCGACGCGTCTGACTCCTCGTACGGACCGACTGCACCGCCCGAACCGGAACCTGAAGCGCCGAGACGCGTTCCTCGCGGTCCAGCCGCGCCGCCCTCGCGCGTCATTGGTCCCGCGTTTCCTGCCGATCTACTACCCTTTGAGGTACGGTAATCATGATGATCTTTGATCTCTAATTATTGATTTCTTGCTTATTTAAGGCTACCAACGGCGAGAATGGTCATGACGAGGATGAGGAGAAAGAGGATGATGATGCATACGGACCCGCTCCACCTCCCGCTCGCGTTCCCATGAACGGAAACGGCAACGCGTCGTTGGCGAATAATGCATGATTATACTTGTATTCGTGATCATGCAGGGATTTCAACACCAGAGATTATTGATTTTTCAAAATGAATACTTAAGTTTATTGGTTGTTGTAAAATAGTTGATTATGATTGTTAAATTTGCACAGTGGTGAAGAATGCTTTCTTGGAGAACGCCAGCAATCACTTTTACGGTAGTTTCTCTCAAGCATGAAACTTGCAATCACGGGGGGGGGTATCAGAACGGCAACAATCAAAACGGCAACAATCAAAACGGCAACAATCAAAACGGTAACGGAGCAGAACTCGGTTGGGAGTTGGCATAGCTTCCCTAAGTAGCATGCCCTATGCTACAGTATTCCAACTGTTGCTACCGTAACCTACCGTAACCCACTACCGTAAATCAAAATGCGGGAAAATGCACGATAGGGGTGAACTGGCTTCAGTAACACTACCGTAACATGCTTACAGTAACCTAGACTAAAGTATTCACTGTTGGATATCGCGAACTGACTTTTTTAATGTTTTTCTTTTTAAAAATATGTTTTTGTGCTGAACGTAGAGTTGAGTGCATGCCTTTTCTCTATTGTTTGACTAATCATAATAACCATCAAAACACTACGAGACATAGCTTTAGTACAGTCATAAAAAGTCAGTTCATAAAAAAGTCAGTTCGCGATATCTACAGCGAATACCTTAGTCTGGGTTACTGTAAGCATGTTACGGTAGTGTTACTGAAGCCGGTTCACCCCTATCGTGCCTCTACCGAACGAAAAACAGCATTTTCCCGCATTTTGATTTACGGTAGTGGGTTACGGTAGGTTACGGTAGCAACAGTTGGAATACTGTAGCATAAGGCATGCTACTTAGGGAAGCTATGCCAACTCCCAACCGAGTTCTACTCCGTTGCCGTTTTGATTGTTGCCGTTTTAATTGTTGCCGTTTTGATTGTTGCCGTTTTGATTGTTGCCGTTCAGATACCCCCTCGCAATCACGGGGGGGGGGGGGGGGGGCTGCAACTTTACTTTTCTTTGTCGTCAAATTTATAGTTTATCACAGTGTGCTACAGTATCGGCCAAAAGTCTCCGGACACTTTATTAATTTTTTTATAACTTTTGATCCAGGAAAGCAATGAAGCTGATATTTTCAGCCAATGTACACAATTTATCAAGGAATACAACCATGATGTGTTTGTCTTATTAAATCAGTTCACTGTTGCGTAATGATGATGCAATCGAAATACACTATTTTGAAAATTTACAATTTTTAGTGAAATGTCGTGTTCTCCTGAAACACTGTAAGAGTGGAGAACTACATTGTGCCTGTACAGTGAAGTTCTCCGGAATGGCTCCGACTCCTATTTCAAGCTGTAGCGGGGTTGCAAATTTGACCTTCAAAATTTAAAACTCAGCTTATAGATGTGCTACCGACAGGTTCTAAGTGCCAAAATGATGCTAGTGACGAGTAATGTTTCGCCCCAGATTATGGTAGTCATAGCTCTTCATTCGCCTCCAGGGCATGAAAAACAAATTTTTTGAAAGGACTGATTTGGAGACCCCACCATTCAGAGGGTAGATTTTCTAAATTATGATTCCACCGCATGCAGCTTTACAATGTATCATATATATATATATATTTCCCTTATTTTGGTTTAGTTCCGATTCGTTTCAGACCCGCAGCAAACTTTGCGCGGAGGTCTACTCCGTTTCATCGAGTAAAGATCAAAATAGAAAGATCAAAGATCAAAGTTCAGCACTAGTGTAAAAACTTTTGTGAACATCTCTAACATGCAAACGTGCTTTGAAAATAAGAGATTTCATCAATAGAGGCCCAGGGACGAGAGCAGTTAGAGAGAAAGCTCATGAGCTCGCACCGAGTAGTCATCAGCATAACTTTTGCTGCGGGTCTGAAACGAATCGGAACTAAACCATAATAAGGGAAATAAATATATGATACATTGCAAAGCTGCATGCGGTGGAACCATAATTTTAGAAAACCTACCCTCTGAACAGTGGGGTCTCCAAATCAGTCCTTTCAAAAAATATGTTTTTCATTCCCTGAGGGCGAATGAAGAGCTATGACTACCATAATCTGGGGCGAAACATTACTCGTCACTAGCATCATTTTGGCACTTAGAACCTGTCGGTAGCACATCTATAAGCTGAGTTTTAAATTTTGAAGGTGAAATTTGCAACCCCGCTACAGCTTGAAATAGGAGTCGGAGCCATTCCAGATTTTTTCACTATGTAGGCCAAGTGTAGTTCTCCTCTCTCACAGTGTTTCAGAAGAACACGACATTTCACTAAAAAAATGTAAATTTTCAAAATAGTGTATTTCGATTGCATCATTATTACGCAACAGTGAACTTATTTAATAACACAAACACATCATGGTTGTATTCCTTGATAAATTGTATATATTGGCTGAAAAGATGAGCTTGATTGCTTTCCTGGATCAAAAGTTATAAAAAAATGAAAAAGTGTCCGGAGACTTTTGGCCGATACTGTATGTTGAGCGACCCCATACGCATGAGGCTATTGCGAAAAAATCTGAAATAAATAAATTGAGTAAATTGCACATTGCGCGCATACTTTCTCATTTGCAGTAGCGTCTTTACTGATCGTGCACCAACCAAAACCAGCGTTAGTATTGCTTATCTTTGGTCCTTTTGAAAAATCTCTCAAGAGTGAATCGCGCGATCACCAAGTCGCTACTTTTGTTTATAATTAAACTTTTTGCTTCTGACGATAAGTCCACTATTGAGTTGGTCTAGTCGTAGTACTGTTAAGTCGCAACATGATCAATCTCTCATGATCTTTGATCTTTGTCCCCACTTACCGTAATCTCTCATCGTTGCAGGACCTTCTTTGATCTATGATCTTTGATCTTTGTCCCCACTTACCGTAATCTCTCATCGTTGCAGGACCTTCTCCAAGTCAGCGGGTTTGTCATCATCAGAGCAGGCTGATTGGATGCGGGCACCCGGTACAGATCCCGTCGACCAACCCGGTACCAGCAGAGACGATATGGAGAGATTGGTAAGGGTTATTGATTGATTTGAGAAAGTATTGATTGATTTGAGAAAGTATTGATTGATTTGGGCTTGTATTTGTCAGCTGACTCGGGATGAAGTATTGACTGGATTGGTTGACCTTATTAGTGGGCAGAGTCTATCAGTGGGCGTGGCCCATCCCTAACTCCCTATTGTTATCACCTTTTCTATCTTCTCATTTCTCCCTTTATCTCTTTTTCGCTGTATCCTACCTCTTATCATCGTTCTCTATTATATCCTTTCACGGTCAATCAATAATCAATCGATAATCATTCTTGATCTATCCAATCAATAATCCTCCCCTTTTCCATCCTCCCCAGTCCTTTTGTTTTGTGCGTGTCCAGTATACCGTATTACATAGAGAGATTCAACAAAGATGTTTCGCACTTGTTTGGTCAGACTAGAATAGGCCTATCGAGCTAATCAATCAATAAATAGTCTAAAAATCAATCAATAATCGTTTTAATGATCTGTCAAACTAGTAGCGACAGCTTGATAAGCCAGTCTTTCATAGTGGTAGTCCCTTATTCCATTTTCGTCTTGCGTTACAGTATCATCATATAGCCGATATCGTATCATATAATCGTAATCGTTGTCCGTTTCGTACAAAAATATTCGCCGCACGTTTAGTTTAGTTTATAGTTTATCGATTGATTTCTTTGTTTTGTTCACCTTTCCCTGATCTACTCTTATCCCGGATTTTACAATTCTCATCTCCTCTTTCATCCTCATTATTATCCTCCTCCTCCTCATATATAGCCCAGTTCATTCATCTCTAATCGTTTCGTACACACATATCTATCGTCCATCCGTAGTATATCTAATATGTTGAGGATGTCGCTAATAAATCAATAAATCGATAATTCTTATTCCTTTTTGGGACAAAGTACGGTAGGTGTCAACAATCAATCGATAACAAGAGTAAACTTGCAACGCATCAGCAGGGAACAACGGAATTACGGTAAGAAAAATCGTCACCATAACCAAAATTGGATGAAAACGGGATATGAATAAAAAAAACAATATAAATATAGTATACTCTAGCAACCGGTAAGTGGAAATAGGAACAAAAAATGCGGGGAAATCAATCAATAATGGTAGCTGATCAATCGATATCAAGATCTCCTTCTTAGAGCGTTTCTCCGAGAGCTTCGAGAATCTCCTTACGGTAGTCGTCAAAGTCGCCATCGATTTCGGCGATACCCTGATATTGATTTATTGAGTTATGCGTATGCTTGTTTTTTGTATGTAGACGGTACGCTGACCGTGGTTAATTTCCATACTTTTCGATCGATAGGGAGGTAATGCCTTTGATCATTAAAATCTTTTATGCCGTCAGAATATCGCTGAACGATGATTGGAAAATGAACAGCGATGTAGGGAATACCATGATGGTACGGTAGATTATTGATTGATCTACGTTCTTATTTTATTGATGAAGTTGCGTCCGTTTAGGCGGGAACACGAGGGGGTTAGATAGTTGTCGATGTTTTTTTCCCAATCGATTATCCATTGGCTTACTTTTGAGGGCCTCTCCGATATCTCGCATTAGTGAAACGCGAAATCACAGCGTAGTCGGCACACTCTGCCTTACTTTTCATCTTCATTTCATTCTTATTTTACTTGTTGAAAAGCTATGATGTATGATAAACAAAAAGAATTAAATAAATAAATAAATCAATAAAAATATATTAAATTCTGGTCTCACAAGGGAATCCCCGGAGGCCACACTCACCGATCTTTTATACTTGTGGTGAACCTCATATCACGGATCTCCTGTAAAAGTGTATGAAAATAAAAACCTTTTTGCACAGAAAAAAATAATTTTCCTCTTTTTTTATTTATAGTTGTTAGACTGGCCTAACTGAGTGCGAAAACAACATTTTGAAATTTTGTTTTTCGTAATTTGCATAATTATGCAATTTTTTTGTCGTCAACTTCAAATGAGTGTAACTCGCATCGTTTTTGAGCAACCGTGTAAAAATGTTTTACATTCTGTTCCTAATGACCTCCTCTACAAATAACTCAACTAAGTATATGGTCGGAAATGTTGTTCTTAATGTGTTATTGTATGAAAACTGTTTTTTTTGCATACAAAATGTGATGTTTCTCGAAATTTTTCTCTAAAGGATAAGATTTTTATTGCAGATTCGGATTCCCCGTCCTCGAATTGGGGTATCATGATATATCATTTAACCCAACTCTGTCCGCCCAATAGGGATACTGTATATCATCGTCGTGGACTTGCAATTTTCTCTCAAATCATTTTTGGTTGTAAATCAGCTCAAACTTATGTTAATGTACTCATTAGCATATAAAATCGTTTAAAAATCAGTTTTCGATTCATATATCAAAAATGGTTGTTGTTGAGAATTCGAACCACTAAGACAATTTGTTCAGGTTGGTCGAGATACAGGGTTTAAATATACTAATGAGTACAATAACATAAGTTTGAGCTGATTTACAACCAAAAATGTGATTTGAGAGAAAATTGCACTGTCCAGGACGATGATATACAGTATCCCTATTGGGCGGACAGAGATGGGTTAAATGATATATCAGGATACCCCAATTCGAGGACGGGGAATCCGAATCTGCAATAAAACTCTTATCCTTTAGAGAAAAATTTCGAGAAACATCACATTTTGTATGCAAAAAAAACAGTTTTCATGCAATAACACATGAAGAACAACATTTCCGACCATATAGTTGAGTTATTTGTAGAGGAGGTCATTAGGAACCGAATGAAAAAAGATTTTACACGATTGCTCAAAAACGGAGCGAGTTACACTCATTTGAAGTTGTGAAGATCTAGTGATCCCAATAACTTTATGTCGCTAGCCACAATTACTTGATCGATTATGTAAGATTTCCATTGATTCTATTGGACTCTCATCGAAATACTTCAATAAAAGTGGTTAATCTTTACATCGCTAAACTCGAAATCAACTGGTGGATACCACTAAACAAACGAGGTTGACGAAATTATAACAATAAAATTTATCGCATCTTGGTGAAAAGATGAAGAGAGCATTTTATCGTATACAAAACTATTTAAGCGATTATTGATTGATTGATATATTCATAGTGGTCCCAATCACTTGACATCGTAAGCAACAATTGCTCGATCGATTATATTAGATTATATCAGAACCACTGGGTTTTCGACTTACTTCAATAAAATTGGCAAATCTTTATATAGCTAAACTCGAAATCAACTGGTTCCAAAAAAAACAAACGTGGTTGTCGAATTTACTTGAACGTGCCAAAATATCAGATAAAATACCAGGTCGATAAAATACGTTGCAGATTTGTAAAATGCAGTCAGATACTCGCAAAAAAATCGCAAAATGGGGTCAGGCTTCGTAGTTTGCAACGTACTTTTCGACATATGATAAAAGAAATTCTCACCTGCATGTCCTTCTCCGTATCAAACGGCCGCCTCTCAGGCGTTCTTCCGGGCATCGACGCGCCAGACGCAGCAGCCGCGTCAGCTTCAGCCTTCCGCTTGCGCGATGCGTGTGCGTCAAGCAGCGACTGGTTCCGGCTGGCTGTTAGAGCCGAAGCTATGCGCGCCCCCTAATAATAATAATAATAATAATAATAATAATAATAATAATAATAATAATAATAATAATAATAATAATAATAATAATAATAATAATAATAATAATAATAATAATAATAATAATAATAATAATAATAATAATAATAATAATAATAATAATAATAATAATAATAATAATAATAATAACAATAATAATAATAATAATAATAATAATAATAATAATAATAAGTTGATAGTAGATAACAAATTAAGACGGATTATCGATTGGATTATCGATATTATTGCTAAGGAGTTGTTGAAACTACTTTTTTCTTGGCAAGATATCAATCGAAAATACCCCAAATCAATAATGCCTTCTCCTAACCGCGAAAAAATAAATAATTCGTTCATCAATACAAGTCCAAATCAATCAATAACCCTTACCAATCTCTCCATATCGTCTCTACTGGTACCGGGTTGGTCGACGGGATCTGTACCGGGTGCCCGCATCCAATCAGCCTGCTCTGATGATGACACACCCGCTGACTTGGAGAAGGTCCTGCAACGATGAGAGATTACGGTAAGTGGGGACAAAGATCAAAGATCATAGATCAAAGAAGGTCCTGCAACGATGAGAGATTACGGTAAGTGGGGACAAAGATCACAGATCATAGATCAAAGAAGGTCCTGCAACGATGAGAGATTACGGTAAGTGGGGACAAAGATCAAAGATCAAAGAAGGTCCTACAACGATGAGAGATTACGGTAAGTGGGGACAAAGATCAAAGATCATAGATCAAAGAAGGTCCTGCAACGATGAGAGATTACGGTAAGTGGGGACAAAGATCACAGATCATAGATCAAAGAAGGTCCTGCAACGATGAGAGATTACGGTAAGTGGGGACAAAGATCACAGATCATAGATCAAAGAAGGTCCTGCAACGATGAGAGATTACGGTAAGTGGGGACAAAGATCACAGATCATAGATCAAAGAAGGTCCTGCAACGATGAGAGATTACGGTAAGTGGGGACAAAGATCAAAGATCAAAGAAGGTCCTGCAACGATGAGAGATTGCGGTAAGTGGGGACAAAGATCAAAGATCAAAGAAGGTCCTGCAACGATGAAAGATTACGGTAAGTGGGGACAAAAATCAAAGATCAAAGAAGGTCCTGCAACGATGAGAGATTACGGTAAGTGGGGACAAAGATCAAAGATCAAAGAAGGAACTGCAACGATGAAAGATTACGGTAAGTGGGGACAAAAATCAAAGATAAAAGAAGGTCCCGCAACGATGAGAGATTACGGTAAGTGGGGACAAAGATCAAAGATCAAAGAAGGTCCTGCAACGATGAAATATTACGGTAAGTGGGGACAAAAATCAAAGATCAAAGAAGGTCCCGCAACGATGAGAGATTACGGTAAGTGGGGACAAAAATCAAAGATCAAAGAAGGTCCTGCATCGATGAGAGATTACGGTAAGTGGGGACAAAGATCAAAGATCAAAGAAGGTCCTGCAACGATGAAAGATTACGGTAAGTGGGGACAAAAATCAAAGATCAAAGAAGGTCCTGCATCGATGAGAGATTACGGTAAGTGGGGACAAAGATCAAAGATCATAGATCAAAGAAGGTCCTGCAACGATGAGAGATTACGGTAAGTGGGGACAAAGATCACAGATCATAGATCAAAGAAGGTCCTGCAACGATGAGAGATTACGGTAAGTGGGGACAAAGATCACAGATCATAGATCAAAGAAGGTCCTGCAACGATGAGAGATTACGGTAAGTGGGGACAAAGATCACAGATCATAGATCAAAGAAGGTCCTGCAACGATGAGAGATTACGGTAAGTGGGGACAAAGATCACAGATCATAGATCAAAGAAGGTCCTGCAACGATGAGAGATTACGGTAAGTGGGGACAAAGATCACAGATCATAGATCAAAGAAGGTCCTGCAACGATGAGAGATTGCGGTAAGTGGGGACAAAGATCAAAGATCAAAGAAGGTCCTGCAACGATGAAAGATTACGGTAAGTGGGGACAAAAATCAAAGATCAAAGAAGGTCCTGCAACGATGAGAGATTACGGTAAGTGGGGACAAAGATCAAAGATCAAAGAAGGAACTGCAACGATGAAAGATTACGGTAAGTGGGGACAAAAATCAAAGATAAAAGAAGGTCCCGCAACGATGAGAGATTACGGTAAGTGGGGACAAAGATCAAAGATCAAAGAAGGTCCTGCAACGATGAAATATTACGGTAAGTGGGGACAAAAATCAAAGATCAAAGAAGGTCCCGCAACGATGAGAGATTACGGTAAGTGGGGACAAAAATCAAAGATCAAAGAAGGTCCTGCATCGATGAGAGATTACGGTAAGTGGGGACAAAGATCAAAGATCAAAGAAGGTCCTGCAACGATGAAAGATTACGGTAAGTGGGGACAAAAATCAAAGATCAAAGAAGGTCCTGCATCGATGAGAGATTACGGTAAGTGGGGACAAAGATCAAAGATCAAAGAAGGTCCTGCAACGATGAAAGATTACGGTAAGTGGGGACAAAAATCAAAGATCAAAGAAGGTCCTGCAACGATGAGAGATTACGGTAAGTGGGGACAAAGATCAAAGATCAAAGAAGGAACTGCAACGATGAAAGATTACGGTAAGTGGGGACAAAAATCAAAGATCAAAGAAGGTCCCGCAACGATGAGAGATTACGGTAAGTGGGGACAAAGATCAAAGATCAAAGAAGGTCCTGCAACGATGAAAGATTACGGTAAGTGGGGACAAAAATCAAAGATCAAAGAAGGTCCCGCAACGATGAGAGATTACGGTAAGTGGGGACAAAAATCAAAGATCAAAGAAGGTCCTGCATCGATGAGAGATTACGGTAAGTGGGGACAAAGATCAAAGATCAAAGAAGGTCCTGCAACGATGAAAGATTACGGTAAGTGGGGACAAAAATCAAAGATCAATGAAGGTCCTGCAACGATGAGAGATTACGGTAAGTGGGGACAAAGATCAAAGATCAAATAAGGAACTGCAACGATGAAAGATTACGGTAAGTGGGGACAAAAATCAAAGATCAAAGAAGATCCCGCAACGATGAGAGATTACGGTAAGTGGGGACAAAGATCAAAGATCAAAGAAGGTCCTGCAACGATGAAAGATTACGGTAAGTGGGGACAAAAATCAAAGATCAAAGAAGGTCCCGCGACGATGAGAGATTACGGTAAGTGGGGACAAAAATCAAAGATCAAAGAAGGTCCTGCATCGATGAGAGATTACGGTAAGTGGGGACAAAGATCAAAGATTAAAGAAGGTCCTGCAACGATGAAAGATTACGGTAAGTGGGGACAAAAATCAAAGATCAAAGAAGGTCCTGCAACGATGAGAGATTACGGTAAGTAGGGACAAAGATCAAAGATCAAAGAAGGAACTGCAACGATGAAAGATTACGGTAAGTGGGGACAAAAATCAAAGATCAAAGAAGGTCCCGCAACGATGAGAGATTACGGTAAGTGGGGACAAAGATCAAAGATCAAAGAAGGTCCTGCAACGATGAAAGATTACGGTAAGTGGGGACAAAAATCAAAGATCAAAGAAGGTCCCGCAACGATGAGAGATTACGGTAAGTGGGGACAAAAATCAAAGATCAAAGAAGGTCCTGCATCGATGAGAGATTACGGTAAGTGGGGACAAAGATCAAAGATCAAAGAAGGTCCTGCAACGATGAAAGATTACGGTAAGTGGGGACAAAAATCAAAGATCAAAGAAGGTCCTGCATCGATGAGAGATTACGGTAAGTGGGGACAAAGATCAAAGATCAAAGAAGGTCCTGCAACGATGAAAGATTACGGTAAGTGGGGACAAAAATCAAAGATCAAAGAAGGTCCTGCAACGATGAGAGATTACGGTAAGTGGGGACAAAGATCAAAGATCAAAGAAGGAACTGCAACGATGAAAGATTGTAAAAATTTTTTTTGTAAAAAGTACAACTTGGTGATCGCGCGTTTCACGCTCGAGAGATTTGCTCAACAGGGAAACCAATAAGCAATGCTATAGACAAACGACAAATGATACGAGCATAGGTGTAATTTATTCAATTTATTTAGTTCTTTCTTAATTTCCTTCACAACAAATGAACAGTAGAGGAGATATGCAATTAATATAGGTTGATGGAGGTCCGTCGCAATATTAGCGAATCGGTTGAAGGCAGCAGGGAAATGGGGGGGGGTATGGGGTGGATAATAATTATAAGTGACGAAGAAGGGTAAGAGGGGATTAATCTCTACAGAATTAAGGAAAAACTTAAAACGAATAGAGAAAATAGGAGGCGTGGCATCAGAAAATCAAAAGTATTACAATTTTCTGAAGCCACACCATAAATCACGCTCGAGTTGAGTGTAATTAGATACTACGAATCTAATTAGTAGATTTTTGAATCTAATTAAGCGAATTTCGAATCGCGCTAGAATTTTCGTTCTAAACGAGTGGGATCACTCAATTTATGTGGTAAGATATATCAATTTAACAAACAGAACTAAAGTTGCACACGGTGATTGCAAGTTTCCTGCTTGTGAGATTAACGTAAAAGTTATTAGTCTATTCATTGAGAACTCATCTTCACCTAACCAACAGTAATATGTAATATAAATATTTTTTATTCATTGAAAAAAATCAATAATATCGCCTCTCACCTCGCTCCCAGACCGTAATTGTTCAGCTTCTTCGGCAATTGCAGCATCCACTCCTCGGCATACGACCGATGACGTCATCGTCGTCTTTATCCTAATATAATTTATAATAATAATAATAATTTCCAATTTATAATAATAATAATTACTATCACTCAGAATCCCGTTGTGGTATTGCATTTCATATCTACAATGATCAAACGATAAAAAATAACTTACAAAAGGCATCTCGCTCTCACGTTGATCTCTCGCATGGACGGACGGTGACGCGGGTCCGCGTGCGGCCAACGACGCGTTGCCGTTTCCGTTCATGGGAACGCGTGCGGGAGGTGGAGCGGGTCCGTATGCATCATCATCCTCTTCCTCCTCCTCCTCGTTATGACCATTCTCGCAGTTGGTAGCCTTAAATAAGCAAGAAATCAATTATTAGAGATCAAAGATCATTACCGTACCTCAAAGGGTAGTAGATCGGCAGGAAACGCGGGGCCAATGACGCGTGAGGGCGGCGCGGCAGTACCGCGAGGAACGCGTCTCGGCGCTTCAGGTTCCGGTTCGGGCGGTGCAGCCGGTCCGTACGAGGAGTCAGACGCGTCGAGAACGCGACGATGCGCAGTCGGAGCGGACGAATGACGAGGCGGTTCGTCGATCGGGAACGATGGATCAACAGAGGGAAGGGTGGGAGCTAACTGGAATGTATTTAGTTCTGTTATGCCCTGACCCAGATGTAATTTTACTCTCCGCTCTCGCCGTGGGCTCGTTGAGGATGAGAATGTCGGGAGCGCCCAGTGACAGTTCGGATAGTGCGACTCTACAAGGTGAAAAGAGTGGAATACGATCATATTAACAGAAATCACTCTTGGCATAACACAATAGTGAGACGAGAAAGTGCCAGGTCATAGCAAGGATGGCAGATGAACTGCTAGCTCCCAATAGACCATCATATGTTATAAATAACAATAATAACAAAAATAATTATTAATCAATACTAATTAGATTTTAATAAGATAGCTAGATTTTTAAGGCGACTCTGAATCGTAAGATTTACTTTCCATTTCCTTCCTCTTCTCTTTTCAAATTCAAACTCTCCTTGCGCTAACCATAATCAATCATAATATCTGCTGTCGGACAGTTTGAAGAAGAGATCACTCGCCACGGATAAGATCGCTCATCTATCACAACAATGAAACGAGAATATAACAGGCCGAAACAATAATCGCCATTTCACATCATATCAAGCTCAATCCTCTCTTTTTCCAAGACATAAATTCATCTATTCTCTTTCTCCATTTATTCTAAACGCTAATGCGGTGTTACATTTGCGCGACGGACGTACGCCGTATTCCCGTAACGGGTGACGGATCAGGCAACGTGAAATTTGAAGCGTTTTCGATCTCGAGTAGAAAACCCTGAAGGTCATAAAATTACTGTAAAAGGTTGCGGTAGTCAACCGTTATTGATACATGGTTACGGTAACTTCTTACCGTATCCCAATTGACAATAAGGGTTTTCCACTTGGGACCCAAAACACTCCAAATCAAAGTTGACGGACACGTGTCCGAATGTAACACGATCTCAAATGACCGTCGCGCAAATGTAACACCGCACAACCGAGTTAAATCTTAAATCATTCACATTAGAAAATCAGGATAATATGATCATGTTGCCGGAAATCACCCTCTACATAACGCCAGTGCGAAACGAGAAAGCGCCTGGTCATAGGAAAGATGGCAGCAGCGCCCATAATGGATGATCAGATATTATAAATAATAATACTTATTCTTATAGATCTTAATAAGAAGATAACAATAAAAAATATTAATTAATAATTAATATTAATTAATATAGGCATCACTAAGATGGCTAGATATTTAAACCGTCTCAGAATCGTCAGAATTTCTTTCCATTTCCTTCCCTTATCTTTTCATATCCCACTCCCTTGCACTAGTAATAATCAATCTTAATATCTATTTGACATTCATTTTCAGCGCCCACACCGGATTGTTTTATATAGTGGGTCGATTTTCGAAATATAGTGGGTTCATTGAGAAAATCGTTATTTTCGCTTAAATTGTAATGTTTCACATAAAACACCCTTATAGGGTAGATCCCGAAAAGGAGCCATATGTGGTATAAATGGTATGTACAGTGTAGCCTAAAAGTCATGGGACGCTTTTTCATTTTTTTATAACTTTTGATCCAGAAAAGAAATCAAGCTGATATTTTCAGTCTATGTGCAGAATTTATCAGGCAATATTGCCATGATGTGTTGGTAAAATTAAATTTGCTCACTTATGCGTAGTGATGACGCTATATAAATACACTTTTTTGAAAATTTACATTTCTTTAGTGAAAGGTCCTGTTCTTCTGAAACATTGTGAGAGTGGAGATCCCCACTAGGGCTGCACAGTCACACAATCCGGAATGACGTCGATTCCGATTTCAAGCTATGGCAGGGTCGCAACTTTGACCCTCAAAATTTATAACTCAGCTTCTAGATGTGCTAACAACCCGTTTTAAGTGCTGAAATGATGCTAGTGGCGAGTAATGTTTATCCCCAGATTATGGTAGTCATAGCTCGTCATTTGCCCTCAGGGCATAAAATAATTTTTTTGGGGAGGACCGATTTTGAGACCCGACCGTTCAGAGGCAGGTCTTCTAAAATTATGGTTCCTGCGCAAGCAGCTTTGAAATATATCATATATTAATTTCCCTTATTTTGGTTTAGTTCCGATTCCTTTCAGACCCGCAGCAAACGTTATGCCGAGGTGTACTCGGTTGTAGCGAGTAAAGATCAAAATACAAAGATCAAAGATCAAAGTTTAGCAATAGTGTAAAAACTTTTGTGACCATCTCAAACATGCATTGGTACTTTGAAACTAAGAGATTTCATCAATAGAGGCCCAGGGGCGAAAGCAGTAAGGAAGAATGCGCAAGAGCGCGCACCGAGTAGACCTCAGCATAACGTGTTCTGCGGGTCTGAAAGGAATCGGAACTAAACCAAAATAAGGGAAATACATATTTCATACAATGCAAAGCTGCATGCGCAGGAACCATAATTTTTTGGAGACTCGCCCTCTGAAAGGTAGGGTCTCAACATCGGTCCTCCCCCAAAAAATTATTTTATGCCCTGAGGGCAAATGACGAGCTATGACTACCATAATCTGGAGATAAACATTACTCGCCACTAGCATCATTTCAGCACTTAAAACGGGTTGTTAGCACATCTAGAAGCTGAGTTATAAATTTTGGGGGTCAAAGTTGCGACCCTGCCACAGCTTGAAATCGGAATCGACGTCATTCCGGATTGTGTGACTGTGCAGCCCTAGTGGGGGTCTCCACTCTCACAATGTTTCAGAAAGACCTTTCACTAAAGAAACGTAAATTTTCAAAAAAAGTGTATTTCGATAGCGTCATCACTACGCATAAGTGAACAAATTTAATTTTACCAACACATCATGGTAATATTGCCTGATAAATTCTGTACATTGACTGAAAATATCAGCTTGATTGCTTTTCTGGATCAAAAGTTATAAAAAATGAAAAAAAAAGCGTCCCATGACTTTTAGGCTACACTGTAGGTCAATGAGGGTATGAAAATGTATGTCTACTTCGCGAAACCCATGTGCGATCACTTACCAAGGATGAGACTGCTCATCTATCACAACAATGAAAAGAGAATGTAACAGGCCGAAACAAAAATCGCCATTTCACATCAGATCTCAGACGGGGCTTGTCAGATGGACGTCCGAACCACGATCGGGGTGCGGCAAGGAATATTGGTGAGTTATGCTTGTGCTTTTGTTTTCATGTAGACGGTACACTGTCCTTGGTTGATTCACAGAGAGGTCATGGTGTGACAGAGAAAAGGGTTGAGCGAAAAAGAGAGAGAGAACGAAAAAGTAAGAGAGCGCGAGCGGTTAAAGTACACCATGCTGTACCATATCGTAAGTTTTCAATGCCCGCTCTGCCTGTGTTGGAGAAACACTGTAATTTCCGTATAATTTTCGATCGATAGTGAAGATATGGGATCTTTAAACGTAGTCTTCAAGTCTTTAGGTGATGGATGGTAGGAGAAGGAGCAGCGAAATAGGATGATGAAGGTCCGTCCTTTAAAGGTAAAAGAGACCATTCAGTGTTACGCTCCCTTTTAGCCGGCCTCCACCCACTTCCTCGAGAACAGTGGCGTTAGATTCATGTCTAGATTGATGTAAAGTTTTTTTTTGCAGAATGGTCTACTTTTGACTAGCTTGTTAAACTGTTGAAATGCGCTGGGACCTATCCCATATCTCGCATTAGTGAAACGCAAAATCACAGCGTAGCCATACATTTTCATACATTCGCAGTTACTGGGTGTTAATTGGCATTGAAAGCATTTATATGAGACCGTTTGCGTAAGACTCGACTAAGTCACAGTCAAAAAATCAAAATTTGTTGTTTGGGGTTCTCAAGGGTGCTGATGACGATGCTCATGTTCATTTTGCACCTAGAGCCACCGCTGAGGCTAGACCACGTCGCTTTGAAATAGCGTTTTTAGTCATTTCTCGTCACACGATGATGCTAAAATTTGGTGACTATCCCCTCCGGGGCAGAATTCGATGGCGATCGCACCTGTCTAATTCATTTTTCGTGAAAAAATTTCAGAAATTTTGAAAAATGGAATTTCTCTTAAAAGGCAAAAGTGTATTTTGCTTGATACACAGATCGGACCGGAATTACTTCAGGACCACATAGAAAAAATTTCAGCCAATTTGCTCCCGCGAAATTCGAGAAAATCAACTTTAAGTGTCGTCATTTTGCCGTTGAAATAAAAGGCAAGTGGCGAGAGAGTGTGGTGGTGTGAGAGAGCAGAGAAAGTTGAAGGGAAGCAACCACTTCCACCCCCCCCCCCTTCCTTCCCATGTCGCCTCACCTGCCTCTCTGCCCTCTCGCACCAACACACTCTCTCGCCTCTTGCCTCCACTTCAACGGAAAAATGACTACGCTTAAAGTTGATTTTCTCGAATTTCGCGGGAGCAAATTGGCTGAAATTTTTTCTACGGGGTCCTGAAGTCATTCCGGTCCGATCTGTGTATCAAGCAAAATACACTTTTGTTTTTAAGAGAAATTCCATTTTTCGAAATTTCTGAAACTTTTTCACGAAAAATGAATTAGACAGGCGTGATCGCCATCGAATTCTGCCCCGGAGGGTATAGTCTGGAAATTTTAGCATCATCGTGTGAAGAGAAATGACTAAAAGTGCTATTTCAACGATACGTCGTCTGTCCTCAACGGTGGATATAGGTGCAAAATGAACATGAGCATCGTCATCAGCACCCTTGAGAACCCCAATCAACAAATTTTAATTTTTTGACTGTGCCAGATTTCACTGATATTAGTCGATTCTTACGCAAACGGCCTCATATATCATGTATTATTAAGATTATCTTTTGCACCACTTTATTATAAGAACTTTTTCTTCCGATTAGGTTTTTATGTCAGCTGGTAATAGGTCGAATAGCTAATTTATCGGTTTTCAAAATGAGGTCAGGTTTTTCGATTTTTGACAATTCTTGGCTCAAACTGCGGTCAGGCAATACTTTTCGATCTACGCCAGCAGGTTCTTCATTAGGGTTCTCGAAAGAGTCCGACACGATCGGACTCATTCATACCGATCTATCGGCAGGAAACGCGGGACCAATGACGCGCGAGGGCGGCGCGGCTGGACCGCGAGGAACGCGTCTCGGCGCTTCAGGTTCCGGTTCGGGCTGTGCAGCCGGTCCGTAGGAGGAGTCAGACGCGTCGAGAACGCGACGATGCGCAGTCGGAGCGGACGAATGACGACGCGGTTCGTCGATTGGGAACGATGGACCAACAGAGGGAAGGGTGGGAGCGAGCAGGAATGTAGTTCTGTTGTACTCCGACCCAGATATAATATTACTCTCCGCTCTGGCCATACTCTCTGATGCAGACAAAAAGCGAGAGAACTTTGATGTACTAGCCCAAAATTCTTATGCGCCAGGCTATATGGTTTTCGCAATATTCTATCTCTTCTCACGCATAATCATTACAATTTAGTATTAATAAAACATAATTTAAAATGCTTTCACTACCAATTAACATGTTCTGACCATACTCTTCTCACACATATACATTATAATATTATATAGTATGAGTGAGTCCGATCGTGTCGGACTCTTTCGAGAACCCTAATGAAGAACCTGCTGGCATAGATCGAAAAGTATTGCCTGACCGCAGTTTGAGCCAAGAATTGTCAAAAATCGAAAAACCTGACCTCATTTTGAAAACCGATAAACTAGCTATTCGACCTATTACCAGCTGACATAAAAACCTAATCGGAAGAAAAAAAGTTGTTATAATAATGTGATGTAAAAGATAATATTAATAATACATGATATATAAATGCTTTCAATGCCAATTAACACCCAGTAACTGCGAATGTATGAAAATGTATGGCTACGCTGTGATTTTGCGTTTCACTAATGCGAGATATGGGATAGGTCCCAGCGCATATCAATAGTTTAACCAGCTAGTCAAAAGTAGACCATTCTGCAAAAAAAAACTTTACATCAATCTAGACATGAATCTAACGCTCCTGTTCTCGAGGAAGTGGGTGGGGGCCGGCTAAAAGGGAGCGTAACACTGAATGGTCTCTTTGACACGTAATGCTCTCTCGTTGTTAGAGAACAGAGAAATAGTGTGCGCAATGAAGAGACCATTGAGAAAGGTAACGCTCCCTTTAAAGGTCGGACCTTCATCATCCTATTTCGCTGCTCCTTCTCCTACCATCCATCACCTAAAGACTTGAAGACTACGTTTAAAGATCCCATATCTTCACTATCGATCGAAAATTATACGGAAATTACAGTGTTTCTCCAACACAGGCAGAGCGGGCATTGAAAACTTACGATATGGTACAGCATGGTGTACTTTAACCGCCCGCGCTCTCTTACTTTTTCGTTCTCTCTCTCTCTTTTTCGCTCAACCCTTTTCTCTGTCACACCATGACCTCTCTGTGAATCAACCAAGGACAGTGTACCGTCTACATGAAAACAAAAGCACAAGCATAACTCACCAATATTCCTTGCCGCACCCCGATCGTGGTTCGGACGTCCATCTGACAAGCCCCGTCTGAGATCTGATGTGAAATGGCGATTTTTGTTTCGGCCTGTTACATTCTCTTTTCATTGTTGTGATAGATGAGCAGTCTCATCCTTGGTAAGTGATCGCACATGGGTTTCGCGAAGTAGACATACATTTTCATACCCTCATTGACCTACAGTGTAGCCTAAAAGTCATGGGACGCTTTTTTTCATTTTTTATAACTTTTGATCCAGAAAAGCAATCAAGCTGATATTTTCAGTCAATGTACAGAATTTATCAGGCAATATTACCATGATGTGTTGGTAAAATTAAATTTGTTCACTTATGCGTAGTGATGACGCTATCGAAATACACTTTTTTGAAAATTTACGTTTCTTTAGTGAAAGGTCCTGTTCTTCTGCAACATTGTGAGAGTGGATACCCCCACTAGGGCTGCACAGTCACACAATGCGGAATGACGTCGATTCCGATTTCAAGCTGTAGCAGGGTCGCAACTTTGACCCCTAAAATTTATAACTCAGCTTCTAGATGTGCTAACAACCCGTTTTAAGTGCTGAAATGATGCTAGTGGCGAGTAATGTTTATCCCCAGATTATGGTAGTCATTGCTCGTCATGGGAATAAAATTTTTTTTTTGGGGAGGACCGATTTTGAGACCCGACCGTTCAGAGGGCGGGTCTTCTAAAATTAAATTTTACCAACACATCATGGTAATATTGTCTGATAAATTCTGCACATAGACTGAAAATATCAGCTTGATTTCTTTTCTGGATCAAAAGTTATAAAAAAATGAAAAAGCGTCCCATGACTTTTAGGCTACACTGTACATACCATTTATACCACATATGGCTCCTTTTCGGGATCTACCCTATAAGGGTGTTTTTATGTGAAACATTACAATTTAAGCGAAAATAACGATTTTCTCAATGAACCCACTATATTTCGAAAATCGACCCACTATATAAAACAATCCGGTGTGGGCGCTGAAAATGAATGTCAAATAGATATTAAGATTGATTATTACTAGATAATTTAAGTATTTTTGTTTATATTTATTTATTTTTATTTATTGAGTATTTATCAATGAGGCAAAGGATTAAGGGAGAGAGAGACATGTACGTAAAAATTATGGGAAACGCGGGGCCAATGACGCGTGAGGGCGGCGCGGCTGGACCGCGAGGAACGCGTCTCGGTGCTTCAGGTTCCGGTTCGGGCGGTGCGGCCGGTCCGTACGAGGAGTCAGACGCGTCGAGAACGCGACGATGCGCTGTCGGAGCGGACGAATGACGACGCGGTTCGTCGATCGGGAACGATGGACCAACAGAGGGAAGGGTGGGAGCGAGCTGGAATGTAGTTCTGTTATGCCCTGACCCAGATGTCTCTCCGCCCTGGCCATACTCTCTGACGCATACAAAGAAAGCGAGTGAACTTGATGTACTACAATAAAATTAACTCTAAAATAAAAACTATTCGGTCAAAATTCATTCAAAAATTAAATTTTGCATTTTAATTCCCAGCGACAATGGTTGCCCTCGTATGGTACATTGTAATCCCGGTTCAACAAGTAAAGTAAGAGTCAAAAAATGTAAGGTGAAGGGTACAGAATACTCAACACGCCAACTAGTCCCTCAACGACGAGATGTCACCCATCTAGAATCTCATATATAAGTTCCAGATTGATCCTCAGGTACGGGATACGGTAGATTACTGTAGATTACTTATACTACTGTAGAGTACTGTATATTGCTTATACTACGGTAGATTACTGTAGATTACTTATATTGTGATAGAAAACTGTAGATTGGTGATACTAGGTCAGGTTACTGTAGATGGCTGATCCTACGGTAGATTACTGTAGGTGCGGGCTGCTCATTCTCTGTGATGCTATCGTATCTCTAGCGATAGTATGATCGATTAGACTAATGTATAACATTGATTTATTTGTACGGCTTCAGCAGATCGGTAGGAAACGCGGGGCCAATGACGAGCGAAGGCGGCGCGGCTGGACCGCGAGGAACGCGTCTCGGCGCTTCAGGTTCCGGCTCGGGCGGTGCAGCCGGTCCGTACGAGGAGTCAGACGCGTCGAGAACGCGACGATGCGCAGTCGGAGCGGACGAATGATGACGCGGTTCGTCGATCGGGAACGATGGACCAACAGAGGGAAGGGTGGGAGCGAGCTGAAATGTATTACGGTTTGCATTCTTTTCGCAACTCTTCCTATCGTCATCACTATCATCAGTCTCCCCATAGTTCTTTGTATATAATAAAGCTGTAGTGCTCATCAGAAAGCGTAATAGGCGACAACAAAATTTCGTGGGTACCATAGGTCGAAAAGTATGTTCCACCCAATGGGTTTCATAAATTTCAATAACTAATTTCGATTTCGACTCATTTCTTGAACGGAGAAAATTGCCATCGAGCTAAATTTACTCACCACTCTTGCACTTCTCTCTCGCAGACAAAGAACGCGAGAGAGCGTGGCTAGAGCGGAGAGTTTTAAATTAGCTCGGTCCCAAAATCTCGTATGGCAGTATATGTATATTGACCGTATAAAATACACTTGTTTATTTGGCACGAGAGTAGCCAGCCACAGCCACAAAGTGTTTATAATTTTTTAGAGAGAGCACAAGTGAGTGAGTAGGTAGATCAGAGAGAGCGAGGAAAGGGAGGAAAAGTGGGATGAAATCGATAGAACATTTCTCTGTTTAGCAGCTAGTGCCAAGGCAATTACGCAAGTACATTTTATACGGACAATATAAGCTATTTTTTCGCCAACAAAACTGAAGCGAATTGTCAACAAATAATCAGTGTTCATACATAGTGCACACCAGCGACTCCAAATCACCTGCTCGCACTTCTCATACTCTATCATACTCTTCTCACACATAATCATTACAATATAATAATAATAATAATACGATTACGATTTTTTTACGATTAAAACACATTTATCAAGAGTAGGACTCTGATGTGCATGGGGAAAAGCTCTTCTTACTTCCGACAGTCCCAGACCACCGACGTTGATCTTCATATGCACGTCTTCGATTTCACAAATCCGAGAAGATCGGCAGGCAGTTTGGAGATGACCGAAGAAGTTGGCTTCCCATGATTGGGTCTCACTGCCACGGTGACCCAATCCGGCTTGGCAGGGATTCTTGATGCTCAGAGCAAAATGAACGGGCGACCGCTAAAGATGACTGACGCAAACGAGAATGGTACAAATACTTAATAAATATAAATAAATAAATATAAACACAAATACTTAAATTATCATAGAAATCGGATGGTTCGATCAACACGCCAATGAGGCCCTCAACGGAGAGATGTCGCCCATCGAGTATCTCATATCCAAGCAGAGTGAGGAATGACCCACTACAAACAGCTCTTTTTCTGGGTCGACCAACAATATAAAGTTCATTTTTTGTGTGAAAGATTACAATTTAAGCGAAAAGAACTTTTTTTTCTAAATCGACCCACTATATAAAAATAATTCTGTGAGGGCATCGAAAATGTATGATTTGAGATCAAAGATCATCATCATGCTTACCGTACCGCAAAAGGCAGTAGATCGGCAGGAAACGCGGGACCAATGACGCGCGAGGGCGGCGCGGCTGGACCGCGAGGAACGCGTCTCGGTGCTTCAGGTTCCGGTTCGGGCGGTGCGGCCGGTCCGTACGAGGAGTCAGACGCGTCGAGAACGCGACGATGCGCTGTCGGAGCGGACGAATGACGACGCGGTTCGTCGATCGGGAACGATGGACCAACAGAGGGAAGGGTGGGAGCGAGCTGGAATATATTACGGTTTGCATTCATTTCGCAACTCTTCCTATCGTCATCACTATCATCAGTCTCCCCATGGTATATAATAAAGCTGTAGTTCTCATCAGAAAGCGTAATTCGTGACAACAAAATTTCGTGAGTTTCATAAAATTCAATAACCAATTTCGATTCGTTTCTTAAACCTTACTTCCTGACAAAGCACTATATCAACAAACAATCAGTGTTCATAGCGCGCACTAGCGACGCCAAATCACCTGCTCGCACTTCTCGTACTCTATCATACTCTTTTCTCACGCATAATCATTATAACATTATATTTATAATACATTATAATATTATTATAACGCAATCGCTGGCAATTAACACCCAGTGACGAAACGATTCCCGATCAGAAGTTCAAAGCCCAAAGATCAAATATTTAAAATTCAAATTTGCTAAACTATTATTTAGATAGACTAACAGTGATAAAAAGCCTAGAGAAACGTGATCGGTGTTTCGGCCCAAACCTCATCATCTTCATCATCATCAGCGAGGGGATCGAAACCCGGCGGAAGCGAGGGACCTGATAGATGACATTTATTATTTCATTTATTTAATTATTTATTTAATTTTATTTATTTATCAATTTATAAAGATGTTTCAACAAGTAAAATAGGAATGAAATGAAGATGAAAAGTAAGGCAGAGCGTACCGACTACGCTATGATTTCGCGTTTCACTAACGCGAGATATGGGATAGGTTTGCAGCGCATTTCAATGAGATAGAGCCTTGTATACATTTTCGTGAGCTTATTTTTTACAGTGGGCCGATTTTTGAAAACTGGACCATTTTCTCTTATTTCATCGATTTTTATGGCGTCTTCTCGTCATTTAATTGGGCTTTCAGCAAAAATAAAATTATATGCATTTACAAAACGTTCGGAAAAACCTCCCGAATTTAGGCGAAAATTTTGGAGTGCGTTTTTCTCAACGGTGGAGAAGTTTACTATATTCGGCATTTGCGCGATGTATGCAAAACTTTTGTAATTCTATAATAGCACCCTGCAGTATTCGTGTATGAGTGGTAGTATGTAAGAAGATATGACGGATGGTTGCTCACGTATGGAGTCGAAAAATCACTGAATTCATATTAAAGACTGAAAAAAAACATGCGGTCGATATCAATCAATAATCTGACGTAAAAGGAGTATTCCGTAAGGAAATTCTCGAAGCTTTCGGAGAAACGCTCTAAGAAGGAGATCTTGATATCGATTGATCAGCTACCATTACCGATTGATTTCCCAGCAATTTTTTTGTCCCTATTTTCACTTACCGGTTGTAGAGTATACTATATTTATATTGTTTGTTTATTTTCTTTCATATCCCGTTTTCGCCCAATTTTGGCTATGATTATGATTTTTTTCTTACAGTAATTCAGTTGTTCTTCCCTGATGCGTTACAAGTTTACTCTTGTTATCGATTGATTGTTGAAGCCTACCGTACTTTGTCCCGAAAGGAATAAGAATTATCGATTTATTGATTTATTAGCGACATCCTCAACATATTAGATATACTGATACTACGGATAGACGATAGATATGTGTGTACGAAATGATTAGAGATGAATGAACTGGGCTATATATGAGGAGGAGGAGGATAATAATGAGGATGAAAGAGAAGGTGAGAATTGTAAAATCCGGGATAAGAGTAGATCAGGGAAAGGTGAACAAAACAAAGAAATCAATCGATAAACTATAAACTAAACTAAACGTGCGGTGGGCGAATAATTTTGTACGAAATGGACAACGATTACGATTATATGATACGATATCTGCTATATGATGATACTGTAACGCAAGACGAAAATGGAAAAAAGGGACTAGGACTACGAGAGACTGGCTTATCAAGCTATGTCGTTACTAGTTTGACTGATCATTAAATCGATTATTGATTGATTGATTAGCTCGATAGGCATAGTATAGTCTGACCAAAAAAGTGTGATACATCTTTGTTGAATCTCTCTATGTAATACTGTATACTGGACACGCACAAAACAAAAGGATTGGTGAGGATGGAAAAGGGGAGGATTATTGATTGGATATATCATGAATGAATATCGATTGATTATTGATTTACCGTGAAAGGATATAATAGAGAACAATGATAAGAGGTAGGATACAGCGAAGAAGAGATAAAGGGAGAAATGAGTTGATGGAAACGGTTATAACAATAGGGGGTTAGGGATGGGCCACGCCCACTGATAGAGTCCGCCCACTAATAAGGTCAACCAATCCAGAGAGGCCGGTTAGAGGAACTTTTGCGAGTTCGAATTACCAAAGCGGGAGCTGAGATGGCCGCACTTCTCTTTGATCTCCGTGGTGGAGGCCGATTTGAAGCCACGAACCTTAAATCAAATTATCGATTATTGAATTATTCATTGATTGATAAATTCATAGCGGCCCTAATCACTTATCGTCGGTGGTCGCAATTGCGTGATCGATTATATTAGATTTCCATTGGATATATAGCAAACATTGCATCAAAATAATTCAATGAAAATGGCTAATCTTTAGATAGCTAAACTCGAAATCAACCGGTCAACCACAAAACAAACATGGTTGTAGAAATGATTTAAACAAAATATTTTTTAAATAATAAATTCTCACCTGCATGTCCTTCTCCCTGTCGAACGGCCTCCTCTCGGGCGCTCGACCTCAAAAGACCTCAAAAGGCAGTAGATCGGCAGGAAACGCGGGACCAATGACGCGGCGCGGCTGGACCAACGAGGAACGCGTCTCGGCGCTTCAGATTCCGGTTCGGGCGGTGCAGCCGGTCCGTACGAGGAGTCAGACGCGTCGAGAACGCGACGATGCGCAGTCGGAACTGATGAATGACGACGCGGTTCGTCGGTTGGGAATGATAGACCAAAAGAGGGAAGGGTGGGAGCGAGCTGGAATGTATTTTTTCTCTCTCTCTTGTATCCTAATCCACCTTCTGAATTGTTTTTTTTTGCATATTGAGTGGAAAGGAAGTACATTTTATACGGACAATATATGCTAAATGGTTTTCGCGGCAAGAATCTAAACTCTGGTATTTTGCCACTTAAAGTCTACTTAAACTTTCCCACTTTAAGTAGACTAAGTAAACTTAAAGTGAGACGTAAGTCTACTTAAAGTGGTGTGGTATACTGTAATGCATTTCGTCAAATGTTCTTTCACTTAAAGTTTACTTAAAGTCTACTTAAAGTCTGTGACGTAGTTTAAGTAGACTTTAAGTGGCAAAATACCAGAGAAGACACGGAGTATCAAGAAACAATCATTGTCAGTGTTCATAGCGCACAGCAGCCACGCCAAATCACCTGCTCGCACTTCTCATACTCTATCATACTCTTCTCACGCTTGATCATTATAATATTATATTAATATAATACATAGTATGCTTTCACTGCCAATTAACATCCTCAGACCATACGTCGGGAACCTTAACCACCGGAAATTAAAAACGGGTGGGTGGGACTCATTTTGAGTGAATTTTGGATAATTCATTTTCATTTTTGAGCGAATTTTGCCTAGATCGGGCGGGTCCGGTGCCAAAACCGGGTGGGTTCTTGTCGCTAGCGGCAATGCCGCCATTATAATAATATATAACATTAATGAGTCCGATCGTGTCGGAATCATTCGAGAACCCTAGAGAAGAACCAGCTGACATAACATCCTAATAGATAGAAATAGTTGTTTTACTAATGTAATGCAAAAAATAATATAAATAATACATAATTTGCGCGGCCAATTAATATCCACTGACCATATAGTAGATTATAAAGAAATAATGTTTAAAGCAGGGCTGTGCATTTTACGTTTTACGATTTTACGAATTTTACGATTTTACGACTTTTTTTGTAAAATTTTTACGTCGTAAAATTTTACGAAATGTTAAAAATTTAACGTAACGAAAAAAAATGGCAAAAAAATAATCGGTGAAATTTTTGTCAAGAATTGTCGGAAAATCAATAGTTGGGGATGTATGCATTTTTTCCAAGTGTTTAAGTGTAATTTCTTGCTTATCGTCAGTCCCTTGTATAAGAGAGTCGTTTATCAACATTCACGGAATTCATACGTTGCATCACGTAATACATTTGGGACAATTTCCTTTTTTTGACGCAAAATATTTTACGAAAATTTTACGAATTTTACGAATTTTACGAGAGAAAAAGTCGTAAAATTACGTTTTACGAAAATTTTACGAAAAAGATTTTACGCACAGCCCTGCCCAACAGATCACATGCACAAGAATAAAAAAAATTTTACTAAGTCATTGTATCGCATAAGGAAAGATAAATAAATAAATAAATTTTTAAAAAATGTGAAAGATAGACAATTATATTCGTTATTTATCCAATTGCTACAGTTTTTTAACGCACACAACATTGGTTATAACATATTGATCATAATAACTGGAACCATCAACTAGCGTCATCCATGATCCCTTTGCACAATAGATGATACGATTTGAATCACGCAAATTGAAGATTTGTACATGGTAATAAGACCGACTGATGTTCATCCTGAAAAGATCAAAGATCAAAATTGCATATTATTGATTTACGTCACGGTTTTACACATTACATGGTGACCAAAAATTATGGCCACACCGATCAAATTTTGCGTCCAGACTTTTGCACGACACTGTATATATTTTTACTATACTTCCTAGTCCCGTTATTCAGCGTAACAATAAGGAACAATAATAGGTCGAAAACCATCCCAATGGAATGCAAATAAGAATGTGGAATTCTGCATCATATATAAAGCTAACTATTTTTATGGCCAGAACATCTCGCATTGCGAAAGACAATCAAAATATATTTAACGGACTTTGGCATTACTGCTAACAAAAAGCCACAACTGCGCCACACAACATTTATATTTGCGTGAGCTAAAAAATTGGTCAGTACTTGTGTCATTAAAAATGTCAGTTAAATAATGTTACATAAAATATTCACGTTAGTTCAAAATGTGAAAGAGATGGGAATAGCGGTGCAAAAGGAATGCTGAAGGCGACTTTCCAAATCTGTGGTGCGCGCCTTGGTGTGTTTTTGTAATAATGAGACGATAGTCATTAGACAGAGAGGCACACCTCAGACAGGTTTGGTAGCGCGGCGGAGACTGCGATAAAGACAATCATTGGATGCCATCGCGCACGCACATCCTCTCTAATGAATCCAACCAAACCCTTCTGGCATCCGCCGCGCCCTCTTTATATTATTATCTTTTTTCTAAAACTTCTGCCAGCGGTGGAAAACGATATTTCATTGGTGCCCTGCTATTACAGAGGCTGAACTAACGTGTATTACTTACTGTATATAACTAGAACACGGATCGTAGGTATCAATCAATGCTTCACCATCGTATTCAAATCCCGATGTTACCGGCATTGTATAAAACGGTATACACTCACAACCCGGTGTTTCTGAAATGCTTTTTAATATTTTTTCTGCAATTTAAAGAGATATAAACTAACCTGCTATGTAAAAATGGACGTCACCTTATAATGTTTGACAAATTCTAAAGCTATCAAAATGAACTTTTGCGCGGGGAATGGGTTTTCAAGAAAAAAATAATTGCTAAACATCATAACGTGGTAGAGTAACTCTGCGGGGGGGGGGGGGTTGATGCGCTGTAAACTAAAATTAGTGTAAAACTATCATAGTTAATTCTCTATAGTCTATTTGCTTTCTTGGCCCACAGACAGAAATTACGACTTTCATTTAAAGTAAATATACTTACGACTTTCTGGAGGTCGGACACATACTGCAGATTTGAAATACAATATTCTGTCGTACATAATAAATAACCATGATCCGATTTTATCATCCCATCGAATCTCTGCATCTCTGTCGCATTCGTAAACTGCGTGAGTTCCGTCATGAAGGATTGCACTCAAATGGACATTTGTGTTTTTATGAACCATAATACACTCACAGAATAAAATAACTTAAAGTAATGAAAAAAATCAAGTTTGGATGCTTTACCAATAGGGATATTTTGTGATTTTGCTGTGGGTTTATGGTAAAAAAAAGGCTTTCTATAATACTGTGATATCTTTATATGTATACTTACTCGAGTACAATTTTTCTCTGAAGATTTCAATATTTCCTCTCTTATAACGAAAGTATTTTATTGTAATTTTCGTACAGATCAATGTATTTAGAAGATTTAATAATTCAACTATACTTACCAACACATAAACTATCATCGGTTATTCTAACTAACGATGAATAGCGTTTTGCGCATGCCATTGGACTATTCAACTCAGCTCCGAATAGAATACATTTTGATTTGTTAAATATCACTGCTAGACACTGAAATTTTTGTCTCAATTAAATCAGTTTAAAAATAATTAAAGTAATACATCGGATCGATCGATACACAATAGTGTACAACCAACTTCAGTTTTCATTGTGGAATCAATCAATAAAATATCCTTAGGAATGGAAGATTTTTGACTGATGAAACAGTCACAATCGACAAATATTGATTGCTGAAAATAAGATTAGAATCTAAATAATGTAAAAAAGTACCTGTGTAATAATATAAAGAAGAAGGTAGAGAATAATCGACATTGATTTGAACATCTTTTGGGTGTCTTAAAACCCAAGTCTTTCCTCCACCGTCTTCCCAACCTTATTTTTATTAGACTATCTACGGATTTGGTCTAGGTTTGCGTTGGTTGAGATCATATCTCCTCTGACTTGATCCCTTGATCTTCCTTCATAATCAGACTCTATCGTCATGAAAAGTTGCCCTTTGTCTTATTGTCTGTCTGAAAGGAAAAGGGAAGAATTGTAGTGAGAAGGGTAATTTGTGTAGTCGGAAGACTTCTGAAAGTCATTCAACCCGTTTAGATATCGATTTTTCTCTTCAATAAAATAACAATACTGCAATGACCTTTATGACAGTTGGGGCGGGAATGGATGCCAGTAAATGACTGATTAATCTGCATGCTGAGGTTCTGCACAAGTTCTATACCAGTATCTTAAAGAATTCTCCTTTAATCTTCTTCTGATCAGCTATTGAAGATATTCTTTAGAATGAAGGCTGCTACACTTGATTCTCTTCGAATAGAATACTTCTTCAATCAGAGATTAGAGAGAAGGATAGGGACAGATATGATACTGTCGCTTCGTAATTCTGACATAAAATGTTCAATGTTCCGTTTTACACCTATCGGGTTCGAAGCCACTGACAAGGGAAGTCTTTTATGTCTCAGTGAGACTTTTGAATAAGAGTATTTTTCCTCGATAGGTATAGGCTAAATAAGATGGGAGCCAAAAAATTAGCTGCTGCCATGCAAAACCGCGGCAATGCCGCCATTATAATAATATATAACATTAATGAGTCCGATCATGTCGGAATCATTCGAGAACCGTAGAGAAGAACCAGCTGACATAATATCCTAATCGATAGAAATAGTTGTTATACTAATGTAATGTAAAAAATAATATAAATAATACATAATTTACGCGGCCAATTAATATCCACTGACCATATAATAGATTATAAAGAAATAATGTTTAAAACAGGGCTGTGCATTTTACGTTTTATGATTTTACGAATTTTACGATTTTACGACTTTTTTCGTAAAATTTTTACGTCGTAAAATTTTACGAAATGTTAAAAATTTAACGTAACGAAAAAAAATGGCAAAAAAATAATCGGTGAAATTTTTGTCAAGAATTGTCGGAAAATCAATAGTTGGGGATGTAGGCATTTTTTTCCAAGTGTTTAAGTGTAATTTCTTGCTTATCGTCAGTCCCTTGTATAAGAGAGTCGTTTATCAACATTCAAGGAATTCATATGTTACATCACGTAATACATTTGGGACAATTTCTTATAATTTTGACGTAAAATATTTTACGAAAATTTTACGAATTTTACGAGAGAAAAAATCGTAAAATTACGTTTTACGAAAATTTTACGAAAAAGATATAACGCACAGCACTGCCCAACAGGTCACATGCACAAGAATAAAAAAAAAATTTACTAAGTCATTGTATCGCATAAGGAAAGATAAATAAATAAATAAATTTTTAAAAAATGTGAAAGATAGACAATTATATTCGTTATTTATCCAATTGCTACAGTTTTTTAACGCACACAGCATTGGTTATAACATATTGATCATAATAACTGGAACCATCAACTAGCGTCATCCATGATCCCATTGCACAATAGATGATACGATTTGAATCACGCAAATTGAAGATTTGTAAATAGTAATAAGACCGACTGATGTTCATCCTGAAAAGATCAAAGATCAAAATTGCATATTATTGATTTACGTCACGGTTTTATACATTACATGGTGACCAAAAATTATGGCCACACCGATCAAATTTTGCGTCCAGACTTTTGCAAGGCACAGTTTACAGTTTAACGACCTTTATCAAGCACAGAACCTTAGGGGAGGGAATGGTTGCCACTAAACGACTGATTAGTCTGGGCGTGCTGAGGTCCCATACAAAAGGTACTTCCATCTTAAATAATTCATCATTCATCTTCTTGTGATCAGCTACTGAAGACGTTATTCAAAATCAAAGCCGCTACACTTGATCCTTTTCGAATAGTGAATCATGAAAGAGAAATAAAACAAAATAGATAGAGGTAACCCACGAAGTCCTCGCTCAATACTTCGTCAGCAATTGCTTGCACGGCACTGTATATATTTTTACAATACTTCCTAGTCCCGTTATTCAGCGTAACAATAAAGAACAATAATAGGTCGAACATCATCCCAATGGAATGCAAATAAGAATGTGGAATTCTGCGTCATATATAAAGCTAACTATTTTTATGGCCAGAACATCTCGCATTGCGAAAGACAATCAAAATATATTTAAAGGACTTTGGCATTACTGCTAACAAAAAGCCACAACTGCGCCACACAACATTTATATTTGCGTGAGCTAAAAAAATTGGTCAGTACTTGTGTCATTAAAAATGTCAGTTAAATAATGTTAAAGGGATAGTGACCTCACTCAATGGCCTCTTCATTGCGCACACTATTTCTCTGATCTCTAACAACGAGAGAGCATAGACCGTTGAAGAAGAGACTGTTGACAAAGGTGTCAGCCCCTTTAAATAAAATATTACTTACTGTATATAACTAGAACACGGCTCGTAGGTATCAATCAATGCTTCACCATCGTATTCAAATCCCGATGTTACTGGCATTGTATAAAACGGTATACACTCACAACCCGGTGTTTCTGAAATGCTTTTTAATATTTTTTCTGCAATTTAAAGAGATATAAACTAACCTGCTACGTATAAATGGACGTCACCTTATAATGTTTGACAAGTTCTAAAGCTATCAAAATGAACTTTAGCGTGGGGAATGGGTTTTCAAGAAAAAAATAATTGCTAAACTTCATAACGTGATAGAGTAACTCTGCGGGGGGGGGGGGGGTTGATGCGCAGTAAACTAAAATTAGTGTAAAACTATCATAGTTAATTCTCTATAGTCTATTTGCTATCTTGGCCCACAGACAGAAATTACGACTTTCATTTAAAGTAAATATACTTACGACTTTCTGGAGGTCGGACACATACTGCAGATTTGAAATACAATATTCTGTCATACATAGTAAATAACCATGATCCGATTTTATCATCCCATCGAATCTCTGCATCTCTGTCGCATTCGTAAACTGCGTGAGTTCCGTCATGAAGGATTGCACTCAAATGGACATTTGTGTTTTTATGAGCCATAATACACTCACAGAATAAAATAACTTAAAGTAATGAAAAAAATCAAGTTTGGATGCTTTACCAATAGGGATATTTTGTGATTTTGCTGTGGGTTTATGGTACGTTCACTGTTCCTACTTCAAAAAAGGCTTTCTATAATACTGTGATATCTTTATATACTTACTCGAGTACAATTTTTCTCTGTCCTTGTGGATAGTTCCCACATACTTTCTCATCTCCAAGTACTGGTGCGTGAGATACATCTGAGGCTGTGAAGCAAGGACCAGGGGAGAAATCAAGATCAACGGGTATTTGGGGCTTTTCTAAAGATTTCAATATTTCCTCTCTTATAACGAAAGTATTTTATTGTAATTTTCGTACAGATCAATGTATTTAGAAGATTTAATAATTCAACTATACTTACCAACACATAAACTATCATCGGTTATTCTAACTAACGATGAATAGCGTTTTGCGCATGCCATTGGACTATTCAACTCAGCTCCGAATAGAATACATTTTGATTTGTTAAATATCACTGCTAGACACTGAAATTTTTGTCTCAATTAAATCAGTTTAAAAATAATTAAAGTAATACATCGGATCGATCGATACACAATAGTGTACAACCAACTTCAGTTTTCATTGTGGAATCAATCAATAAAATATCCTTAGGAATGGAAGATTTTTGACTGATGAAACAGTCACAATCGACAAATATTGATTGCTGAAAATAAGTTTAGGATCTACATAATGTAAAAAAGTACCTGTGTAATAATACAAAGAAGAAGGTAGAGAATAATCGACATTGATTTGAACATCTTTTGGGTGTCTTAAAACCAAGTCTTTCCTCCACCGTCTTCCCAACCTTATATTTATTAGACTATCTACGAATTTGGTCTAGGTTTGCCTTGGTTGAGATCATATCTCCTCTGACTTGATCCCTTGATCTTCCTTCATAATCATATTCTATCGTCATGAAAAGTTGCCCTTTGTCTTATTGTCTGTCTGAAAGGAAAAGGGTAAGAATTGTAGTGAGAAGAGTAATTTGTGTAGTCGGAAGACTTCTGAAAGTCATTCAACCCGTTTAGATATCGATTTTTCTCTGCAATAAAATAACAATACTGCAATGACCTTTATGACAGTTGGGGCGGGAATGGATGCCAGTAAATGATTAATTAATCTGCATGCTGAGGTTCTGCACAAGTTCTATACCAGTATCTTAAAGAATTCTCCTTTAATCTTCTTCTGATCAGCTATTGAAGATATTCTTCAGAATCAAGGCCGCTACACTTGATTCTCTTCGAATAGAATACTTCTTCAATCGAAGATTAGAGAGAAGGATAGGGACAGATATGATACTGTCGCTTCGTAATTCTGATATAAAATGTTAAATGTTCCGTTTTACACCTATCGGGTTCGAAGCCACTGAGTATGTTCCGCCCAAAACTAGATCTGCCGCCCAAATAAAACGAAAGAATACAATGGAGAGCATACACATAATTTTGTCTATTTTTATTTTCTCAACTTTTGAAGGAAAGCGTGAGATTTCGCGGTGAAGATCAAGGATCTCTCCGGAGGACAGAAGAGCAGGTATTGCAATTTGGCTATATTTATATTTATGTAATTATATTTTTATTATTTATATGATAATCTATTATGGGATCTGATGTGAAATGGCGATCTGTTATTTAGGCCTGTTACATTCTCGTTTCATTGTTGTAATAGATGAGAGATGTTATCCATGGCAAGTGATCTGTGTTGTGTGCTGAAGTTAGTAGATATTATTATTGATTATAATTAGCACAAGGAGAGTTAGGATTTGAAAAGCGAAGGGGAAGGAAATGGAAAGAAAATCGATTGATTCAAAGTCGCCTTGAATATCTAGCCATCTAATTAGTTTATATTAATAGATTACGCTCTTTCTGGTCTTCATTATTATATATAATATATGAGAGGAATCGCGAGAAAATCGACCGTTCCGGAGGGTCCGCGGACATAGAAATTTCGACCCCCTGAAAAATTCAGATTAAGTACTTTGAACGATGCTCTATCGAACTGCGTTGGCCGAATTTGCATATCTGCTCTCATTTTCGAGTAGCGGTAGGTCAAAGTTGGCAGGTACGGTATTTTTGGCTCGAGTGTGCGTCAGAAAAATGATCATAACTCCGTTCAAAATAATGATAGACAATTTTTCAAAAAAAGCATCGAAAGAGGAGATCTTGGGCACTATTTCCCAGTTGATGACGTCATTTTTCGACCATGCGCCGGTGCGGGGCGGTCGGTTTTATGAAAAAGTGACGTAACTTTCCTAATCGGAAAAAGTGCACTTTTCTTCTATGCGCGTTTTGTTGCACCCATATGTGTCTAAAAATGACCCAAGTTTCAGAGGATTTCCGAAATGGAAAAAAAAAAGCGTTGATTTTAGTGACGCGACCTCGGCTTATTCCTTTATTTAGTGACGCGACCTCGGCTTATTCCTTTATCAAGAAACAGCAAAGGAGCTAAAATGACTCAAAAACATCCGAAAAAACATTACGAGCTCAAAATACCCATATATGACAGTTATTTGAAACACAAAATCACCAAGTTTCGAAAAATTTGAGAAAACCATATTTTGCTTTTCCACGTGGAAAAAACGTTTCAGTAATGTTAATTAATCTTTATAATATTTCTTATAATGTTTTTCAACATTTATGTTTTTGGAAGTGAAGGCCTACCTGCTCTTAGAGCCGAGATTTCCGCCATCGAGATTACACGCGCGCGCCCCAACTCCGCGCGACTCACGGAGGGTAACGGGTACGAATTCTTTCTCATCCGTATCCGGGCGGTTTTTATCCGTATCCGTGAAAAAGTATGTACGTGTATATGCTATTTCACGGTCGCAGTGATAAATCTTTAATCCCTTCCCCCAATCACTTTTCGCATTTCGTTTACAATCGTTTAGGTCTAGATCGACGCAAAAACACTTAAATTATTGCGCGTAACTGGGAACAGCGAACAAAATAGTCGAAATAGAATTGAAAAGGCTAGAGACTTGCGAGTGTTTTATACTTTTAGCGCGGGAAGAGCATTTCGCTAGCGCGGAAGGTCGCTGCGCGTCCATCCGCCTCAATTACCCTTTGAAAAGAGTTGCCATAAAATGAACGTTTTCCAGCTCAGAATGACTCAAAACAACTTGTTTCATCATTCTTAGCACGAAAAACTCCTTGGAACACGTTTTCTGTGTCTGTAAAAATCAGCAAATGATTTGGATCGAACCGGGGTTCGAACCCGCTCGGTGTTTTTAGAGCGGTACCTCTTTACATCGATGCCTCGAATGATTTTACTTATTTTATTTATTTATTTATCGTACACCGCAAGGGTGTTTCAACAACTACAAAGTGTTCGAGTGCAAAACAAATATGTGAAAGAATAAAATTATTAAAAGAGAGGTGGATGGGGATGGGGGGAAGGTGCGAGATCAATTGATTTACTAAACATAGTAATAGTAATAGTAACATAGTAACATGATACAACGGATGTCTTTGTAATATGTTATCTCAGTGTTAATTGTTTTGAATTATGACTTATTTCTCTAATAAATGTATCTTATCTAACATTAGTTTTGACATTGTACTTCATCATTCCTTGAAGAGAGAGAAAGAGAGAGAGAGAGAGAGAGAGAGAGAGAGAGAGAGAGAGAGAGAGAGAGAGAGCGAGGAAGGTTTGGGGGGGGGGGGGGGGGGGGGGGCTCACACTCGTTCTTTGTTGTTCAAATGGAACTCTGTTCGCTCAGTTTTCTAACATCTCCATTTCGTGTAGTTGCCAGATCTTAGTCTAACTTCTCCTTTTTTCTCTCCCTGTCTGTTCACGAAAGAGCGTGTGGGAGTGAGAGAGCGGATGATGAGCAGTCGCGCGGAGTTGGGGCGCGCGCGTGTAATCTCGATGGCGGAAATCTCGGCTCTAAGAGCAGGTAGGCCTTCACTTCCAAAAACATAAATGTTCAAAAACATTATAAAAAATATTATAAAGATTAATTAACATTACTGAAACGTTTTTTCCACGTGGAAAAGCAAAATATGGTTTTTTTCAAATTTTTCGGAACTTGGTGATTTTGTGTTTCAAATAACTGTCATATATGGGTATTTTGAGCTCGTAATGTTTTTTCGGATGTTTTTGAGTCATTTTAGCTCCTTTGCTGTTTCTTGATAAAGGAATAAGCCGAGGTCGCGTCACTAAATAAAGGAATAAGCCGAGGTCGCGTCACTAAAATCAACGCTTTTTTTCCATTTCGGAAATCCTCAGAAACTTGGGTCATTTTTAGACACATATGGGTGCAACAAAATGCGCATAGAAGAAAAGTGCACTTTTTCCGATTAGGAAAGTTAAGTCACTTTTTCATAAACCCGACCGCCCCGCACCGGCGCATGGTCGAAAAATGACGTCATCAACTGGGAAATGGTGCCCAAGATCTCCTCTTTCGATGCTTTTTTTGAAAAATTGTCTATCATTATTTTGAACGGAGTTATGATCATTTTTCTGACGCACACTCGAGCCAAAAATACCGTACCTGCCAACTTTGACCTACCGCTACTCGAAAATGAGAGCAGATATGCAAATTCGGCCAACGCAGTTCGATAGAGCATCGTTCAAAGTACTTAATCTGAATTTTTCAGGGGGTCGAAATTTCTATGTCCGGGGGGTGGTCGAACCTCTGGCGATTCCTCTCATATGATGGTCTATTATTGGAGATGATCCTTCTGTGCTCCTTGCAGCTAACCTGGTACTTTCTCGTCTCACTCTTGCCTTATATCAAGTGTGATTTCTATTAATATGATTCCTTTCGATTATCACCATTACAGAGGCGCACTATCCGAACTGTCACTGGGCGCTCCCGACATTCTCATCCTCGACGAGCCTACGAATAACCTCGATATTGGTGGGTTACGGTATCTATCAAATGAAAAAAATCAATTAAATATTTACAAATCAATCGATATTCTTGCTTTTATTCAGAATTAGTTGACACGTTAGTGTCTTTGAACAAAATCAATAAAATGTTTACAAATCAATCGATATTCTTGTTTATATTCAGAATTAGTTGACACATTGGAGTCTTTGAGAAATCAATAAAATGTTTACAAGTCAATCGATATTCTTGCTTATATTCAGAATAATAATTGGTTGAAACGTTGGAATCTTGGAAAAATCAATAAAATATTTCAAAATCGATCGATAATCAATTGTAGAATCGATTGACGCTCTGGCGACAGCGATTGAGTTGGTGGATTATCGATTAATTAGTCAAAGATTACATCTGGATTATTGATTGTTCATATTTTATTAATGACTGTGTGGTTTTGGGTATTGAAAAATAAAATACAATAACACAATGAGGTAGTAAGGATAAATTAACAAAGGATGATGAAAACTATGAGATGAGAAAGAATACTATTACTAAAACATTCGGATAAAATTTATTTTTTAAAGACATGTTTTTTAAATTTTTTTTCTGAATGTCAGGTAATCAATAAATCAATATCAGGGTATCGCCGAGATCGATGGCGACTTTGACGACTACCGTAAGGAGATTCTCGAAGCACTCGGAGAAACGCTCTAAGAAGGAGATCTTGATATCGATTGATCAGCTACCATTATTGATTGATTTCCCCAGCAATTTTCTGTTCCTATTTTCACTTACCGGTTGCTAGAGTATACTATATTTATATTGTTTTTTTTATATCTCGTTTTCGACGATGATTTTTCTTACCGTAGTTCCGTTGTTCCCTGATGCGTTGCAAGTATACTCTTGTTATCGATTGATTGTTGACACCTACCGTACTTTTGTACCAAAAGGAATAAGAATTATCGATTTATTGATTTATTAGCGACATCCTCAACATATTAGATATACTACGGATAGACGATAGATATGTGTGTACGAAACGATTAGAGATGAATGAACTGGGCTATATATGAGGAGGAGGATAATAATGAGGATGAAAGAGAAGATGAGAATTGTAAAATCCAGGATAAGAGTAGATCAGGGAAAGATGAACAAAACAAACAAATCAATCGATAAACTATAAACTAAACTAAACGTGCGGTGGGCGAATATTTTTGTACGAAACGGACAACGATTTCGATTACATGATACGATTTCGGCTATGTTGATACTGTAACGCAAGACGAAAATGGAAAAAGGGACTACCACTACGAGAGACTGGCTTATCAAGCTAGGTCATTACTAGTTTGACTGAATATTAAACGATTATTGATTGATTTTAGACTATTGATTGATTGATTAGCTCGATAGGTCTAGTTAATTCTGACCAAACAAGTGAGAAACATCTTTGTTGAATCTCTCTATGTAATACTGTATACTGGACACGCACAAAACAAAGGACTGGTAAGGATGGAAAAGGGGAGGATTATTGATTGGATAGATCATGAATGATTATCGATTGATTATTGATTGACCGTGAAAGGATATAGAGAACGATGATAAGAGGTAGGATACGGCGAAGAAGAGATAAAGGGAGAAATGAGTGGATAGAAAAGGTGATAACAATAGGGAGTTAGGGATGGACCACGCCCACTGATAGGGTCAGCAAATCCAGGGAGGTCGGTTAGAGGAACTTTTGCGAGTTCGAATTGCCAAAGCGGGAGCTGAGATGGCCGCACTTCTCTTTGATCTCCGCGGTGGAGGCCGATTTGAAGCCACGAACCTTAAATCAAATTATCGATTATTGAATTATTATTGATTGATAAATTCAAAGCGGTTCCAATCACTTGACGTCGCTAGCCGTAATAATAGATAATACTAGATTCGGTTAATCTTATTTATCAAAATACTTCAATAAAAGCGGCTAATTTGTAGATCGTTACTCGAAATCAACAGGTGGATACCACTAAACAAACGTGGTTGTCGAAATTACTTAAACGTGCCAAAATATCAGATAAAATCGTAGGTCGAATAGCTACGTTACAGATTTGTAAAATGCATTCAGGTATTCACAAAAAAATCACAAAATGCGGTCAGGCTTCGTAGTTTACAACGTATTTTTGACCTATGATAAAACAAAGTCTCACCTGCATGTCCTTCTCCCTATCAAACGGCCGCCTCTCAGGCGCTCCTCCGGACATCGACGCGCCAGACGCAGCAGCCGCGTCAGCTTTAGCCTTCCGCTTGCGCGATGCGTGTGCGTCAAGCAGCGACTCGTTCCGGCTGGCTGTTAGAGCCGAAGCGATGCGCGCCTGCTGCGCATCACGTTCCGCGTTCGCCTGCAGATTAAAAAGATGACACGAGTATTATCGATTGATTTATCGATCGAGAGCTGTCGAAAGCACTGTTTCTTGGCAAAGACATCAACCGATAATAAAAAAAAATAATCAATCAACAAAACAATTTGATAATTCGTTAAAAACATATTAATAAAACTATTATACATTTCAGGCTCTAACTTCTCCTAACCGACAAAATCAATACTTCATCCGAATCAGTTAATCAAAAAAATCAAAAGATCGATCAATAATTTACCAATCTCTCCATATCGTCTCTGCTGGTACCGGGTTGGTCGACGGGATCTGTACCGGGTGCCCGCATCCAATCAGCCTGCTCTGATGATGACACACCCGCTGACTTGGAGAAGGTCCTGCAACGATGAGAGATTACGGTAAGTGGGGACAAAGATCAAAGATCAAAGAAGGTCCTACAACGATGAGAGATTACGGTAAGTGGGGACAAAGATCAAAGATCATAGATCAAAGAAGGTCCTGCAACGATGAGAGATTACGGTAAGTGGGGACAAAGATCAAAGATCATAGATCAAAGAAGGTCCTGCAACGATGAGAGATTACGGTAAGTGGGGACAAAGATCAAAGATCATAGATCAAAGAAGGTCCTGCAACGATGAGAGATTACGGTAAGTGGGGACAAAGATCAAAGATCATAGATCAAAGAAGGTCCTGCAACGATGAGAGATTACGGTAAGTGGGGACAAAGATCAAAGATCATAGATCAAAGAAGGTCCTGCAACGATGAGAGATTACGGTAAGTGGGGACAAAGATCAAAGATCATAGATCAAAGAAGGTCCTGCAACGATGAGAGATTACGGTAAGTGGGGACAAAGATCAAAGATCATAGATCAAAGAAGGTCCTGCAACGATGAGAGATTACGGTAAGTGGGGACAAAGATCAAAGATCATAGATCAAAGAAGGTCCTGCAACGATGAGAGATTACGGTAAGTGGGGACAAAGATCAAAGATCATAGATCAAAGAAGGTCCTGCAACGATGAGAGATTACGGTAAGTGGGGACAAAGATCAAAGATCATAGATCAAAGAAGGTCCTGCAACGATGAGAGATTACGGTAAGTGGGGACAAAGATCAAAGATCATAGATCAAAGAAGGTCCTGCAACGATGAGAGATTACGGTAAGTGGGGACAAAGATCAAAGATCATAGATCAAAGAAGGTCCTGCAACGATGAGAGATTACGGTAAGTGGGGACAAAGATCACAGATCAAAGAAGGTCCTACAACGATGAGAGATTACGGTAAGTGGGGACAAAGATCAAAGATCATAGATCAAAGAAGGTCCTGCAACGATGAGAGATTACGGTAAGTGGGGACAAAGATCACAGATCAAAGAAGGTCCTACAACGATGAGAGATTACGGTAAGTGGGGACAAAGATCAAAGATCATAGATCAAAGAAGGTCCTGCAACGATGAGAGATTACGGTAAGTGGGGACAAAGATCAAAGATCATAGATCAAAGAAGGTCCTGCAACGATGAGAGATTACGGTAAGTGGGGACAAAGATCAAAGATCATAGATCAAAGAAGGTCCTGCAACGATGAGAGATTACGGTAAGTGGGGACAAAGATCAAAGATCATAGATCAAAGAAGGTCCTGCAACGATGAGAGATTACGGTAAGTGGGGACAAAGATCAAAGATCATAGATCAAAGAAGGTCCTGCAACGATGAGAGATTACGGTAAGTGGGGACAAAGATCAAAGATCATAGATCAAAGAAGGTCCTGCAACGATGAGAGATTACGGTAAGTGGGGACAAAGATCAAAGATCAGAGATGCGGGACATTGATCATGTTGCCGCCAAGCAGTACTACGACTAGTCTATCTCCATATCGCAGTTATTGCCAGAAAGAAAAGTGAAACTTCTCAATCTTCAATTTTGAAACAAAGAAACTTAGTGATCGCGCGTTTAATCCTTGAGAGATTAGCTTGAAAGGAACACCAATAAGCGATGCGATTATTATAAACAGAAATTAAGCTAATACAATTGAGAAAGTGTACGCGCATAGGTGTAATTTATTCATTTTTTTAAAACATATATATTTAAATGATTTTTTTTTGTTTTAATTTCACGCAATAATATGACGCGTTCGGGGATCATTCAATATCTTGGATAAGTTACGACAAAGTTTCACCCCTGGTAATTGCAAATTTCATATGAATGATCATGATCAATGATCATTAAAGGGAGTGTAACCTCTCAATGGTCTCTTTGACGCGCCATGCTTTCTCGTTGTTAGAGAACAGAGAAATATTGTTCACAATGCAGAGACCATTGAGAGAGGTAACGCTCCCTTTAACATTAAACCTCATCGAGAAACCAATCATTACCTAGCAGTAGTGAACAATCATATTCTTGTAATTTTACAGCAACGAATAGACTGAATTCAGCCAACAAATAAAAAAAAATTAAATTAACACGAAGCTAGTGAGAATTAATTATTGATTTTGAAAAATCAATAATCTCCCTCACCTCGCTTCCACACCGTAATTGTTCAGTTTCTTTGGCAATTGCAGCATCCACTCCTCCCGCTTCACCTTCTTATCCTGTAAAGGCGCATTTTATTGATTGATTTTTGGCCGATTAACATATTATTGATTGATTCTTCGTACCTCAGCCGCCTTAGCCGCGAGCATGGCGACGCGTCTCCGCTCCGCCGCCAGCTCGTCCGCTCCGTTCGCTGATGCGGGACCGATGACGTCATCGTCGTCATCATCCTAATATAGACAATTTTAAATAATAATAATTATAATTATTCTTTTAAAAACCAAGATCTAATTGTAACTATACGATCGATATCTAGATCGAAAAAAAATTAAATTTAAAAAAATCATCGAGTATTGACTATCTCAAATCAAATAGTCGATTCCCCACGAAGGAGGATTAACTTGTCAAATATGGAAATGTGGAAAGGTCTAATCAGATTCATTTTTAGGGAAAAAATCGCTTTAATATCTTTAATATATTGCTAAAGTGAAACTCCAAATCACACACTACAATCAATTCTCGTTTACGTGAACTCCTACAGAAATCATATTTCATAATGTAAATCATTTGCAAGCTTTGATCAACCGCATTCAAGGATTTTCTCTTCTTTTCACCACTTTTGAGCACAGCAACTCAAAGAAAAAAGACTAACAAAGGGCATTTCCATTTCGCTCTCACGTTGATCTCTCGCATGGACGGACGGTGACGCGGGTCCGCGTGCGGCTGCCGGAGTCTTCCGGGTCTTACAGACTTACATCATAGTTCCTCGATATTTTGGCGGATTAAAAGATATTAAATTTCAAGGGTTTAGAAACCTATATCCCCCTATCGATCGAAAAGTATGGAAGTTATTCAAAGACAGGGCACCATATACGTCAATCAATAATCAATCGATAATCATTCATGATCTATCCAATCAATAATCCTCCCCCTTTTCCATCCTCGCCAGTCCTTTTGTTTAGTGCGTGTCCAGTTAGGCTAGGCATGTCAAGCTATTCAATCAATCGTCTAAAAATCAATCAATAATCAGTCAAACTAGTAACGATCTAGCTTGATAAGCCAGTCTCGCGTAGCGGTAGCCTCTTTTCCATTTTGGTCTTGCGTTACAGTATCATCATATAGCCGATATCGTATCATATAATCGTAATCGTGTTGAGGATGTCGCTAATAAATCAATAAATCGATAATTCTTATTCCTTTTGGTACAAAAGTACGGTAGGTGTCAACAATCAATCGATAACAAGAGTAAACTTGCAACGCATCAGGGAACAACGGAATTACGGTAAGAAAAAATCATCGAAAACGGGATATGAAGGAAAAAAACAATATAAATATAGTATACTCTAGCAACCGGTGCTTCAATCACAAATTTCGTGAACAGCGAAAAATACCTTTTTTTTTATTTTACTCTCCGCTCTGACCATACTCTCTAACGCACACAAAAAAGCGAGAGAGCTTTGATGTAATAGCCCCAAAATAACATGCGCCAGGTATATGGTTTTCACGACAAAAGATTTGGAAGCGAATTATCAACAAACAATCAGTGTTCATAGCGCACTATCGGCGCCAAATCACCTGCTCGCACTGCTCATACTCTATCATACTCTTCTCACGCATAAACATTATAATATTAATTATTAATGAGTTCGATCGCGTCTGAGTCTTTCGAGAACCCTAGAGAAGAACCAGCTGGCATAACATCCTAATCGGTAGAAATAGTTGTTATAATAATGTAGTCTCAAAATAATATTAATTATACATAATTTATAACGCTTTCACTGCCAATTAACACCCAGTGACCACATTAGGATGTTGACGACGATGACGTCCTCGGTCATATGCCCGTGTCAGCGAACGGAGCGGAGGAGCTGGCGGCGGAGCGGCGACGCGTCGCCATGCTCGCGGCTAAGGCGACTGAGGTACGAAGAATCAATCAATAATATGTTAATCGACAAAAAATCGATGAATATACAAATCAATAAAATGCGCCTTTGCAGGATAAGAAGGTGAAGCGGGAGGAGTGGATGCTGCAATTGCCGAAGAAGCTGAACAATCACGGTCTGGGAGCGAGGTTAGGGGATATTATTGATTTTTTCAAAATCAATAATTTATTAAGTTTATTCATATTAACTGACTTCAGCCTATTGGTTGTTGTAAAATTACAAGACTTTGATTGCTCACTACTCGGTGATCGTGATTGATTTCTCGACGAGGTTTAACGATAATCTCTCAAGCATGAAACTCGCAATCACCGGGAGTACATCTTTACTTTTGTTTGTCAAATTTATATCTTACCACAGAAATTGAGTGATCCCACTCGTTTAGAACGAAAATTCTAGCGCGATTAGCTCCTAACATGTCAGAATTAAATTCGAAAAATCTCCTAATTAAATTCGTAGTTTCTAATTACACTCAACTCGAGCATAAGCGTGATTTATGGCGTGGCATCAGAAAATTATAATACTTTTGATTTTCTGATGCCACGCCTCCTATTTTCTCTATTCGTTTTAAGTTTTTCCTTAATTCTGTTTATATTAATCCCCTCTTACCCCCACCCTTCTTCGTCACTTATAATTATTATCCACCCCATACCCCCCCCCGCATTTCCCTGCTGCCTTCAACCGATTCGCTAATAGCGCGACGGACCTCCATCAACCTATATTAATTGCATATCTCCTCTACTGTTCATTTGTTGTGATGGAAATAAAGAAAGAACTAAATAAAATGATTAAATTACACCTATGCGCGTTTCATTTGTCTTATGCTCATGCATTCGTCTTGGTATCACTTATTGGTATTCTTTTGAACAAATCTTTCAAGCGTGAAACGCGCGATCAACAAAACAATCCGAATCTCCTAACCACGACAGTCATCTGACATTTTTTTCATATCAGGAACCAGATAAATTTCCAGATCCCGGTATCGCTACCGAGAAAGAGGGCGCTTTACCGGGTACCTGGTAGGAAAAAATGCCAAAGATCAATCAAGAATTCATCCCGAGTTAGCTATTAGATAGAAGTCCAAATCAATCAATACTTTCTCAAATCAATCAATAATTTACCAATCTCTCCATATCGTCTCTACTGGTACCGGGTTGGTCGACGGGATCTGTACCGGGTGCCCGCATCCAATCAGCCTGCTCTGATGATGACACACCCGCTGACTTGGAGAAGGTCCTGCAACGATGAGAGATTACGGTAAGTGGGGACAAAGATCAAAGATCATAGATCAAAGAAGGTCCTGCAACGATGAGAGATTACGGTAAGTGGGGACAAAGATCACAGATCAAAGAAGGTCCTACAACGATGAGAGATTACGGTAAGTGGGGACAAAGATCACAGATCAAAGAAGGTCCTACAACGATGAGAGATTACGGTAAGTGGGGACAAAGATCAGAGATCAAAGAAGGTCCTACAACGATGAGAGATTACGGTAAGTGGGGACAAAGATCACAGATCAAAGAAGGTCCTACAACGATGAGAGATTACGGTAAGTGGGGACAAAGATCAGAGATCAAAGAAGGTCCTGCAACGATGAGAGATTACGGTAAGTGGGGACAAAGATCACAGATCAAAGAAGGTCCTACAACGATGAGAGATTACGGTAAGTGGGGACAAAGATCAGAGATCAAAGAAGGTCCTACAACGATGAGAGATTACGGTAAGTGGGGACAAAGATCAGAGATCAAAGAAGGTCCTACAACGATGAGAGATTACGGTAAGTGGGGACAAAGATCAGAGATCAAAGAAGGTCCTACAACGATGAGAGATTACGGTAAGTGGGGACAAAGATCACAGATCAAAGAAGGTCCTACAACGATGAGAGATTACGGTAAGTGGGGACAAAGATCACAGATCAAAGAAGGTCCTGCAACGATGAGAGATTACGGTAAGTGGGGACAAAGATCACAGATCAAAGAAGGTCCTGCAACGATGAGAGATTACGGTAAGTGGGGACAAAGATCACAGATCAAAGAAGGTCCTACAACGATGAGAGATTACGGTAAGTGGGGACAAAGATCAAAGATCAAAGAAGGTCCTGCAACGATGAGCGATGCGATTATTATAAACAGAAATTAAGCTAATACAATTGAGAAAGTGTACGCGCATAGGTGTAATTTATTCATTTTTTTAAAACATATATATTTAAATGATTTTTTTTTGTTTTAATTTCACGCAATAATATGACGCGTTCGGGGATCATTCAATATCTTGGATAAGTTACGACAAAGTTTCACCCCTGGTAATTGCAAATTTCATATGAATGATCATGATCAATGATCATTAAAGGGAGTGTAACCTCTCAATGGTCTCTTTGACGCGCCATGCTTTCTCGTTGTTAGAGAACAGAGAAATAGTGTTCACAATGCAGAGACCATTGAGAGAGGTAACGCTCCCTTTAACATTAAACCTCATCGAGAAACCAATCATTACCTAGCAGTAGTGAACAATCATATTCTTGTAATTTTACAGCAACGAATAGACTGAATTCAGCCAACAAATAAAAAAAAATTAAATTAACACGAAGCTAGTGAGAATTAATTATTGATTTTGAAAAATCAATAATCTCCCTCACCTCGCTTCCACACCGTAATTGTTCAGTTTCTTTGGCAATTGCAGCATCCACTCCTCCCGCTTCACCTTCTTATCCTGTAAAGGCGCATTTTATTGATTGATTTTTGGCCGATTAACATATTATTGATTGATTCTTCGTACCTCAGCCGCCTTAGCCGCGAGCATGGCGACGCGTCTCCGCTCCGCCGCCAGCTCGTCCGCTCCGTTCGCTGATGCGGGACCGATGACGTCATCGTCGTCATCATCCTAATATAGACAATTTTAAATAATAATAATTATAATTATTCTTTTAAAAACCAAGATCTAATTGTAACTATACGATCGATATCTAGATCGAAAAAAAATTAAATTTAAAAAAATCATCGAGTATTGACTATCTCAAATCAAATAGTCGATTCCCCACGAAGGAGGATTAACTTGTCAAATATGGAAATGTGGAAAGGTCTAATCAGATTCATTTTTAGGGAAAAAATCGCTTTAATATCTTTAATATATTGCTAAAGTGAAACTCCAAATCACACACTACAATCAATTCTCGTTTACGTGAACTCCTACAGAAATCATATTTCATAATGTAAATCATTTGCAAGCTTTGATCAACCGCATTCAAGGATTTTCTCTTCTTTTCACCACTTTTGAGCACAGCAACTCAAAGAAAAAAGACTAACAAAGGGCATTTCCATTTCGCTCTCACGTTGATCTCTCGCATGGACGGACGGTGACGCGGGTCCGCGTGCGGCTGCCGGAGTCTTCCGGGTCTTACAGACTTACATCATAGTTCCTCGATATTTTGGCGGATTAAAAGATATTAAATTTCAAGGGTTTAGAAACCTATATCCCCCTATCGATCGAAAAGTATGGAAGTTATTCAAAGACAGGGCACCATATACGTCAATCAATAATCAATCGATAATCATTCATGATCTATCCAATCAATAATCCTCCCCCTTTTCCATCCTCGCCAGTCCTTTTGTTTAGTGCGTGTCCAGTTAGGCTAGGCATGTCAAGCTATTCAATCAATCGTCTAAAAATCAATCAATAATCAGTCAAACTAGTAACGATCTAGCTTGATAAGCCAGTCTCGCGTAGCGGTAGCCTCTTTTCCATTTTGGTCTTGCGTTACAGTATCATCATATAGCCGATATCGTATCATATAATCGTAATCGTGTTGAGGATGTCGCTAATAAATCAATAAATCGATAATTCTTATTCCTTTTGGTACAAAAGTACGGTAGGTGTCAACAATCAATCGATAACAAGAGTAAACTTGCAACGCATCAGGGAACAACGGAATTACGGTAAGAAAAAATCATCGAAAACGGGATATGAAGGAAAAAAACAATATAAATATAGTATACTCTAGCAACCGGTGCTTCAATCACAAATTTCGTGAACAGCGAAAAATACCTTTTTTTTTATTTTACTCTCCGCTCTGACCATACTCTCTAACGCACACAAAAAAGCGAGAGAGCTTTGATGTAATAGCCCCAAAATAACATGCGCCAGGTATATGGTTTTCACGACAAAAGATTTGGAAGCGAATTATCAACAAACAATCAGTGTTCATAGCGCACTATCGGCGCCAAATCACCTGCTCGCACTGCTCATACTCTATCATACTCTTCTCACGCATAAACATTATAATATTAATTATTAATGAGTTCGATCGCGTCTGAGTCTTTCGAGAACCCTAGAGAAGAACCAGCTGGCATAACATCCTAATCGGTAGAAATAGTTGTTATAATAATGTAGTCTCAAAATAATATTAATTATACATAATTTATAACGCTTTCACTGCCAATTAACACCCAGTGACCACATTAGGATGTTGACGACGATGACGTCCTCGGTCATATGCCCGTGTCAGCGAACGGAGCGGAGGAGCTGGCGGCGGAGCGGCGACGCGTCGCCATGCTCGCGGCTAAGGCGACTGAGGTACGAAGAATCAATCAATAATATGTTAATCGACAAAAAATCGATGAATATACAAATCAATAAAATGCGCCTTTGCAGGATAAGAAGGTGAAGCGGGAGGAGTGGATGCTGCAATTGCCGAAGAAGCTGAACAATCACGGTCTGGGAGCGAGGTTAGGGGATATTATTGATTTTTTCAAAATCAATAATTTATTAAGTTTATTCATATTAACTGACTTCAGCCTATTGGTTGTTGAAAAATTACAAGACTTTGATTGCTCACTACTCGGTGATCGTGATTGATTTCTCGACGAGGTTTAACGATAATCTCTCAAGCATGAAACTCGCAATCACCGGGAGTACATCTTTACTTTTGTTTGTCAAATTTATATCTTACCACAGAAATTGAGTGATCCCACTCGTTTAGAACGAAAATTCTAGCGCGATTAGCTCCTAACATGTCAGAATTAAATTCGAAAAATCTCCTAATTAAATTCGTAGTTTCTAATTACACTCAACTCGAGCATAAGCGTGATTTATGGCGTGGCATCAGAAAATTATAATACTTTTGATTTTCTGATGCCACGCCTCCTATTTTCTCTATTCGTTTTAAGTTTTTCCTTAATTCTGTTTATATTAATCCCCTCTTACCCCCACCCTTCTTCGTCACTTATAATTATTATCCACCCCATACCCCCCCCCCCCCCGCATTTCCCTGCTGCCTTCAACCGATTCGCTAATAGCGCGACGGACCTCCATCAACCTATATTAATTGCATATCTCCTCTACTGTTCATTTGTTGTGATGGAAATAAAGAAAGAACTAAATAAAATGATTAAATTACACCTATGCGCGTTTCATTTGTCTTATGCTCATGCATTCGTCTTGGTATCACTTATTGGTATTCTTTTGAACAAATCTTTCAAGCGTGAAACGCGCGATCAACAAAACAATCCGAATCTCCTAACCACGACAGTCATCTGACATTTTTTTCATATCAGGAACCAGATAAATTTCCAGATCCCGGTATCGCTACCGAGAAAGAGGGCGCTTTACCGGGTACCTGGTAGGAAAAAATGCCAAAGATCAATCAAGAATTCATCCCGAGTTAGCTATTAGATAGAAGTCCAAATCAATCAATACTTTCTCAAATCAATCAATAATTTACCAATCTCTCCATATCGTCTCTACTGGTACCGGGTTGGTCGACGGGATCTGTACCGGGTGCCCGCATCCAATCAGCCTGCTCTGATGATGACACACCCGCTGACTTGGAGAAGGTCCTGCAACGATGAGAGATTACGGTAAGTGGGGACAAAGATCAAAGATCATAGATCAAAGAAGGTCCTGCAACGATGAGAGATTACGGTAAGTGGGGACAAAGATCACAGATCAAAGAAGGTCCTACAACGATGAGAGATTACGGTAAGTGGGGACAAAGATCAGAGATCAAAGAAGGTCCTACAACGATGAGAGATTACGGTAAGTGGGGACAAAGATCAGAGATCAAAGAAGGTCCTACAACGATGAGAGATTACGGTAAGTGGGGACAAAGATCAGAGATCAAAGAAGGTCCTACAACGATGAGAGATTACGGTAAGTGGGGACAAAGATCAGAGATCAAAGAAGGTCCTACAACGATGAGAGATTACGGTAAGTGGGGACAAAGATCACAGATCAAAGAAGGTCCTACAACGATGAGAGATTACGGTAAGTGGGGACAAAGATCACAGATCAAAGAAGGTCCTACAACGATGAGAGATTACGGTAAGTGGGGACAAAGATCACAGATCAAAGAAGGTCCTACAACGATGAGAGATTACGGTAAGTGGGGACAAAGATCAGAGATCAAAGAAGGTCCTACAACGATGAGAGATTACGGTAAGTGGGGACAAAGATCAGAGATCAAAGAAGGTCCTACAACGATGAGAGATTACGGTAAGTGGGGACAAAGATCAGAGATCAAAGAAGGTCCTACAACGATGAGAGATTACGGTAAGTGGGGACAAAGATCAGAGATCAAAGAAGGTCCTACAACGATGAGAGATTACGGTAAGTGGGGACAAAGATCACAGATCAAAGAAGGTCCTACAACGATGAGAGATTACGGTAAGTGGGGACAAAGATCACAGATCAAAGAAGGTCCTACAACGATGAGAGATTACGGTAAGTGGGGACAAAGATCACAGATCAAAGAAGGTCCTACAACGATGAGAGATTACGGTAAGTGGGGACAAAGATCAGAGATCAAAGAAGGTCCTACAACGATGAGAGATTACGGTAAGTGGGGACAAAGATCAGAGATCAAAGAAGGTCCTACAACGATGAGAGATTACGGTAAGTGGGGACAAAGATCACAGATCAAAGAAGGTCCTACAACGATGAGAGATTACGGTAAGTGGGGACAAAGATCAGAGATCAAAGAAGGTCCTACAACGATGAGAGATTACGGTAAGTGGGGACAAAGATCAGAGATCAAAGAAGGTCCTACAACGATGAGAGATTACGGTAAGTGGGGACAAAGATCACAGATCAAAGAAGGTCCTACAACGATGAGAGATTACGGTAAGTGGGGATAAAGATCAAAGATCATAGATCAAAGAAGGTCCTGCAACGATGAGAGATTACGGTAAGTGGGGACAAAGATCACAGATCAAAGAAGGTCCTACAACGATGAGAGATTACGGTAAGTGGGGACAAAGATCACAGATCAAAGAAGGTCCTACAACGATGAGAGATTACGGTAAGTGGGGACAAAGATCAGAGATCAAAGAAGGTCCTACAACGATGAGAGATTACGGTAAGTGGGGACAAAGATCACAGATCAAAGAAGGTCCTACAACGATGAGAGATTACGGTAAGTGGGGACAAAGATCACAGATCAAAGAAGGTCCTGCAACGATGAGAGATTACGGTAAGTGGGGACAAAGATCACAGATCAAAGAAGGTCCTGCAACGATGAGAGATTACGGTAAGTGGGGACAAAGATCACAGATCAAAGAAGGTCCTACAACGATGAGAGATTACGGTAAGTGGGGACAAAGATCAGAGATCAAAGAAGGTCCTGCAACGATGAGAGATTAAGGTAAGTGGGGACAAAGATCAAAGATCAAAGAAGGTCCTGCAACGATGAGAGATTACGGTAAGTGGGGACAAAGATCAAAGATCAAAGAAGGTCCTGCAACGATGAAGATCAAAGATCAAATACATTGATCATGTTGCTACTTAAAGGCACGCCCAGAGTTAATCTTACTCTCCGCTCCTTGCTATGACCTGCCACTTTCTGGTCTCACTCTTGAGTTATGTCAAGAGTGATTTATGTTAATATGATTCCTTTCGATTATCTACATAACAGAGTCGCACTATCCGAACTGTCACTGGGCGCTCCCGACATTCTCATACTCGACGAGCCCACGAATATCTATCAAATGAAAAAAAATCAATAACATGTTTACAAATCAATCGATATTCTAGCTTTTATTCAGAATAAGAATTGATTGAGACGTTGAAATCTTGAAAAATCAATAAAATAATAATAATAATAATAATTTTTCTACGCACGTATGCGCAACGAGACAAGTAACAGCGAAATTGCATAGATTATGAATCAGATGATACTCATGATCCGTCATGAAGGAATAAGAGGCGACAATTATGATTGATAGAGAGAGTGATGAAGGTTTTGGAGGGTTGACCCTTGTAGGAGGAGATTCTTGAAGCTCCGTAGGGACTGGCAGGTAACGACTTCAGTCGGGAGCATAAAAAAAATGTGGCCTAATCAATCGATAATCAATTTTCTAGAATCGATTGACGCTCTGGCGACAGCGATTGAGGACTTTGGCGGCGGAGTGATAATGGTCACTCACGACGAACGACTTGTACGAAAGACCAACTGTCAATTGTGGATTGTGGAGGATAAGGTACGGTAGTTGGTGGATTATCGATTGATTGGTCAAAGTTTACGTGTGGATTATTGATTGATCATATTAATGATTTTGTGGGATTCAGGGGGGGGGGGATAAATGAATTGAATACATTAGGAACAGATAACATACGATAGCACAACGAGGCAGTAAGGTTAAATTTATAAAAGATGATGACATAACTATGAAATATAAGAAAAAAATGTTTACAAATCAATCGATATGTAGTCAACTTCCTAGCCCATCTTTGTTCTTCCATATTCCTCAATTTCATTGCCCATCTGCATTTTCTTCTCTTCGCTTCCTTCTCCCAATCCCGAACACCAGTCTTCCTTCTAACTCTTTCATTCGTCCATCTATCAAGTCTCGTTATTCCGATCATTCTTCTCTCCATCTTTCTTTGTGCAACACGCAGTCTTTCCTTCTCACTTTCTCTCAGCGTCCATGTCTCGCATCCGAACAAAATGGTTGAAGTGATGCACGCCTCGAAGAGTCGTCTCTTGTTCGTCATGGGAAGGAATCGGCTAGCCAGAAGAGAAGAGAGCTTGGACCAGGCCATCCATCCACATTGTATTCTGTGATCGATCTCCTTAGTATGAGCGAGCGGAAACGAGATTGTACCTCCCAAGTACTTTGCTGAATCCACAAATGAGAAGCTTTTTCCATCCACAATAATTGGTTGACGAGTAGACGAACATGATGATAGAATGTGTGACTTCCTATCGTTGACTTCAATACCGCAGCGAGCTGAAGAATCGATAACTTTCGCCAGCATACGTTCCAATTCCGGTCTCGTCTTGGCAATAAGGACCAGATCATCAGCGTACTCCAGATGTTGCAATCTTTCTCCATCAATTCGAAGTCCATCGTCCTCCCAATCAATATCCGCAAAAGCTGAGGCTAGAGCCAAATTGAAGAGCATCGGCGATATGGAGTCGCCTTGCCGAAATCCTTTTCTTAAATTTACTTCCACAGTTTCCTCGTTAACTCTGACCAATTGTAATCAATTGTAGAATCGATTGACGCACTGGCGACAGCGATTGAGGACTTTGGCGACGGAGTGATAATGGTCACTCACGACGAACGACTTGTACGAAAGACCAACTGTCAATTGTGGATTGTGGAAGATAAGGTACGGTAGTTGGTGGATTATCGATTGATTGGTCAAAGTTTACGTGTGGATTATTGATTTTTTAGAGTTTATCATATTTGTGGGTTTCAGAAAAAAAAGTGTGACAAAGAAATACAGAATGAATACAGTAATAACAAATAAAATACAATACCACAACGTTGTAGCAAGTTGAAATTCACAAAAGATGATGGCATAACTATGAAATATAAGAATTTTCACTTTTTTAATATTCAATACTCAATAAATCAATATCAGGGTATCGCCGAGATCGATGGCGATTTTGACGACTACCGTAAGGAGATTCTCGAAGCTCTCGGAGAAACGCTCTAACAAGAAGGAGATCTGTAAGAAGGAGATCTTGATATCGATTGATCAGCTACCATTATTGATTGATTTCCCCAGCAATTTTCTATTTTCACTTACCGGTTGCTAGAGTATACTATATTTATGTTGTTTGTTTTTCTTTCATATATATTTGGTTATGATTATGATTTTTTCTTTCCGTAATTCCGTTGTTCCCTGCTGATGCGTTGCAAGTTTACTCTTGTTATCGATTGATTGTTGACATCTACCGTACTTTTGTCCCAAAAGGAATAAGAAATATCGATTTATTGATTTATTAGCGACATCCTCAACATAATAGATATACTGATACTACTGATAGACGATAGATATGTGTGTACGAAACGATTAGAGATGAATGAACTGGGCTATATATGAGGAGGAGGATAATAATGAGGAAGAGAAGATGAGAATTGTAAAATCCGGGATAAGAGTAGATCAGGGAAAGATGAACAAACAAACAAACAAATCAATCGATAAACTATAAACGAAACTAAACGTGCGGTGGGCGAATATTTTTGTACGAAATGGACAACGATTACGATTATATGATACGATTTCGGCTATGTTGATAGAAATGGTTCGCAAGACGAAAATGGGATAAGGGACTACTACTACGATAGACTGGCTTATCAAGCTAGGTCGTTACTAGTTTGACTGATTATTATTGAATGATTTTTAGACTATTGATTGATTGATTAGCTCGATAGGCCTAGTTTAGTCTGACCAAACAAGGGCGAAACACAATTGTTGAATCTCTATATGTAATACTGTATACTGGACACGCACAAAACAAAAGACTGGCGATGGAAAAAAAGGATTGGGGGGGATTATTGATTGGATAGATCATGAATGATTATCGATTGATTATTGATTGACCGTGAAAGGGATAGAGAACGATGATAATGAGGAGATACGAAAGGCGATAACAATAGGGAGTTAGGGATGGACCACGCCCACTGATAGACTCCGCCCACTAATAGGTTCAACCAATCCAGAGAGGTCGGTTAGAGGAACTTTTGCGAGTTCGAATTGCCAAAGCGGGAGCTGAGAAGGCCGCACTTCTCCTTGATCTCCGCGGTGGAGGTCGATTTGAAGCCACGAACCTTAAATCGAATTATCGATTATCCACTATTGAATTATTGATTGATCGACAAATTCATAGTGATCCTAATCACTTGACGTCACTAGTCACAATTGCTTGATTGATTATATTAGATTGGAATATATCAGAGTTTGAAGCTATACTTATCAAAATAGGGCAACGAAAGTGGCTAATCTTTAGATAGCTAAACTCGAAATCAACCGGTCAACCACAAAACAAACATGGTTGTAGAAATGATTTAAATAAATAATAAAAAAATTTAAAATAATAAATTCTCACCTGCATATCCTTCTCCCTGTCGAACGGCCGCCTCTCGGGCGCTCCTCCGGACATCGACGCGCCAGACGCAGCAGCCGCGTCAGCTTCAGCCTTCCGCTTGCGCGATGCGTGTGCGTCAAGCAGCGACTCGTTCCGGCTGGCTGTTAGAGCCGAATCGATGCGCTCCTACTGCGCGTCGCGTTCCGCGTTCGCCTGTAGATAACAAGTTTAGACGGATTATCGATTGATCTATAGATCAAGAGCTGCCGCAACTACTTCTTTTCTTGGCAAGGACATCAACCGATAATATCCCAAATCAATCAGCAAAACAATTTGATAAAGCGTTTGATAAAGATATTAATAAAAATATTAGACAATTCACGATATATCTTCTCCTAACCGCTGCAGAATACTTCATCCCAAATCAGTTAATCAATAAAAGCAAAAAATCAATCAATACTTTCTCAAATCAATCAATAACCCTTACCAATCTCTCCATATCGTCTCTACTGGTACCGGGTTGGTCGACGGGATCTGTACCGGGTGCCCGCATCCAATCAGCCTGCTCTGATGATGACACTCCCGCTGACTTGGAGAAGGTCCTGCAACGATGAGAGAATACGGTAAGTGGGGACAAAGATCAAAGATCAAAGATTGCGGGACATTGATCATGCTGCTACTTAAAGGCACACCCCGAGTTAATTTAACTCTGCGCTCTGGCAACTCTTACTCTCGTAGATAAAGAAAACGAGAGAGTGTGACCAGAGTGGATGGTTTCAAAGTAGCTCGGGATGTACAGTCGCGCCGGAAAGTCAGTGCCAACTTTTTGTTTTTGTTATATTTTGTGAACCAAGCGTGCTATCGGGCCGCTCTCGCGAGTTCTTATGGGAAATTTATCGGAGAATCCTACCCTGATATTGCGGACTCATGAAAATTTCTCATTGTTGAGTAATGATGACGCAATCGAAGTCCACTTTTTTGAAAAATCATAACTCCGAGGAAAAATTTTTTCCAGCCTACCGTTCTTCTATAAGTTTGAGATCTACGCGTCGGCTATTCCGAAAAATTTTTTTAGGTTGCTGCGATATGAGGCCGTTCACGTAAGACTCGACTAAAATATGTGAGATCTGGCACAGTCCAAAAATCAAATTTTGGGGATAGGGGTTCTCAAGGGTGCTGATGACGATGATCATGTTCATTTTGCACCTAGAGTCACCGTTGAGGCCAGGCGACGTCGCGTTGAATTCGCGTTTTTAGTCATTTCTCATTTCCCGATGGTGCTAAAATTTACAGACTACTCCCCTCTGCGCATAATTTGATGTCGATCACTCCTGTCTAATTCATTTTTCATGAAAAAGTTTCTGAAATTTTCAAAATTAGAATTTCTCTCAAAGGCAAAAGTGTTTTTTTGCGAGATACATAGATCGGACCGTAATAGTTTCAGGATCCCATAGAAAAAATTTCAGCTAATTTGAGGTCGACCGTTTGCAGAAAATCAACTTTTAGTACAGTGAGATTGCCGTTGAAAAAGAGGCAATACCGTCCTCTGATCTACCTCCTTGACTCTCTTCCCACCGATCGATAGGGCCCCTCACTGCATGTCCTCTTCCTTTACTACACTCTCTCGCCTTGCCGATTATATGAAGGATTCTTTTTAACTATAAGAGAATTCTTTGGACAAATTAAGATAACATTAACAATTTATTGTTGTAAACAAACAAAAGTCATAAAATAACTATTCAAATCCGAATTGGAACACTTTAAGGAAATCCACTACAAAACTACTACTCCTCTTCACTATAGATCTCTTCATAATGATCGTGGACAATGTTCATCATCGATGTGAACTCGTCGACTTCTTCATCTGAACTAATCTCACAATAGGTATAATAGGCACAATATGTATTATTATAGGTAGTCAAACACAATCTTCAAGAGTAAAACGTACTCAGAGGAAAGCGAATGAAGAAGAGAAGAATACCTTCATACTTTAAGTGTTCCAATTCGGATTTGAATAGTTATTTTATGACTTTTGTTTGTTTACAACAATAAATTGTTAATGTTATCTTAATTTGTCCAAAGAATTCTCTTATAGTTAAAAAGAATCCTTCATATAATCGGCAAGGCGAGAGAGTGTAGTAAAGGAAGAGGACATGCAGTGAGGGGCCCTATCGATCGGTGGGAAGAGAGTCAAGGAGGTAGATCAGAGGACGGTATTGCCTCTTTTTCAACGGCAATCTCACTGTACTAAAAGTTGATTTTCTGCAAACGGTCGACCTCAAATTAGCTGAAATTTTTTCTATGGGATCCTGAAGCTATTACGGTCCGATCTATGTATCTCGCAAAAAACACTTTTGCCTTTGAGAGAAATTCTAATTTTGAAAATTTCAGAAACTTTTTCATGAAAAATGAATTAGACAGGAGTGATCGACATCAAATTATGCCCAGAGGGGCGTAGTCTGTAAATTTTAGCACCATCGGGAGATGAGAAATGACTAAAAACGCGAATTCAACGCGACGTCGTCTGGCCTCAACGGTGACTCTAGGTGCAAAATGAACATGATCATCGTCATCAGCACCCTTGAGAACCCCTATCCCCAAAATTTGATTTTTGGACTGTGCCAGATCTCACATATTTTAGTCGAGTCTTACGCGAACGGCCTCATATATATATATTTATTTATTTATTTATTTATCTACGTGTCGAGCACGCAACCGTACATATGAAAAATAAAATTAATGATACAGGTAATAAGGGTGATATTAGGGGGAGCACTGAGAACAGGAGGGGGGAAAAGGCAACAATTAGCAATATTCCTTGATTCTTGATGAATAAATTAAAATATATTCCTTGATTCCTTGATGAATAACTAAGAATTCTTGACGAAGTAATAACGAAATCACTTGATATTAATTAACAATATTCCTTTGCTTCTTGATATTGGATTATATCATTGAAGATTATGAATACGATAAGTAACGTGATCATGAAACAACAGCATAGCAATAGGATGACATATTGAATGAGTCATAGATCAAAGATCACTGAGCAATGAATAATAAACATTATCGATCACAATCAATAGCATAAATATATGACGACTGAGATTCGACCTATGAATATTAGATAACATAGATTTCATACGCTCATTTATCATACGTCATAGCTTCTCAACAAGTAAAATAAGACATGAAATGAAGATAAAAAGTAGGGCGGATGGAATGTACCGACTACGCTGTGATTTCGCGTTTCACTAATGCGAGATATGGGATAGGTTTACAGCACATTTCAATTGAAGAAGCATTCCTTGGTGTGTACGACAAATAGATAAATAAATTGTTTCAATTGCAAAAGCATTCAATTGTTTTCTTTCATTTTTTGCAATAATCTACCGTACTAATAACAGAACCTCTACGTGGCTGCTCCTTTTCCTATCACCATTCATCGAAACTTACAATTAGACGATATAAAAGATTTTAAACATCGAAGGTTTGAAGATCAATATCTTCACTATCGATCGAAAAGTATGAAAAATAACCAAATACAGCGTACCAGCCTCATAAAAAAAACAAAAAGCTGATTGATAAATTCTAAATAAATGTAAATAGATATAAATACTTAAATTGCTCCCAATTGAGAGCGTTTGGGCACGATCGGTCTGCCGGGTCAGTATGTATCAAGATCAAGGATCTTTCCGGAGGACATAACTGAGAGCAGGTATTGAAGCCAGTTTATATTATATTATGTTTAGTTTATATTATTTCGGTTATGCTAATAATATTGTTTATTCACATGATTATATATTATATTATGGGAGCTGACATAGATGTGATAAGAGGAGATCTTTAATATTTAATTTTGGTTAAAGTACACCATGCCGTACTTTTCTGGCATCTTTTTCAAGTTTTCAATGACCACTCTTCCGATGTTAGAAAACCGCTTCGGCGATCTTTGTTTTTTCAGCCTGTTACATTCTCGTTTCATTGTTGTGATAGATGAGCGATGTTATCCATGACAAGCGATCACTCTTCCGCAAATAGATATTAAGATTGATTTTAATTAGAGTTTGAATATGAAAATAGAAGGGGGTTGGATGGAAAAAAATCGATTTTCGAGTCGCCTTATCTAGCCCTCTAATTAATATCTATAATAATAATCATAATAAGTATTATTATTTATAATATCTGATCATCTATTATGGGCGCTGGCCCAGCTGCGATCTTTCCTATGACCTGGCGCTTTCTCGTTTCGCTCTGGCGTAATGTAGAGGGTGAATTCCGGCAATATGATCATATTATCCTGATTTCCTAATGATAATGAGATAGGATTTAACTCGGTTATGCTGTGTTTCATTTACGCGACGGACGTACGCCGTCATTTGAGATCATGCTACATTCGGACACGTGTCCGTCAACTTTGATTGTGGAGTTTTTGGGGTCCCAAGTGGAAAACCCTTATTGTCAATTGGGATACGGTAAGAAGTTACCGTAACTATATATCAAAAATGGTTGACTACCGTAACCGTTTACAATAACTTCATGACCCTTCAGGGTTCTCTTCTCGAGATCGAAAACAGTTCAAATTTTACGTTGCCGGATCCGTCACCCATTGGGAATACGGCGTACGTCCGTCGCGCAAATGTAACACCGCATTAGCGTTTGGAATAAATGGAGAAAGAGGATAGATGAATTTACGTCTTGGTAAAAGAGAGGATTGATTGTGAGCTTAATATGATGTGAAATGGCGAAGTTTGTTTCGGCCTGTTACATTCTCGTTTCATTGTTATGATAGATGAGCGATGATATCCTTGGATAGCGATCTAGCCTTCATATTGTTCGGCAGCAGAAATTATGATTACGATTAGCACAAGGATTACGATCCACTCTTATTCTCGTTTCCACTCTTATTCTCGTTGTACATTAGTGATATCCCTTCTATACTTCCTCTCCATTCTCGCTGTGCCATTTACGCAGATGACATTAAGTTGTATACCGTATCTAACACGTCCTTATTGCAAGAATCACTGGATCGCATTAATCAATGGTCTAACACATGGGGATTATCCATGTCCCCTACTAAAACAGTTGTTATGCATCTCGGTCGAAATCATCCTGATGTCTCGTTCTTTATCGGTAACTGCACCCTACCAGTAGTTGACAAAATCAAGGATCTCGGGATAACCTACAACAACAAGCTAGAATTCAATGATCACATTGAAAATATAGTAACAAAGGCATCAGCACGTTGTGCGTTTATTCATCGATCGTTTAAGTCCCGTAGTATAAATGTGTATGCCCGTCTCTTTACAACATATGTCCGTCCTATTTTAGAGTACTGCAGTGAACTTTGGTCTCCTCAATCAATATCCCTTATTGCACGTATCGAGTCCGTCCTTCATCGATTTTCCAGGCTCGTGTTCAGCAAGTGTAATCTGTCATATCGACCTTACCTGGAGCGCATACAACACCTCAAGCTCCCTTCACTTCACTCCCGCCGAGATCAGAATGACCTCATATTCACGTACAATGTAATCCACTCACATCTTGACCTTGATGCCCGTAAACTTTTTCTATTCCCTAATATTACCAACACTTCACGTAGACATAATTTATATTTAAGAACCCACAGATCTCACACAAAAAAGTTCTCATCTTTTTTGACAAATCGTATTGTGCAAAAATGGAATAATCTTGACAATAGTGTTGTTTGTACCCATAGTGCCAATGTATTTAAGTCTTATATTCGTAACTCATAAGTATTGTATGCTACGATCTAGTAATCGTAGCCTTCTTTCTTACCTCCTGACTTTATCATATTGTTTAAACATTTAATTATGAATCTTAAAATACCCCCCGAGGTCAGATAAAATTTATTATTCTATTATTCTCAAGGAGAGTTAGGATATGAAAAGAGAAGGGGAAGTAAATGGAATGAAAATCGATTGATTCTGTGTCGCCCAAAATATCTTGCCATCTTATTAGTATATTTAATAGATTACGCTCTTTATGGTCTTCATTATTATTTATAATATCTGATCATCTATTATGGGAACTAGCCCTGCTGTGATCCTTGCCACGACCTGGCACTTTCTCGTCTCACTTTTGCGTTATATCAAGTGTGATTTCCTTTAATATGAACTCGTATTTCATCAATTTTTGCCTTGCAGAGTCGCACTATCCGAACTGTCACTGGGCGCTCCCGACATTCTCATCCTCGAGGAGCCCACGAATAACCTCGATATTGGTGGGTTACGGTATCTATCAAACGAGAAAAATCAATAAAATTTTTGCAAATCAATCGATATTCTTGCTTATATTTAGAATATGAATTAGTTGACACATTGGAATCTTTGAAAAAATCAATAAAAAAATTCAAAATCTATCGATATTCTTGCCTGTATTTAGAATTAGTTGATACGTTGGAGTCTTGAAAAAAATCAATACAGTATGGAAAAGTCGATCGATAATCAATTGTAGAATCGATTGACGCGCTGGCGACAGCGATTGAGGACTTTGGCGGCGGAGTGATTATGGTTACTCACGACGAACGACTTGTACGAAAGACCAACTGTCAACTGTGGATTGTGGAGGATAAGGTACGGTAATTGGTGGATTATCGATTGATTGGTCAAAGATCACGTCTGGAATATTGATTGATCATATTTTAATAATAACTTTATGTGGGTTTTGGGAAAGAAGTATGGCAAAGAAATACAGAATGAATACATTAATGAGAAATAAAATGCAATGGGTTAAATTAACAAAATATGATGCCATACGTGCATGAAAACCTATACTACGAGAAAGAATACAATTACGAAACTTTGGACTTTTTTTCTATATTTTAAATACGGACAAATTCAAAAATTTAATAAAAGATGGGTTCTTTTTTTCTGAATATGAGGTAATCAATAATTCAATATCAGGGTATCGCCGAGATCGATGGCGACTTTGACGACTATCGTAAGGACATTCTCGAAGCTCTCGGAGAAACGCTTTAAGAAGGAGATCTTGATATCGATTGATCAGCTACCATTATTGATTGATTTCCCCAGCATTTTTTTGTTCCTATTTTCACTTAACGACCCCTTGTGTTCCCGCCTAAATGAACGTCCATCAATGAAATAAGAACGTAGATCAATCAATAATCTACCGTCGCATCAATGACCCCTACATCGCTGCTCATTTTCCTATCATCGATATTTGAGGGAATAAAAGAGTTTAAAAACAAATATGCCCCTATAGATCGAAAAGTGTGGAAGTTATTCAATGACAGCGTACCGTATACACGAAAGGAACAAGCATAAGCACAACTAGGTTCATGTCTACCTCGTTGATTTAGACCTAAAGTAGGTCCGAAGAAGAGATTAGGTCCTCCGGACAGAATTGGCCTTGAATGATCAGTGGCCTAGCAGTGATCACCCGCAGGACTATGTGTGCCTTGAATAACGGGTTGTACCTTTACCCTTTTTCCTTTTTTTATGAGCATCAATCAATAATCTGCCGTACCGTCAACGGAATATCAATCAATAATCTACCGTACCATCAACGGGACAGCCTGTGGTTACATGCATTTTGTTTTCAAAATGCACTCTCTTCCATCTTTTGTCTGATTAATAAATACTTAATAAATAAAAATAATGATATAAGCATAAATACTTAAATCCCCCCCCCGCTTGCAGACCCAGGGTGAGCTTCGTAAGCATCGTCAGCTCTCATCTCCAAGTTCCAGATTGATCCTCAGGTACGGGATACGGTAGAGTACTGTAGATTACTGATACTACGGTAGATTACTATAGATTTGTGATACTACGGTAGAGTACTGTAGATTACTGCTACTACAGTAGGTTACTGTAGATTATTGATACCATGGTACAATACTGTAGATTACTGATACTACGGTAGGTTACTGTAGATTACTGATACCATGGTACAATACTGTAGATTACTGATACTACGGTAGGTTACTGTAGATTACTGATTCCATGGTACAATACTGTAGATTACTGATACTACGGTAGATTACTGTAGATTACTGATACCATGGTACAATACTGTAGATTACTGTAGACTACTGATTCCATGGTACAATACTGTAGATTGCTGATACTACGGTAGGTTACTGTAGATTACTGATTCCATGGTACAATACTGTAGATTGCTGATACTACGGTAGGTTACTGTAGCTGAGCATTCTGTGGTTCTACCATATCTCTAGTGAGAGTGTAGTGGTTCATGATCTTTTAGAGAGTTGATTTATTTAAACGGTTTTAGTTGGCGCGAAAGAGTTTGGGCACGGTCGGTCTGCCGGGTCAGCCGCATACGGTGAAGATCAAGGATCTTTCCGGAGGACAGAAGAGCAGGTATTGTAATCTGTTTATATTTATATCTTTGTTATGATAATAATAATAATCATAATAACAATAATAATAATAATAATAATGGAAAAGTTGGATTGAGTTAGATCTGATGTGAATTGGCTATCTTTGGTTTCGGCCTGTTACATTCTCGTTTCATTGTTATGATAGATGAGCGATGTTATCCATGGCGAGTGATCACATCTTTGTTCACTTCTTATACATATTATGATTGATTATGATTAGAACAAGGAGAGTTAGGATTTGAAAAGAGAACGGAAGGAAATGAAATGAAAATTCACAGATTCAGAGTCACCTCAACTATCTCGCCATCTTATTAGTATACTTTAATAGATAAGGCTCTTTATCGTCATCATTATAATTTATAATACCTGATCATCTATTATAGGAGCTGACAGGGTATCGCCGAGATCGATGGCGATTTTGACGACTATCGTAAGGAGATTCTCGAAGCTCTCGGATAAACTCTCTAAGAAGGAGATCTTGATATCGATTGATCAGCTACCATGATTGATTTCACCAGCAATTTTCTGTTCCTATTTTCACTTACCGGTTGCTAGAGTATACTATATTTATATTGTTTTTTCTTCATATCCTGTTTTCGATGATGATTTTTCTTACCGTAATTCCGTTGTTCCCTGATGCGTTGCAAGTTTACTCTTGTTATCGATTGATTGTTGACACCTACCGTACTTTTGTACCAAAAGGAATAAGAATTATCGATTTATTGATTTATTAGCGACATCCTCAACACGATTACGATTATATGATACGATATCGGCTATATGATGATACTGTAACGCAAGACCAAAATGGAAAAGGGACTACCGCTACGCGAGACTGGCTTATCAAGCTAGATCGTTACTAGTTTGACTGATTATTGATTGATTTTTAGACGATTGATTGATTGAATAGCTTGACATGCCTAGCCTAACTGGCCACATGAGTGAGAAAGAAAGTCAAACTTCAACAAACTATCTATCTTTGTTGAATCTCTCTATGTAATACTGTATACTGGACACGCACAAAACAAAAGGACTGGCGAGGATGGAAAAGGGGGAGGATTATTGATTGGATAGATCATGAATGATTATCGATTGATTATTGATTGACGTATATGGTGCCCTGTCTTTGAATAACTTCCATACTTTTCGATCGATAGGGGGATATAGGTTTCTAAACCCTTGAAATTTAATATCTTTTAATCCGCCAAAATATCGAGGAACTATGATGTAAGTCTGTAAGACCCGGAAGACTCCGGCAGCCGCACGCGGACCCGCGTCACCGTCCGTCCATGCGAGAGATCAACGTGAGAGCGAAATGGAAATGCCCTTTGTTAGTCTTTTTTCTTTGAGTTGCTGTGCTCAAAAGTGGTGAAAAGAAGAGAAAATCCTTGAATGCGGTTGATCAAAGCTTGCAAATGATTTACATTATGAAATATGATTTCTGTAGGAGTTCACGTAAACGAGAATTGATTGTAGTGTGTGATTTGGAGTTTCACTTTAGCAATATATTAAAGATATTAAAGCGATTTTTTCCCTAAAAATGAATCTGATTAGACCTTTCCACATTTCCATATTTGACAAGTTAATCCTCCTTCGTGGGGAATCGACTATTTGATTTGAGATAGTCAATACTCGATGATTTTTTTAAATTTAATTTTTTTTCGATCTAGATATCGATCGTATAGTTACAATTAGATCTTGGTTTTTAAAAGAATAATTATAATTATTATTATTTAAAATTGTCTATATTAGGATGATGACGACGATGACGTCATCGGTCCCGCATCAGCGAACGGAGCGGACGAGCTGGCGGCGGAGCGGAGACGCGTCGCCATGCTCGCGGCTAAGGCGGCTGAGGTACGAAGAATCAATCAATAATATGTTAATCGGCCAAAAATCAATCAATAAAATGCGCCTTTACAGGATAAGAAGGTGAAGCGGGAGGAGTGGATGCTGCAATTGCCGAAGAAACTGAACAATTACGGTCTGGGAGCGAGGTGAGGGAGATTATTGATTTTTCAAAATCAATAATTAATTCTCACTAGCTTCTTTTTATTTGTTGGCTGAATTCAGTCTATTCGTTGCTGTAAAATTACAAGAATATGATTGTTCACTACTGCTAGGTAATGATTGGTTTCTCGATGAGGTTTAATGTTAAAGGGAGCGTTACCTCTCTCAATGGTCTCTGCATTGTGAACACTATTTCTCTGTTCTCTAACAACGAGAAAGCATTGCGCATCAAAGAGACCATTGAGAGAGGTTACACTCCCTTTAATGATCATTGATCATGATCATTCATATGAAATTTGCAATTACCAGGGGTGAAACTTTGTCGTAACTTATCCAAGATATTGAATGATCCCCTAACGCGTCATATTATTGCGTGAAATTAAAACAAAAAAAATCATTTAAATAGTTTTTAAAAAATGAATAAATTACACCTATGCGCGTACACTTTCTCATTAGCTTAATTTCTGTTTATAATAATCGCATCGCTTATTGGTGTTCCTTTCAAGCTAATCTCTCAAGGGTGAAACGCGCGATCACCAAGTTTCTTTGTTTCAAAATTGAAGATTGAGAAGTTTCACTTTTCTTTCTGGCAATAACTGCGATATGGAGATAGACTAGTCGTAGTACTGCTTGGCGGCAACATGATCAATGTCCCGCAATCTCTGATCTTATCCCCACTTACCGTAATCTCTCATCGTTGCAGGACCTTCTTTGATCCATGATCTTTGATCTTTGTCCCCGCTTACCGTAATCTCTCATCGTTGCAGGACCTTCTTTGATCTATGATCTTTGATCTTTGTCCCCACTTACCGTAATCTCTCATCGTTGCAGGACCTTCTTTGATCAATGATCTTTGATCTTTGTCCCCACTTACCGTAATCTCTCATCGTTGCAGGGCCTTCTTTGATCTATGATCTTTGATCTTTGTCCCCACTTACCGTAATCTCTCATCGTTGCAGGACCTTCTCCAAGTCAGCGGGAGTGTCATCATCAGAGCAGGCTGATTGGATGCAGGCACGCGGTACAGATCCCGCCGACCAACCCGGTACCAGCAGAGACGATATGGAGAGATTGATAAGGGTTATTGATTGATTTGAGAAAGTATTGATTGATCTTTTGTTTTTAATGATTGTGGGGAATAGAGTATTTGAACTAGTTTGATTAGAGATAATCAATAAATAGCCGAGATTTAACTATATTTGTGTACATATCGATCGTATAGTAAGATCTCGGTTTTTTTTTGTTTTGATTTAAATGTATAATAATAATTATTTTATTTTATTGTCTATATCAGGATGACGACGACGATGACGTCATCGGTCCTATGCCCGCATCAGCGAACGGAGCGGAGGAGCTGGCGGCGGAGCGGCGACGCGTCGCCATGCTCGCGGCTAATGCGGCTGAGGTACGAAGAATCAATCAATAATATGTTAATCGGCAAAAAAATCGATGAATAAATAAATCAATAAAATGCGCCTTTGCAGGATAAGAAGGTGAAGCGGAAGGAGTGGATGCTGCAATTGCCGAAGAAGCTGAACAATTACGGCCTGGGAGCGAGGTGAGGGAGATTATTGATTTTTTAATAATTTATCCATTTTGGCGTCGGCATATTGGTTGTTGAAAAATCACAGTGATCGTAATTGTTTTCTCGGCGAGGTTTAAGGTTAATCTCTCAAGCATGAAACTTGCAATCCCCGGGGGGGGGGGGGGGAGGGTGCATCTTTGCTCATGTTTTCCAAATTAAATATATCTTATCATACGTGGCAAGCATTGCCACTGGATATGAAAATAGGGGGGTCGGACGTAATATTCGGGGGTCGGAAGCAAAAAATGGAGCATTTATACGTCATTTTGAGTGATTTTTTTGGAAAATCGGGGGGTCGGGTGCCAAAAGTCGAGGGTGTATTGCCGCTAGCGGCAGTGGTGCCCACGTATGTATCTTATCACAGAAATTGAGTAATCCCACTGACTCATTGTAGTTTTGAATGTAATTCTAGCGCCATTAGCTAATAACGTGACAGAATTAGATTCGAAAGTTTCAACGCGGTGATCGCACATTTCACGCTTGAGAGATATGCTCAAAAGGAACACCAATAAGTAATACGGAAGGCACTGCATACGAGAAAGTATACACGAATAGGTGTAATTTATTCAATGAAAGAATAAAAATTAAAGTTATTGTTTGTGACAATAAGTGTAGCTGGTCTAGTCGTATGGTTAAGTGCCACATCCCGAGCAAATTTGAAACTCTTCGCTCTGACCACACTCTCTCGTTTTCTTTATTTACTGGAGAGCGTTGCCAGAGCGGAGAGTTAAAATCACTCGGGGTGTGCCTTTAAGTAGCAGCATGATCAATGTCCCGCAATCTTTGATCTTTGCCTCCCACTTACCGTAATCTCTCATCGTTGCAGGACCTTCTCCAAGTCAGCGGGTGTGTCATCATCAGAGCAGGCTGATTTGATGCGGGCGCCCGGTACAGATCCCGTCGACCAACCCGGTACCAGTAGAGACGATATGGAGAGATTGGTTAGGGTTATTGATTATTGATTGATTTGAGAAAGTATTCATTGACTTGTATTGAACAACTGATTCGGGATAAAATATTGAGTTTGTCGGTTAGGAGAAGCTAGATCGTGAAATGTCTAATATTGTATTAATATATGTTACACACTATCGAATAGTGTGGCTGATTGATTTGGGATATTATCGGTTAATGTCTTTGCCAATCAATCAATCGATGACAATCAATCAATAATCCAATCGTACTCGTCTTACAAGGGAACCGAGAATGGCTAGGACGATCAGTGCAAAATTCGTTGACATAGATCGACTAGGACCCCCCAGGGGGTCACAGAACTGTTTTGAACTGTTTGGATATTTGCTTCCTTGGTACCGAAAATCGATTATGAAAATGTGATGGAAATATGGGCGCGAGACCCGTGGAATAGTGTCAAACACTCAAAGAACACAGTCTGTGTCCTCCGTAGCCAAGTGGTTAAAGTGCGGGATTAGCTTTTGGAATGTCGTGGGTTCGAATCCCCCCTTCTACAATTTCTTTTGCTGTATTTTTTTTTGCTTTCCAACAGGCAGTTTTAAAGTCAAACTTCATCTTCAACACAACAACAACCACAAATCAACAACAATTGAGAAGTACCCAGAATCAGTTGTAGCAGAACTGCTTCTCGGATCTCGCTTTTCTTCATCACGTGATGAAGCCATCTCCTTTGTCCTCCATCTCCCTCTCCCTCTCTCTCCCCTCTCTCTCCCCCTCTCTCCCCACTCTCTCTCTCCCTCTCCAGAACAGTTCCGGGAATAAGCGCTTGAAGTATAGGATCAATTCACAAGCTAAACATCGACAATTGCATCTATCGATGCAGTTGTCGATGGCTCCGTGCTCTTTCTGCTCCTCTCGCGGTTGCAGCCTCTGCTCCGGTACTTCTCAATCGTTGTTGATTTGTAGTTGTTGTTATCGTTGTCCTTGTTGTTGTTGTCGTTGAAGATGAAGTTTAAATTGAAACTGCCTGTTGGAAAGCAAAGAAAAAATACAGCAAAAGAAATTGTAGAAGGGGGATTCGAACCCACGACATTCCAAAAGCTAATCCCGCACTTTAACCACTTGGCTACGGAGGACACAGACTATGTTCTTTGAGTGTTTGACACTATTCCACGGGGCTCGCGCCCATATTTCCATCACATTTTCATAATCGATTTTCGGTACCAAGGATGCAAATATCCAAACAGTTCAAAACAGTTCTGTGACCCCCTGGGGGGGTCTTGTCGACATATGTCAACGAATTTTGCACTGATCGTCCTAGCCATTCTCGGTTCCCTTGTTAACTTTTTTTGTGCAGGCGAACGCGGAACGCGACGCGCAGCAGGCGCGCATCGCTTCGGCTCTAACAGCCAGCCGGAACGAGTCGCTGCTTGACGCACACGCATCGCGCAAGCGGAAGGCTGAAGCTGACGCGCCTGCTGCGTTTGGCGCGTCGATGTCCGGAGGAGCGCCCGAGAGGAGGCCGTTAGATAGGGAGAAGGACATGCAGGTGAGAATATTATTTATTTAAAAACAAATTTTGTTTATATCATTTCGACAACCACGTTTGTTTAGTGGTATCCATCAGTTGATTTCGAGTTTAACGATCTAAAGATTGGTCCCTTTTATATATCCAATGGAAATCTAATATGTAATCGATCACGCACTCGCGACCACCGGCGAGAAGTGAATGGCATCGCTATGAACTTATCAATAATTCACTAATCGATAATCAATAATTTGATTCAAGATTCGTGGCTTCAAATCGGCCTCCACCGCGGAGATCAAGGAGAAGTGCGGCCATCTTAGCTCTCGCTTTGGCAATTCGAACTCGCAAAAGTTCCTCTAACCGACCTCTCTGGATTGGCGGACCCCATTAGTTAGCGTGGCCCATCCGTAACTCCCTATTGTTATCTCCTTTTCTATCCACTCATTTCCCCCTTCATCTCTGCTTCGCTGTATCCTACCTCTTATCATCGTTCTCTATTATATCCTTTCACGGTCAATCAATAATCAATCGATAATCATTCTTGATCTATCCAATCAATAATCCTCCCCCTTTTCCATCCTCGCCAGTCCTTTGTTTTGGGCGTGTCCAGTATACAGTATTACATAGAGAGATTCAAAAAAGATGTTTCGCACTTGTTTGGTCAGACTAGACTTGGCATATCGAGCTAATCAATAAATCGATAGTCTGAAATCAATCAATAATCGTTCTAATATTCAGTCAAACTAGTAACGACGTAGCTTGATAAGCCAGTCTCTCGTAGTGGTAGTCCTTTTTTTCCATTTTCGTCTTGCGTTACAGTATCATCATATAGCCGATATCGTATCAAATAATCGTAATCGTTGTCCGTTTCGTACAAAAATATTCGCCCACCGCACGTTTAGTTTAGTTTATAGTTTATCGGTTGATTTGTTTGTTTTGTTCACCTTTCCCTGATCTACTCTTATCCCGGATTTTACAATTCTCATCTCCTCTTTCATCCTCATTATTATCCTCCTCCTCCTCATATATAGCCCAGTTCATTCATATCTAATCGTTTCGTACACACATATCTATCGTCCATCCGTAGTATATCTAATATGTTGAGGATGTCGTTAATAAATCAATAAATCGATAATTCTTATTCCTTATGGGACAAAAGTACGGTAGGTGTCAACAATCAATCAATAGCAAGAGTAAACTTGTAACGCATCAGGGAAGAACAACTGAATTACTGTAAGAAAAAAATCATAATCATAGCCAAAATTGGGCGAAAACGGGATATGAAAGAAAATAAACAAAAAATATAAATATAGTATACTCTAGCAACCGGTAAGTGAAAATAGGGACAAAAAATTGCTGGGAAATCAATCGGTAATGGAAGCTGATCAATCGATATCACTCGGGTTTTTTCTCGCAACTTGCGCGCAACTTACGGTACCTTGCGGCGCAAGTTATCAGAATCGCCACTTGCGCGCCACATGTGCACCACTTGCGCGCAACTTACAGTACCTTGCTCCGCAAGTTATCACAGTCACCACTTGCGCGCAACATATGCAACACTTGCGCGCCCGAAGTGCAACTTTTTGCTGCATGCTTTACTGTGTAAATCGCGCACGTTCGGCTAATTGAATATTTTCCTCGCATTTTTGTTATTTTTCTAACTTTTTCGTTTCACGTATCTATTCACTGTTATTGCAATAATAATATGTGCTTAACTAGTCGCCAGTGTCACGGCTCGTTCAAGGAACCGACCTCCGGCGAGTATGGAGAGGAGGAGATCGAGGATTTCTGCTGTGAACTTACGAGGTTACATCTTTTGCAACTCAGTCTATTTTCCTTGATTTCATACTATTTGCTGTGTTACATATCTATTACGTGCCTGTAGTCGTATGAACACAATTGTAGATGTTGCATGAAGTCGCAGGCACATAGTAAACTGTATCAACGTACACAGAGAATCTGGAGCAAGCTCGCCACAACCATTCAACAGTCTCGTAAATTGCGAATAAATTGCATGTTGTTGCCTTCACGACAACAGTTTCAAAGCAATTTACTTGCAACTTGCTTCGTTGTTGCTTTTAGAGTTCAGGTTAGGGTTAATTGTCGGTTATTTGTTTCATACTTGCTCTGTTTATGGAGCAAGGATGAAACAAGTCGCCGGCAAATTATATTTTGTGGTTGCCGAATCATTGTTCCCAAGTTCGCCCGATACTCGCGGCAAGCTTGCTCCCCATTCTCTGTGCATGCTAAATAGATCCGATAACCGTAACTACCAACCGAACATGTCCGTATCCGACGGACGGACAAGCTGCGGCCACAAAATGGTCGGATAGTTATCCAGCTGGCGTTCATTTTGTGGCCACAACTTAGCAGTCCGTTTGGTCGTCATGAGATGTCCTTGACCGAAGAAGTTTTGCATTACAAACACCTATATTCATTGAGAATTATTGATTGACTATTATGTAGGTCGTCGGTCTCAACATCGGTGAACACCCCCTGAAGGAGGGCTACACAGCACTCGCAGTTGGACAAGGTACCGCTGTTCAGACTTCTTTTTATTGGAACTTATGTTGTGCTAGTTAGTTATTCTCTCGTACTTGGATACTTCTAATTATAGCCCTTTTTTATAACCATCTCCATCTATTTATGTTCACTATCAAGCAACTGAAGGATCAACTTCAGTTTCAGATTCATTCATCCTTCAGCAAGAATTCTCGAGGCCCTAACCCTTCGATACACTCATCAATAAGATTAAATATTTCTCACAGAGGTACATTATGATTTAATTATTATTTTTCTTATTTGTTTATCAATCATTTAAAACATTAGAAATGAACCAAAAGATGAGAGTGATGGAGTTACATCGCTTGTGCAATTTCGGTTTGGGAGAGATTTATTGATTGGTTTCGAAATTGAAGAAAGATAGCCTTCTTGTTTCTTGTACGATTTGTCACATTCATTACATAAATAAATTTCTACGGGAGCAACACCGATGTCATTGATTGTGTTACACTATATTGTTGACAGGATCCATTTCTACACGTTTCAAATGTATAACTATATATTTCATCATTTCAGTCGTGGTCAAGGTTCATCTATCGACTGATGTCGTGAAGTCGTGACGTGACTATTCGGAGTGATGGAAGTACTCGATGCACATATTGATAGGATGACATGGTGAGTGGAAGACTTTTGATACGGTAGATATGAGCCTGATGATGGAAACGGTGGATATGACAGAATGATTGGCCACACTTAGTAGTTAAAATGAGTTGAATGATTGGATTCCCAGTGGATGTGGTAGATATGTGCGGAATGATTCGTATACTTTGGCTACGGTAGATGTGAGTAGTGTTTGTTGTATGGTTTAGATCTGTCGTTTCAATAATACAAATCGATCGATCAATACCATGTGATTACAGATGCTTGGATCGTTCCTCCATCCGTTCTCTGCTCTCGATTGGTGGTTCTACGTGCCAAACCAAGCCAACACATGCTCAAGTCGCTCCTGTATCCTAATCTAACTGTTGTTTGCATACATTCATTAATCTCATCTCAACATATTTATTGATTGATTGCTCTTCATCCGAGTGGACTACCCAATCCCAACTGTGTTCCATTCCCATTAGTTTGTTTAATTGTGAAACTACTTGATTTTGCCTCATTATCGTCTTCATTGCCATTGTATTTGTATCTTTCACTTTCTTTCCTCTACCTCATCCTATACGCTTCATTTTTTGTTGTATTGATTCGACGCCTGTGGTATTGTCTATTTGATGTCGATTTGTGCAATAAATAGTTCAAATGCAACATTTTGTTTCCTACAGAAAGAATAGTAAAGGATGAAGGGGACGGAGGGGGGGGGGTAGCCAGTATCGCAAGTGGCGCGTCACGACACCGCCCGTTGCGCGTCACATAGGCGCAACTTGCGCGCTACCTGTGAGCACATGCGCCGCGCGGGAGAACTACCGTGCAACAAGTGGCGCGCAAGTGGCCGCTAAGTTGCGCGCAAGTGGCGAAAAAAGACACGAGCAAGATCTCCTTCTTACAAGGGGATGGTCGCAAGTGGTCCTGGCCATATGAGATGGCAATAACATGACTAGGATCAGTTTTCCATGCTGATTACGAATCCGTTTTCAGAAAGTGCCTAATCTATCTGCTTTTCGAGAAAATCGGAATTGAAATTTGGCTTGTTAATTCGAAAAGTCGTGTAGTTTCCATCACAAACTATCTGGATTGCATTGGAAAGATGCGGCAATGTAAGGTAAAGTATTGCGAGAGTTTATAGATGAGTTCACCAGCTCACCCGGACGGTTTGCGCAGGAAACCACACGAATTTTCGAAATAAAATACCGATTTTCTCGAAAATTAGGTCGATTAGGCACTTTCTGAAAACGTATTCATAATCAGCATCGAAAACTGATCCTAGTCATGTTATTACCATCTCATAGGGCCAGGACCAGTTGCGACCATCCCCTTGTTAGAGCGTTTCTCCGAAAGCATCGAGAATTTCCTTACGGAATACTCCTTTTACGTCAGATTATTGATTGATATCGACCGCATGTTTTTTTTCAGTCTTTAATATGAATTCAGTGATTTTTCGACTCCATACGTGAGCAACCATCCGTCATATCTTCTTACATATTACCACTCATACACGAATACTGCAGGGTGCTATTATAGAATTGCAAAAGTTTTGCATACATCGCGCAAATGCCGAATATAGTAAACTTCTCCACCGTTGACAAAAACGCACTCCAAAGTTTTCGCCTAAATTCGGGAGGTTTTTCCGAACGTTTTGTAAATGCATATAATTTTATTTTTGCTGAAATCCCAATTAAATGACGAGAAGACGCCATAAAAATCGATGAAATAAGAGAAAATGGTCCAGTTTTCGAAAATCGGCCCACTGTAAAAAAATAAGCTCACGAAAATGTCTAGGGTCTAAGGACAAGGCTCTATCTCATTGAAATGCGCTGCAAACCTATCCCATATCTCGCGTTAGTGAAACGCGAAATCATAGCGTAGTCGGTACGCTCTGCCTTACTTTTCATCTTCATTTCATTCCTATTTTACTTGTTGAAACATCTTTATAAATTGATAAATAAATAAAATTAAATAAATAATTAAATAAATGAAATAATAAATGTCATGCATCAGGTCCCTCGCTTCCGCCGGGTTTCGATCCCCTCGCTGATGATGATGAAGATGATGAGGTTTGGGCCGAAACACCGATCACGTTTCTCTAGGCTTTTTATCACTGTTAGGCTATCTAAATAATAGTTTAGCAAATTTGAATTTTAAATATTTGATCTTTGGGCTTTGAACTTCTGATCGGGAATCGTTTCGTCACTGGGTGTTAATTGCCAGCTATAGCGTTATAATAATATTATAATGTATTATAAATATAATGTTATAATGATTATGCGTGGGAAAAGAGTATGATAGAGTATGAGAAGTGCGAGCAGGTGATTTGGCGTCGCTAGTGCGCGCTATGAACACTGATTGTTTGTTGATATAGTGCTTTGTCAGGAAGTAAGGTTCAAGAAACGAATCGAAATTGGTTATTGAATTTTATGAAACTCACGAAATTTTGTTGTCACCCATTACGCTTTCTGATGAGCACTACAGCTTTATTATATACCATGGGGAGACTGATGATAGTGATGACGATAGGAAGAGTTGCGAAATGAATGCAAACCGTAATATATTCCAGCTCGCTCCCACCCTTCCCTCTGTTGGTCCATCGTTCCCAATCGACGAACCGCGGCGTCATTCGTCCGCTCCGACTACGCATCGTCGCGTTCTCGACGCGTCTGACTCCTTTTACGTACCGGCTGCACCACCCGAACCGGAACCTGAAGCGCCGAGACGCGTTCCTCGCGGTCCAGGCGCGCCGCCCTCGCGCGTCATTGGCCCCGCGTTTCCTGCCGATCTACTGCCTTTTGCGGTACGGTAAGCATGATGATGATCTTTGATCTCAAATCATACATTTTCGATGCCCTCACAGAATTATTTTTATATAGTGGGTAGATTTAGAAAAAAAAGTTATTTTTCGCTTAAATTGTAATCTTTCACACAAAAAATGAACTTTATATTGTTGGTCGACCCAGAAAACGAGCTGTTTGTAGTGGGTCAATCCTCACTCTGCGAGAGTATGAAAATGTATAATCTTTAAATATTGATTTTCTTAAGGTACGGTAATCTTCATGATCTTTGATCTCTAATTATTGATTTCTTGCTTATTCAAGGCTACCAACGGCGAGAATGGTCATGACGAGTAGGAAGAGGAAGAGGATGATGATGCATACGGACCTGCTCCACCTCCCGTTCGCGTTCCCATGATCGGAAACGGCAACGCGTCGTTGGCCGCACGCGGACCCGCGTCACCGTCCGTCCATGCGAGAGATCAACGTGAGAGCAAGATGGAGATGCCTTTTGTAAGTTTTTGTTGTTGTTGTACTTACTGTGTTCAAAAGTGGTGAAAAGAAGAGAAACGCCGTGGCTGGATCAGCTCCTTGAATGTGGTTGATCAAAGCTCGCAAATGATTTACATAATGAAATATGATTTCTGTAGGAGTACACGTAAACGAGAATTGATAGTAGTGTGTGGTTTGGAGTTTCACCTTAGCAATATCATCCCTTTGTAAAGATATTAAAGCGATTTTTATCAAAAAAAGAAATCCGATTAGACCTTTTAATAAACCCATGCCTTTTCACATTTGGCATGTTTTCTTTTGTCGTGAATGGGCGATTCGAAATAGTTTGATTATATTTAACTATTTTTAGTTGTACATATCGATGCATGGTTAAACCTCTTTTTTCTAAATTAAAAGAATAATAATTATTATTATTTTATTGTCTGTATTAGGATGATGACGACGATGACGTCATCGGTCCTATGCCCGCGTCAGCGAACGGAGCGGAGGAGCTGGCGGCGGAGCGGCGAGGGCGGCTGAGGTATGAAGAATCAATCAATAACATATTAATCGGCAAAAAATCGATGAATTAATAAATCAATAAAATGTTTCATTGCAGGATAAGAAGGTGAAGCGCGAGGAGTAGATGCTACAATTGCAGGACCTTCTCCAAGTCAGCGGGTGTGTCATCATCAGAGCAGGCTGATTGGATGCGGGCACCCGGTACAGATCCCGTCGACCAACCCGGTACCAGTAGAGACGATATGGAGAGATTGGTAAATTATTGATTGATTTGAGAACGTATTGATTGATTTTTTTGCTTTTATTGATTAACTCATTTGGGATGAAGTATTCTGTAGCGGTTAGGAGAAGATATATCGTGAATTGTCTAATATTTTTATTCATATCTTTATCAAACGCTTTATCAAATTGTTTTGCTGATTGATTTGGGATATTATGAGGGATCAGGAACGCTCAACTCCTGATTCCGGTACAGGTACCGATCCCACCCATGACCCTATCATAGCATAGGATACTAGTCATTCCGTCCAACATGATTGCCTGCCAGTCCTCTCATCTATTACATCTTCAGCTATCTCTCACTCTTTGATCTCCTCTCACGATTCTATTCACTGTACGCTTATAAATGCTCGATCCATTGGTTATAAGATTCCTTTAATTGATGATTTTCTAAGAACCTTCAACTACTCCATTGCCGCCTTCACTGAAACATGGGCTTCCAATTCCACTATCTCTGACTCTATGCTTACAAGGGAACTATTTAACCTTACCACAAAATTCTCTAATTTTGATATGCTAGCGTAAATCTACATGGAATAAGGTTTCTAAAAAGTTATGTCAAAGGTTCCACATTCGCGTTTTAAGCTTATTTTTGGACCTCTGAAAATTGATTTTTTAGGCCTTTTTGTGCCTTTTTGTACCTTTTTGGACCTTTTTGGGTCTCATTTTTGTGTATTTGTGGCTTTTTTGGGGCCTTTTTGTCTTTTTGGGGCTTTTGGACTCTTTGGTGTCTATTTGGTTAAATTCAGTTAATTTTTCAGATACCCAAAAAGGGGCTTAAAGGGCGAATGTGGAACCTTTAATATAACTTTTTAGAAACCTTATTCGATGTAAATTTACGCTAGCATATCAAAATTAGAGAATTTTGTGGTAAGGTTAAATAGTTCCCTTGTTAGTATGAATAGATTTTCGGTGTATAGACTGGATCGCGACCACCATGGAGGTGGTATAGCACTGCTTGTTCATAACACCATCCAATCTGCATCTATATTCGCTCAATCATTCTCGCCTTTTTATACAGATTTACTCCCAATCAATGGGAGTAAATCTGTATATTTCAAATAGTCTAATAATCCAACTCTACTTAGTCTATAGAAGCCCATCATGCGATTCACTCAACTTCTCTCAGTGTCTTTCTCATATCTCGGATCTCATCTGCGCCAACAATCGCCCGTACATAATTTTGGGTGATTTTAATTGTCGAGAAATCAATTGGCAAACATTGAACTGCACTACAGCGCTACCCTTGACTCATCATTCACGTATGCTTCTCAACTTTGCACAGGCCCATTCAATCAATCAAATGGTACAATCACCTACTAGAGGAACAAGCCTATTAGACTTAGTACTATCATCTGACCCCTCCATCATCATGAACTGTCGCGTTATTCCACCACTGCCTCATCTCGATCATTCCCTGGTCGCTTTTTCCATTTGTGCTAAAACGGCCAAAGCCCCTCCAACCAAGATCCCTGACTACAAAAACACAGATTGGAATGCCGTACAATATGCTATCGCTTCTCTTGACTGGTATTCCATATTAAGCCAATGCGACCAAACAGCTGACGCTCTCTACACAGCCTTTTCCTCTCGCATTACCACTATTATAAATAATTTCATTCCACTACGAAAAGTTTGTAATAATAATAAAGCACTCTCCCCATCGTCTCTCAACCTCCTACGACGATGCCGAAGATTATATAGAAATAGACATTCTATTGGTATTGGCCCCTTTCTTCGTCTCAACAAACGGTTACGCCAATCAGTTGCTAAGACCCGTAGAATACGCGAACGATCCCTATTCCGCAATCCTAATTCCAAGAATTTTTTCAAATTCGCCAACGAACGTATCAAGGATGGGTCATCTTCAATTGGATCTTTAGTGAAAAGCAATGGTAATGTTCTTACGTCCGATGTAGATAAGGCCCAAGCCCTAGCCGATTATTTTAACGAGTCCTTTAATCATACGATATACCCACTTGCCACAAATGCGCCTTCTCATATTAATGAATCCATCGATTTTGCTTATTTCTCTGCCTCTCGAATAGAGAAAATAATAAGGAAATTACCAAACAGAATTTCTACAACTCCAGACTTTATTCCATACTCATTTCTGCGCAAAACAGCAGCCCAAATCTCCATTCCGTTATCTATTCTCTTTCATCGTTTTCTTCTTTATTCTATGGTACCTACCTCCTGGCGCACGGCAATAGTTCGTCCAATATATAAAAGAAAGGGAGCAAAACACACAATAAGTAACTATCGTCCTATTTCATTAACAAGTGCATGTTGTAAGGTTATGGAAAGAATTATATGTCAAGATATTTCGCACTTCCTAAATGAAAATGACTTGTTGAGTAATTCACAGCATGGTTTTCGCTTGAAACGTTCATGTAATACCTGTCTTCTAACTACTTTCAATCACTGGCACCGCCATCTTGATAGAAAAAGTTATATCACATGCGCATATATAGATTTCAGAAAGCATTCGATACCATTCCAATAAATCTTCTGGTCCAAAAATGCGAACAATATGGAATACGGGGATGTCTCCTGAATTGGATTTCTTCCTTCCTCCAATCCCGATCACAATCCGTACAAGTTGGTCTTTCCCAATCCCGCCCATACAATACAGTTAGCGGTGTACCACAAGGTAGCTGCTTAGGCCCCCTGCTTTTCTCTCTTTTCATCAATGAACTACCTTCCCTACTCCCTAGAGGTGCATTTTGTTCTATTTATGCTGATGATATGAAAATTTACTCATTTGATGATCCGTCCATTATTCAACACTCATTGAACACTGTACATGAATGGAGCATGAATTTTGGTCTTTGCATGTCCAAAACAAAGTCCGTCGTCATGCATATTGGGGCCAATCATCCCGATGTTGCTTTATATGTAGACAACGAAGTGCTTCCCGTGGTAAAAGAGTTTACAGATCTTGGTGTAACGTATAATAATAAGTTAGAGTTTCATAACCACATTACAAATATCGTCAACAAGGCCAAAGCGCGATGCGCATACATTCATAGATCTTTTATGTCTCGCTCTATAAATGTTTATGCACGTCTTTTTCAGACTTACGTCTTGCCTGTTCTGGAATACTGTAGCGAGCTGTGGAATCCCAATAGTGTCATGCTGAATGATCTAATTGAGTCCTGTCTGACCTCATATTCCAGGAGAGTCCTTGCGAACTGCGGCATACCCTACACAAACTACGCCGAGGCACTCAATCTACTTAATCTCCGATCGCTGAAACATCGTCGAACCTGTCTAGATCTTTCTTTTGTATTTAAAATTGTTCACGGATTCGTTGATGTCGATTGTAGGGAATTTTTCATTATTTCGAGTAATCTAAATCATACTAGAGGTCATCCTATGAGAATGTGTTGTAATAGATGTAATAGTAGTAGATATCTTTCATTCTTCTCCAATAGAATTGTTAATAGTTGGAATAATCTTGATACATTAATTGTAACTTCCCCCAATCCTATAGTTTTCATTAATCGTATCAAAGCTGTAATCATGTAATTTAGCAGCTATCGTCGAATCTTATTCATTTCTAAAGTATCGCTTTGAGTTTATCTTCTGTTCCTCTTTATATAAGAAGCGATAAATATATTATTATCGATAGGTGTCGACAGCTTTCTATACGTCGAAGAGCACGTTGTGAACTGCGAAACCTGACAGCATTTTGGAACTTGTTTTGAAAACACGAGCGCCCCTTCGAACGATCGATCAATCAATAATCCAATCGTACTCGTCTTAACTTTTTTGTGCAGGCGAACGCGGAATGCGACGCGCAGCAGGCGCGCATCGCTTCGGCTCTAACAGCCAGCCGGAACGAGTCGCTGCTTGACGCACACGCATCGCGCAAGCGGAAGGTTGAAGCTGACGCGGCTGCTGCGTCTGGCGCGTCGATGTCCGGAGGAGCGCCCGAGAGGCGGCCGTTCGACAGGGAGAAGGACATGCAGGTGAGACTTTATTATTTAAAAAAAAATTTGTTTAAATCATTTCGTCAACCATATTTGTTTTGCGGTATCCACCAGTTGATTTCGAGTTTGGCGACATTTATGGAACTATTTTGATATATGAGACAAAAAATCTATTGTGGCTAGCGAGATCAAGTGATTGGGATTTTTTCATTGAATTATTAATTAATCAATAATCCGATAATCGATAATTTGATTTAAGGTTTGTGGCATCAAATCGGCATCCACCGCGGAGATCAAGGAGAAGTGCGGCCATCTCAGCTCCCGCTTTGGCAACTCGAACTCGCAAAAGTTCCTCTAACCGACCTCTCTGGATTGGCGGACCCCATTAGTGGGCGGAGCTTATTAGTGGGCGTGGCCCATCCCAAACTCCCTATTGTTATCACCTTTTCTATCCACTCATTTCTCCCTTTATCTCTTCTTCGCTGTATCCTACCTCTTATCATCGTTCTCTATTATATCCTTTCACGGTCAATCAATAATCAATCGATAATCATTCATGATCTATCCAATCAATAATCCTCCCCTTTTCCATCCTCACCAGTCCTTTGTTTTGTGCGTGTCCAGTATACAGTATTACATAGAGAGATTCAACAAAGGTGTTTCACATTTGTTTGGTCAGTCTAGACTAGGTCTATCGAGCTATTCAATCAATCAATAGTCTAAAAATCGATCGATAATCGTTTCTGTACCCTTCACCTTACATTTTTTTGACTCTTACTTAACTTGTTGAACCGGGATTATGATGTACCATACGAGGGCAACCATTGTCGCTGGGAATTAAAATACAAAATTTAATTTTTTAATGAATTTTGACCGAATAGTTTTTATTTTAGAGTTAATTTTATTCTAGTACATCAAAGTTCTCTCGCTTTCTTTGTATGCGTCAGAGAGTATGGCCAGAGCGGAGAGACATCTGGGTCAGGGCATAAAAGAACTACATTCCAGCTCGCTCCCACCCTCTCCTCTGTTGGTCCATCGTTCCCGACCGACGAACCGCGTCGTTATTCGTCCGCTCCGACCGCGCATCGTCGCGTTCTCGACGCGTCTGACTCCTCGTACGGACCGACTGCACCGCCCGAACCGGAACCTGAAGCGCCGAGACGCGTTCCTCGCGGTCCAGCCGCGCCGCCCTCGCGCGTCATTGGTCCCGCGTTTCCTGCCGATCTACTACCCTTTGAGGTACGGTAATCATGATGATCTTTGATCTCTAATTATTGATTTCTTGCTTATTTAAGGCTACCAACGGCGAGAATGGTCATGACGAGGATGAGGAGAAAGAGGATGATGATGCATACGGACCCGCTCCACCTCCCGCTCGCGTTTCCATGAACGGAAACGGCAACGCGTCGTTGGCGAATAATGCATGATTATACTTGTATTCGTGATCATGCAGGGATTTCAACACCAGAGATTATTGATTTTTCAAAATGAATACTTAAGTTTATTGGTTGTTGTAAAATAGTTGATTATGATTGTTAAATTTGCACAGTGGTGAAGAATGCTTTCTTGGAGAACGCCAGCAATCACTTTTACGGTAGTTTCTCTCAAGCATGAAACTTGCAATCACGGGGGGGGGGGGGGGTATCAGAACGGCAACAATCAAAACGGCAACAATCAAAACGGTAACGGAGCAGAACTCGGTTGGGAGTTGGCATAGCTTCCCTAAGTAGCATGCCCTATGCTACAGTATTCCAACTGTTGCTACCGTAACCTACCGTAACCCACTACCGTAAATCAAAATGCGGGAAAATGCACGATAGGGGTGAACTGGCTTCAGTAACACTACCGTAACATGCTTACAGTAACCTAGACTAAAGTATTCACTGTTGGATATCGCGAACTGACTTTTTTAATGTTTTTCTTTTTAAAAATATGTTTTTGTGCTGAACGTAGAGTTGAGTGCATGCCTTTTCTCTATTGTTTGACTAATCATAATAACCATCAAAACACTACGAGACATAGCTTTAGTACAGTCATAAAAAGTCAGTTCATAAAAAAGTCAGTTCGCGATATCTACAGCGAATACCTTAGTCTGGGTTACTGTAAGCATGTTACGGTAGTGTTACTGAAGCCGGTTCACCCCTATCGTGCCTCTACCGAACGAAAAACAGCATTTTCCCGCATTTTGATTTACGGTAGTGGGTTACGGTAGGTTACGGTAGCAACAGTTGGAATACTGTAGCATAAGGCATGCTACTTAGGGAAGCTATGCCAACTCCCAACCGAGTTCTACTCCGTTGCCGTTTTGATTGTTGCCGTTTTAATTGTTGCCGTTTTGATTGTTGCCGTTTTGATTGTAGCCGTTCAGATACCCCCTCGCAATCACGGGGGGGGGGGGGGCTGCAACTTTACTTTTCTTTGTCGTCAAATTTATAGTTTATCACAGTGTGCTACAGTATCGGCCAAAAGTCTCCGGACACTTTATTAATTTTTTTATAACTTTTGATCCAGGAAAGCAATGAAGCTGATATTTTCAGCCAATGTACACAATTTATCAAGGAATACAACCATGATGTGTTTGTCTTATTAAATCAGTTCACTGTTGCGTAATGATGATGCAATCGAAATACACTATTTTGAAAATTTACATTTTTTTAGTGAAATGTCGTGTTCTTCTGAAACACTGTGAGAGAGGAGAACTACACTTGGCCTACATAGTGAAAAAATCTGGAATGGCTCCGACTCCTATTTCAAGCTGTAGCGGGGTTGCAAATTTGACCTTCAAAATTTAAAACTCAGCTTATAGATGTGCTACCGACAGGTTCTAAGTGCCAAAATGATGCTAATGACGAGTAATGTTTCGCCCCAGATTATGGTAGTCATAGCTCTTCATTCGCCCTCAGGGCATGAAAAACAAATTTTTTGAAAGGACTGATTTGGAGACCCCACTGTTCAGAGGGTAGGTTTTCTAAAATTATGGTTCCACCGCATGCAGCTTTGCAATGTATCATATATTTATTTCCCTTATTATGGTTTAGTTCCGATTCGTTTCAGACCCGCAGCAAAAGTTATGCTGATGACTACTCGGTGCGAGCTCATGAGCTTTCTCTCTAACTGCTCTCGTCCCTGGGCCTCTATTGATGAAATCTCTTATTTTCAAAGCACGTTTGCATGTTAGAGATGTTCACAAAAGTTTTTACACTAGTGCTGAACTTTGATCTTTGATCTTTCTATTTTGATCTTTACTCGATGAAACGGAGTAGACCTCCGCGCAAAGTTTGCTGCGGGTCTGAAACGAATCGGAACTAAACCAAAATAAGGGAAATATATATATATATATATGATACATTGTAAAGCTGCATGCGGTGGAATCATAATTTAGAAAATCTACCCTCTGAATGGTGGGGTCTCCAAATCAGTCCTTTCAAAAAATTTGTTTTTCATGCCCTGGAGGCGAATGAAGAGCTATGACTACCATAATCTGGGGCGAAACATTACTCGTCACTAGCATCATTTTGGCACTTAGAACCTGTCGGTAGCACATCTATAAGCTGAGTTTTAAATTTTGAAGGTCAAATTTGCAACCCCGCTACAGCTTGAAATAGGAGTCGGAGCCATTCCAGATTTTTTCACTATGTAGGCCAAGTGTAGTTCTCCTCTCTCACAGTGTTTCAGAAGAACACGACATTTCACTAAAAAAATGTAAATTTTCAAAATAGTGTATTTCGATTGCATCATTATTACGCAACAGTGAACTTATTTAATAACACAAACACATCATGGTTGTATTCCTTGATAAATTGTATATATTGGCTGAAAAGATGAGCTTGATTGCTTTCCTGGATCAAAAGTTATAAAAAAATGAAAAAGTGTCCGGAGACTTTTGGCCGATACTGTATGTTGAGCGACCCCATACGCATGAGGCTATTGCGAAAAAATCTGAATTGAGTAAATTGCACATTGCGCGCATACTTTCTCATTTGCAGTAGCGTCTTTACTGATCGTGCACCAACCAAAACCAGCGTTAGTATTGCTTATGTTTGGTCCTTTTGAAAAATCACCAAGTCGCTACTTTTGTTTATAATTAAACTTTTTGCTTCTGACGATAAGTCCACTATTGAGTTGGTCTAGTCGTAGTACTGTTAAGTCGCAACATGATCAATCTCTCATGATCTTTGATCTTTGTCCCCACTTACCGTAATCTCTCATCGTTGCAGGACCTTCTCCAAGTCAGCGGGTTTGTCATCATCAGAGCAGGCTGATTGGATGCGGGCACCCGGTACAGATCCCGTCGACCAACCCGGTACCAGCAGAGACGATATGGAGAGATTGGTAAGGGTTATTGATTGATTTGAGAAAGTATTGATTGATTTGAGAAAGTATTGATTGATTTGGGCTTGTATTTGTCAGCTGACTCGGGATGAAGTATTGACTGGATTGGTTGACCTTATTAGTGGGCAGAGTCTATCAGTGGGCGTGGCCCATCCCTAACTCCCTATTGTTATCACCTTTTCTATCTTCTCATTTCTCCCTTTATCTCTTTTTCGCTGTATCCTACCTCTTATCATCGTTCTCTATTATATCCTTTCACGGTCAATCAATAATCAATCGATAATCATTCTTGATCTATCCAATCAATAATCCTCCCCTTTTCCATCCTCCCCAGTCCTTTTGTTTTGTGCGTGTCCAGTATACCGTATTACATAGAGAGATTCAACAAAGATGTTTCGCACTTGTTTGGTCAGACTAGAATAGGCCTATCGAGCTAATCAATCAATCAATAGTCTAAAAATCAATCAATAATCGTTTTAATGATCTGTCAAACTAGTAGCGACAGCTTGATAAGCCAGTCTTTCATAGTGGTAGTCCCTTATTCCATTTTCGTCTTGCGTTACAGTATCATCATATAGCCGATATCGTATCATATAATCGTAATCGTTGTCCGTTTCGTACAAAAATATTCGCCGCACGTTTAGTTTAGTTTATAGTTTATCGATTGATTTGTTTGTTTGTTTGTTCCCTGATCTACTCTTATCCCGGATTTTACAATTCTCATCTCCTCTTTCATCCTCATTATTATCCTCCTCCTCCTCATATATAGCCCAGTTCATTCATCTCTAATCGTTTCGTACACACATATCTATCGTCTATCCGTAGTATATCTAATATGTTGAGGATGTCGCTAATAAATCAATAAATCGATAATTCTTATTCCTTTTTGGGACAAAGTACGGTAGGTGTCAACAATCAATCGATAACAAGAGTAAACTTGCAACGCATCAGCAGGGAACAACGGAATTACGGTAAGAAAAATCGTCACCATAACCAAAATTGGATGAAAACGGGATATGAATAAAAAAACAATATAAATATAGTATACTCTAGCAACCGGTAAGTGGAAATAGGAACAAAAAATGCGGGGAAATCAATCAATAATGGTAGCTGATCAATCGATATCAAGATCTCCTTCTTAGAGCGTTTCTCCGAGAGCTTCGAGAATCTCCTTACGGTAGTCGTCAAAGTCGCCATCGATTTCGGCGATACCCTGATATTGATTTATTGAGTTATGCGTATGCTTGTTTTTTGTATGTAGACGGTACGCTGACCGTGGTTAATTTCCATACTTTTCGATCGATAGGGAGGTAATGCCTTTGATCATTAAAATCTTTTATGCCGTCAGAATATCGCTGAACGATGATTGGAAAATGAACAGCGATGTAGGGAATACCATGATGGTACGGTAGATTATTGATTGATCTACGTTCTTATTTTATTGATGAAGTTGCGTCCGTTTAGGCGGAAACACGAGGGGGTTAGATAGTTGTCGATGTTTTTTTCCCAATCGATTATCCATTGGCTTACTTTGTGGGCCTCTCCGATATCTCGCATTAGTGAAACGCGAAATCACAGCGTAGTCGGCACACTCTGCCTTACTTTTCATCTTCATTTCATTCTTATTTTACTTGTTGAAAAGCTATGATGTATGATAAACAAAAAGAATTAAATAAATAAATAAATCAATAAAAATATATTAAATTCTGGTCTCACAAGGGAATCCCCGGAGGCCACACTCACCGATCTTTTATACTTGTGGTGAACCTCATATCACGGATCTCCTGTAAAAGTGTATGAAAATAAAAACCTTTTTGCACAGAAAAAAATAATTTTCCTCTTTTTTTATTTATAGTTGTTAGACTGGCCTAACTGAGTGCGAAAACAACATTTTGAAATTTTGTTTTTCGTAATTTGCATAATTATGCAATTTTTTTGTCGTCAACTTCAAATGAGTGTAACTCGCATCGTTTTTGAGCAACCGTGTAAAAATGTTTTACATTCTGTTCCTAATGACCTCCTCTACAAATAACTCAACTAAGTATATGGTCGGAAATGTTGTTCTTAATGTGTTATTGTATGAAAACTGTTTTTTTTGCATACAAAATGTGATGTTTCTCGAAATTTTTCTCTAAAGGATAAGATTTTTATTGCAGATTCGGATTCCCCGTCCTCGAATTGGGGTATCATGATATATCATTTAACCCAACTCTGTCCGCCCAATAGGGATACTGTATATCATCGTCGTGGACTTGCAATTTTCTCTCAAATCATTTTTGGTTGTAAATCAGCTCAAACTTATGTTAATGTACTCATTAGCATATAAAATCGTTTAAAAATCAGTTTTCGATTCATATATCAAAAATGGTTGTTGTTGAGAATTCGAACCACTAAGACAATTTGTTCAGGTTGGTCGAGATACAGGGTTTAAATATACTAATGAGTACAATAACATAAGTTTGAGCTGATTTACAACCAAAAATGTGATTTGAGAGAAAATTGCACTGTCCAGGACGATGATATACAGTATCCCTATTGGGCGGACAGAGATGGGTTAAATGATATATCAGGATACCCCAATTCGAGGACGGGGAATCCGAATCTGCAATAAAACTCTTATCCTTTAGAGAAAAATTTCGAGAAACATCACATTTTGTATGCAAAAAAAAACAGTTTTCATGCAATAACACATGAAGAACAACATTTCCGACCATATAGTTGAGTTATTTGTAGAGGAGGTCATTAGGAACCGAATGAAAAAAGATTTTACACGATTGCTCAAAAACGGAGCGAGTTACACTCATTTGAAGTTGTGAAGATCTAGTGATCCCAATAACTTTATGTCGCTAGCCACAATTACTTGATCGATTATGTAAGATTTCCATTGATTCTATTGGACTCTCATCGAAATACTTCAATAAAAGTGGTTAATCTTTACATCGCTAAACTCGAAATCAACTGGTGGATACCACTAAACAAACGAGGTTGACGAAATTATAACAATAAAATTTATCGCATCTTGGTGAAAAGATGAAGAGAGCATTTTATCGTATACAAAACTATTTAAGCGATTATTGATTGATTGATATATTCATAGTGGTCCCAATCACTTGACATCGTAAGCAACAATTGCTTGATCGATTATATTAGATTATATCAGAACCACTGGGTTTTCGACTTACTTCAATAAAATTGGCAAATCTTTATATAGCTAAACTCGAAATCAACTGGTTCCAAAAAAAACAAACGTGGTTGTCGAAATTACTTGAACGTGCCAAAATATCAGATAAAATACCAGGTCGATAAAATACGTTGCAGATTTGTAAAATGCAGTCAGATACTCGCAAAAAAATCGCAAAATGGGGTCAGGCTTCGTAGTTTGCAACGTACTTTTCGACATATGATAAAAGAAATTCTCACCTGCATGTCCTTCTCCGTATCAAACGGCCGCCTCTCAGGCGTTCCTCCGGGCATCGACGCGCCAGACGCAGCAGCCGCGTCAGCTTCAGCCTTCCGCTTGCGCGATGCGTGTGCGTCAAGCAGCGACTCGTTCCGGCTGGCTGTTAGAGCCGAAGCTATCGTACATCGAAAAATTATTGGATCATGATTCGTTTGAACCATTCTGAATGGTTCTAGCGAATCAAAGGCGATTATGACCGAATGACAGATTTTTGTTCTTATTCTTTCTTTTCATTGTTTTTATTTCACTCTAATCTAGTTAGTCCGCGAGAATCATGATAAAATAATGCGTTTTCATAAAATCATAGTGATTCGTAAATAAATAAATCGTTCCGAAGATTTCACATTCGGATGGACTATTTCGGACTATTTCCCGGTTTGGCCTTCGGCTCTGCGTTTCCTTTGAATTATGTTTTAACTTAAGTTTGCGAAAACGCAATATTTTGGCATGATTCTCGCGGACTAACTAGATTAGAGTGAAATAAAAACAATGAAAAGAAAGAATAAGAACAAAAATGGCTTATTCGGTCATAATCGACATTGATTCGCTAGAACCATTCAGAATGGTTCAAACGAATCATGATCCAATAATTTTTCGATGTACGATATGCGCGCCCCCTAATAATAATAATAATAATAATAATAATAATAATAATAATAATAATAATAATAATAATAATAATAATAATAATAATAATAATAATAATAATAATAATAATAATAATAATAATAATAATAATAATAATAATAATAATAATAATAATAATAATAATAATAATAATAATAATAATAATAATAATAATAAGTTGATAGTAGATAACAAATTAAGACGGATTATCGATTGGATTATCGATATTATTGCTAAGGAGTTGTTGAAACTACTTTTTTCTTGGCAAGATATCAATCGAAAATACCCCAAATCAATAATGCCTTCTCCTAACCGCGAAAAAATAAATAATTCGTTCATCAATACAAGTCCAAATCAATCAATAACCCTTACCAATCTCTCCATATCGTCTCTACTGGTACCGGGTTGGTCGACGGGATCTGTACCGGGTGCCCGCATCCAATCAGCCTGCTCTGATGATGACACACCCGCTGACTTGGAGAAGGTCCTGCAACGATGAGAGATTACGGTAAGTGGGGACAAAGATCAAAGATCATAGATCAAAGAAGGTCCTGCAACGATGAGAGATTACGGTAAGTGGGGACAAAGATCACAGATCATAGATCAAAGAAGGTCCTGCAACGATGAGAGATTACGGTAAGTGGGGACAAAGATCACAGATCATAGATCAAAGAAGGTCCTGCAACGATGAGAGATTACGGTAAGTGGGGACAAAGATCACAGATCATAGATCAAAGAAGGTCCTGCAACGATGAGAGATTACGGTAAGTGGGGACAAAGATCACAGATCATAGATCAAAGAAGGTCCTGCAACGATGAGAGATTACGGTAAGTGGGGACAAAGATCACAGATCATAGATCAAAGAAGGTCCTGCAACGATGAGAGATTACGGTAAGTGGGGACAAAGATCACAGATCATAGATCAAAGAAGGTCCTGCAACGATGAGAGATTACGGTAAGTGGGGACAAAGATCAAAGATCAAAGAAGGTCCTGCAACGATGAGAGATTGCGGTAAGTGGGGACAAAGATCAAAGATCAAAGAAGGAACTGCAACGATGAAAGATTACGGTAAGTGGGGACAAAGATCAAAGATAAAAGAAGGTCCCGCAACGATGAGAGATTACGGTAAGTGGGGACAAAGATCAAAGATCAAAGAAGGTCCTGCAACGATGAAATATTACGGTAAGTGGGGACAAAAATCAAAGATCAAAGAAGGTCCCGCAACGATGAGAGATTACGGTAAGTGGGGACAAAAATCAAAGATCAAAGAAGGTCCTGCATCGATGAGAGATTACGGTAAGTGGGGACAAAGATCAAAGATCAAAGAAGGTCCTGCAACGATGAAAGATTACGGTAAGTGGGACAAAAATCAAAGATCAAAGAAGGTCCCGCAACGATGAGAGATTACGGTAAGTGGGGACAAAAATCAAAGATCAAAGAAGGTCCTGCATCGATGAGAGATTACGGTAAGTGGGGGACAAAAAAATGGAAATAATAACTTTTATTTTTTTTGTAAAAAGTACAACTTGGTGATCGTGCGTTTCACGCTCGAGAGATTTGCTCAACAGGGAAACCAATAAGCAATGCTATAGACAAACGACAAATGATACGAGCATAGGTGTAATTTATTCAATTTATTTAGTTAGTTCTTTCTTAATTTCCTTCACAACAAATGAACAGTAGAGGAGATATGCAATTAATATAGGTTGATGGAGGTCCGTCGCGCTATTAGCGAATCGGTTGAAGGCAGCAGGGAAATGGGGGGGGGGGGTATGGGGTGGATAATAACTATAAGTGACGAAGAAGGGTAAGAGGGGATTAATCTCTACAGAATTAAGGAAAAACTTAAAACGAATAGAGAAAATAGGAGGCGTGGCATCAGAAAATCAAAAGTATTACAATTTTCTGAAGCCACACCATAAATCACGCTCGAGTTGAGTGTAATTAGATACTACGAATCTAATTAGTAGATTTTTGAATCTAATTAAGCGAATTTCGAATCGCGCTAGAATTTTCGTTCTAAACGAGTGGGATCACTCAATTTATGTGGTAAGATATATCAATTTAACAAACAGAACTAAAGTTGCACACGGTGATTGCAAGTTTCATGCTTGTGAGATTAACGTAAAAGTTATTAGTCTATTCATTGAGAACTCATCTTCACCTAACCAACAGTAATATGTAATATAAATATTTTTTATTCATTGAAAAAAATCAATAATATCGCCTCTCACCTCGCTCCCAGACCGTAATTGTTCAGCTTCTTCGGCAATTGCAGCATCCACTCCTCGGCATACGACCGATGACGTCATCGTCGTCTTTATCCTAATATAATTTATAATAATAATAATAATTTCCAATTTATAATAATAATAATTACTATCACTCAGAATCCCGTTGTGGTATTGCATTTCATATCTACAATGATCAAACGATAAAAAATAACTTACAAAAGGCATCTCGCTCTCACGTTGATCTCTCGCATGGACGGACGGTGACGCGGGTCCGCGTGCGGCCAACGACGCGTTGCCGTTTCCGTTCATGGGAACGCGTGCGGGAGGTGGAGCGGGTCCGTATGCATCATCATCCTCTTCCTCCTCCTCCTCGTTATGACCATTCTCGCAGTTGGTAGCCTTAAATAAGCAAGAAATCAATTATTAGAGATCAAAGATCATTACCGTACCTCAAAGGGTAGTAGATCGGCAGGAAACGCGGGGCCAATGACGCGTGAGGGCGGCGCGGCAGTACCGCGAGGAACGCGTCTCGGCGCTTCAGGTTCCGGTTCGGGCGGTGCAGCCGGTCCGTACGAGGAGTCAGACGCGTCGAGAACGCGACGATGCGCAGTCGGAGCGGACGAATGACGAGGCGGTTCGTCGATCGGGAACGATGGATCAACAGAGGGAAGGGTGGGAGCTAACTGGAATGTATTTAGTTCTGTTATGCCCTGACCCAGATGTAATTTTACTCTCCGCTCTCGCCGTGGGCTCGTTGAGGATGAGAATGTCGGGAGCGCCCAGTGACAGTTCGGATAGTGCGACTCTACAAGGTGAAAAGAGTGGAATACGATCATATTAACAGAAATCACTCTTGGCATAACACAAAAGTGAGACGAGAAAGTGCCAGGTCATAGCAAGGATGGCAGATGAACTGCTAGCTCCCAATAGACCATCATATGTTATAAATAACAATAATAACAAAAATAATTATTAATCAATACTAATTAGATTTTAATAAGATAGCTAGATTTTTAAGGCGACTCTGAATCGTAAGATTTACTTTCCATTTCCTTCCTCTTCTCTTTTCAAATTCAAACTCTCCTTGCGCTAACCATAATCAATCATAATATCTGCTGTCGGACAGTTTGAAGAAGAGATCACTCGCCACGGATAAGATCGCTCATCTATCACAACAATGAAACGAGAATGTAACAGGCCGAAACAATAATCGCCATTTCACATCATATCAAGCTCAATCCTCTCTTTTTCCAAGACATAAATTCATCTATTCTCTTTCTCCATTTATTCTAAACGCTAATGCGGTGTTACATTTGCGCGACGGACGTACGCCGTATTCCCGTAACGGGTGACGGATCAGGCAACGTGAAATTTGAAGCGTTTTCGATCTCGAGTAGAAAACCCTGAAGGTCATAAAATTACTGTAAAAGGTTGCGGTAGTCAACCGTTATTGATACATGGTTACGGTAACTTTTTACCGTATCCCAATTGACAATAAGGGTTTTCCACTTGGGACCCAAAACACTCCAAATCAAAGTTGACGGACACGTGTCCGAATGTAACACGATCTCAAATGACCGTCGCGCAAATGTAACACCGCACAACCGAGTTAAATCTTAAATCATTCACATTAGAAAATCAGGATAATATGATCATGTTGCCGGAAATCACCCTCTACATAACGCCAGTGCGAAACGAGAAAGCGCCAGGTCATAGGAAAGATGGCAGCAGCGCCCATAATGGATGATCAGATATCAGATATTATAAATAATAATACTTATTCTTATAGATCTTACAAGGGGATGGTCGCAACTGGTCCTGGCCATAAGAGATGGCAATAACATGATTAGGATCAGTTTTCGATGCTAATTACGAGTCCGTTTTCAGAAAATGCCTAATCGACCTGATTTTCGAGGAAATCGATATTTTAATTCGGAAATTCGTATGGTTTCCTGCGCAAACCGTCCGTGTGGGCTGGTGAACTCATCTATTAACTCTCGCAATGCTTTACCTTACATTGCCGGATCTCTCTGATGCAATCCAGATAGTTTGTGAAGGAAACTACACGACTTTTCGAATTAATAAGGCAAATTTCAATACCGATTTTCTCGAAAATCAGGTCGATTAGGCACTTTCTGAAAACGGATTCGTAATCAGCATCGAAAACCGATCGTAGTCATGTTATTGCCGTCTCATATGGCCAGGACCAGTTGCGACCATCCCTTTGTTAATAAGAAGATAACAATAAAAAATATTAATTAATAATTAATATTAATTAATATAGGCATCACTAAGATGGCTAGATATTTAAACCGTCTCAGAATCGTCAGAATTTCTTTCCATTTCCTTCCCTTATCTTTTCATATCCCACTCCCTTGCACTAGTAATAATCAATCTTAATATCTATTTGACATTCATTTTCAGCGCCCACACCGGATTGTTTTATATAGTGGGTCGATTTTCGAAATATAGTGGGTTCATTGAGAAAATCGTTATTTTCGCTTAAATTGTAATGTTTCACATAAAAACACCCTTATAGGGTAGATCCCGAAAAGGAGCCATATGTGGTATAAATGGTATGTACAGTGTAGCCTAAAAGTCATGGGACGCTTTTTCATTTTTTTATAACTTTTGATCCAGAAAAGAAATCAAGCTGATATTTTCAGTCTATGTGCAGAATTTATCAGGCAATATTGCCATGATGTGTTGGTAAAATTAGAAAAAAAACAAGGTCATTTTGAAACTACCATTTTTGGGAAAATTCATGGAGAAAATAGGTTTGAGCAAGATGATGAACTCAGCAACCATGAAAGATTCATTTAAAACTCTTACAGAAGAAGATAAAACTAGAATTCAACTTTCATATTCTTTAGATAATCCAGTATCTTCAATATTCTGCAATTACGGACAGTTTCTCAAAACCCTAACTAGACATGACATAAATAGGATATTGTCTTCTCCTTGTTCTTGTTTCAAATATCACAGATATGTTGATAAACATTATGGACATGTATGTACTGGTAACATTGATATCATACAAAATAAAGAACTAGCTAATATATTCATGAAAGGCACTAAATATAGAATACAAAGGCCTACTACTGTCAGCAAAGTAATCAACGATATTACTGTTTCAATAGAGAACACTGTATCAATTGTCGGAAAGAAACACCGAAAATCGCCGACTTTGATCAATGTCACTGTCAATAAAGTCATTGAACATATTATTCCTAGACTAAAGGAAAAGCTTAATTTTTTCAATTTTCAATTTGCCTTTTGCCCATGAAGATTAAAAGACGACTCTTCGAGAGCTGCATCACCTCTACCGTACTCTACGGCAGCGAAGTATGGGCCTTACGATCGAGTGACAAGGAGCGACTGAGTGTGACACAGAGAAAGATGGAGAGGAAGATGGTAGGAGTAACCCAAATGGAGCGATGGAGAAACGAGCGGATACGAGAGATCACCAAGCTACGCGATTGGGTCCAAGAGGGTTTGAAACGCAAGGCACGCTGGGCACTCAAAGTGCGGGATATGGACACGGAACATTGGAGTCGTGCGACAACACTATGGACGCCCTACAACTGGACACGCCCCCCGGGAAAGCCACGAGTTCGATGGAGAGACGATTTGAAGCGAGCCATCGGTGTTAATTGGTGGAATGCAACCCGTGCTGAATACCACCGACTCATCCCCATCTGAGCATTAATGCCTGACATGATAAAGAAATTGAAAATTGAACATAAAGTTGTTAAAGAAAAATTATATTATCTCATTGATTTACTATTCAAAAATGCTAATTCAGAATTCATTAATGTTCAAGGAACCTATGTTCGTTATGATAAAACTAATAGTTTAGAAAAAGGCATCACTTATCACAAAAATGATATTAAACTTATGTTGGATTATATATTAAAGAACAGTTATGCTTTTTATGGTGGAACATATTACAAACAAGAGCGAGGAATACCACAAGGAAATAATGCATCGCCACAAATAGCAGACCTTACCCTTGCTGTAATGGAATTTCAATATCTATCTAAGAAAGTCAAAGCTGGTCATGCATTAGCATATTCACTAAATAGAACGTATAGATATATTGATGATTTATTCCATATATCCAGTAAATGCAAGGATTTCATAAAATTAACTAGTAAAATGTACCACAAATCTTTATCTTTAGAACGAACTAACAATCAGGATAATAACTGTGCTTTTCTTGATCTACAAATAGATATAATTAATAGCGGTCAAGTTAAAACCTCACTTTATAATAAAACAGATGATTATCAATTCAACGTAATTCGATATCCCCATTATCAATCAAATTCTCCTGTTAATATTGGTCTAAATACACTACATGGTGAAACTATTCGCATATATAGAAATTGTTCTGAATATAAGGACTTCGTGAACAGAATGAAATCATTGACAAAGTACTTTGTATCGATTGACTACCCTATATACTTAGTGCATAAAAGAATATTCAGAACATTGAATACTAATCCATCAATATCCATTAAATATGCAACTAGTAATAGTGATATATGCATTCGTTGTCTATGATAAACTTGCTTTGGTATAGCCAATGTTTCCAATAAGAGGTAGAAGTGGACAGACCACTTCCCAGACGATCGATAACGACTGCGCAACCTAGTGATCTACCTGAACAGAGACATGCGCCTCTCTCACTCTATCCATTCTTCTCTCATTCTATCCCAGTCGACTCGCATCAATCGATTCGAGAGGAACAACTACCCAGGGAATAAGGATTCAATCGATTCAAGGATACGTAAGTATAGATTATAATATACATATTAGTGCCACTTTCGCTAAAAGATATATGCATGAATTTTGGTAATATTAGACTAATAATTTCATACAGTTTTGATGTGTATTGTTTTCATGTATACTTTCACGTTATTGTAATATTACTAACATTAGAAATGAGATTTTGCATGATTTTGCTATAGAACTATCATAATAAACTTTTATGTAAACTAACTCAATGGGGGTTCTACTGAAGATGGCCAACCCCATTGGGTAGAGGTTCACTGTCTAGAACCTAATGGCCGAAACAGTGAATCTCGCCTCTACTAATAACTACTTTAGTTTCATTATTATCTATTTTATGAGTACATTTGCATGTTTAACTATTACATATTTTGCTTATAATTTGTCTATGTCTCCTCCGTTCTGTGTGTATGTGAGAGCCTAGCTCCGCTCCACAGATGGTGGGGATTATCATCAATCACTATTTATCCTTATCTTTCTATTCATTCTTATTATTTTGCTTCTCCTCTTCGATCTTTAACGTTATCATGTACTCTCTTATTAACTTTTCTATATATCATCTATAAATAACTGAGCACTCTGTGCGACACCGGGCCGGCATAACTTCGCTGGCGACCACCATGGAACTTGTTTCATGGTGGACTTTAACTATTTGTCTTCTGTCCCGCATAATTAGCGTTAGCGACGCGGGACAGGTAGATATCTCATTTCTTATCATAATATACTTTCGTAAATATACTTTATTATATAGCATTAAATAAATGTAAATATTGTTAATCGCATTTTCATGTTATTCTATTATACAATTCATACACATACATATCAAGTTTCATTCATTGTAATTGTTAAACACACAACACACAATCACATTCACTAATAACATAACGGTATCAAGGTTTTCCACATCATTTGTTTATTATAATTCCCAGTTGCTTAACTGTCTAGATTTATATAATATACTTCTTCCCAAATAAAACATTATGACAAATCAGTTTGTCAAAACCCCCTTCTAGACTAGTTAGTCGTAACTAACTTTGCATCGCTCTTTTGTTTGACTGCATTTTAACTTCTTTCTTTTATAATAAACTTTTTATTAATAACTCAGCTCATTTTACTTGAGTAACTATACAACCTAGCTTATATCTCTATAATAAACTATTCATATACATAATATTTTATTGATAAGGACGGCAGTGACCACCCTACCACACCGACGAAAGGTCGGGCGGAGTGTGGGGGTGTAAAGCGGTCCGGCTAGTAGAGGTTCCCTATTTAGGGAGTCGCACCTCGGTGGCAGTCCCACCAAATTGTCCGTTCGACCGGCCCACAAAGCCTCGGGATGAGCATCCCTTAACCAGCTCGCAAAACCTAGCGCCAAAACAGTCTCCTCTCCATTAACTCTCTATAATATACTGAGCCGGGAAGAAGGAAAAAGTATTATCTCACTGGGAAATTATTCAGATCATACTGGATCGTCGTGTAATAAAGCAAGATGTGTTATCTGTCCTAAAATGAAATGGAAGACAGCAGCTCTTAGCAACATTACTAATGACGTTTTTCTCACAAATAAACCTGAGAATCTATCATGTAAAACAAAGAATGTAATATATATGATCACTTGTGAAATTTGTGGTATGCAATATGTTGGAGAAACTACTCAAACTGTCAAAGCAAGAATGAGTCAACATCGTTACTCCTTTTCAAACAACAAATTGAAAACCTTTCTAAGTAGACATTTCAAAGAAGTAGGTCATGATAAAGAATCTTTCACAATCGATATATTAGACTACGGAAAGGGTAAGAGTGAACTCCGAGAAAAAGAATTACTATGGATTAAAGCTCTAAACAGTGCATATCCACTTGGACTGAATGACTCAATTAAAAACTTTGGATACATTTCAGAAGGTATTAATCCATTGGAGAAACGATCTCATCCATATTACTCTCTACATATCGAAGGTAACATTAAAAACCGTGGAAATAGAGCTCAAAATAGAAAACGAAGAAAGCCAAAATACAAATGTACCAAATCTATCGAAGAAATCGTTCGCGAAATAGAAATTATCGAAACAAGAGAACTTTTTATGTACAGTAGAAAACTGCCACATCATACTCTTTCCAGGATAGAAATATTCACAGCAACTAACGAGTTTAGTCAGTTATCACATGAAATGAAATATAAAATATATAGCGTTGTATGTCCTCACTACTGGAGAAATTTCAAAGAGAGACAATATGATAACAGTAACAAGGTCATTTTGAAACTACCATTTTTGGGAAAATTCATGGAGAAAATAGGTTTGAGCAAGATGATGAACTCAGCAACCATGAAAGATTCATTTAAAACTCTTACAGAAGAAGATAAAACTAGAATTCAACTTTCATATTCTTTAGATAATCCAGTATCTTCAATATTCTGCAATTACGGACAGTTTCTCAAAACCCTAACTAGACATGACATAAATAGGATATTGTCTTCTCCTTGTTCTTGTTTCAAATATCACAGATATGTTGATAAACATTATGGACATGTATGTACTGGTAACATTGATATCATACAAAATAAAGAACTAGCTAATATATTCATGAAAGGCACTAAATATAGAATACAAAGGCCTACTACTGTCAGCAAAGTAATCAACGATATTACTGTTTCAATAGAGAACACTGTATCAATTGTCGGAAAGAAACACCGAAAATCGCCGACTTTGATCAATGTCACTGTCAATAAAGTCATTGAACATATTATTCCTAGACTAAAGGAAAAGCTTAATAAATTGAATTTAAATATTGACGCAAAAGACGTAACACGATATACTGATCAGTTAAAACAATTAAAAAATGACTTTATAATTACTATGGTAGACAAAGCATCTGGAAATTATGCATTCACTTGTAAAAAGTTATATATCATGATGATGGAACAAGAGATGAATACATCCAATGGTAATGAAAGAACTTATGTACAAGTTAATGACCTCGATTACGAATCAAAGATCAAAGATCACTTACAGTTCACACTCAGTATGTCAATTCCCAGAAATATGGAATGTGCTCTCCCTCGTATATACGGAATACCGAAAATGCACAAAACACCCATAAAATTCCGATTTATCACTGGTGCACATAATAGTAGTCTTAAACCATTATCAATTCGACTTCAAAGAATCCTTAAGTTCTTACAAAACCACTTTAAATCATACTGTAACTTTACTTCTAGACATAATGGGATTAACGTTTACTTCTCTGTTCAAAATACTTTTAAAGTGTTAAACGGTTTTAAAAACATTACAAACGGGAAAAATGAGATATTCTGTGCTGATTTTGCATCACTATTTACTAACTTACCACATAAAGTTGTTAAAGAAAAATTATATTATCTCATTGATTTACTATTCAAAAATGCTAATTCAGAATTCATTAATGTTCAAGGAACCTATGTTCGTTATGATAAAACTAATAGTTTAGAAAAAGGCATCACTTATCACAAAAATGATATTAAACTTATGTTGGATTATATATTAAAGAACAGTTATGCTTTTTATGGTGGAACATATTACAAACAAGAGCGAGGAATACCACAAGGAAATAATGCATCGCCACAAATAGCAGACCTTACCCTTGCTGTAATGGAATTTCAATATCTATCTAAGAAAGTCAAAGCTGGTCATGCATTAGCATATTCACTAAATAGAACGTATAGATATATTGATGATTTATTCCATATATCCAGTAAATGCAAGGATTTCATAAAATTAACTAGTAAAATGTACCACAAATCTTTATCTTTAGAACGAACTAACAATCAGGATAATAACTGTGCTTTTCTTGATCTACAAATAGATATAATTAATAGCGGTCAAGTTAAAACCTCACTTTATAATAAAACAGATGATTATCAATTCAACGTAATTCGATATCCCCATTATCAATCAAATTCTCCTGTTAATATTGGTCTAAATACACTACATGGTGAAACTATTCGCATATATAGAAATTGTTCTGAATATAAGGACTTCGTGAACAGAATGAAATCATTGACAAAGTACTTTGTATCGATTGACTACCCTATATACTTAGTGCATAAAAGAATATTCAGAACATTGAATACTAATCCATCAATATCCATTAAATATGCAACTAGTAATAGTGATATATGCATTCGTTGTCTATGATAAACTTGCTTTGGTATAGCCAATGTTTCCAATAAGAGGTAGAAGTGGACAGACCACTTCCCAGACGATCGATAACGACTGCGCAACCTAGTGATCTACCTGAACAGAGACATGCGCCTCTCTCACTCTATCCATTCTTCTCTCATTCTATCCCAGTCGACTCGCATCAATCGATTCGAGAGGAACAACTACCCAGGGAATAAGGATTCAATCGATTCAAGGATACGTAAGTATAGATTATAATATACATATTAGTGCCACTTTCGCTAAAAGATATATGCATGAATTTTGGTAATATTAGACTAATAATTTCATACAGTTTTGATGTGTATTGTTTTCATGTATACTTTCACGTTATTGTAATATTACTAACATTAGAAATGAGATTTTGCATGATTTTGCTATAGAACTATCATAATAAACTTTTATGTAAACTAACTCAATGGGGGTTCTACTGAAGATGGCCAACCCCATTGGGTAGAGGTTCACTGTCTAGAACCTAATGGCCGAAACAGTGAATCTCGCCTCTACTAATAACTACTTTAGTTTCATTATTATCTATTTTATGAGTACATTTGCATGTTTAACTATTACATATTTTGCTTATAATTTGACCCTCAAAATTTATAACTCAGCTTCTAGATGTGCTAACAACCCGTTTTAAGTGCTGAAATGATGCTAGTGGCGAGTAATGTTTATCCCAGATTATGGTAGTCATAGCTCGTCATTTGCCCTCAGGGCATAAAATAATTTTTTTGGGGAGGACCGATTTTGAGACCCGACCGTTCAGAGGCAGGTCTTCTAAAATTATGGTTCCTGCGCAAGCAGCTTTGCAATATATCATATATTAATTTCCCTTATTTTGGTTTAGTTCCGATTCCTTTCAGACCCGCAGCAAACGTTATGCCGAGGTCTACTCGGTTGTAGCGAGTAAAGATCAAAATACAAAGATCAAAGATCAAAGTTTAGCAATAGTGTAAAAACTTTTGTGACCATCTCAAACATGCATTGGTACTTTGAAACTAAGAGATTTCATCAATAGAGGCCCAGGGGCGAAAGCAGTAAGGAAGAAAGCGCAAGAGCGCGCACCGAGTAGACCTCAGCATAACGTTTTCTGCGGGTCTGAAAGCAATCGGAACTAAACCAAAATAAGGGAAATACATATTTCATACAATGCAAAGCTGCATGCGCAGGAACCATAATTTTTTGGAGACTCGCCCTCTGAAAGGTAGGGTCTCAACATCGGTCCTCCCCCAAAAAATTATTTTATGCCCTGAGGGCAAATGACGAGCTATGACTACCATAATCTGGAGATAAACATTACTCGCCACTAGCATCATTTCAGCACTTAAAACGGGTTGTTAGCACATCTAGAAGCTGAGTTATAAATTTTGGGGGTCAAAGTTGCGACCCTGCCACAGCTTGAAATCGGAATCGACGTCATTCCGGATTGTGTGACTGTGCAGCCCTAGTGGGGGTCTCCACTCTCACAATGTTTCAGAAGAACAGGACCTTTCACTAAAGAAACGTAAATTTTCAAAAAAGTGTATTTCGATAGCGTCATCACTACGCATAAGTGAACAAATTTAATTTTACCAACACATCATGGTAATATTGCCTGATAAATTCTGTACATTGACTGAAAATATCAGCTTGATTGCTTTTCTGGATCAAAAGTTATAAAAAATGAAAAAAAGCGTCCCATGACTTTTAGGCTACACTGTAGGTCAATGAGGGTATGAAAATTTATGTCTACTTCGCGAAACCCATGTGCGATCACTTACCAAGGATGAGACTGCTCATCTATCACAACAATGAAAAGAGAATGTAACAGGCCGAAACAAAAATCGCCATTTCACATCAGATCTCAGACGGGGCTTGTCAGATGGACGTCCGAACCACGATCGGGGTGCGGCAAGGAATATTGGTGAGTTATGCTTGTGCTTTTGTTTTCATGTAGACGGTACACTGTCCTTGGTTGATTCACAGAGAGGTCATGGTGTGACAGAGAAAAGGGTTGAGCGAAAAAGAGAGAGAGAGAGAACGAAAAAGTAAGAGAGCGCGAGCGGTTAAAGTACACCATGCTGTACCATATCGTAAGTTTTCAATGCCCGCTCTGCCTGTGTTGGAGAAACACTGTAATTTCCGTATACTTTTCGATCGATAGTGAAGATATGGGATCTTTAAACGTAGTCTTCAAGTCTTTAGGTGATGGATGGTAGGAGAAGGAGCAGCGAAATAGGATGATGAAGGTCCGACCTTTAAAGGGAGCGTTACCTTTCTCAATGGTCTCTTCATTGCGCACACTATTTCTCTGTTCTCTAACAACGAGAGAGCATTACGTGTCAAAGAGACCATTCAGTGTTACGCTCCCTTTTAGCCGGCCCCCACCCACTTCCTCGAGAACAGGGGCGTTAGATTCATGTCTAGATTGATGTAAAGTTTTTTTTTGCAGAATGGTCCACTTTTGACTAGCTGGTTAAACTATTGATATGCGCTGGGACCTATCCCATATCTCGCATTAGTGAAACGCAAAATCACAGCGTAGCCATACATTTTCATACATTCGCAGTTACTGGGTGTTAATTGGCATTGAAAGCATTTATATATCATGTATTATTAATATTATCTTTTACATCACATTATTATGACAACTTTTTCTTCCGATTAGGTTTTTATGTCAGCTGGTAATAGGTCGAATAGCTAGTTTATCGGTTTTCAAAATGAGGTCAGGTTTTTCGATTTTTGACAATTCTTGGCTCAAACTGCGGTCAGGCAATACTTTTCGATCTATGCCAGCAGGTTCTTCATTAGGGTTCTCGAAAGAGTCCGACACGATCGGACTCACTCATACTATATAATATTATAATGTATATGTGTGAGAAGAGTATGGTCAGAACATGTTAATTGGTAGTGAAAGCATTTTAAATTATGTTTTATTAATACTAAATTGTAATGATTATGCGTGAGAAGGGATAGAATATTGCGAAAACCATATAGCCTGGCGCATAAGAATTTTGGGCTAGTACATCAAAGTTCTCTCGCTTTTTGTCTGCATCAGAGAGTTTGGCCAGAGCGGAGAGTAATATTATATCTGGGTCGGAGTACAACAGAACTACATTCCTGCTCGCTCCCACCCTTCCCTCTGTTGGTCCATCGTTTCCAATCGACGAACCGCGTCGTCATTCGTCCGCTCCGACTGCGCATCGTCGCGTTCTCGACGCGTCTGACTCCTCCTACGGACCGGCTGCACAGCCCGAACCGGAACCTGAAGCGCCGAGACGCGTTCCTCGCGGTCCAGCCGCGCCGCCCTCGCGCGTCATTGGTCCCGCGTTTCCTGCCGATAGATCGGTATGAATGAGTCCGATCGTGTCGGACTCTTTCGAGAACCCTAATGAAGAACCTGCTGGCGTAGATCGAAAAGTATTGCCTGACCGCAGTTTGAGCCAAGAATTGTCAAAAATCGAAAAACCTGGGGTCTGTCCAATCTGTCAAAAAAGATGCGAACAAAGTTGCGAACAAAGTTCGCAACTTTGTTCGCATCTTTTTCTCTAAATCTCTCGAAATACACGCTCTCTAATTCTCTCTAACAAAAGATGCGAACAAAGTTGCGACCAAAAGATGCGAACAAAGTTGCGAAAAAAAGTAATGCCCGTTTACTTATTCTGCTCCTCTTCAAATGCACACTCTCTCGTCTGCTCTAACCGACCCCGCAACAAAGTTCGCAACTTTGTTCGCATCTTTTGGTCGCAACTTTGTTCGCATCTTTTGTTAGAGAGAATTAGAGAGCGTGTATTTCGAGAGATTTAGAGAAAAAGATGCGAACAAAGTTGCGAACTTTGTTCGCAACTTTGTTCGCATCTTTTTTGACAGATTGGACAGACCCCTGACCTCATTTTGAAAACCGATAAATTAGCTATTCGACCTATTACCAGCTGACATAAAAACCTAATCGGAAGAAAAAGTTCTTATAATAAAGTGGTGCAAAAGATAATCTTAATAATACATGATATATGAGGCCGTTTGCGTAAGAATCGACTAATATCAGTGAAATCTGGCACAGTCAAAAAATTAAAATTTGTTGATTGGGGTTCTCAAGGGTGCTGATGACGATGCTCATGTTCATTTTGCATCTATATCCACCGTTGAGGACAGACGACGTATCGTTGAAATAGCACTTTTAGTCATTTCTCTTCACACGATGATGCTAAAATTTCCAGACTATACCCTCCGGCAGAATTCGATGGCGATCACGCCTGTCTAATTCATTTTTCGTGAAAAAGTTTCAGAAATTTCGAAAAATGGAATTTCTCTTAAAAACAAAAGTGTATTTTGCTTGATACACAGATCGGACCGGAATGACTTCAGGACCCCGTAGAAAAAATTTCAGCCAATTTGCTCCCGCGAAATTCGAGAAAATCAACTTTAAGCGTAGTCATTTTTCCGTTGAAGTGGAGGCAAGAGGCGAGAGAGTGTGTTGGTGCGAGAGGGCAGAGAGGCAGGTGAGGCGACATGGGAAGGAAGGGGGGGGGGTGGAAGTGGTTGCTTCCCTTCAACTTTCTCTGCTCTCTCACACCACCACACTCTCTCGCCACTTGCCTTTTATTTCAACGGCAAAATGACGACACTTAAAGTTGATTTTCTCGAATTTCGCGGGAGCAAATTGGCTGAAATTTTTTCTATGTGGTCCTGAAGTCATTCTTTTTTTTTCTAAAAAAAATTTTTCTATGTGGTCCTGAAGTAATTCCGGTCCGATCTGTGTATCAAGCAAAATACACTTTTGCCTTTTAAGAGAAATACCATTTTTCAAAATTTCTGAAATTTTTTCACGAAAAATGAATTAGACAGGTGCGATCGCCATCGAATTCTGCCCCGGAGGGGATAGTCACCAAATTTTAGCATCATCGTGTGACGAGAAATGACTAAAAACGCTATTTCAAAGCGACGTCGTCTAGCCTCAGCGGTGGCTCTAGGTGCAAAATGAACATGAGCATCGTCATCAGCACCCTTGAGAACCCCAAACAACAAATTTTGATTTTTTGACTGTGACTTAGTCGAGTCTTACGCAAACGGTCTCATATAAATGCTTTCAATGCCAATTAACACCCAGTAACTGCGAATGTATGAAAATGTATGGCTACGCTGTGATTTTGCGTTTCACTAATGCGAGATATGGGATAGGTCCCAGCGCATTTCAACAGTTTAACAAGCTAGTCAAAAGTAGACCATTCTGCAAAAAAAAACTTTACATCAATCTAGACATGAATCTAACGCCCCTGTTCTCGAGGAAGTGGGTGGGGGCCGGCTAAAAAGGAGCGTAACACTGAATGGTCTCTTTGACACGTAATGCTCTCTCGTTGTTAGAGAACAGAGAAATAGTGTGCGCAATGAAGAGACCATTGAGAAAGGTAACGCTCCCTTTAAAGGTCGGACCTTCATCATCCTATTTCGCTGCTCCTTCTCCTACCATCCATCACCTAAAGACTTGAAGACTACGTTTAAAGATCCCATATCTTCACTATCGATCGAAAATTATACGGAAATTACAGTGTTTCTCCAACACAGGCAGAGCGGGCATTGAAAACTTACGATATGGTACAGCATGGTGTACTTTAACCGCTCGCGCTCTCTTACTTTTTCGTTCTCTCTCTCTCTCTTTTTCGCTCAACCCTTTTCTCTGTCACACCATGACCTCTCTGTGAATCAACCAAGGACAGTGTACCGTCTACATGAAAACAAAAGCACAAGCATAACTCACCAATATTCCTTGCCGCACCCCGATCGTGGTTCGGACGTCCATCTGACAAGCCCCGTCTGAGATCTGATGTGAAATGGCGATTTTTGTTTCGGCCTGTTACATTCTCTTTTCATTGTTGTGATAGATGAGCAGTCTCATCCTTGGTAAGTGATCGCACATGGGTTTCGCGAAGTAGACATACATTTTCATACCCTCATTGACCTACAGTGTAGCCTAAAAGTCATGGGACGCTTTTTTTCATTTTTTATAACTTTTGATCCAGAAAAGCAATCAAGCTGATATTTTCAGTCAATGTACAGAATTTATCAGGCAATATTACCATGATGTGTTGGTAAAATTAAATTTGTTCACTTATGCGTAGTGATGACGCTATCGAAATACACTTTTTTGAAAATTTACGTTTCTTTAGTGAAAGGTCCTGTTCTTCTAAAACATTGTGAGAGTGGAGACCCCCACTAGGGCTGCACAGTCACACAATCCGGAATGACGTCGATTCCGATTTCAAGCTGTGGCAGGGTCGCAACTTTGACCCCCAAAATTTATATACGCATAAGTGAGCAAATTTAATTTTACCAACACATCATGGCAATATTGCCTGATAAATTCTGCACATAGACTGAAAATATCAGCTTGATTTCTTTTCTGGATCAAAAGTTATAAAAAAATGAAAAAGCGTCCCATGACTTTTAGGCTACACTGTACATACCATTTATACCACATATGGCTCCTTTTCGGGATCTACCCTATAAGGGTGTTTTTATGTGAAACATTACAATTTAAGCGAAAATAACGATTTTCTCAATGAACCCACTATATTTCGAAAATCGACCCACTATATAAAACAATCCGGTGTGGGCGCTGAAAATGAATGTCAAATAGATATTAAGATTGATTATTACTAGATAATTTAAGTATTTTTGTTTATATTTATTTATTTTTATTTATTGAGTATTTATCAATGAGGCAAAGGATTAAGGGAGAGAGAGACATGTACGTAAAAATTACATCAAATATTGGGTTAAAATGTTGTATGCTAAAAGTATTCAGTTGATTATAGTCACATTGAAATGCGCTGGAAACCTATACCATATCTCGCGTTAATGAAACAAGAAATCACAGCATAGTCGGTACATTTCATTCGCCTTACTTTTCATCTTCATTTCGTTCTTATTTTACTTGTTGAAACATCTTTATGATGTATGATAAATAAAACATAAAAATAAATAAATCAATACAAATAAATATATTCTCGCCTCACAGGTCCCTCGCTTCCACCAGGCTTCGATCCCCTCGCAGGAAATGATGATGATGACGAAGATGATGAGGCCGCTGAGGATGAGGACCCAGAGGACCCCGATGACCCGGGTATGCAGTCGGCCACTCTGCCCAATACCACAGATAATGATGAGGTTTGATCTTTGATCTTTGGGCTTTGAACTTTAGGTCGTGATAATTTATATTATGTGGTCAGAGGAGGATGTTGGCAGTGAAAGCATTTATATATCATGTATTATTGAATAGCGATCATATTAACGGAAATCACACGTGACATAACGTAAGAGTCAGACCAGAAAGTACCAGGTCAGCTGCAAGGATCACAGCCGCCTTCTCATGATCCCTAACCACATTTACCAAAGGACTTTCATCGACATCGGAGACACAAAAATTCTCCTAGTGGCAGGCGTTGGCAACGCCGCGTTGCTATTATGGGAGCAGCAGCGACTCGTTCCGGCTGGCTGTGAGCGCCGAAGCGATGCGCGCCTGCTGCGCGTCGCGTTCCGCGTTCGCCTGTAGATAACAAGTTGAGACGGATTATCGATTGATTGATCGATTGAGAGCTGTCGAAAGTACTTTCCCTTGGCAAAGACATCATCAATAATATCCCAAATCAATCAGTAAAATAATTCGATAGTGCGTAAAGAGATATTAATTAAAAATTGTAGACATATCACGATCTACCATCATCCATTCATCCCTCATCCCGAATCAGTTAATACAAGTCCAAATCAATCAATACTTTCTCAAATCAATCAATAATTTACCAATCTCTCCATATCGTCTCTACTGGTACCGGGTTGGTCGACGGGATCTGTACCGGGTGCCCGCATCCAATCAGCCTGCTCTGATGATGACACTCCCGCTGACTTGGAGAAGGTCCTGCAACGATGAGAGATTACGGTAAGTGGGGACAAAGATCAAAGATCAACGATGAGAGATTACGGTAAGCGGGGATAAAGATCAAAGATCAAAGATTGCGGGACAATCATGTTGACACTACTACGGCTAGACCATCTGCATAGCGGACTTATTGTCAGAAACAATCAGGTATACGCGCATAGGTGTAATTTATTTTTTTTTATATTTTTGTTCTAATGTCACGCAATAATATCACGCTTGTCACAATTCAATATAGTCCGTCAGATCATTCAATATAGCATACTGTGATAAATTATAAATTTGACGACAAATCAAAGAAAGTTGAACCCCCGGTGATTGCAAGTTTCAAGGCTGAGATAGATTAATGTAAAACTTATTACTAGCGCTAGAATGTACGGCGTCATAGTCAAGGTGAGCAATCATAGTCTTGTAATTTCACAACAACTAATATGCAGAAGTCAGTTAATATGAATAAACTTCAAAAAGTATTAATTTTGAAAAATCAATAATCTCCCTGACCTCGCTCCCAGTCCGTAATTGTTCAGTTTCTTCGGCAATTGCAGCATCCACTCTTCGCGCTTCACCTTCTTATCCCGCAAAGGCGCATTTAATTGATTTATTGTTTCATCGATTTTTCCCCGATTAACATATTATTGATTGATTCTTCGTACCTCAGCCGCCTTAGCCGAGAGCATGGCGCGCGTCGCCGCTCCGCCGCCAGCTCCTCCGCTCCGTTCGCTGACGCGGGCATAGGACCGATGACGTCATCGTCGTCGTCATCATAATACAGACAATAAAATAAAAGGGGGGGGGAGCTTCGAACGAAAAAAATGTTAATTTTAATGGGGTCTTCACTTTTTTTTCAAAAATTTCACCTAATTTTTTACACCAGGTCATTTTTACAGGGGGCATTACATAAATTTTCAAAAAGCCTTAATTTTACAGGAGCAAAGATCATCAAGATTACCGTACCTCAAAAGGCAGTAGATCGGCAGGAAACGCGGGGCCAATGACGCGTGAGGGCGGCGCGGCTGGACCGCGAGGAACGCGTCTCGGTGCTTCAGGTTCCGGTTCGGGCGGTGCGGCCGGTCCGTACGAGGAGTCAGACGCGTCGAGAACGCGACGATGCGCTGTCGGAGCGGACGAATGACGATGCGGTTCGTCGATCGGGAACGATGGACCAACAGAGGGAAGGGTGGGAGCGAGCTGGAATGTATTACGGTTTGCATTCTTTTCGCAACTCTTCCTATCGTCATCACTATCATCAGTCTCCCCATAGTTCTTTGTATATAATAAAGCTGTAGTGCTCATCAGAAAGCGTAATAGGCGGCAACAAAATTTCGTGGGTACCATAGGTCGAAAAGTATGTTCCACCCAATGGGTTTCATAAATTTCAATAACTAATTTCGATTTCGACTCATTTCTTGAACGGAGAAAATTGCCATCGAGCTAAATTTACTCACCACTCTTGCACTTCTCTCTCGCAGACAAAGAACGCGAGAGAGCGTGGCTAGAGCGGAGAGTTTTAAATTAGCTCGGTCCCAAAATCTCGTATGGCAGTATATGTATATTGACCGTATAAAATACACTTGTTTATTTGGCACGAGAGTAGCCAGCCACAGCCACAAAGTGTTTATAATTTTTTAGAGAGAGCACAAGTGAGTGAGTAGGTAGATCAGAGAGAGCCAGGAAAGGGAGGAAAAGTGGGATGAAATCGATAGAACATTTCTCTGTTTAGCAGCTAGTGCCAAGGCAATTACGCAAGTACATTTTGGTTATAACATATTGATCATAATAACTGGAACCATCAACTAGCGTCATCCATGATCCCATTGCACAATAGATGATACGATTTGAATCACGCAAATTGAAGATTTGTACATGGTAATAAGACCGACTGATGTTCATCCTGAAAAGATCAAAGATCAAAATTGCATATTATTGATTTACGTCACGGTTTTATACATTACATGGTGACCAAAAATTATGGCCACACCGATCAAATTTTGCGTCCAGACTTTTGCAAGGCACAGTTTACAGTTTAACGACCTTTATCAAGCACAGAACCTTAGGGGAGGGAATGGTTGCCACTAAACGACTGATTAGTCTGGGCGTGCTGAGGTCCCATACAAAAGGTACTTCCATCTTAAATAATTCATCATTCATCTTCTTGTGATCAGCTACTGAAGACGTTATTCAAAATCAAAGCCGCTACACTTGATCCTTTTCGAATAGTGAATCATGAAAGAGAAATAAAACAAAATAGATAGAGGTAACCCACGAAGTCCTCGCTCAATACTTCGTCAGCAATTGCTTGCACGGCACTGTATATATTTTTACAATACTTCCTAGTCCCGTTATTCAGCGTAACAATAAAGAACAATAATAGGTCGAACATCATCCCAATGGAATGCAAATAAGAATGTGGAATTCTGCGTCATATATAAAGCTAACTATTTTTATGGCCAGAACATCTCGCATTGCGAAAGACAATCAAAATATATTTAAAGGACTTTGGCATTACTGCTAACAAAAAGCCACAACTGCGCCACACAACATTTATATTTGCGTGAGCTAAAAAAATTGGTCAGTACTTGTGTCATTAAAAATGTCAGTTAAATAATGTTAAAGGGATAGTGACCTCACTCAATGGCCTCTTCATTGCGCACACTATTTCTCTGATCTCTAACAACGAGAGAGCATAGACCGTTGAAGAAGAGACTGTTGACAAAGGTGTCAGCCCCTTTAAATAAAATATTACTTACTGTATATAACTAGAACACGGCTCGTAGGTATCAATCAATGCTTCACCATCGTATTCAAATCCCGATGTTACTGGCATTGTATAAAACGGTATACACTCACAACCCGGTGTTTCTGAAATGCTTTTTAATATTTTTTCTGCAATTTAAAGAGATATAAACTAACCTGCTATGTATAAATGGACGTCACCTTATAATGTTTGACAAATTCTAAAGCTATCAAAATGAACTTTAGCGCGGGGAATGGGTTTTCAAGAAAAAAATAATTGCTAAACATCATAAGGTGGTAGAGTAACTCTGCGGGGGGGGGGGGGGGGGGGGGGGGGGTTGATGCGCAGTAAACTAAAGTTAGTGTAAAACTATCATAGTTAATTCTCTATAGTCTATTTGCTATCTTGGCCCACAGACAGAAATTACGACTTTCATTTAAAGTAAATATACTTACGACTTTCTGGAGGTCGGACACATACTGCAGATTTGAAATAGAATATTCTGTCGTACATAGTAAATAGCCATGATCCGATTTTATCATCCCATCGAATCTCTGCATCTCTGTCGCATTCGTAAACTGCGTGAGTTCCGTCATGAAGGATTGCACTCAAATGGACATTTGTGTTTTTATGAACCATAATACATTCACAGAATATAATAACTTAAAGTAATGAAAAAAATCAAGTTTGGATGCTTTACCAATAGGGATATTTTGTGATTTTGCTGTGGGTTTATGGTACCTTCACTGTTCCTACTTCAAAAAAGGCTTTCTATAATACTGTGATATCTTTATATACTTACTCGAGTACAATTTTTCTCTGTCCTTGTGGATAGTTCCCACATACTATCTCATCTCCAAGTACTGGTGCGTGAGATACATCTGAGGCTGTGAAGCAAGGACCAGGGGAGTAATCAAGATCAACGGGTAATTGGGGCTTTTCTAAAGATTTCAATATTTCCTCTATTATAACGAAAGTATTTTATTGTAATTTTCGTACAGATCAATGTATTTAGAAGATTTAATAATTCAACTATACTTACCAACACATAAACTATCATCGGTTATTCTAACTAACGATGAATAGCGTTTTGCGCATGCCATTGGACTATTCAACTCAGCTCCGAATAGAATACATTTTGATTTGTTAAATATCACTGCTAGACACTGAAATTTTTGTCTCAATTAAATCAGTTTAAAAATAATTAAAGCAATACATCGGATCGATCGATACACAATAGTGTACAACCAACTTCAGTTTTCATTGTGGAATCAATCAATAAAATATCCTTAGGAATGGAAGATTTTTGACTGATGAAACAGTCACAATCGACAAATATTGATTGCTGAAAATAAGTTTAGGATCTACATAATGTAAAAAGTACCTGTGTAATAATATAAAGAAGAAGGTAGAGAATAATCGACATTGATTTGAACATCTTTTGGGTGTCTTAAAACCCAAGTCTTTCCTCCACCGTCTTCCCAACCTTATTTTTATTAGACTATCTACGGATTTGGTCTAGGTTTGCGTTGGTTGAGATCATATCTCCTCTGACTTAATCCCTTGATCTTCCTTCATAATCAGACTCTATCGTCATGAAAAGTTGCCCTTTGTCTTATTGTTTGTCTGAAAGGAAAAAGGTAAGAATTGTAGTGAGAAGGGTAATTTGTGTAGTCGGAAGACTCCTGAAAGTCATTCAACCCGTTTAGATATCGATTTTTCTCTTCAATAAAATAAAAATACTGCAATGACCTTTATGACAGTTGGGGCGGAAATCGTTGCCAGTAAATGATTGATTAATCTGCATGCTGAGGTTCTGCACAAGTTCTATACCAGTATCTTAAAGAATTCTCCTTTAATCTTCTTCTGATCAGCTATTGAAGATATTCTTCAGAATCAAGGCCGCTACACTTGATTCTCTTCGAATAGAATACTTCTTCAATCAGAGATTAGAGAGAAGGATAGGGACAGATATGATACTGTCGCTTCGTAATTCTGAAATAAAATGTTCAATGTTCCGTTTTACACCTATCGGGTTCGAAGCCACTGAGTATGTTCCGCCCAAAACTAGATCTGCCGCCCAAATATAACGAAAGAATACAATGGAGAGCATACACATAATTTTGTCTATTTTTATTTTCTCAACTTTTGAAGGAAAGCGTGAGATTTCGCGGTGAAGATCAAGGATCTCTCCGGAGGACAGAAGAGCAGGTATTGCAATTTGGTTATATTTATATTTATGTAATTATATTTTTATTATTTATATGATAATCTATTATGGGATCTGATGTGAAATGGCGATCTTTGTTTCGGCCTGTTACATTCTCTTTTCATTGTTGTGATAGATGAGCGATGTTATCCATGGCGAGTGATATCTCCTTCGTTTTGTTCACCAGATAGTAGATATTATGATTGATTATTATTAGCACAAGGAGAGTTAGGATTTGAAAAGAGAAGGGGAAGGAAATGGAGAGAAAATCGATTGATTCAGAGTCGCCTTCTTATTATTATCCAAATTAATAATAATAACATTAACACTGATAGGGTCAGCAAATCCAAAGAGATCGGTTAGAGGAACTTTTGCGAGTTCGAATTGCCAAAGCGGGAGCTGAGATGGCCGCACTTCTCTTTGATCTCCGTGGTGGAGGCCGATTTGAAGCCACGAACCTTAAATCAAATTATCGATTATTGAATTATTCATTGATTGATAAATTCATAGCGGCCCTACTCACTTATCGTCGGTGGTCGCAATTGCGTGATCGATTATATTAGATTTCCATTGGATATATATTGTGCGTATAAAATGTACTTGCATAAGAAAATGACAAATGGTGCTAACGAACGGAAGTCACAATCGAGAGGCGAGTGAGATGTAGCCTTCTACATCTCGCCCCGCCTCTCGATTGTCTCTCCGCTGCCTCTCTCTAACCCGGCTGACCTTCGCCGCGCGCTATTTTATATACAAAAGAGATCGGCATAGGTTCTGAACCATGCAAAACAAGAAAGTCGCTTGTGGGAGTGATTGGCTACTCTCGTACCAAATAAACAAGTGTATTTTATACGATCAATAGCAAACATTGCATCAAAATAATTCAATGAAAATGGCTAATCTTTAGATAGCTAAACTCGAAATCAACCGGTCAACCACAAAACAAACATGGTTGTAGAAATGATTTAAACAAAATATTTTTTAAATAATAAATTCTCACCTGCATGTCCTTCTCCCTGTCGTACGGCCTCCTCTCGGGCGCTCGACCTCAAAAGACCTCAAAAGGCAGTAGATCGGCAGGAAACGCGGGACCAATGACGCGCGAGGGCGGCGCGGCTGGACCGCGAGGAACGCGTCTCGGCGCTTCAGGTTCCGGTTCGGGCGGTGCAGCCGGTCCGTACGAGGAGTCAGAAGCGTCGAGAACGCTTCGATGCGCAGTCGGAGCGGACGAATGACGACGCGGTTCGTCGATTGGGAATGATGGACCAACAGAGGGAAGGGTGGGAGCGAGCTGGAATGTATTTTTTTTCTCTCTCTTGTATCCTAATCCACCTTCTGAATTGTTTTTTTTTTTGCATATTGAGTGGAAAGGAAGTACATTTTATACGGACAATATATGCTAAATGGTTTTCGCGGCAAGAATCTAAACTCTGGTATTTTGCCACTTAAAGTCTACTTAAACTTTCCCACTTTAAGTAGACTTTAAGTAAACTTAAAGTGAGACGTAAGTCTACTTAAAGTGGTGTGGTATACTGTAATGCATTTCGTCAAATGTTCTTTCACTTAAAGTTTACTTAAAGTCTACTTAAATTCTGTGACGTAGTTTAAGTAGACTTTAAGTGGAAAAATACCAGAGAAGACACGGAGTATCAAGAAACAATCATTGTCAGTGTTCATAGCGCACAGCAGCCACGCCAAATCACCTGCTCGCACTTCTCATACTCTATCATACTCTTCTCACGCTTGATCATTATAATATTATATTAATATAATACATAGTTTATAATGCTTTCACTGCCAATTAACATCCTCAGACCATACGTCGGGAACCTTAACCACCGGAAATTAAAAACGGGTGGGTGGGACTCATTTTGTGTGAATTTTGGATAATTCATTTTCATTTTTGAGCGGATTTTGCCTAGATCGGGCGTGTCCGGTGCCAAAACCGGGTGGGTTCTTGTCGCTAGCGGCAATGCCGCCATTATAATAATATATAACATTAATGAGTCCGATCGTGTCGGAATCTATCGAGAACCCTAGAGAAGAACCAGCTGACATAACATCCTAATCGATAGAAATAGTTGTTATACTAATGTAATGTAAAAAATAATAGAAATAATACATAATTTACGCGGCCAATTAATATCAACTGACCATATAATAGATTATAAAGAAATAATGTTTAAAGCAGGGCTTACGTCGTAAAATTTTACGAAATGTTAAAAATTTAATGTAACGAAAAAAATGGCAAAAAAATAATCGGTGAAATTTTTGTCAAGAATTGTCGGAAAATCAATAGTTGGGGATGTATGCATTTTTTTCCAAGTGTTTATGTGTAATTTCTTGCTTATCGTTAGTCCCTTGTATAAGAGAGTCGTTTATCAACATTCACGGAATTCATATGTTACATCACGTAATACATTTAGGACAATTTCTTATAATTTTGACGTAAAATATTTTACGAAAAATTAACGAATTTTACGAGAGAAAAAATCGTAAAATTACGTTTTACGAAAATTTTACGAAAAAGATTTTACGCACAGCCCTGCCCAACAGATCACATGCACAAGAATAAAAAAAGTTTTACTAAGTCATTGTATCGCATAAGGAAAGATAAATAAATAAATAAATTTTTAAAAAATGTGGAAGATAGACAATTATATTCGTTATTTATCCAATTGCTACAGTTTTTTTAACGCACACAGCATTGGTTATAACATATTGATCATAATAACTGGAACCATCAACTAGCGTCATCCATGATCCCATTGCACAATAGATGATACGATTTGAATCACGCAAATGGAAGATTTGTACATGGTAATAAGACCGACTGATGTTCATCCTGAAAAGATCAAAGATCAAAATTGCATATTATTGATTTACGTCACGGTTTTATACATTACATGGTGACCAAAAATTATGACCACACCGATCAAATTTTGCGTCCAGACTTTTGCACGGCACTGTATATATTTTTACAATACTTCCTAGTCCCGTTATTCAGCGTAACAATAAAGAACAATAATAGGTCGAAAACCATCCCGATGGAATTTATTTATTTATTTATTTATTTATCGTACACCGCAAAGGTGTTTCAACAAGTACAGAATGTTCGAGTGCAAGAAAAAAATATGTGAGAGAATAAAAATTATTAAAAGAGAGGTGGATGGGGATGGGGGGGGAAGGTGAGAGATCAATTGATCACGCCTTCTGCTACAGTCAGGAAGAGTGAAGAGGGGAGGAGCCTCTTGTGCGGTGGAGCAGCCGCAAATCCAATGTATATCGTATTGGATCTCTGAGTGAGCAGGGAGGGAGAGATCAAAGATCAAGTCGACCGGGAAGATGGAAAAAATGCAAATGCAAATAAGAATGTGGAATTCTGCGTCATATATAAAGCTAACTATTTTTATGGACAGAACATATCGCATTGCGAAAGACAATCAAAATATATTTAACGGACTTTGGCATTACTGTACTTGTGTCATTAAAAATGTCAGTTAAATAATGTTACATAAAATATTACTTACTGTATATAACTAGAACACGGCTCGTAGGTATCAATCAAGGCTTCACCATCGTATTCAAATCCCGATGTTACTGGCATTGTATAAAAGGGTATACACTCACAACCCGGTGTTTCTGAAATGCTTTTTAATATTTTTTCCGCAATTTAAAGAGATATAAACTAACCTGCTATGTATAAATGGACGCCACCTTATAATGTTTGACAAATTCTAAAGCTATCAAAATGAACTTTTGCGCGGGGAATGGGTTTTCAAGAAAAAAATAATTGCTAAACATCATAAGGTGGTAGAGTAACTCTGCGGGGGGGAGGTTGATGCGCAGTAAACTAAAATTAGTGTAAAACTATCATAGTTAATTCTCTATAGCCTATTTGCTATCTTGGCCCACAGACAGAAATTACGACTTTCATTTAAAGTAAATATACTTACGACTTTCTGGAGGTCGGACACATACTGCAGATTTGAAATAAAATATTCTATCGTACATAGTAAATAACCATGATCCGATTTTATCATCCCATCGAATCTCTGCATCTCTGTCGCATTCGTAAACTGCGTGAGTTCCGTCATGAAGGATTGCACTCAAATGGACATTTGTGTTTTTATGAACCATAATACACTCACAGAATAAAATAACATAAAGTAATGAAAAAAATCAAGTTTGGATGCTTTACCAATAGGGATATTTTGTGATTTTGCTGTGGGTTTATGGTACGTTCACTGTTCCTACTTCAAAAAAGGCTTTCTATAATACTGTGATATCTTTATATACTTACTCGAGTACAATTTTTCTCTTTCCTTGTGGATAGTTCCCACATACTTTCTCATCTCCAAGTACTGGTGCGTGAGATACATCTGAGGCTGTGAAGCAAGGACCAGGGGAGTAATCAAGATCAACGGGTAATTGGGGCTTTTCTAAAGATTTCAATATTTCCTCTACTATAACGAAAGTATTTTATTGAAATTTTCGTACAGATCAATGTATTTAGAAGATTTAATAATTCAACTATACTTACCAATACATAAACTATCATCGGTTATTCTAACTAACGATGAATAGCGTTTTGCGCATGCCATTGGACTATTCAACTCAGCTCCGAATAGAATACATTTTGATTTGTTAAATATCACTGCTAGACACTGAAATTTTAGTCTCAATTAAATCAGTTTAAAAATAATTAAAGTAATACATCGGATCGATCGATACACAATAGTGTACAACCAACTTCAGTTTTCATTGTGGAATCAATCAATAAAATATCCTTAGGAATGGAAGATTTTTGACTGATGAAACAGTCACAATCGACAAATATTGATTGCTGAAAATAAGTTTAGGATCTACATAATGTAAAAAAGTACCTGTGTAATAATATAAAGAAGAAGGTAGAGAATAATCGACATTGATTTGAACATATTTTGGGTGTCTTAAAACCCAAGTCTTTCCTCCACCGTCTTCCCAACCATATATTTATTAGACTATGTACGGATTTGGTCTAGGTTTGCCTTGGTTGAGATCATATCTCCTCTGACTTGATCCCTTGATCTTCCTTCATAATCAGACTCTATCGTCATGAAAAGTTTCCCTTTGTCATATTGTTTGTCTGAAAGGAAAAGGGTAAGAATTGTAGTGAGAAGGGTAATTTGTGTAGTCGGAAGACTTCTGAAAGTCATTCAACCCGTTTAGATATCGATTTTTCTCTTCAATAAAATAACAATACTGCAATGACCTTTATGACAGTTGGGGCGGGAATGGATGCCAGTAAATGACTGATTAATCTGCATGCTGAGGTTCTGCACAAGTTCTATACCAGTATCTTAAAGAATTCTCCTTTAATCTTCTTCTGATCAGCTATTGAAGATATTCTTTAGAATGAAGGCTGCTACACTTGATTCTCTTCGAATAGAATACTTCTTCAATCAGAGATTAGAGAGAAGGATAGGGACAGATATGATACTGTCGCTTCGTAATTCTGACATAAAATGTTCAATGTTCCGTTTTACACCTATCGGGTTCGAAGCCACTGACAAGGGAAGTCTTTTATGTCTCAGTGAGACTTTTGAATAAGAGTATTTTTCCTCGATAGGTATAGGCTAAATAAGATGGGAGCCAAAAAATTAGCTGCTGCCATGCACTTTCAGATTTTTATAATTAATTTTAATTTTGTGAAAATGCAATTATCAAGTGCGCATGCATCGTTTTTGGCGCATCTAAGTTCTCACGGCTCTTTCAGGGGTGCCTTATTTCATATACTACTTGTCGACTACGTTTTGTGATTTTTTCAACATTTTTTAAAAAATTTACAAAATTAAAATTAATTATATATAATCTGAAAGTCCATGGCAGCAGCTAATTTTTTGGCTCCTATCATATTTCCCCTATACCTACCCAGGAAAAATACTCTTATTCAAAAGTCTCACTGAGACTAAAAAGACTTCCCTTGTGAGTATGTTCCGTCCAAAACTAGATCTGCCGCCCAAATATAACGAAAGAATACAATGGAGAGCATACACATAATTTTGTCTATTTTTATTTTCTCAACTTTTGAAGGAAAGCGTTAGATTTCGCGGTGAAGATCAAGGATCTCTCCGGAGAACAGAAGAGCAGGTATTGCAATTTGGTTATATTTATATTTATGTAATTATATTTTTATTATTTATATGATAATATATTATGGGATCTGATGTGAAATGGCGATCTTTGTTTCGGCCTGTTACATTCTCGTTTCATTGTTGTAATAGATGAGAGATGTTATCCATGGTAAGTGATCTATCCTTCGTTTTGTTCATCAGCTAGTACATATTATTATTGATTATAAATAGCGCAAGGAGAGTTAGGATTTGAAAATAGAACTGGAAGGAAATGCAATGAAAATCGATTGATTCAAAGTCGCCTTAAATGTCTAGCGATCTTATTAATATGCTATAATAAATAACGCGTCGTCATCATTACAATTTATAATACCTGATCATCTATTATGGGAGCTCACCCAGCTGTGATCCTTTCTATGACCTGGCACTTTCTTGTCTCACTCTTGCGTTATGTCAAATGTGATTTCCATTAATATGATTCTTTTCGAATAACTATATTACAGAGTCGCACTATCCGAACTGTCACTGGGCGCTCCCGACATTCTCATCCTCGACGAGCCCACGAATAACCTCGATATTGGTGGGTTACGGTATCTATCTGTTAAAAAATCAATAAAATACTTGAAAATTGTCTTGCTTATATTTAGAACTCCGGTTTTGCAGGGCAATATTATAGTAAGTAGCGCGCAAAAAGTTACTTATTTTTCGCTATATACTCATGAAATAGCAAAACAGTAATAATAAAGCGTATGTAAGTATAAAGTAAGTTGCTTCTTGCGCGATACTTACTATAATATTACCCTGCAAAACCGGAGAATCAGAATTATTTGACAAGTTGAAGTCTTTGAAAAAATCAATAAAATGCGGGCTAAAAAAGTACATTAGCATAAGTTTGAGTTTGATTTAAAACCAAAAAGGTGATTTGAGAGAAAATTGCGCTAAGTCCAGGACGATATACAGTAGCACTATTGGGCGGACAGAGTTGGGTCAAAAGATATATCAGGATACCCTAATTCGAGGACGGGGAATCAGAATCTGCAATAAAACTCTTATCCTTTAGAGAAAATTTTTGAGAAACATCGCATTTTGTATACGAAAAAACAGTTTTCATGCAATAACACATGAAGAACAACATTTCCGACCTTATCCTTAGTTGAGTTATTTGTAGACGAGGTCATTTGCGACCGATTGAAAAAAAGTTTTACACGGTTGTTCAAAAACGAAGCGAGTTACACTCATTTGAAATTGGCGGTAAAAAAATGCATAATTATGCAAATTACGAAAAACAACATTTCAAAATATTGTTTTCGCACTCAGTCAGGCCAGTCTAACAACTATCAATAAAAAAGGAGGAAAATTATTTTTTTCTGTGCAAAACGGTTCTTATTTTCATACACTTTTACAGGAGATCCGTGATAAGCAATTTTATCGGGGGGGGGGGGGGTGACATTTCAGCAACCGACATTTCGGCAACCGACATTTCAGCAACCGCATTTCAGCAACCGACATTTCAGCAACGGGGTATAACTCGGCTCATAGAGGTCCTAGAAATTTGGGATGGTTATCATTGTGATCAGCATCAGTAACACTACCGTAATCTACCGTAACCCAGTTCGGTGGGTCAGATCAAGTTGGGTCAGATCGGGGCATAACTCGGTTCGTAGGGGTCATAGAAACACGAGATGGGTATCAATGTGATCAGTATCAGCAACACAACCGTAATCTACCGTAACCCAGTTCGGTGGGTCATATCAAGTTCGGTGGGTGATGAGAATTGTAAAATCCGGGAGAAGAGTAGATCAGGGAAAGGTGAACAAAACAAACAAATCAATCGATAAACTATAAACTAAACTAAACGTGCTGTGGAGAATATTTTTGTACGAAATGGACAACGATTACGATTATATGATACGATATCGGCTATATGATGATACTGTAACGCAAGACCAAAATGGAAAAAGGGACTACCGCTACGAGAGACTGGCTTATCAAGCTAGATCGTTACTAGTTTGACTGATTATTCATTTATTTTTAGACTATTGATTGATTGAATAGCTTGACATGCCTAGCCTAACTGGCCACATAAGTGCGAAAGAAAGTCAAACTTCAACAAACTATCTATCTTTGTCGAATCTCTCTATGTAATACTGTATACTGGACACGCACAAAACAAAAGGACTGGCGAGGATGGAAAAGGGGGAGGATTATTGATTGGATAGATCATTAATGATTATCGATTGATTATTGATTGACCATGAAAGGATACAGAGAACGATGATAAGAGGTAGGATACAGCGAAGAAGAGATAAAGGGAGAAATGAGTGGATAGAAAAGGTGATAACAATAGGGAGTTAGGGATGGGCCACGCCCACTGATAGACTCCGCCCACTAATAGGTTCAACCAACCCAGAAAGGTCGGTTAGAGGAACTTTTGCGAGTTCGAATTGCCAAAGCGAGAGCTGAGATGGCCGCACTTCTCCTTGATCTTCGCGGTGGAGGCCGATTTGAAGACACGAACCTTAAATCAAATTATCAATTTTTGAATTATTGATTGATTGACGAATTCATAGTGATTCCAATCACTTGACGTCGCTAGCCGCAATTGCTGGATCGATAATATTATATTAGATCATATTAGATGCCCATTGAAGAAATAGTTATCAAAAGAGGGCAAAGAAAGTGGCTAATCTTTAGACCGCCAAACTCGAATTCAACTGGTGGGTACCGCAAAACAAATATGGCTGTCGAAATAATAATAATATAATTTATCGCATCTGAGAAAGAGAGCATTTCCTCGTATACAAAATGATGTAAACACCACAATATATTAGATAACATAAAGTCTCACCTGCATGTCACAGCGTTCTCATGACTTTCAAAGCAAGAACGACCGCTCAACATACAAACTCTCTCGAATACAATGGTCTCTCCTTTGTCTTGCTTTCGAAGAAAAATGGCTTGGACCAGAATACTGTGATGTCCTTTTCCCTATCGAACGGCCTCCTCTCAGGCGCTCCTCCGGACATCGACGCGCCAGACGCAGCAGCGGCGTCAGCTTCAGCCTTCCGCTTGCGCGATGCGTGTGCGTCAAGCAGCGACTCGTTCCGGCTGGCTGTGAGCGCCGAAGCGATGCGCGCCTGCTGCGTTCTCGTTCCGCGTTCGCCTGTAGATGAAAAAAGATGAGAAGAGTATTATCGATTGATTTATCGATCGAGAGCTGTCAAAAGTACTTTTTCTTGGCAAAGACATCAATCGATAATATCAATCTCTCCATATCGTCTCTACTGGTACCGGGTTGGTCGACGGGATCTGTACCGGGTGCCCGCATCAAATCAGCCTGCTCTGATGATGACACACCCGCTGACTTGGAGAAGGTCCTGCAACGATGAGAGATTACGGTAAGTGGGAGGCAAAGATCAAAGATTGCGGGACATTGATCATGCTGCTACTTAAAGGCACACCCCGAGTGATTTTAACTCTCCGCTCTGGCAACGCTCTCCAGTAAATAAAGAAAACGAGAGAGTGTGGTCACAGCGAAGAGTTTCAAATTTGCTCGGGATGTGGCACTTAACCATACGACTAGACCAGCTACACTTATTGTCACAAACAATAACTTTAATTTTTATTCTTTCATTGAATAAATTACACCTATTCGTGTATACTTTCTCGTATGCAGTACCTTCCGTATTACTTATTGGTGTTCCTTTTGAGCATATCTCTCAAGCGTGAAATGTGCGATCACCGCGTTGAAACTTTCGAATCTAATTCTGTCGCGTTATTAGCTAATGGCGCTAGAATTACATTCAGAACGAATGATTTTTGACGAATGACGAATGAAACGAATTTCAAAATGAGTCAGTGGGATTACTCAATTTCTGTCATAAGATACATACGTGGGCACCACTGCCGCTAGCGGCAATACACCCCCGACTTTTGGCACCCGACCCCCCGATTTTCCAAAAAAATCACTCAAAATGGGGTATAAATGCTCCATTTTTTGCTTCTGACCCCCGAATATTACGTCCGACCCCCCGATTTTCATTTCCAGTGGCAATGCTTGCCCACGTATGATAAGATATATTTAATTTGGAAAACATGAGCAAAGATGCACCCTCCCCCCCCCCCCCCCCCCCCCCCCGGGGGATTGCAAGTTTCATGCTTGAGAGATTAACCTTAAAAAAACAATTACGATCTCTGTGATTTTTCAACAACCAATATGCCGAAGCCAAAATGGATAAATTATTAAAAAATCAATAATCTCCCTCACCTCGCTCCCAGACCGTAATTGTTCAGCTTCTTCGGCAATTGCAGCATCCACTCCTCCCCCTTCACCTTCTTATCCTGCAAAGGCGCATTTCATTGATTTATTTATTCATCGATTTTTTTGCCGATTAACATATTATTGATTGATTCTTCGTACCTCAGCCGCCTTAGCCGCGAACATGGCGACGCTTCGCCGCTCCGCCGCCAGCTCCTCCGCTCCGTTCGCTGACGCGGGCATAGGACCGATGACGTCATAGTCGTCGTCATCCTAATAAAAACAATTTAAAACAATAATAATTACTATCACTCAGAATCTCGTTGTGGTATTGCCTTTTATATCTACATCAAATGATCCAACGGAAAAAAACCACTTACAAACGGCATTTCCATCTCGCTCTCACGTTGATCTCTCGCATGGACGGACGGTGACGCGGGTCCGCGTGCGGCCAACGACGCGTTGCCGTTTCCGTTCATGGGGACGCGGGCGGGCGGTGGAGCGGGTCCGTACGCATCATCATCCTCTTCCTCCTCCTCCTCCTCGTCATGACCATTCTCGCAATTGGTAGCCTTAAATAAGAACAAAATAATCAATAATTAGAGATCAAAGATCATCACGATTACCGTACCTCAAAGGGTAGTAGATCGGCAGGAAACGCGGGGCCAATGACGCGCGAGGGCGGCGCGGCTGGTCCGCGAGGAACGCGTCTCGGCGCTTCAGGTTCGGGTTCGGGCGGTGCAGCCGGTCCGTACGAGGAGTCAGACGCGTCGAGAACGCGACGATGCGCAGTCGGAGCGGACGAATGACGCGGTTCGTCGATCGGGAACGATGGACCAAGAGAGAAGGGTGAAAGCGAGCTGGAATGTAGTTCTGTTGTATCCTAATCCACCTTCCGATTATGAATTGTTTTTTGCACAGTGAGTGGCAATACTGGATCATGAACGAATAATCACGTGTTCATGTGTTCATAGCGCGCATTAGCGGCGTCAAATCACCTGCTCGCACTGCTCATACTCTATCATACTCTTCTCACGCATGATCATTATAATATTATATTAATATAATACATATTTTATAATGCTTTCACTGCCAATAAACATCCTCAGACCATACGTCGGGAACCTTAACCACCGGAAATTAAAAACGGGTGGGTGGGACTCATTTTGAGTGAATTTTGGATAATTCATTTTCATTTTTGAGCGAATTTTTCCTAGATCGGGCGGGTCCGGTGCCAAAACCGCGTGGGTTCTTGTCGCTAGCGGCAATGTCGCCATTATAATAATATATAACATTAATGAGTCCGATCGTCTCGGACTCTTTCGAGAACCTTAGAGAAGAACAAGCTGACATAACACTCTAATCGATAGAAATAATTGTTATAATAATGTAGTGTAAAAATAATATTAATAATACATAATTTATAACGCTTTCACTGCACGAAACACCCTTTTCACACGATCAAAAGTTCAAATCAAAAATTCCGTCATATGAGAATAAGATGTGATAACAGTTAAGACATTTAGCGTTTGGAATAAATTTTAAAAAGAGCATAGATGTTGTGGCGAAAATTTAAAAAAAGTGTTTAATCTTGATGTGGTGTGAAATGGCAATCTGTTGTTTCGACCTGTTGCATTCTCGTTTCATCGTTGTGATAGATGAGCGATGTTATCCATGGATAGCGATCGCAGATGCTGCAGTAAGTAGATATTAAGGTTGATTATAATTTGCACCATATGGGCGGAGTACCTGGAGCTCGATTCTACAGGGGGCATCCCAACGAAAATTAATGGTTAATTTTACAGGGGGCCTTCATTTTTTTTCAAAAATTTCACCTAAACGTCATTTTTTACAGGGGGCATTCCAAAAATTTTCGATCGAAAATCCCTAATTTTACAAGGGGGCACCCCCATGTCGGCGCCCTAATTTTAAAAAAATTTAAAAAAAAGAGAAGGGGAAGTAAATGAAAAGAAAATCGATTGATTCGGAGTCGCCTTATCTAGCCATATTATTAATATATATATATATATATATATTAAAATTCTTAATAATAATTATTATTATTATCTTCTTATTAATATCTATGATAATAGCAATTATGTATAATGCCTGATCCGCTTCAGGTTCCGGTTCGGGAGGCGCAGCCGGTCCGTACGAGGAGTCAGACGCGTCGAGAACGCGACGATGCGCAGTCGGAGCGGACGAATGACGACGCGGTTCGTCGATCGGAAACGATGGACCAACAGAGGGAAGGGTGGGAGCAAGCTGCAATGTAGTTCTGTTGTGCCCTGACCCAGATGTAATATTACTCTCCGCTCTGGCAATACTCTAAGACGTAGACAAAGAAAGCGAGAAAAATTTGATTCACTAGCCCCAAAACTCATGCGCCAGGTATATGGTTTTCACGACAAAAGATTTGGAAGCGAATTATCAACAAACAATCAGTGTTCATAGCGCACAGAAGCGACGCCTAATCACCTGCTCGCACTTCTCATACTCCATCATACTCTTCTCACGCGTAATCATTATAATTTACAATGATTTCACAGCCTATTAACATCCTCTATTTAACCATAATCTTCTCACACATAAACATTATAATATAACATTAATGAGTCCGATCGTGTGATACTATTTCGAGAACCCAAGAGAAGAACCAGCTGACATAACATCCTAATCGGTAGAAATAGTTGTTATAATAATGTAGTGTAACAATAATATTAATAATGCATAGTTTATAACGCTTTCACTGCACGAAACACCCTTTTCCCACGATCAACAGTTCAAATAAAAAATTCCGTCATATGAGAATAAGACGATGTGATAACAATTAAAACATTTAGCGTTTGGAATAAATTTAAAAAGAGCATAGATGTTGTAGCGAAAATAAAAAAAGTGATTAACAATAAGCTTGATGTGGTGTGAAATGGCAATCTTTTGTTTCGACTGTTGCATTCTCGTTTCATTGTGGCGATAGATGAGCGATGTTATCCATGGATAGGGTTGATGCTGTTAGCTGTAGTAGATATTAAGATTGATTATAATTTGCACCATATGGGCGGGGTACCTGGAGCTCGATTCTACAGGGAGCATCTGAACGAAAAATGGTTAATTTTACAGGGGGCCTTCATTTTTTTTCAAAAATATCACCTAAACGTCATTTTTTACAGGGGACATTCCAAAAATTTTCGATCGAAAATCCCTAATTTTTCAGGGGGGCACCCCCATGTCGGCGCCCTTGTATGATTTGCACGAGGAGAATTTAAAAAAAAGAGAAGGGGAAGTAAATGAAAAGAAAATCGATTGATTCGGAGTCGCCTTATCTAGCCATATTATTAATATATATATATATATATATATATATTAAAATTCTTAATAATAATTATTATTATTATCTTCTTATTAATATCTATGATAATAGCAATTATGTATAATGCCTGATCATCTATTATGGGTGCTGGCCCATCTCCCATCCTTGCTATGACCTGCTACTTTCTCGCCTCACTCTTACGTTATGTCAAGTGTGATTTTCGTTAATATGATCGGCCTCATCTTTTCTTACAGAGTCGCACTATCCGAACTGTCACTGGGCGCTCCCGACATTCTCATCCTCGACGAGCCCACGAATAACCTCGATATTGGTGGGTTTCGGTATCTATAAGATGTACAAATCAATAAAATGTTTGAAAATCAATTGATATTCTTACTTATATTCTCAATCAGAATTGGTTGAGACGTTGGAATCTTGGAAAAATCAATAAAAATATTTCAAAATCGATCAATAATCAATTGTAGAATCGATTGACGCACTGGCGACAGTGATTGAGGACTTTGGCGGCGGAGTGATCATGGTTACTCACGACGAACGACTTGTACGAAAGATCAACTGTCAGCTGTGGATTGTGGAGGATAAGGTACGGTAGTTGGTGGATTATCGATTGATTGGTCAAAGATTACATCACATTGACCGTATTTTATTAATATCTTTATGTGGATTTCGGAAAAAAGTATGACAAAGAAATACAGAATGAATGCATTAGTGACACATAAAATACAATAGCACAATGAGGTACCTTTACCTTTGAGTACACTGAGGTAGTAAGGGTAAATTAACAAAAGATGATAACATAGCTAAGAAATATCTGAATTTTCAATTTTTTGAATAATCAATAATCTATAAATCAATATCAGGGTATCGCCGAGATCGATGGCGACTTTGACGACTATCGTAAGGAGATTCTCGAAGCTCTCGGAGAAACGCTTTAAGAAGGAGATCTTGATATCGATTGATCAGCTACCATTATTGATTGATTTTCCCAGCAATTTTTTGTTCCTATTTTCACTTAACGACCCCTTGTGTTCCCGCCTAAATGGACGTCCATCAATGAAATAAGAACGTAGATCAATCAATAATCTACCGTCGCATCAATGACCCCTACATCGTTGCTCATTTTCCTATCATCGATATTTGAGGGAATAAAAGAGTTTAAAAACCAATATGCCCCTATAGATCGAAAAGTGTGGAAGTTATTCAATGACAGCGTACCGTATACACGAAAGGAACAAGCATAAGCACAACTAGGTTCATGTCTACCTCGTTGATTTAGACCTAAAGTAGGTCCGAAGAAGAGATTAGGTCCTCCGGACAGAATTGGCCTTGAATGATCAGTGGCCTAGCAGTGATCACCCGCAGGACTATGTGTGCCTTGAATAACGGGTTGTACCTTTACCCTTTTTCCTTTTTTTATAAGCATCAATCAATAATCTGCCGTACCGTCAACGGAATATCAATCAATAATCTACCGTACCATCAACGGGACAGCCTGTGGTTACATGCATTTTGTTTACAAAATGCACTCTCTCTTCCATCTTTTGTCTGATTAATAAATACTTAATAAATAAAAATAATGATATAAGCATAAATACTTAAATCCCCCCCCCCCGCTTGCAGACCCAGGGTGAGCTTCGTAAGCATCGTCAGCTCTCATCTCCAAGTTCCAGATTGATTCTCAGGTACGGGATACGGTAGAGTACTGTAGATTACTGATACTACGGTAGATTACTATAGATTTGTGATACTACGGTAGAGTACTGTAGATTACTGCTACTACAGTAGGTTACTGTAGATTACTGATACCATGGTACAATACTGTAGATTACTGATACTACGGTAGGTTACTGTAGATTGCTGATACCATGGTACAATACTGTAGATTACTGATACTACGGTAGGTTACTGTAGATTACTGATACCATGGTACAATACTGTAGATTACTGATACTACGGTAGATTACTGTAGATTACTGATACCATGGTACAATACTGTAGATAACTGTAGACTACTGATTCCATGGTACAATACTGTAGATTGCTGATACTACGGTAGGTTACTGTAGATTACTGATTCCATGGTACAATACTGTAGATTGCTGATACTACGGTAGGTTACTGTAGCTGAGCATTCTGTGGTTCTACCATATCTCTAGTGAGAGTGTAGTGGTTCATGATCTTTTAGAGAGTACTGTAGAATATTGATTTATTTAAACGGTTTTAGTTGGCGCGAAAGAGTTTGGGCACGGTCGGTCTGCCGGGTCAGCCGCATACGGTGAAGATCAAGGATCTTTCCGGAGGACAGAAGAGCAGGTATTGTAATCTGGTTATATTTATATCTTTGTTATGATAATAATAATAATCATAATAACAACAACAATAATAATAATAATGGAAAAGTTGGATTGAGTTAGAGCTGATGTGAATTGGCTATCTTTGGTTTTGGCCTGTTACATTCTCGTTTCATTGTTGTGATAGATGAGCGATGTTATCCAGGGCGAGTGATCACATCTTTGTTCACTTCTTATACATATTATGATTGATTATGATTAGAACAAGGAGAGTTAAGATTTGAAAAGAGAAAGGGAAGCAAATGGAGAAAAAATCGATTGATTCAGAGTCGCCTTCTTTTTAATATCTAAAATAATAATATGTAATAACAATAATAATAATAATAATAATAATAATAATAATAATAATAATAATAATAATAATTGTTATTATTATTATTATTATTATTATTATTATTATTATTATTATTATTATTATTATTATTATTATTATTATTATTATTATTATTATTGTTATTATTATTATTATTTATAATATCTGATCATCTATTATGGCTGCTGGCCGATCTGCCATCCTTACCTGGCGCTTTCTCGTCTAACGCTTGCGTTATGCCAAGTGTAATTTCCGTTAATATGATCCTGCTGAATTTCTTCATTACAGAGTCGCACTATCCGAACTGTCTCACTGGGCGCTCCCGACATTCTCATTCTCGACGAGCCTACGAATAACCTCGATATTGGTGGGTTACGGTATCTATCAAATGCAAAAAAATAAATAAAATGTTTCAAAATCGATCGATAATCAATTGTAGAATCGATTGACGCTCTGGCGACAGCGATTGAGGCGGAGTGATCATGGTTACTCACGACGAACGACTTGTACGAAAGACCAACTGTCAGTTGTGGATTGTGGAGGATAAGGTACGGTAGTTGATGGATTATCGATTGATTGGTCAAAGATTACATCTAGATTATTGATTGATTTTGTTTTACTAAAAGTATGATAAACAAATACAGAATGAATACATTAATGACAAATAGGATCCGTGTAGCAAAGTTAAATTAACAAAAGATGATGACATAACTATGCAACAGGGATGGGCGAACATGATCGGACGAAAAAAATTCGAAAACGAAAAATTTTCGTTTCAAAACCTCGAAAAAAAATTCGAAAAATTCGAAAAAAACGAAAAAAATCCAATTTTACTGTTAAAGTAATTTATAATGTTGAAATCGTTGAGCTCGAAAGCCATTCTTTATTGGATGCTTCCAGAAAACTTATTTAGGCAAAATATGGAAGAGGAAGAAACAATAAGAAACGTAAATTCGACACAACTTCACCTCATACGAAACTCATGAGAAGAATATTGACATTGAGAAAAATCAGAGAAAGAGGAATGAGAGAGGCGACTACGATTGTAGGTCAGGATGGTTTCCGCAGTAGAGAAAAATGTCCCCTCTTCCATTCTTCCAGGGAGGGAATTTTTTGCTCATGAATTTTACCTGCTAGATGTTCGTGAATTTGACTTGAAATTATATGGAAAAACAGTCGTCAGCGATTCAGAGAAAGTGAAAATACAGTAAGAACTCGATCATTTCTCGAGTGGAAAACATACAGTATGAAAAAAGTATTGAATTTCTTTCGAAAATACCTTTTTTTTAGTTGAACATCCCGTTTACCCTATATTTCGTTGGTTTTGAACTTCCAGAATATCTAGTGTAAAACTCGAAAAATTTCCGAGAAAGACGAAAAAGTTTTCGACCGAACAATTTTTCGTCTGGGGGTCGAAAAAAACGAAAAAAACGAACACGAAAAAAACTTTTTCGCCCATCCCTGCTATGCAATATAAGAATTTTCAATTTTTTGAATATTCAATAATCAATAAATCAATATCAGGGTATCGCCGAGATCGATGGCGACTTTGACGACTACCGTAAGGAGATTCTGGAAGCTCTCGGAGAAACGCTCTAAGAAGGAGATCTTGATGTCGATTGATCAGCTACCATTATTGATTGATTTCCCCAGCAATTTTCTGTTCCTATTCACTTACCGGTTGCTAGAGTATACTATATTTATATTGTTTTTTTTTCTTCAAATCCCGTTTTTGATGATGATTTTTCTTACAGTAATTCCGTTGTTCCCTGCTGATGCGTTGCAAGTTTACTCTTGTTATCGATTGATTGTTGGCACCTACCGTACTTTGTCCCAAAAGGAATAAGAATTATCGATTTATTGATTTATTAGCGACATCCTCAACATATTAGATATACTACGGATAGACGATAGATATGTGTGTACGAAACGATTAGAGATGAATGAACTGGGCTATATATGAGGAGGAGGAGGATAATAATGAGGATGAAAGAGGAGATGAGAATTGTAAAATCCGGGATAGGAGTAGATCAGGGAAAGGTGAACAAAACAAACAAACAAATCAATCGATAAACTATAAACTAAACTAAACGTGCGGTGGGCGAATATTTTTGTACGAAACGGACAACGATTACGAATATATGATACGATTTCGGCTATGTTGATACTGTAACGCAAGACGGAAATGGAAAAAAAGGGACTACCACTACGATAGACTGGCTTATCAAGCTAGGTCGTTACTAGTTTGACTGATTATTGATTGATTGAATAGCTTGACATGCCTAGCCTAACTGACCACATAAGTGCGAAAGAAAGTAGAACTTCAACAAACTATCTATCTTTGTTGAATCTCTCTATGTAATACTGTATACTGGACACGCACAAAACAGAAGGACTGGCGAGGATGGAAAAGGGGAGGATTATTGATTGGATAGATCATGAATGATTATCGATTGATTATTGATTGACCGTGAAAGGATATAGAGAACGATGATAAGAGGTAGGATACAGCGAAGAAGAGATAAAGGGAGAAATGAGTGGATAGAAAAGGTGATAACAATAGGGAGTGAGGGATGGGCCACGCCCACTCTAATAGGCCACACCCACTGATAGGGTCAGCAAATCCAGAGAGGTCGGTTAGAGGAACTTTTGCGAGTTCGAATTGCCAAAGCGGGAGCTGAGATGGCCGCACTTCTCCTTGATCTCCGCGGTAGAGGCCGATTTGAAGCCACGAACCTTAAATCAAATTATCGATTATCGAATTATTTGATTGATAAGCTCATAGTGATCCCAATCACTTCTCGTCGGTAGTCGCAATTGCGTAATCGATTATATTATATTAGATGCCCATTAAAATTCTTGTAGAACTAAAATCAAAATACTTCAATGAAAGTGGTTAATCTTTAGATCGCTAAACTCGAAATCAACTGGTGTATACCGCAAAACAAATATGGTTGACGAAATGATATAAACAAAATATTATAAAAACATAAATAATAAAGTCTCACCTGCATGTCCTTCTCCCTGTCGAACGGCCGCCTCTCGGGCGCTCCTCCGGACATCGACGCGCCAGACGCAGCAGCCGCGTCAGCTTCAGCCTTCCGCTTGCGCGATGCGTGTGCGTCAAGCAGCGACTCGTTCCGGCTGGCTGTTAGAGCCGAAGCGATGCGCGCCTGCTGCGCGTCGCGTTCCGCGTTCGCCTGCAGATAAAAAGTTGAGATATATTATCGATTGATTTATCGATCCAGAGTTAAAGACGTTAATCGATAATATACCCAAATAAATCAGCAAAACAATTCGATAATGCGATATCAATTTATGAAAAAAGACATTTCACAATAAACCTTCACCTATCCGCAACCAAGAAAACAATCAATACTTTGTCAAATCAATCAATAATCAATAACCCTAACCAATCTCTCCATATCGTCTCTACTGGTACCGGGTTGGTCGACGGGATCTGTACCGGGTGCCCGCATCCAATCAGCCTGCTCTGATGATGACACTCCCGCTGACTTGGAGAAGGTCCTGCAACGATGAGAGATTACGGTAAGTGGGGACAAAGATCAAAGATTAAAGATCAAAGATCATGGGATATTGATAATGTTGCCACTTAATCGCACACCCCGAGTTAATCTTACTCGCCGCTCTGGCAACTCTCTCTCGTAGATAATGAAAAAGAGAGAGTATGGCCAGAGTGGAGAGTTTCAAGTTAGCTCGGGGTGTGGCACTTAACCATACGACTAGACCAGCTACATGGCGCACTTATTGGCCGAAACAATAACAATTTTTTTTAAAATTACAAATTGGTGATCGCGCGTTTCACGCTCGAGAGATATGCTCATAAGGAACACCAATAAATAATGCAATCGGTGAAGCTCGGTGTAATTTATTCAATTTATTTAGTTAAGTCATTTTCTTATGCCACGCAATAAATCACGCTTGTGCTCGAGTTGAGTGTAATTAGAAGCTACGAATATAATTAGGAGATTTGTGAATCTTATTGGCACTCCCGGTGATTGCAAGTTTTATGCTTGAGAGATTAACTTTAAATCTCATCGAGAAACCAATGATCATCGTAGAAGTCAGTTAATATGAATAAACTTAATTCGTTGAAAAAATCAATAATCTCCCCTCTCACCTCGCTCCCAGACCATAATTGTTCAGCTTCTTCGGCAATTGCAGCATCCACTCCTCCCGCTTCACCTTCTTATCCTGTAAAAGAGCATTTTATTGATTTATTTATTCATCTTTTTTTTTAATCTATACCGCCTTTCGATGTGTAAATTGTTGTATTGAACACCTCCATGTGTTCTAATTTACACTACTTTTTCCTAATTTACACCCCAAAAGCGGTTAATTAGAACACATTGGTGATTACAGTTTCACCCGGAACCCTATGGGTGTGCATATTAACCCTTCATTTTTCTGAGTGTATTATTGATTGATTCTTTGTACCTCAGCCGCCTTAGCCGCGAGCATGGCGACGCGTCTCCGCTCCGCCGCCAGCTCCTCCGCTCCGTTCGCTGACGCGGGCATAGGACCGATGACGTCATCGTCGTCATCATCCTATAGACAATTTAAAATAATAATAATTATTATTATTCTTTTAAAAACCAAGATCTAACTATACGATCCAGCTCCGACTTTTCTCTTCTTATCATCACTTTTGAACACAGTAAGTACAACAACAATAACAACAATAACAGCAAAAACTAACAAATGGCATTTCCATCTCGCTCTCACGTTGATCTCTCGCATGGACGGACGGTGACGCGGGTCCGCGTGCGGCCAACGACGCGTTGCCGTTTCCGTTCATGGGAACGCGTGCGGGAGGTGGAGCAGGTCCGTACGCATCATCATCCTCTTCCTCCTCCTCCTCGTCATGACCATTCTCCCCGTTGGTAGCCTTCAATAAGCAAGAAATCAATAATTAGAGATCAAAGAACATTACCGTACCTCAAAAGGCAGTAGATCGGCAGGAAACGCGGGACCAATGACGCGCGAGGGCGGCGCGGCTGGACCGCGAGGAACGCGTCTCGGCGCTTCAGGTTCCGGTTCGGGTGGTGCAGCCGGTCCGTACGAGGAGTCAGACGCGTCGAGAACGCGACGATGCGCAGTCGGAGCGGACGAATGACGACGCGGTAAGTCGATCGGGAACGATGGACCAACAGAGGGAAGAGTGGGAGCGAGCTGGAATGTAGTGGGTACTAAAAGCGAAATATCAACACAATCAGTGTTCATAGCGCGCACTAGCGACTCAAACTCACCTGCTCACTACTGTATAGATAATCACGACCAAAAGATCAAAGTCCAAAGATCAAAGACCAAAGATCAAACCTCATCATTGTCCGTGGTATTGGGCAGAGTGGCCGACTGCATACCCGGGTCATCGGGGTCCTCTGGGTCCTCATCCTCAGCGGCCTCATCATCTTCATCATCATCATCATCATCTCCTGCGAGGGGATCGAAGCCGGGTGGAAGCGAGGGACCTGAGGCCGAGAAAGATAATTGGAAAAGTAGCATAGCTTCGTAGTTTAGCTACACTACTTTACACTTTTCCATCTACTTTTCCAAGATTTTCGCACCACATCAGACTTACATCGTAGTTCATCGATATTTGACAGAATAAAAGATATTAAAGTTCAAGGGTTTAAAAACCTATATACCCCTATCGATCGAAAAGTATGGATGTTATTTAGAGACAGCGTACCGTATACACAAAAAAGAACAAGCATAAGCACCATAGGTCGAATAGCTGGGTTATCGTTTTTCAAAATTCGGTCAGGTTTTTCGATTTTTGGCAAATTTTGCCAAAAATCAGGTCAGGGTTGGTACTTTGTAACATACTTTTCAACCTATGATAAGCACAACTCACCAATATTCCTTGCCGCTCCCCGATCATGGTGCTGACGTCCATCTGAGCCTGATGACGATGCAGACGATTGATCGATGAGTGAGGAGCAGCAGGGCTCTGGAAGTAAATCGATAAATCGATAAATATCTATCAGTCAATATAAAACCGATCTACTGAACAAATCTCGTAATGATTTTCAAGTACCACATGACAGTCAAATCAACAAAATTCAACAAAAAAGGACATTATAGGAGTAGTTATTTTTAAAAGAAGAAGACTATCAATCAATAGTCTACCGTACCATCAACGAAATATCAATCGATAATCTACCGTACCATCAACGGAATATCAATCAATAATCTACCGTACCATCAACGTAATATCAATCAATAGTCTACCGTACCATCAACGAAATATCAATCAATAATCTACCGTACCATCAACATAAAATCGATCAATAATCTACCGTACCATCAACGGAATATCAATCAATAATCTACCATACCATTAACGAAATATCAATCAATAGTCTACCGTACCATCAACGAAATATCAATCAATAATCTACCGTACCATCAACGGAATATCAATCAATAATCTACCGTACCATCAACGTAATATCAATCGATAATCTACCGTACCATCAACGGAATATCAATCAATAATCTACCATACCATTAACGAAATATCAATCAATAGTCTACCGTACCATCAACGAAATATCAATCAATAATCTACCGTACCATTAACGAAATATCAATCAATAGTCTACCGTACCATTAACGAAATATCAATCAATAGTCTACCGTACCATCAACGAAATATCAATCAATAAACTACCGTACCATTAACGAAATATCAATCAATAGTCTACCGTACCATTAACGAAATATCAATCGATAATCTACCGTACCATCAACGGAATATCAATCAATAATCTACCATACCATTAACGAAATATCAATCAATAGTCTACCGTACCATCAACGAAATATCAATCAATAATCTACCGTACCATTAACGAAATATCAATCAATAGTCTACCGTACCATTAACGAAATATCAATCAATAGTCTACCGTACCATCAACGAAATATCAATCAATAATCTACCGTACCATTAACGAAATATCAATCAATAGTCTACCGTACCATCAACGAAATATCAATCAATAAACTACCGTACCATTAACGAAATATCAATCAATAGTCTACCGTACCATTAACGAAATATCAATCAATAGTCTACCGTACCATCAACGAAATATCAATCAATAATCTACCGTACCATTAACGAAATATCAATCAATAGTCTACCGTACCATTAACGAAATATCAATCAATAGTCTACCGTACCATCAACGAAATATCAATCAATAATCTACCGTACCATCAACGGAATATCAATCAATAATCTACCGTACCATCAACGTAATATCAATCGATAATCTACCGTACCATCAACATAAAATCGATCAATAATCTTCCGTACCATCAACGGAATATCAATCAATAATCTACCGTACCATCAACGAAATGTCAATCAATAATCTACCGTACCATCAACGGGATCGCCCGGATCCTCCTCAGGACCATCCACTGGCTGCTCCTCGCCCTCTCCTCCTCCATCATCCTCTCCGTAGTCCAATTGCTCCTCCTCGTCCCACGTAGGCAGCTGCATATTGTCCTCCTTTGACATTATTGATTGATTATCGATCGATCGATCGATTTATTGATTGATTGATGGGCGGAGCTGCAAATAATCGTTCCATAAATCACAGATCTTTGAAATAATTGTACAAAACAGTGCGAACCGAGAACAGGAAAAAGGGGAGCGAGGAAAAAGAACGGATAATGAGGCGGTAAACACAGAGTGCATTTGGACAATTTATTGCGTTTTTGCAAAAAGCGGCCACATTTTCTTGCATAAATATAAGGGATAATGGGGGGAAATTTGCATTAACCATAGAAGCTGTAGAATCATATAATAATCTGCTTAATTAACCATCGGGGAATGGGGAGGCAAGTCGTATTGATAAGCGAATTTTTTTTGTAGCAGATTCGACAGAAAAATTTCCAATTTTTGCAAGGCAATGCCGTGCGCAAAAATTGTTTACACGCATCCACCTATGGGACCCGGGGAATGAGCCATGGGCGGGGTCTAATAAGACCCTTGCATGGTACGTACCCAAAGAACACACTTTTCTGCTCGAATGCAGCCATCTAAAAGTGCTTTTTCATATAATCTGCTTAATTAACTATGGGAAATGCATTTGGAAAGTCGCACTACTACTACTACTTTTGCAGGGAACCTTATTAGCAAACCCATGTACCATTTGCACCAAATTATATATAACACTATACACTATCACCATTTAGATGACCAAGGTGTACGGTGAACTTTACGCATTGCCTACGTAGGTAGATTCAAATCCATGTACCACCATTTGTACGAAATTATATATATAACACTATACTATCGCCATTTAGATGACCAAGGTGTACGGTGAACTTTACGCATTGCCTACGTAGGCAGGTAGAGTATCTCAGGCATGACATGCGGGCGAGAGAGTGTGGGATATTGAGAGAGAGAGAGAGAGAGAGATTCAAAACATTCAAAGTCTCTATTCATTCATTCGTACATCAAAATAATAGAAGATCTGCTATTGCCGCAGCGTTGCCTACACAACGTCACTCTATGCTCGAACGACGGTGATTTCTATACGACACGTACACAATGATATAAGTACAGTAATATCATTTCAAAGCTGCACAAAACAATAGCAATCTTCATAGGTAACAGTGGCAAATGTTATTTTAGTGTTGAGCACTAAGACGTCCGTTTGTCGGCAAACGTGACGTCACACGCGTAGGCGGAGGATTTTTGGCAAACGCCTCCGCCCTGTTGGCAAAAGGTTTACAAACTTTCATGGACACCTATACTGATCGATTATAAAGAGCAGGAACCAACAGTAAATCTAGAGCTAACGACATCGATTCGAGCTGGGTTACACGCAAAATTTCCGATCATCTAGAGCCAATGGCATGCATGATGTATCTTATATAGCAACAAGCATAAGCTCGATATAAGACACATCACGGACATAGTAGGATAAAAGAATGTAGGTCTGCCATCTGCCAGATTATCCGCCAGACTTAAGGTGTGCATGTCGTAGCAAGCTAGAGAATATCTGATAAAGCCAGATAGCGAAATGAAATTAACACCCTACATTTACCACGGTTTCGAACACTATGACGTCAAAAGCATAATCCTTCCAGGGCCTAATACACGAGTCCTGAAAAAAAAAACAACCGGCAAACGTCACGGTACTAGAGTGCGGTGGATATTCTTGACCAGCACCTCCGCATACGCCAGTGACGTCATGCTCGTTAAGCTTCACTCGGATGCCTTCAGTCTCTCTCGCATCAGTTCAAATCCCACGCTCCACATCCTAAAGATCCTATATATGCATCCTGATATATGTTTCTATCAACGCTCCCACAGACATGTGTATACATACATACAAATTCCTTATTTACACCCAATGTCTACTATTCATAGTACACGCATACTACTACTCCATACGTGGACAATACAATAAACATCACGAGCATTTATCCCCCCCCCCTCAACTTCCTTCCCTGTATTATTACATCAATAATTCCGCACGAGTCGTATGACTCTATACAGAAGAGATTTGTAGTTTGTAAACACATCAGGAGCTGGATGCGTAAGCTCACTGGCTTTATCATTCTTAAAGTTCCATCCTCAGGCAACTTGCTTTGCATCGAATTTGAGCAATCTCAACAGTAATCATTAAAATTCACACCTTATCGATTAGACGCAAAGCGAGTTACCAGATATAGTATGCCTGGCTTTCAAATGAAAAGGCTGGCAGCATCATCATCTTGATACAGGACTTCCCACTGAATACAGTGTAGTATCTACATGGTTGGGTTTTACTTTCATAATCCCGTATCTCTTCATCCTCAACCTCCTCTACCACTCAAGTTGAGTTCAAGCAAGTACAAAAAGTACAAGGAAAAGGATCTTTGTGAAGATAGATCTGGAGTGCAGAACACAACGCACACAGTGCACTTTCACTTGTTTACTTATTGTTAATCAAACCCTCATTTGGAAACTAAAGACATTATGGCATCAAGACAAACTTGCTACGCCAATTCTACCAAAGCATTCTACATAATATTCTATTCACATGCACGGAGAGATAAATTGATCAAATTTCAACATCTCCCTTTAAACTACTTAAACGACTTTAAAAGATTTGCAGTCAGCCAGATACATCTGTCTATCCCCATTGCATCTATCTATGCATATCGATTCGCTTAATACATAATCCCCCTACTAAGCACCGCAATATATCTACTACGTCGTAATCTAGCTAATAGCAATCTATCTACTAGGACTAGTAGGATAGTAGAATGTGGTAGCAATCTATCTACTAGGAAACCAGGATTTACTAGGACTACTAGGAATCTATCTTCTAGGGCACTACGATCTACGACTAATCTATCTACAAGGACTACTAGGATACTAGAATCTAGTAGGAATCTATCTACTAGGACTAATAGCACACTAGGATCTACTAGCAATCTATCTACAAGGACCTACTCCACTCAAATGACCCTACTTCCACCGTCATCATGGCCGTCGCTACATTCCACCGAGGATCGTGCGTGTAACTTTCACGCAAGATAAGCTTATCTTGCACATTGAAAGTATTGATACAAAAGAGAGTCTCGAAAGTTTGAAAGGGAGTCTATATAATATATTGTAAACGTGCACAATTAACAAAAATATCAACACGCCCATAAATTCACATTAATCAGATTAAGGAATCAGAATTCTGAGAAATTATAACTCATCAAACATCGTTATCACCATACACGAAACATTTTGAACTGATAGAAATAAATCGATGGGATACATACATATTTCAAATCGCGCAAAAAGCAATGCTGAAAACGATGAAAATAGTTCCGAATGGATATTTTCTCTTTAGCCAGAAACAATCGATATTCTTTTTCGATTGCTCGTTTGACCCTTTCACAGTTTCAAAAGCATTTTTTCCATTCCTTAAATATATATAAGCCCTAAGCGCAAACATTAACCAATGAGCTCTGATGATTGTAAATAGTAAATAGATCGATAGAATAGTGCGGCTACTAAACCGTAGCCAAAGAAACTCGATTGATTGCTTGAAATAAATGCGCAGATAGAATACGTAAATGGATCGATACTAAGCCCTAGAACCCTGCCATACATTTTCGCCCCACTCACAATCAGTTGTTTTTGCGAATTATAAACTGACCCGAAATTATAACAAAACTGACCCGATCTGCATCTCAAGTACTCGAAAGTCACCCGATCTTAGGTGATTCTTACTAATCTCGATCTCCCGCATATTCCTAGATGGGTCTCGAGTTTCAAAACTGACCGCATCGACAAAAAGTGCTCACTCACAATGTGGGTGCTCGAAAATGTAAGAACCCTGCGAAAGAAAATCAATTCAATTCGATCGTGGTCTTTGGAACGCTTCGACGCATTCGCCATCAGAAACAGCAAAAGAAGTCTATGTAAACGACAATAGGGGCAATAAACGAGATTACATACCATATTCCAAGCCATTTTCATTTTTACGACCGCGGTCTTTTTGGTTGTCCGTCCAAAAAGTTACATGACGGACAACCAAAATTACCACGCTCTCACGGACGAGGTTGATAGCGCGAGGTAGAGACAGTATGGTAGATAGCAAATGAAACATCCACACATGCCTATAAAAGTGACGAATTCACAATTCACGCGCATGACAGGTATTTGGAATGAAACATTCGTGGACACAGATAAGGGGGCTAGCTAGCAGCTCTAGCCAAGGTGCACGCACCAAAGCACATATATATATATAATCAGAAGAATGCTATGCAAGGGGGCGCGGTCATTGACGTTGTCTACGTGCATAAGCTTACATTCCAATGAGTCTGTAAAGTCACCCAGTACCTGTTGAACTTCAACGGAAATTACAGGACCATATATTTTCATGCCCTAAGAGTGCTAGGATCGACCAGCAAAAGACGAACTAGATATGGCACATTTTTATGCGAAAATAACGATTTTTACAAATCTATCCACCATATTTCAAAAGTCGATCCACTATATAAAAATCATGTGAGTGCTCCGTAAATGTGCGATTTCAATGAGTCTATATAGTCACCATGTACCTTCATTTTCTTTCTTTTAGTTACTATCTTTTCTTATCTTCTCTTATCTTATCTTATAGGGTTTAGGTTATATTTTTCAACGATAACTTCCAAAATCTCGCACAGATTACCTTCAAAGAGACCAGTTCCAGTGCAGCCGCCATACCAATCGTACATACTGTTGCGCTCTCATACCCATACAAGTTCTGCCAAATGCGATAACGCTCTCTTGATCTATCTATCTCTTGTACCCGAATGATAGATAAGATACGAACATAGAACTAGAACAGAGTGGGAGAGAGAGAGACAGAGATTTAGAGAAATAGGGATAGATAGATAGGTACAGGCAGCAAGGTAGCTAGTTAGACAGACAGATAGACATAAGTTAGAGCATTGTATATCGATGGATATATAGAGAGACAGACAGACAGACAAAGCATGAAGTAAGATAGATAGAATGGAATGGAATGAAACGAAATTAACCGAAGAACGCCCACCATATCTTCTCCTTTCTTCATCCTCTCTCTCTCCCTTCCCTCCCTGCCTCTCCTTTTCTCTACCACTTCCTCTCCCTCTCCATTTTTATTCTCCACTTTTTCATTCTACTTTCATCGTCTTTCCCTATTACAGTAGCGAAATGAATGAATGTGTGAGAACAAAAAGAGGAAAAGAAGAACGATGCAGAAAAAGAAGTAGTGCAACATACGAAAAACTTTGAGTCCGATTTTTTAAAATCTTTCAATCAATCAATAACCAATCAACCAATCGATAATCACGCTACCATAATCAAGAGTGCAGGGACGACGCTCGCTAGTGTGGAGCGAATAGATATATAGATAGATTGTACACGGTGATAACATGAGGGAGGGGGGATAGCGAGGGAGAGGGGGAGAGGGAGAGAGAGAGAGAGAGGTAGAGAGACAGAGAAAAAGAGTGGAGGCGAGAACAAACAACACTCCTTATCGAATAGAATATATGTGGCTGTGGATGGAGAGAGTGCCGAACATAGCGACAGAGACATCGCGAGTGTTTTTTTCTCTGTTTTGTTCAAATAAACCCCGGCGATGGAACGTAAAATCACCAGGTTCATGATCTATGGCAGAGAAAAAGTAGGGGATGGGGAGACAAAGGAGCAAATGATGAACGGAGGCACGACGACGGGCACATGATTGGCGTAGTAGAAGAAGAAGGCATAAAAACGACGGTGGTGATAGAGACAGAGGTAGAGAGATACAGGTAGAAATAGAGAGAGATAGAGAGAGTACAGAGAAGATAGAGATATTGTGAGAGTGCGAGAGATAGGACAGCGAAAAAGGAGAGACAGGAGTAAAGTAAGAGTGTACAGAGAAAACAGAGAGAGAGAGTTAGACAGAGCAATCTCTGTCACTGTGTCAATTTGTGAACAACGAAGACGAAGAGGAAGAAGAAGAGGAGGAGGATGAGGGATAGGGAGAGGGACACATACGCCATGGCCTAGGTACGTACGAACGATGAGGATAGGAAGAGAGAGAGCGAAAAGAATCGAGCCGCGACGCGACCGCGACGCTCCAGTCTCTAACTCTCCCTCTCATCCTTCCGCGACACCACCACTACCTTCCCCGCTTGACCACTACCAGCGGCATGAGCGACGGCGGCGCGACTCCCGTCACGCCTTCTGACGAGGAACCCAACGGGTATACTGTGGCCGTTATTGATTGATTACACACAGAGGAGGTGTAACCCACAGCACATAAGACCTGTGAAGTGTTATATTCAACACTTTTTTGAGCTATTTGAACACCCAAAAGTGTTGAATATAACACTTCACAGGTCTTATGTGCTGTGGGTTACACTTTTTTCTCTGTGTGCAGAGGATAATTTTTGCCTGATTCAGGGACACCTTCAAGCTGTGCTCGGATGACCTCCAGAAGCAGCCCGAAGAGGTCTTCGACATCGTCAGCAAGCTGGGCGAGGGGTATGTCTTTGATCTTTGATCTTTATTACATTATTCACCTTCACTATTCACTATTCCTCAGTCAACCATAACCATAACCACCCTTTACGAATACTTAATTCTCACTCGAACTATCCATCATCTATCAACTAATCAATAAAGCCAAGTACTCCCAATCAATCAATCAATAAAAAGTGTCCCTGATCTACAGCCCAAAAGCGCACCACACATCGGCGGCATACATAGAGATCTAGTATGCACAGCTGTTATCGGTTTCTGACCATGAGCACTATTCTAGACACGACACTAAAATCTTCTCCTTGAGCACACTCTGTACTGATTTTCCGCAGCCATATTAATAATAGTACTATTTATTACTATATTCAAAGAGACCTGACCGTAGTAGTCGCACTTTCCGCACTCAAACTTCAATTAAACTTGCGTGCGTGACTTTGACTGCCGTTAAAACGGTGGTTGGGAAGAGGGGTATTCCTCACATTGGCAATTTCTGCACGTCTATTGAGAGCAGTGTCTCTTTCTCGTCAATAGACTCTAGCGACTAGCGAATCGTTCGTAATATCAAGAATCATCTCTAGAGCACTTACTCTTCATAGTTTCTAGAGTTGGTTATTCAGGGGGCTCGCAATATTTTTACGAGCCATTGCGGGCCCGCAACCCCCGACAACCACCTTTATTAGTTAACCAACTGCACCTGGCCGTATTGCTATTTCACCTATCACTCCTCTATTTGCCGTTGCACCTGCCACGGGTGTTTCCAATTAATAAATAAATGAATGAATAAATAAATAATTAAATGGCCAGACAAACGCATGAATGTTTCATAGTGAGGGCTAATGTGAAATACAGACTACCTAATCATCCTGCGAAGAATGCTTACATAAGTGTAGATAGACAGCTACCAGTCAATCAAAGATCAACTGTCTCCCCGCTTTCAGATCGTATGGTGCGGTGCACAAGGCTATCCACAAGGCCACCGGACACACGCTCGCGGTCAAGAAGGTACCCGTGGACACCGACTTACAGGTAACACATAAATTATGGTCGTATAGGGTAATTCTTGGTGTTATACTTATCACCAAGACGCCCGAGGGGAATTGGTACTGACTAGATCACGCGCAAGACTTCGTGTGCCTTGAATAACGGGATGTACCTTTGCCTATATGCTTGTATATATTGGGCTATTATTGATCGAGGATTATAGAAGACAAAAATGTGAGGAGCAATTGAGTTTAGGATTTGGATATATTGATTGAAGTTAAACGGCTAGTTTTAAAGATAAAGAACAGATTACTAAAGCAAGCACGACCGCTAACGTTGAAATGATGCACACAAAGAGCTTGTATTAGCATTAGCATAATGCAAATTCCTTATTCTGTTCTTTCATTGTTACATTGATTCGCCCCTATTCATATCAATCTCCCCTCTTCTCGTTCGCTCCAATGGAAAACAAGACATAATCCCCACTCCCACACAATGCCTTCAAAGTCACATCGAGCGAACACCCCGATCATGAATCGATGAAACATGCAAAAATCAATAATTCAAAATCAATCAATCGATAATTTCAGGAAATCTTGAAAGAGATCTCGATCATGCAGCAGTGCGACAGCAAGTACGTCGTCAAGTACTACGGGAGCTACTTCAAGAACTCGGATCTGTGGGTGAGTGCATACATCGCATAGCTAGGTTATCGGTTTTCAAAATCAGGTCAGGTTTTTCGATTTTTGGCAAATTTGGCTCAAAATGCTGTCAGGCTTGGTACTTTGTAACATACTTTTTGACCTACGGGTGAGTGTACACCGTCTTGCTTCTTATCGATCAACAACTCACAACTCATTATTCATGATTTACGACCTTTGTAACCCTCTAGTACCTATGAGGAATCAATATTTTATGATATTCTTTCTTCTTACATTACCACATGTCTAGTTGCGCCTCGGGCGTAGATAAATTAAGTAATCAATAACTCATGCAAAGATCGAAATGTATGTTACACAGTACCAAGCCAGACCGTCTTTTAAGCCAAATTTGCCAAAAATAGAAAAAAACCTGACCACATTTTGAAAACCGATAACCTAGCTAATCGACCTATGAACTCCTGTCACCTTCCAAAAGTCCATGCTATTATTCTTCTTATTATTATTTCACCAATCCCTTCTGTATTAGCTGCCGTACCCGTTACAGATGAATCAAATAATTAATTAATTAATTAATAGTTCAGATCGTGATGGAGTACTGCGGCGCGGGCTCCGTCTCGGACATTATGCGTCTGCGGCGCAAGACCCTCACCGAAGCCGAGATTTCCGCCGTCCTGAGGGACACCCTCAAGGGACTACGCTATCTCCATCTGCTCAAGAAGATCCACAGGTATACTGTATAGGCGCACCCAACCGATCAATAAATGGCTTTTTTTGCAGAGACATCAAAGCAGGCAATATCCTGCTCAACACGCAGGGTCACGCAAAACTTGCCGATTTCGGAGTAGCTGGACAGCTTACTGTAAGTAGCGCATATCGATCGCTACAGTAACCGGACATTTCCTTTCAGGACACTCTGGCCAAGCGAAACACCGTCATCGGCACTCCCTTCTGGATGGTACAGTACCCAGCACATTCAAATTCAAACGCCCGCCATACCGTACCACTAAATTCGAACCATATGGACGGCGATTTTGGCACCAAAACGACCGGAATTAGCCAAAATTCACACAAAAATGAACACTATTTAGGCAAAATTCGCGTGAAAAAATTTTTGCGTCCCACCCAACCGACTTTAATTTCCAGCGACAAAGGTTGCCCAGGTATGATTCGAACCCTTTCCAGGCTCCCGAAGTGATCGAGGAGATCGGCTACGACACCAAGGCCGACATCTGGTCGCTGGGCATCACGGCGATCGAGATGGCCGAGGGTCGGCCGCCCTACGCCGACATTCATCCCATGCGGGTATATATTATATGTATTTTATCAACGTGCGTATGCACGAAACGAAACACATAAAAGTGACTAATGAAAATTCATGAAATTTAAATGTGATATATTGGGGGGGGGGTCAGGGTTTGATATCTATGATGTGGTATCAGCATAATTCGGCACGATAGCCCACTTTTATGTTTCGAACTTTTTCAACAACAAAAAAATCCTGTCGTTTCACTATTCAACTTTATTAGATATCTTATATGTTAAAAATTGCATGCAAACCTATACATATGTTAATATTATTAATTTAATTGCGAAAGTGATTGACATAAATAAATGTTCATGCAAATGTCGCACAAAAGATATTTTAGCAATCCTGACAACAGCATTATATCTATTCAATCCATCTCTCCTTTCCATTATGACTTTGTAATTCCCTTGCAGGCCATCTTCATGATTCCCACCAAGCCGCCGCCCACGTTCAAGAAGCCCGAGGAGTGGAGCGAGCCGTTCAATCGATTTATCTCCGCCTGTCTCGTCAAGGTATTTATCGATTACTCAATCAATAAATCAATCAATCAATAATTCAGGCGCCCGACAGCAGACGCAGCGCGGCCGACCTGCTGCAGGAGGAGTTCATCCGCAACGCCGCCGATCCTCAAATTCTCATTGTACGACAATTAATCAATAATCCCAATCAATCGATAATCGTTCCAGGAAATGATGCGCGACGCCGAAGCCATGCGAGAGGCCGCCAATATCGCTGCACAGGTACCGTAGCCATTATCTCATCAAACCGATCAATAATCATGATCAATCAATCGATAACAGGTACCGGTCACACCCGCCGAAGACTCGACGATGGTTTCCGATGCCCGAACGATGATCGACGGCGATGACGCGACGCTGATTCATCACGCCTCGGGCACTTATGGTGAGTGACTACCGTAACCCACCTGGGCTAACGTATCTTACAGTAACCACATATTACCATATCACACACAAAAACAGCTCAACGCCATATCCCACAATCATTTCCCCGAATCTTATATCATACATTTTCGGTGCCTTCACCTGCTTTATATTTATTTAGGTAGATTTAGAAAAATCGCTATTTTTCGCTAAAATTGTAATCTTCCACATAAAAAAATGACCATAGTGGATCGATCCTCGCATTGCGAGGGCATGAAAATGTGTGATCTCATGTCCTCAAATTTCAGACGATTTCAAGACCGCCGAGAACCTGCGCTCGCAGATGGCGTCGCTGCGCATCGGCGGTCTTCCGCCGGGCTTCCCACAAAACGGAACAGCACGACCGGCTGCCAATGGCGCCTCGAATTCGGCCGGTGGCGCAGGAGCAGCACTTGACGCCATGCGCGGCATGGGCGCCGGACTAGCGGCAGCGGCAGGCGCTGGCGGCACCGGGCCAGTCGGCGCCACCGCCAGCTCCATGTCCAGCACGTCCAGTAGTGTCGTCATGAACACCGAGGTAAGGTATAATAATAATTTATCTACGCCCGAGCGCGACAGCAGTTCAAATGATAATATGTTGTGATTTGACAGTGATATGGGCATTGATTCTCCAGGGGGGTTAGTGTTGAAAAGGGAGATATACAGTACTTGACGCACGATTTACCGTATCCTCATTATAAATCAATCGATAAATAGATTGCTACTTCCAGGCCGAGTACGAGCGGCGCTTCCAGAAGGCCATGGCGGACGGCGACTACAGCTTTGTGAGTGATAGTACAATTCGACTACCGTAACCCTTTACACCACCAAGTACACCATAATTGCAGTTGCGTCAGCTTCCGCTCGAGGAGCTGCGCCAGCGCAAGGACATGCTCGAGGCTGAGATGGAGCAGGAGCTTATGGTAAGACACAGATATACCGTAATCCCTACCCTAATACAATGCTATCATACTCTTGTTATGCCTATCTTATCCCACAACTATGCGGACCAACGATAAATAATAATAATAATAATAATAATAATAATAATAATAATAATACTATTGCTGCTAACTAGGGAATGGTTTCTTTGATGGTTGAAATTACGGTTAGTGACCTACATAGCGATAATCAGCATGGTCGACTTAGTAAGAATCAGCTTTCAAAAGCTGCAGTTGATCGATTTTTTGAACGAAACCCGTCGCATATCCGCCGCACGAAAGACAGCCAAAGAAGATTTTTTAGACTTGATTTCCATTGAAACCATACATTTTCGGTAACCTCGCCGTCTATTTTTATATAGTGGGTCAATTCTCGAAATAGTGTGGGTTGATTCACAAAATTCGTTATTTTCGCATAAAAATCGTCATTTTTAGCTTTATTTTTTTATCAAGTGGCCTAAAATGGGACTTATATAGTGGGTCAATCCTCGCACTGCGAGGGTATGGCAATGTATGATTGAAACAACAATTTTTTTGCTGGAATTACCATGCAGACTTAAAATGCTGTCGGGGGAATCGAACTCGTGTTCAAAAAATGAAAAAAAAACAAAAAAATGCAACTTTTTGGCTGTCTTTCGTGCGGCGGATATGCGACGGGTTTGGTTTAAAAAATCGATCAACTGCAGCTTTTGACAGTCGATTCTTACTAAGTCGACCATGCTGATTATCGCTATGTAGGTCACTAACCGTAATTTCAACCATCACAAAAACCATTCCCTAGTAAAATCAATGAATATGATTATTAGCAATTCTAACAAAATATGCAAACCGCAGCACTAGTTGAACACATAATACATACTTCATTTATGCACAAAAATCGCAAATTGTAAAAAAATATTTTCGCACTGCCTACAATAACCGATAAGTACCGTAATTTGACTTTGTTACAGGAGCTGCAGCACCACTACCGCACCAAGCGCCAGCCCATCTACGACGCCATCAAGTTCAAGACGAATCGGGAGCCGGCCTACGTCAGCGAATAATGGATTATCGATCAATCGATAATCCCCCGTCCCAAATGCCGTATATTATGGCTATGTACCAATTCTATTACTTTTTTTACTATGTATTATCTCCTTTGGGTCACACACACAGACGACCTTACACGCACCCAGTATGTATAATCATCGAATGGTTAGTATTCTTTTAGTACATTTCAACGGATACATAGTGTTTTTCTTACTATTCTGGGTGCTAGCTAGCCTACCGTATACATGTTTTCCCCTCAAGACCCACCACTCTCATGTTGCACACACATTCTCGTCCACTTTTCACGCCTCAATTTATCGATCTATCTCTTTCATTGTTAACGTTATTTGTGCACTCGAAATGCGCCCACACACATCAAACGCGTCAAGCCATCCTCTCTCTTATCGTGCGCACGATTGGTGCCATCAATACATTTGTTCACTCTCCGTATATCTCTGATCTGTCCTACAGATCTATCGTCGAGCTAAAGCCACAAAGAATCGTGATATCACTCATTCTAAAGCCAATCAAAAGTAGCCACGTTTATCAAACCTCGCATACCGTAATCTAATTTACACCACTGCATCACAACGCCTTACAGTATGCAATTTGTCAGGCACAGATCATTCAGAAATCAATAAATAAAGATTTGTACATTTGAAATTGCTAGAAATAAAGATATTGTCGTAAGACTTCGCAACTTGGATTCATGCACAAAAACACAGACACACACATAGATTCAATCGATATTCCGGGGATACGGTATATTTTATGCAGTTTGCAACGAACGAACTGGTGAACCAAACAAATCAACAACTCAACAAGCAAACATGAACAGTAAATGGGAAGAGTAACAGATAACAAAATGAGAACATTTATATGTGATTAAACAATAATCGAGAAATGCCGAAACGCGTCATGCTCACGCGTTGCGGTCAATCGATAACAGGGGCCTTCTATGCCTTCAGTCGCTTGGTAGCAATCTCCTGCTGCAACATCGTGTAGCGAGCGATGAAGGTATCGTTTGATTCGCCCTGCAATCGATATTGTATTCACGGTTGATGTACCAATCAATAATCAATCGATAATGTATAATCGGTAGATACACAAGTCAATAACAGATAGCCATATAATTATTGATTCCATCACATTATTATTGATCGACTTGTAATATTATCATGGAGTCGATTAGGGTTGTCCGTTCGGAAGACGAAACGCCATTCGAAAGTCACGTATTTTCACTCTCGTTCCGGAACGACATGACTTTTGATACGGAATCAATTCGGAAGAGTAATTATTTGTTCCGGAATGGATGCAAATTGGCTCCTTTGTTCCGAAGAGGGGAGAGAAAGGGGGAGAAAAGAAGGGGATGAGTGTGAAACATATTTGAGATATCAGAATTGGAGAGAGAACTTTGACAATACACCGATCAGTTTTGTCCGTGATCGAACAATGAAATTGATACGGAAGGGAATCCCTTTAGTATCCGTTCCGTATCCCTTCAAGGGATACGGAACGCTATCAAATCACTCTCATTCCGGAAGAATCTCATTTCTCTCTCGCTCGTTCCGGAATAAATGCAAATCTTCCCTTCCAAACGAAACTTTCGAATTCCGTTTTCGTTTCGTTAACCCTAGAGTCGATACATTATTACTTTACTCATTATAATCAATAACTACCGTAGACTAATGAATAATCAATAACCACCGTATATCAATCAATAATCAATATCTACCGTATACCTTGAGTGACAGTAACGCTCGTCGACAGAAAAATCAGCTACGGCGAGTGGCTCGCGCTCCATCAGATACTCGCACCTGACATGCACAATACATTATTTATGTATTTATATATTTATTTTGTTATCCCAGTACAAGTGCCCATTCATTTGCAATTCCGAACGTTGCGTTCAACTAGAGAAGGATGGTATAAACGATAAAGGTAAATCCCGTTATTCAAGGCACTTCGGAAGGATTCAGGATCACCAACCCATACAAAATGAATACAGTTTATGACAAGGAATGATATGAGCCAAACAAGACTGGCCGCCTGTCGGATTGGTGTTTCACTCCAGACACAACAGACCATGATAAGTGAAAGGAGACAATGGTAAGTGATGACGACTATCCGATCACAAACTTACATGGCCATCCATGCATCGTCGCTCTCCGAGTGCTCCGCCACACCTGCCTCCAGTGAGACCTTGAATAATTATAAATATTAATAATAATAATAATATAAATAATAATATTAATAACAACAACAATAAACAATAGTAATCACCGCCCAAGATACTCTATGTCGCCTGTAACTTTCTCGTTTCAAATTAATGATATGTGAATAGTATTTCATTCAAAAGATGATTTTTGTGGGAAAGTAGGCACAAAAGAAAAAAAAACATATTAACCTTGGCTAGATCTTTCAGGGACGCCGTCAACGTCGATGATGTCGTCTTGTCGAGCAGGGTCAGAATAGCGTCAGCGACGTGGAGATAGAAGTCCACACTGAAAACATTCATATTTTGAATCTTCAACATTTTGCAAACTACACAAAATAGAAATAATAATTAACTTTATTGTTCAATTTCACGTTTGCCGAGCTCATCGTTAATAAATTACTATTTATTATTATATAATGATGCGAAGGTATATGTAGATTTAAATCACTGCACAGAACATATTCAGTTAGCTTGAGACAAAAAGTACTTTAGAAGTACGTTACACAGTCTGCACCTGCTGAATCACAGTTTCACTGGAAACATATCCCCACTAGATATATAATATCAACCAATGCAATTCCTATATGCAACCCAAACATACCTATTCGGCCTCCGCATGACCAGCGCCCGTATCTCCTTCTCCACGCGTCCAGAGATCGCCTAAAAAATTAAAAGATCAATTATAATAATAATAGCTCTATAACCACTCATCACAATATTATATGACCAGTGAATACTCCGAGATTTAACTACATGTATTATCACCGTCCGCTATGGAATTATCACTGGCCTAGCAGTGATCCCCTGCACGACTTCGCGTGCTATGAATAACGGGAAGTACCTTTACCAAAACCATTTAAAATATAAATCTCCTCAATTCCTGTTGAGCTAGTAATAGACGATACAGGTATTTATATATCACAATACTAATAAATAAATAAATAATACCTTCTTGCCCTCATCGTCCTCATCTCCTTCAAGTATCGATAGGAGATAATCGAATCGGATCTTCTTCAACTCTCGATGAACCTCGCCAACGGAACAATCGAGTGATGACGAGAACAGCTGCAATAGAAGAGCTCATGTAGATTCTAGCTTATATAACAGCTAGAAGATAGCAGAGCTAATAGCTTCTAGCTCTTCTAATAGGAGAACTAGAAGATAGAAGAGCTACAGTGCGCGACATAATGATAAGACACCCCTAAAATTTTGGGATTCTGACCGAATGGCGAATGAAAATCAAAAGAGGTATATACCATTTGTATCCACTCCTTGGATAACTAAGGTAGCCCACGTATGAGGAAATTCAATTTCCCGGTCAACGAGAAAATAATGATTTTCCGAAATTTTACCGCGACATAATGATAAGACACCCTAATTTTTTTCATGAAGTGAAATTTTTTTCAAAGTTCTGCATAACAGCAATAGGGCAACAATAGGTTAATAATCTATGTTATGGCCCATTCTCGAGATTAGGCCAAAGGTGCGATTGGGCATGTTTCCATAGAGGGCAAAAAACAATTGACGCTCGATGTCGTCCCACTCCTTTTTGATGAAAGCCTTCAATTCGGCAACGGGTGTATACTGTTTGTTGTTCTTGTACACACGACGAACCATGATGCCCCATATGTTCTACATGTGGTTTATATCGGGGGAACCCGTCGGGCATGGGAGAACAGGGATGTTCTTGACTGCGAACAATGATTTCGAGGGGTGTTGGCATGAATTGATGCACGGTCTTTCTTCGAGACCAGATGGTGGGCACGGTTCTTGCTCATGAACAGAACAAGGGTAGTCTGGTGCACCACCTCTTACTCCACATAGTCCATCCTGCTGGAGCTGAAGAAGATGGGCGGCATGTCAAATTTTAGGAACCCGCCCCAGTACGGTACATCATATTTTTTCAAAAAAATCGAATTATCGGTTCCTGATTGGATTCACTGATAAGAACAAGTTCAACCCTTATATTCCTGACGGCTATAACTGCTTCTAACATGATTTTCTCAACGAACCGCGTTATTTCAGCTGCAGGAACTTCGGTCATGTTCTGGGTGCGTTCCTAAAATTCAACAAGCCACTCATCTCCTTCAGCTCCAGCAGGATGGACTATGTGGAATAAGAGGTGGTGCACCAGACTACCCTTGTTCTGTTCATGAGCAAGAACCGTGCCCACCATCTGGTCTCGAAGAAAGACAGTGCATCCATTCATGCCAACACCCCTCGAAATCATTGTTCGCAGTCAAGAACATCCCTGTTCTCCCATGCCCGACGGGTTCCCCCGATATAAACCACATGTAGAACATATGGGGCATCATGGTTCGTCGTGTGTACAAGAACAACAAACAGTATACACCCGTTGCCGAATTGAAGGCTTTCATCAAAAAGGAGTGGGACGACATCGAGCGTCAATTGTTTTTTGCCCTCTATGGAAACATGCCCAATCGCACCTTTGGCCTAATCTCGAGAATGGGCCATAACATAGATTATTAACCTATTGTTGCCCTATTGCTGTTATGCAGAACTTTGAAAAAAATTTCACTTCATGAAAAAAATTAGGGTGTCTTATCATTATGTCGCGGTAAAATTTCGGAAAATCATTATTTTCTCGTTGACCGGGAAATTGAATTTCCTCATACGTGGGCTACCTTAGTTATCCAAGGAGTGGATACAAAATGGTATATACCTCTTTTGATTTTCATTCGCCATTCGGTCAGAATCCCAAAATTTTAGGGGTGTCTTATCATTATGTCGCGCACTGTAGTAACTAGAAGCACTAGAAGAGCACTTATTATGAAATTTTTTTTAATACTCAAGTAAAGATCAATACTATACACAACTAAGCGTCAACTATACAATAGTTATCGATAAATATCGATTGATCACAATCTACAGTACCCATCATGCTACCGTACCTTCTCAGCCAGTCGGGAAGTGCTTGATCGTGAGATCGATAACCATCCGATACAGGACGATGACGTCATCGGTAGTCGTCATTCTTCGTCTGAAAAATCGATATCGATTGATAACTACCGTAATCTTATTTGACAGTATTACCGTAATCTAAATACGCTAAACTATCGTAATACTAAATGTAAGGCGAAGCAAAGCTAGACTTTGTATAATAACCCAAAAAATATGATTTGGATCGATAAAGTCCCCGCAAATAAATCGATAATCATCTGACTACATTTTCATACCCACTATATTTGGCTCATTTTCACAAGGGAACTCTCTCAACTTATTGTGGCCATATGACATGGGAATAATTTACCTGAATCAGTTTTCGATGCTGATTACGAATCCGTTATCAATCGTTGCCCAATCGAGCTGAGATTCGAGAAAATTGATCTTGAAATCCGACTGTTTGATTCGAAAATTCACAACTTACCTTCAATATTCACTAAATTACAGTAGGAGGTGTTTGGATTATTGATGGATGAGTTTACGAACGCATTGGGATGGTTTATATGGGAAGTCTCACGAATTTCCGAATAAGCTAGCGAATTTGAATATCGATTTTCTCGAATCTCAGCTCGATTGGGCAACGTTTGATAACGGATTCGTAATCAGCATCGAAAACTGATTCAGGTAAATTATTCCCATGTCATATGGCCACATTAAGTTGGGATAGTTCCCTTGTCAGGTCACTTGATGCGAAATCGAGCGAAAAATAACGATTTTAAAGTAAAAAATATGTCTGACCTTCTCTATCGCCACATTCACCCTATCCACCAGCGTCTTTGCACTCTTCGTCGACTTCTCCGTATCTTCATTCTCTTCCGACTCGATTCGTCTCAGATCCACAGCAAGGACGAATCGCCAGAAGAGAGCACGACCCGGGAAACGCTGTGATAGAGACGATTAGGAATATCGATTATGAATACCAATACCATCGATTAGGAAGAATCATAGGTCGAATAGTACGCTACAAACTACGAAACCTTGTTGTGTTTTGGGATTTTTTTGAAATTTTGGGCACATTTTGAAAATCATTAACGAAGCAATTCAACCTATAGTATGAACTAGAGGTGGTGAGTCGAAAACCGGAACGCCTCACGAAACGGGCGAGAAATGAGTGTAGTTTCGGCAAATGCCAATTAGCCTATCGAAACCGGGGTGAAACAACCTCTCATTGACTCTCGTTTCGGCTTCATGCAAATTCACATAGTGAGAGAGTCTGTTCCGGTTCGTTCCGCTTGCGATTGGAACCACCGGTGCTATCGCTTTTACAACAACAAAAATTGAAAATTAGCTCAAATTTTTTGGTTGTCAATAGAGATAGGTCAAAGACTATTACCTCGAAATATAAATAATGGTTTGGCCCCCAAACTTTATAACTCAGCTTCTAGATGTGCTAACGACCCGTTCTAAGTGCTAACATGATGCTAGTGGCGAGTAATGTCTATCCCCAGATTACGGTAATCATAGCTCGTTATTTGCCCTCAGGGCAATTATGGTTCCTGCTCAACCAGCTTTGCAATGTATCATATATTTATTTTCCTTATTTTGGTTTGGTTCCGATTCCTTTCAGACCCGTAGCAAAAGTTATGCTGAGGTCTACTCTGTTTCAGCGAGTAAAAATAAAAATCCAAAGGTCAAAGATCGAAGTTATAGTGTCTTTTGTGAACATCTCAAACATGCATAGGTGCTTTGCAAATTAGAGATTTCATCAATAGAGGCCCAGGGATGAGAGCAGTGAGAGAGAAAGCACAAGAGCGCACACCGAGTAGACCTCAACATAACTTTTGCTACGGGTCTGAAAGGAATCGGAACTAAACCAAAATAAGGGAAATAAATATATGATACATTGCAAAGCTGCTTGCGCAGGAACCATAATTTTAGAAGGCCTGTCCTCTGAACGGTAGGGACTCAAAATCGGTCGTCCCAACAAAAATTATTTTATGCCCTGAGGGCAAATGACGACCTATGACTATCGTAGTTTATGGGATAAACATTACTCGCCACTAGCATCATGTCAGCACCTAGAACGGGTCATTAGCACATCTAGAAGCTGAGTTATAAAGTTTGGGGGTCAACGTTGCAACCCTGCTACAGCTTGAAATCGGAGTCGGAGCCATTCCGGATTGTTTGACTGTGCAGCCCTACTGGGGTTCTACACTCTCTCAATGTTTCAGAAGAACAGTAATTTTGACTAAAGAAATAAAAATTTTTCAAAAAGGTGTAATTAGATGGTCTCTTCCCTCCCCCCAATTCTATCGTCCCTTAAGAACACTGATATCCCCTTCTAGGCTCAATCCATAATCACTATTTCATTCCATTCATTATTTTCTTCACTTGTTTATTTATTTGTTTCACACCATTTGTTCGCTAAATGTGAATATATATATATATATATATATATATATATATATATATATATATATATATATTTAGATTGCGCTATCACTACGCAATAATGAACTTATTTAATATCACCAACACATCATGGTTGCATTCCTTAATAAATTCTGTACATTGACTCAAAAGATCTGCTTGATTGCTTTACTGGATCAAAAGTTATTAAAAAATGTAAAATTATCCGGAGACTTCTTGCCTACACTGCATATTGATTTCATGTGTAACATATAGTATACTATTTGTTAGAAGTTTTGTTAGTTTTGGATTATTTTTTAAAATTTTTTTAGCAACGTTATATTTTAAAAGTTATCGATATATGTGAGATAACTAATTAAGTTATCTCACATATTAGAGAACGTTTGTCTAATTGTCGGATGTTAGATAACCTTTGACTCAAATATGAGACAGTTTGCCGTCAGTGCATAAATATGCTGATTCATCCTTTTCAAAAATAGTACAAACGGAACAAAATATTTTGATCTCCCACGAGTGTGGTAGATCAAAATACAAACCTCCGAAACGATAGAAAAAATAAGTGAAGATGGGCAGTACGGTTGAAAAGCACGCAAACTATATATTGTGATCGATTTGGTTGTTTTCCCCGCAAAAAAAGCCCTCAAAATCACATTTGAACGAGCCGGAACGAACCGGAACGAAAGCGGAATAGGCGAGAATCACTCTCTAGCCGGCTGGAGGCAATTAGCATATCTCGAGTTTCGGCTGGGGGAGATAATCAAATTATCTCACAAGGGAAGTCTTTTATGTCTCAGTGAGACTTTTGAATAAGAGTATTTTTCCTCGATAGGTATAGGTTAAATATGATGGGAGCCAAAAAATTAGCTGCTGCCATGCACTTTCAGATTTTTTATAATTAATTTTAATTTTGTGAAAATGCAATTTTCAAGTGCGCATGCATTATTTTTGACGCCGCTAAGTTTTCACGGCTCTTTCAGGGGCTCCCTGTTGCATATACTGCATGTCGCCTACGTTTTGTGATTTTTTCAACATTTTTTTAAAAAATTACAAAATTAAAAATAATTATATAAAATCTGAAAGTGCATGGCAGCAGCTAATTTTTTGGCTCCTATCATATTTAACTTATACCTATCGAGGAAAAATACTCTTATTCAAAAGTCTCACTGAGACTAAAAAGACTTCCCTTGTCAACCGAAATTCCGCTATCCGTTTCGTTTCGTCACCTCTAGTATGAACAGTCCGATTATGCTATGTTTACAAGATACGAAAAAGAAAAGAAAAGTAGTGAAAACCCTCCACTTTTGCAAGTGATTATTACCGTACATCGAACACTTCAAGAAAATCTAACATCACAATCACCGACCGATATCTTGATCCATCGAAACATCAAACTGCCTGGTAATACGGATGCCATCAGAGTCCACCTAATCAGAGCACCACCTAAAGAGCGCACGACCCGGGAAACGCTGTGATAGAGACGATTTGGATAATCAGTTCAATTATGCTGTTTAAAAGATAGAAAAAGATAAGAAAGGAGGAGGAAACTCTCCACTTTTTCCAAGGGTGCATCATATGTGGGCAACTTTTATCGTTGGAAATTAAAATCGGGTGGGTCGTACGACCAAACTACATTGTCGAGTGAATTTTGACTAATTCGTTTTCCTTTTTGAATAAAATTTGGCTAAATCGGGTGGGTCTTGTCGCCAGAGGGAATGCCGCCCACGTAAGGGGAGAATTACAGTATAACATATTAGTTGTATTAGACCTGGAATTGCATCTAAATCAAACATCGAATTCACCGACCGATATCTTGGCCCATCGAAACATCAAACTGCCAGGTGATACGGACGCCCTCATAGCACCCCCTAATAGTTCCCAAATCAATATCCAATGCTTCCTAATCAATCAATAACCGCCCTTTCCCTTCCATACCGTACTCTACAGTATCCATCACTTACCGTACCTCAATGGCCTTCTCGACCAACTTGCGCTCCTTATCATCTAGATCATCGTTCAGATTCACCATCCACTCTTCGAGTTCTTCCTCCGTCGGTTCTTCGTCATCGCTATCGACAATGGATGTCAGATGGGAAACGATGCGGGCGCGAGCGAGAGCATCTACAATGTATCGATCAAACAATAGGTCGTAAAGTATGTTACAAACTACCAAGCCTGACCGCATTTTGAGCCAAATTTTCCCAAAAATCGAAAAACCTGACCGCATTTTAATAATAATAATAATATTATTATTATTATTATTCTCAGTTTAAGTTGGCAGAGTTGAGTCATACTCTATCTATAACAATACAGAATCGCTTGCCATGGATATCTATCACAACAATGAAACGAGAATGTAACAGGCCGAAACATACGTGGGCACCACTGCCGCTAGCGGCAATACACCCCCGATTTTCCAAAAAAAAAATCAAAATGACTTATAAATGCTCCATTTTTTGCCTCCGACCCCCTGATTTTTGCGTCCGAGCCCCCCGATTTTCATTTCAAGCGGCACGTATGGGATCGAAACAACAAAGATCTCTATTTCAGAGGTCGTATCCATGCCCACACCCGCATTTTGAAAACCAATAACCTAGCTATTTGACCAATGAATAAATCAATCAATAGACAATCAAAAAATCAATAAATTTCTTCATTCCACATGCACGCCGTGGAATAGATGTTCTCCTCAACATTTGTTTCAAATGTTGTCACATCTTATTGATGTATGAAAAATAAATAAATAAATAACATGACGGCGATAGTAGTGGCAATATAACAAAGATAAAGTCAGGTTGCAATTTCGTAATTTCACTCGACTAAAATATAAAGATCTTCACTCTGAAATTAACTTCCTTTTCCAACAGAAAGATGAGATATTACATTCTTTCAAATTTCCATAAAAAAAATCAAATGATAGGAAAAGATCCTCACCATCATTCTTGGCCGCCTCCTGACGCAGCGTCTGAATGGCGTATCGACGATCGAGTTCGGTAGCCTTGGTCCAGTCGTGTTCGTCCAGAATGTCCATGATGTTCTGTAATCAATCGATAATGACAAGCATACGGTACGTGGCTAAATTCAATCAATAATCTATGGAATAAAGCAAATATAGCACAATTCATTGCGAACTTGGACAGAGTAGTCAAACGTTTCTTTTGCTAAGAATCAACGATCGCTTGCCATGAATAGCATCGCTTATCTATCACAACAATGAAACGAGAATGTAACAGGCCGAAACAAAGATCTCTATTTCAGAGGTCGTATTTATCCATGAGCATACCCTTACAATGTTTCTACCGTGCACATTCATGTCGCATCATTATGCCAATTAGCCACCACGAGCACAGATATTTTGTTGTAGAGCATCGAAAAACTTATCACATATTCACTAGTATTGTCTTCGTAATAGATAGCATACATTTGCACGGCGGCTCAATGATAGTAAATAAGAAGCTCTTGCCGGAGAAAGAAAGTATCGCAAACTGGGTGATGATAAGCACTAAACATCTAGGTTCTCCCAACGCGAAAGTTGACTACGGTATATCTGGGCGCTCGCTTCTGACTAGACCTATCATCGAGTTTTACGATTCGCGAGGCATGCCGATATGGTTTAACGGGAAGAGCTTTTGTGTATCTATCCGAACCTCGTAGGTTCGAATCCTGCCCAGTGCAAATCAACTTTGCCAATTTTTCGTAATGCAAGAGGCTTCAAGCCAAAGTTAAATGTAGGGATTTCTCTACATTGAACCGCCGTGATTTGCATAGCCTCATAATCCGAGGATTGACCCACGATGGCTCATTTAGAGTCACTCGATACGGAAAGTAGCCAAAATGCCGATCACTGAGCGAAAAATAACGAATTTTCTAAATCGACCCACCATATTTCGAAAATTGACTATATAAAAATAACCATACATTTTCGACGCCCTCACCGGATTGTTCTATATAGTGGGCCGATTTTCGAAATATAGTGGGTCGATTTAGAAAAAATCGTTATTTTTTTGCTTAAATTGTAATGTTTCACATAAAAAATGACCCTTATATAGTGGGTAGATCCGGAAAATAGTGTGTTCCCTTGTCAGTGTGTTCCCTTGTCAGTGTGCAAACTATCTGATCTTTGATTTACCTATAAAGCTACACATGGACTTATTGATCTTGACAATCCTTCTTTCTTTATTCCCTCTATAAATACTAGATCTTCCCGCAGACACGCATTCCAATATCGTAAACACAATGCTAAATCTACTCGCTTCTCGAACTTCATATCAAATCGTGTTGTTAGTAATTGGAATAAACTTAGTAATAATTCTATTATCTGCCCCTCAGTTAAATCTTTCCGGAAATGTATAAATTTGTCGTTACTCGAAATGTAATAATTAATTGTTATTTCTTTGCTACCTAAGTTGTGGCATCGTATTTTATGTAATTCTTACGATATCAATTATTCGCTATTATAATTTATCCTTGTAATGCATAAATTATTATTATTAAAATGAGTTATAAATAGTGGGTCGATCCTCACGCTGTGAGGGTGTGAAAATGTATGAAAATAACGGTGAAGGTACAGAAAATGTTTGAGTTTAGTGATCAATCAACAGCTGATGAAACGCGTACCTCGCCCGCGTCTTTCCGCATCTCGACGCGTATCCGCCACCGCATGAACGCGTCGGACGCCGCGTTCATCCGCTCCTCGATCATGTCGTGTATTCGCTTCACATTCGCGTCTTCCGTGCGGCTCGTCGCGCGCCACAGACTAAGCAAGAGTTCTGCAGAAATATTTTGCTTATAGAAATTACCAACTATCACATTGTATTTCATATTTGTCACATACACAGTGAATATTTTTGCAAGAAATTTCATATTGTGCATATCAAATTGGAAATTGAAATACTTTTTTTCATAATCTTAATCCAAAAGCGGAAAAATTTCCATTAAAATGCAGCTTGAGAGAGAAGAAACCAACGAATCGAACCGAGGGCAAGTACGACCGGGCCATCTAAATTTAAAATAGCAGACACCACCCCATTTCCCTGCTGCCTTCAACCGATTCGCTGATAACGCGACGGACCTCCATCAACCTATATTAATTGCATATCTCCTCTACTGTTCATGTGTTGTGATGGAAATAAAGAAAGAAACACAGTCCAGCAGAAAGAAAAAAGCAGTACGGTTCCTTTTACAATGCAGAGCGAGTTGCTTTGATAGAACATTTAACTTTTTCATCACACCTCAACCTCGTGGATTCATGTTTCATCTGGATGTCAACTACCGGGTAAGTTCAGTCCAGATCGATTCGCGAAAAAGAGCAACCAACAAAAAAGAAAAAAAACAACAAATCATAACCATAACCTATTCCATAAACTGCAAAATATGCAAGTGCTCTTACAGTTCGCATTGTGCTACCGCTAATATATTATTCACTATAACAAAAAAACATTGTTAAATTATAAGTATGCCATCTTATAATTAATAAATTACTATATCAAGCACTCACGATTCTCTCCTCATTCTTCTCACCCTCCATCGTCTCAATCGCCTCCATCGCCACCAGTTTCAGCTGCATCACCGCGTCCGCAGAGTCCGCGTGCGGCTCAGGAACCGGCTGCTGCAACAAAATAATAATAATAAAATATCCTGCCAGCATGGAGAGGGGGAGGGTCAAAGTAGGGGGTTTCTGCAGCATGGATTATTATTATTATTATTATTATTATTATTATTATTATTATTATTATTGTTATTATTACTGTTATTATTATTATTCAAAATCAAGGTCTCAAAACTGGGTAAACGATGCAGGATGAATGCTCTAACGTTTAATAGAATATCCTATAGCACGGGAAAAGTTAATATTTTAATAATTTAAAAAAAACTTTATTTAAAACGCGTTCTCCATAAGAGCGGCGGGGGTATGGCACTATGTTTCAAAATCATCCTAGGCGACTCATATTTGATGGTTGGAGTCCCTAGGGGCGGTATACACTTCAGCTAAAAATGTGACCCAAATTATCGATTTTTGATCTACCAAAAGTCGAAAAATCGAAGTGTGATTTACATGGTATGTGATATACCATTCCATAGAGGATCCAAAGTTATATAAGCATACCAAGTTTCATAAGATTTCATAACTTCATGTTCGAGAAATATTCGATTTTCCAATTTTTGACCTGATTTTTTTGTTTTGATCTCATGGCTTACTATGTTACTATCATTTCCAGTTTCTATGTTTCAAAATCATCCTAGGCGACTCATATTTGATGGTTGGAGTCCCTAGGGGCGGTATACACTTCAGCTAAAAATGTGACCCAAATTATCGATTTTTGATCTACCAAAAGTCGAAAAATCGAAGTGTGATTTACATGGTATGTGATATACCATTCCATAGAGGATCCAAAGTTATATAAGCATACCAAGTTTCATAAGATTTCATAACTTCATGTTCGAGAAATATTCGATTTTCCAATTTTTGACCTGATTTTTTTGTTTTGATCTCATGGCTTACTATGTTACTATCATTTCCAGTTTCTGGATTTTTGATATATTGTGTAAAAAAGGATGCGCTATCCGAATATCATACTTATTTGAACCATCTACAAACCGCCCATAGTGATATCATGCCACTAACGCCTTACTTTTAGCGCCCGAACGCCGACGCAGGTTCGAATCCCGGCACAGACAAAAATTTTCGCAAATTTTTTTTCGCCTCAATTTTGACTTTAAACTATATTTTCATGTGTTTTATCGTCTTTTCACTAATTTATTGCACGAAATGACCACAGGCATTACCAGAAATACCAAAACATCTTGTAACTGATACATTATCGGAAAAAAGTCATGAGACGAACGAAATTAACGGTTTTTCGTCAGTGATACTTCTTCAAAATATCTTTTTTGTTAGTATCTGTTAAAAGAAGGTATACATTGAAACCGTTAAATATCTTGGTTTTCGCAAAATGTTTGAAACAAATTGTAGACAAATATCAAAGATCAAAGTACAATGATCAGAGAACAAAGTTCAGCAATAGAGTAAAAACTTTTGTGAGCATCTCTAACATATATAGTAGCTGTGAAAAAAATTTGATTTCATCAAAAGAGGCCCAGAGAAGGGAACTGCAAGGGAGAGAAAGCGCAAGTTTAAGCGTACGCGCTGTAACCGAGTAGACCTCAGCAGAACGTTTGCTATGGGTCGAAAGGAATCTGAACAAAACCAAAATAAGGGAAATAAATATATGATACATTACAAAGCTACCTGATGAGAAGCCAATATTTCAAGAGACCTGCCGTTTGAGCGGTAGGATCTCAAAATCATTCCTTCCAAAAAATTGTTTATGTTCTGTGAGCGATTAAAGAGCTACGACTACCATATTCTGTGGATAAACTAGCAGGGCGCGATTAAACTCTAAGCGGACAAAGTTTTCTTTTGCGACAATACTGTAACCCACTTGCTTAATTTTGATGAGGGATAGGGAAGGGGATAGGGAGATGGAGAGAAAGATAGAGGGGGAGAAGGAGAGAGATTGAGGTAGACGCAGGGTTAGATTTTTGTACAGGGTTGTTGTTCTATTGGGGTAAATACTGGAAATCGTTTAAAAGTGTGACTATAAATAAATTTTCCTGAAAACATGCTTCGGTTGTTCTTGAAAAGCGAAAATATGAAAGATGGATGATCAAAATCAGCAAAAGAGAATAGACATGAAAGAATTGGAACCATACATTTTCATACCCTCGCAATGCGAGGATTGAGCCACTATATAAGGCCCATGTTAGGTCACTTGATGCGAAAGGAAGCAAAAAATGACGATTTTTAAGCGAACATAACGAATTTAGTGGAAAAAAACCACCCTATTTCGAGAATTGACCCACTATATAAAAATAAACGGCGAGGGTACTTAAAATGTATGATTGGAACCAGAGAAATTTGAGTTAAAAGTTGTTGAGAAGATTGGAGATTGGAAGATGCAAAGTGTGACGGACGACGCTCAGACTGACAGACATGCCTTATCATTTTATAGAAAAAAGGAACAGCACTCGCCATTAGGATCATTTTGGCCCTTAAAGTTGTGATGTTCTAATTTGCAACCCATCTGCAGCTTTAAATCGGAGCCATATCCATTCCGAAATTTCCTAGTGGATCTCCACTCTCACAATGTTTCAGAAAAACAGGGCTTTTTCACTAAAGACGTGAAAATTGTTAAAAGAGTGCGTAGATTGCGTCAATATTACGCAACAGTTAACAAAGTTACTTACACCAGCATATCATACTTGAATTTTTTGATGAGTTGCGTACATTGACACAAAATATCAGCTTAATTGCTTTCCTGAATCAAAAGTTACGAAAAATATGAAAAAGCGTCCCATGACTATTTTGTCGATACTCTATTAGTTATAAGATTTCTGATAATGTTTATGATCATTTCGTACAATAAATTAGTGAAAACACGGCAAAACAGATGAAACTATAATTAAAAGACACAAAAGATTTTAATCTATTGCTGAATTTTAGTCTATAATCATTATACTTTGATCTTTGATATTTCTCTACAATTTTTTCAAACATTTTGCGAAACCCGAGATATTTAACGGTTTCAATGTATATTTATCTTCTTTTAACAGATACTAACAAAAAGACATTTTGAAGAAGTATCACTGACGAACAACCGTTATTTTCGTTCGTCTCATGACTTTTTTTTGATAATGTATCAGTTATAAGATGTTTTGGTATTTCTGGTAATGCCTGTGGTCATTTCGTGCAATAAATTAGTGAAAAGACGATAAAACACATGAAAATATAGTTTAAAGTCAAATTTGAGGCGAAAAAAAATTTGCAAAAATTTTTGTCTGTGTCGGGATTCGAACCTGCGTCGGCGTTCGGGCGCTAAAAGTAAAGCGTTAGTGGCATGATATCACTATGGGCGGTTTGTAGATGGTTCAAATAAGTATGATATTCGGATAGCGCATCCTTTTTTACACAACATATCAAAAATCCAGAAACTGGAAATGATAGTAACATAGTAAGCCATGAGATCAAAACAAAAAAATCAGGTCAAAAATTGGAAAATCGAATATTTCTCGAACATGAAGTTATGAAATCTTATGAAACTTGGTATGCTTATATAACTTTGGATCCTCTATGGAATGGTATATCACATACCATGTAAATCACACTTCGATTTTTCGACTTTTGGTAGATCAAAAATCGATAATTTGGGTCACATTTTTAGCTGAAGTGTATACAACACACTATCTTAGAAAATCGACATAGGTAATAACTTCAATAACTGGAATATTTTTTGGTATCGACGAAAAATGGATTTTTCTGTTTTATGTATGATAATTACAGGCTCAATGAGTGAAGTTCACTGGTACTTGGAAATTTCTTCCAATTGAAAATTCGCTTCAGGAGGTGACCACACAACGATTTGGCGCCTTTTCCTAAAAGGTTAATTTCGAATCCAATCGATGCGGGAGTGGACGCAATCGACTCCTTAGCTAATTCTAAGAAACTATTGTCAAGGGGAGTTTTTCGATCAACGGTCAACGAAGGCTGAAATTTTGAATTTTCGAAAAAAAATTCACATTTAATTAATTTTCACTATTTTGCTTCAACAACCCTACGTTTTTTTATTTGCTTAATCGCTTCTAAATATCATAACACAGCTTCAGTTTAAAAATCATAATTTTTAAAAAATACGATTACGGTGAATAAATCATTTTATAATGAAGTCGTGAATTATGGTGTGGCATCTACAGTATCCCGAATCTATCAATTTAGAAATCTGGTAGTTTTAAACATATTTTACCGCTGTTCTTGACATGACTAAGGTATACGACTACTCCTCGTCTTCGGAGTGCACCCGTGCCCAGGTGCTGATGTCGATGAAAATTGACATTTTTCGTAAATTGATCACTATTTCGTTGTTTGTTATCCATAATCGATAAAGATTGGATTACTATACCATAGTATAATCTATGCAAACATACTAAAAATGAAGAGAAACGGTTGACTTTGAAGAAAGTTATTGCTGAAAAACCAAAATATCATAAAATATTGACCAGCACTGAACTGTGCAGGTGCACTCCGAAGACGAGGAGTAGTCGAATACCTTAGTCATGTCAAGAACAGCGGTAAAATATGTTTAAAACTACCAGATTTCTAAATTGATAGATTCGGGATACTGTAGGTGCCACACCATAATTCACGACTTCATTATAAAATGATTTATTCACCGTAACCGTATTTTTTAAAAATTATGATTTTTAAACTGAAGCTGTGTTATGATATTTAGAAGCGATTAAGCAAATAAAAAAACGTAGGGTTGTTGAAGCAAAATAGTGAAAATTAATTAAATGTGAAATTTTTTTCGAAAATTCAAAATTCCAGCCTTCGTTGACCGTTGATCGAAAAACTCCCCTTGACAATAGTTTCTTAGAATTAGCTAAGGAGTCGATTGCGTCCACTCCCGCATCGATTGGATTCGAAATTAACCTTTTAGGAAAAGGCGCCAAATCGTTGTGTGGTCACCCCCTGAAGCGAATTTTCAATTGGAAGAAATTTCCAAGTACCAGTGAGCTTCACTCATTGAGTCTGTACTTATCATACATAAAAAAGAAAAATCCATTTTTCATCGATACCAAAAAATATCCCAGTTGTTGAATTCTCTCAGATAGTGTTTTATACCGCCCCTAGGGACTCCAACCATCAAATATGAGTCGCCTAGAATGATTTTGAAACATTGTGCCATACTCCTACCACCTCCCCTCCGCTGTAAGGAAGAATGCGTTTTAAATAGACAAAATGTTGCACCCACCTCTTCTCCATCCGAGTCTGCGTCAAGCTTCTTCTGCAAATAAATAAATAAATAAATAAACAACAAAATAAGCATTTCTAAAGCACATATCGTTAATATTGCAACCATGCGGATTCATGTTTCAGCTGTATCCCGAATGCCCAGCAAATTCAACAAGGCCTATTAATCAATGAACTCGAGAATGAACGTACACTAGACCCCGAATTGAGACCCAGGCCATGTCCTTATAGGGTATCCTTATAATGTTCATTAGAGGTGACGAAACGAAACGGATAGCGGAATTTCGGTAGAGATAATTTGATTATCTCCCCCAGCCGAAACTCGAGATATGCTAATCGCCTCCAGCCGGCTAGAGAGTGATTCTCTCCCGTTCCGATTCCGTTCCGGTTCGTTTAAATGTGATTTTGAGGGCGTTTTTTTGCGGGGAAAATAACCAAATCGATCACAGTTTATAGTGTTTTTCAACCGTACTACCCATCTTCACGTATTTTTCTATTTTTTTACTTCTTTTTTCAACCGGAACGAACAGGAATGAGCCGGAACAGACTGTCTCACTGGGTGAATTTGCATGAAGCCGAAACGAGAGTCGATGAGAGGTCGTTTCGCCCCAGTTTCGATAGGCTAATTGGCATTTGCCGAAAATAGACTCATTTCTCGCCCGTTTCGTGAGGCGTTCCGGTTTTCTACTCACCACCTCTAGTGTCCATCAAACCCATGTCCTCGCTAGCTAGTCATTCAACCGCGCGCTTCATGTTTCAATTACATCTCAATAGGAAGATCATTCAAGACCAATTAGAAACAGCAGATCGTTCACCCATTATGTGGTGTTGCATTTTCAAAACGGGCGCACGGCGTGCGCACGTTTCAAAATGTAACACGGTATAGAAAACACACGTGTACGTGCGCACGGCGTACATTTCAAAACTTTCGCACGCCGTGCGCACGTTTTGAAAATGTAACACCACATTAACGGCACATAAGGAATCAATTTTATAAAACATTTGCAGTGATTAGCCATAAGCTCTCAACAACTAACTCTAATTATTTTTTTCTCAACAACTAACTCTAATTATTTTTTTGTAATGGGTGAAAGATCTGCTGTTTCTATTTTCATTACCTTGCCCTCGCTTGGCTTCAACAGCGCGAATTCATGTTTCATCAAGCCATCAACTATCGGGAAAGTTCAGTCAAGACCAATTCAAGTCAAAGCCAATGATGAATAACTTGAAAACCCAATAAATAGCGAACAAACAACAACGTGCCGGAATAACTATCAAATAAAGCCGACGGTACGACCAAGACCATCTAAATATCCCACTGGCAGACAGTCTAGCAATTCAAATAAGCAATGCGGTTCCCATTAAAATACAGAGTGAGTTAGAACAGACATAGAACATTCGAAATGTTCATCCCACCACAACCACGTGATCTCATGTTTCAGCCAGATGCCATGCCAGTTGCAACTACCCAGAAAGATCAATCACGATCAATGTTCTATTTGTTACGTGATCTACATTGCAATGAGGTTCATAAAAAAATCCATTTCTTCACAGTCTAATTGAAAGAGCAAATAGTGAATTTTACAAATCATTCAATTGCGCACTCAATACTATCTAGAGGAACACTGTTCTGTCTAATAACCGTTTCAGCAAGCAATATTTCTCCCAAAGATAGTTGTTAGACCATTTTAAGCACACATCAACCCCGTGCATTCGTGTCTCAACTAGGCCTAAATTATTCAGAAAAATCAGCTAACTCGATTTTTTCACCGATGTACTTTTAAAATTGAAATTGTTAATAGCTTTTTCTATTTATTTGCACATTCATTTTGTAATACCCCAATCATAGGCCGAATAGTTACGCTATAGATTTACAAAATGGGCCAGGTTTTCAAGAGAAAAAACCCAAAATGAGACCACGTTTTCAGCAACAAAATTCCAAATAACTTACTTTTCTACCCATGACATCAACAGTACTCACCTGAGCACTCCCGGTTAGCAGTTCCTTTCTCCTCCTCAACTTCTCCACATAGTCGATCTCGATGTCGAGAAGGGTTGCCCATAGATCGATCGATTTGGGATCGATCAAGAAGGCACAGATCAATCAGAAATCAATTAATAAAGATTCTTTTACTTGAAATTGCGAGAAATAAAGATATTGTCGCAAGATTTCGCTACTTGGATTCATGCACAAAAACACAGACACACACATAGAATCAATCGATAACTCCGGGAATACGGTATATAGTTTATGCAGTTTGTAACGAACGAACTGGTGGACCAAACAAATCAACAACTCAACAAGTAAACATGAACAGTAAATGGGAAGAGTAACAGATAACAATATATAGGATTAATCGATAATCGAGAAGAAAAGCCGCGACGCGTTACGACCACGCGTTGCGGTCAATCGATAACAAGGGGCCTTCTATGCCTTCAGTCGCTTGGTGGCAATCTCCTGCTGCAACATCGTGTAGCGCGCGATGAAGGTATCGTTCGATTCACCCTGAAATCGATATTGAATAGTCATACCAATCAATAATCGATCGATAGAAATACCAATCAATAATCAAATGAGCAATCAATAACCGCCGTATACCAATGAATAATAAATAAATAGCCCTACTGCATGCAAAACAATATCCAATTGTTACCACACACCAATCAAAACTCGACAAACCGTATTCTGATCATGAACCCACAACTACAGTACACAAATGAGTAATCAATAACCGCTGTGAACCAATCAATAATCAATATCTACCGTATACCTTGAGTGACAGTAACGCTCGTCGACAGACATCAGCTACGGCGAGTGGCTCGCGTTCCATCAGATACTCGCACCTGACATGAACAATACATTATTTATGTAAGTATTCATTTATTTAGTTATTTCAGTGTAAGCACCCATCCATTCGCAATTCCGATCTTTGCGTTCAACTAGGGAAGGATGGTATAAACGTTAAGGGTAAATCCCGTTATTCAAGGTACTTCGGAAGGATTCAGGATCACCAAACCGTACAAAATGAATGCAGTTTATGGCAAGGAACGATATTAACTAAACAAGACTGGCCGCCTGTCGGATTGGCGTTTCACTCCAGACACAACAGACCATGATAAGTGAATGGAGATAATCGTAAGTGGATAGACAATTGCAAACTTACATGGCCATCCATGCATCGTCGCTCTCCGAGTGCTCCGCCACACCGGCCTCCAGTGAGACCCGAAATAATTATAAATATTAATAATAATAATAATATAAATAACAAAAATAATAATAATAATATGAATAATAATATTAATAACAACAATAATAAAGATGATAATGACCTATTTGATGTCGCCTGTTACTTTCTCGTTTCAAATTATTTATATGTGAATGATATTTCATTCAGAAAACGATAGTTGTGCTGAAGCAGGCCCAAAGAGAAAAAAATAATAACCTTGGCTAGATCTTTCAGGGACGTCGTCAACGTCGATGATGTCGTCTTGTCGAGCAGGGTCAAAATAGCGTCAGCGACGTGGAGGTAGAAGTCCACACTGAAAGAACTCATATATTACGTCTTTAATATTTTGCAAAATACAACATTCCGATAAATAGTAATAATAATCAACTTTATTGTTCAATTATACGTTTGACTATCTCATGGTTTGATTGAGGTTAGGGTTTGGGGTTCAAGGTTTGAGAGCATCACGATTTAAAAAAAAAATAGGCAGTCTACCCATTAGTTGATTGTGCAAAAGTTGTACCTGCTGAATCGCAGTCTCACTTGCAACATATCCCCATTAGATATACATTATCAACCAATGTGATTCCCATACAACCCAAACATACCTATTCGGCCTCCGCAAGACCAGCGCCCGTATCTCCTTCTCCACGCGTCCAGAGATCGACTTAAAAAAAGAAATTAAAAGATTAATTATAATAATAACCGCTCTTTAACCACTCATCACAATATAGAAACCTCTCGCTATTAACCCTATGACCAGCGAATTCTCCGAGATTTAACTACATGTATTATCACCGTCATTACTGGATTACTGTTTACGTTGTTTGTGGATTACGAGGAATTACTGGATTGAAGGATTGGTTGGACGAGGCGGATGGAAGAAAGCTTGTGTGGGCAGACAAGGTACGAAGGATGGACACTGATCGATGGGCCAAAATTGTCACCAATTGGATACCCTATCAATATGCTTCTCGAAGACCTGTTGGAAAGCCCCCTACTCGTTGGGGAGATGACCTAAGGAAGAGAATCGGAAAAGGATGGTGGAATATTCCCTACTCCCAATGGCTTACAACTATATCCCAGCACACCACAGTGTGAACCTGATAAATTGATTGATTGATTATCACCGTCCGCTATGGAATTATCACTGGCCTAGCAGTGATCCCCTGCACGACTTCGCGTGCTATGAATAACGGGAAGTACCTTTACCAAAACCATTTAAAATATAAATCTCCTCAATTCCTGTTGAGCTAATAATAGACGATACAGGTATTTATATATCACAATACTAATAAATAAATAAATAAATAAATAAATAAATAATACCTTCTTGCCCTCATCATCCTCATCACCCTCAAGTATCGATAGGAGATAATCGAATCTGATCTTCTTAAGCTCTCGATGCACTTCGCCCACGGAGCAATCGAGTGATGACGAGAACAGCTGCAATAGAAGAGCTATTAGTTAGAAGCGTTAGAAGAGAATTCATTATGAAATATTTATTGATCTTGAATTAGTAATATAAGGGGAACGAAATCAAGATTATTACTAATATGAATTTGCTAAAATATTACTACTAGGCGTCAACTACACAATAGTCATCGATAAATGTTGATTGATCGTTCACAATCAACATTTACCCATCTCTTACCGTACCTTCTCAACCAGCGACGGGAAGTGCTTGATCGTGAGATCGATAACCATCCGATACAGGAAGATTACGTCATATGTCGAGTCATCGTTCTTCGTCTGAAAAATCGATATCGATTGATAGCTACCGTAATCCATGTTTGGCATTATTACCGTAATCTAAATACGCTAAACTATCGTAATAAACAGGCGAAACGATAAAATTCCCGCAAATCAATCGATAATCATCTGACCTTCCCTATCGCCACATTCACCCTATCCACCAGTGTCTTGGCACTCTTCGTCGACTTCTCCGTATGTTCATTCTCTTCCGACTCCATCCGTCTCAGATCCACAGCAAGGACGAATCGCCAGAAGAGAGCACGACCCGGGAAACGCTGTGATAGAGACGATTAGGAATATCGATTAGAAAGGACAATAATATCGATTAGGGAGAACCACAAACTAAGAACCCTGACCGCATTTTGGAATTGTTTTTTTTTAAATCATGGCCGCATTTAGAAAATCTGTTGCGAAGCTATTAGGTCTAAGGCATACGTGGGCGGGCATTGCCGCTGGAAATGAAAATCGGGGGGTCGGGCGCAAAAATCGGGGGGTCAGAAGCAAAAAAGTGGAGCATTTATACGTCATTTTGAGTGTTTTTTTTTTGGAAAATCGAGGGTCGGGTGCCAAAAAATCGGGGGTGTATTACCGCTAGCGGCAGTGGTGCCCACGTCTATGGGATGAACACCCCGATTGTGCTCTGTTTACAAGATAGAAAAAAGGAAAAGAAAAACAGTGAAAACACTCCACTTCTGCAAGTGAGCATTATCGTACAACAAACTATGCTTTATTGTTATTGTAGGTCCAACACACAAGAAAATCTAACATCGAATTCACCGACCGATATCTTGGCGCATCGAAACATCAAACTGCCTGGTAATACAGATGCCCTCATTGTCAGAGGCCACCTAATCAGAGCACCACCTTCTCGTCCCCGAATCAACATCCAATGCTTCCTATTCAATCAATAACCGCTCCTTTTCACTCCCTAGTACTCTACAGTATCCCCTCGCCTACCGTACCTCAATGGCCTTCTCGACCAACTTGCACTCCTTATCATCGAGGTTACCTTATCAGGCTTCCTATTCAATCAATAACCGCTCCTTTTCACTCCCTAGTACTCTACAGTATCCCCTCGCCTACCGTACCTCAATGGCCTTCTCGACCAATCTGCGCTCCTTATCATCTAGATCATCGTTCAGATTCCCCATCCACTGTTCGAGTTCTTCCTCCGTCGCTTTGTCTTCGTCGTTCTCGACGATGGACGTCAGATGGGAAACGATGCGGGCGCGAGCGAGTGCATCTACAATGTATCAATCAATCAATGAACAATCAATCAACCAATCCTTAGGACATGGACGCTGTGGAATAGATGTTCTCCTCATCATTTCTTTTAAATGTTGTCACATCTTTTTGATGCATGATAAATGAATAAATAACATGATTCATCATTGAAGACAGTAATGACAATATAACAAAGATAAAGTAAAGGTGTAATTTCACTCGACTCATCTAATTGTAAATATCTCCACTCAGACATTCACTTCTTTTTTACAACACTCTGATACACTCTGATGAGATATTACATTCTTTCTAATTCCCACAACAAATCAAATGATACTAAATTTGCCCCCTTCACAGCAATATAATTCAATCTCGTATTCGTCCTTAATATCAAAATTCAATTTAAGCTGCCACTCTGAACCGAAATCGCTTAAAGCGACGGACCTCCATCATAAATAAATAAATGATCCGTACCATCATTCTTGGCCGCCTCCTGACGCAGCGTCTGAATGGCGTATCGACGATCGAGTACGGTAGCCTTGGTCCAGTCGTGCTCGTCCAGAATGTCCATGATGTTCTGAAATCAATCGATAATGAAAAGCATACGGTATGTAGCTAAAATTCAATGAATAATATATTAAAAATGAATAAATGAAAAAGTAGGATTGCATGCACATTAAATATAAATTTTGAGATGTGAGTACTAATAACTGTGGTTCACGGTGTTTCGGCCGCTACGTCTATGGTATTAGGACTATTCCCTGCGAAAGTTGGCATAGTTCGATGATGAAACGCGTACCTCGCCCGCGTCTTTCCGCATCTCGACGCGTATCCGCCACCGCATGAACGCGTCCGACGCCGCGTTCATCCGCTCCTCGATCATGTCGCGTATTCGCTTCACGTTCGCGTCTTCCGTGCGGCTCGTCGCGCGCCACAGACTAAGCAGGAGTTCTGCAGAAATCACGGCGGTTCAATGAAGAGAAATCCCTACATTTAACTATGTGAGAGCCTAGCTCCGCTCCACAGATGGTGGGGATTATCATCTATCACTATTTATCCATATCTTTCTATTCATGCTTATTATTTTGCTTTTCCTCTTCTATCATATACGTTATCATGTACTCTCTGATTAACTTTTCTATATGTTATCTCGAAATAACTTAGCACTCTGTGCGACACCGGGCCGGCATAACTTCAGCTGGCGACCCATCGTGGTCTAGTACCACGGTGGACGTATAACTATTGTCTTCTGTCCCACATAATTAGCGTTAGCGACGTGGGACAGTTAGATATCTCATTTCTTATCATAATAAACTTTCTTAAATTAACTTTATTAAATAGCATTAAATAAATGTAAATACTGTTAATCGCATTTTCATGTTATTCTATTACACAGTTCATACACATACATATCAAGTTTCATTCCTTTTTAATTGTTAAACACACAGCACACAATCACATTCAGTAATAACATAACGCTATCAAGATTTTCCACATCATTTGCATATTATAATTCCCAGTTGCAAAACTGTCTAGATTTATATAATATACTTCTTCCCAAAATAAAACATTATGACAAATCAGTTTGTCAAAACCCCCCTCTAGACTAGTTAGTCGTAACTAACTATGCATCGCTCTTTTGTTTGACTGCATTTTGAACTCCTTTCTTTTATAATAAACTTTTTATTAATAACTTAGCTCATTTTACTTGAGTAACTATACAACCTAGCTTATATCTCTATAATACACTATTCATATACATAATATTTTATTGATAAGGACGGCAGTGACCACCCTACCACACCGACGAAAGGTCGGGCGGAGTGTGGGGGTGTAAAGCGGTCCGGCTAGTAGAGGTTCCCTATTTAGGGAGTCGCACCTCGGTGGCAGCCCCACCATATTGTCCGTTCGACCGGCCCACAAAGCCTCGGGATGAGCATCCCTTAACCAGCTCGCAAAACCTAACGCCAAAACAGCCTCCTCTCCATTAACTCTCTATAATATACTGAGCCGGGAAGAAGGAAAAAGTATTATCTCACTGGGAAATTATTCGGATCATACAGGATCGTCGTGTGGTAAAGCAAGATGTGTTATCTGTCCTAAGATGAAATGGAAGACAGCAGCTCTTAGCAACATTACTAATGACGTTTTCCTCACAAATAAACCTGAAAATCTATCATGTAAATCAAAGAATGTAATATATATGATCAGTTGTGAAATTTGTGGTATGCAATATGTTGGAGAAACTACTCAAACTGTCAAAGCAAGAATGAGTCAACATCGTTACTCCTTTTCAAACAACAAATTGAAAACCTTTCTAAGTAGACATTTCAAAGAAGTTGGTCATGATAAAGAATCTTTCACAATCGATATATTAGACTACGGAAAGGGCAAGAGTGAACTCCGAGAAAAAGAATTACTATGGATTAAAGCTCTAAACAGTGCATATCCACTTGGACTGAATGACTCAATTAAAAACTTTGGATACATTTCAGAGGGTATTAATCCATTGGAGAAACGATCTCATCCATATTACTCTCTACATATCGAAGGTAACATTAAAAACCGCGGTAATAGAGCTCGAAATAGAAAACGAAGAAAGCCAAAATACAAATGTACCAAATCTATTGAAGAAATCGTTCGTGAAATAGAAATTATCGAAACAAGAGAACTTTTTATGTACAGTAGAAAACTTCCACATCATACTCTTTCCAGGATAGAAATATTCACAGCAACTAACGAGTTTAGTCAGTTATCACATGAAATGAAATACAAAATATATAGTGTTGTATGTCCTCACTACTGGAGAAATTTCAAGGAGAGACAATATGATAATAGTAACAAGGTCATTTTGAAACTACCATTTTTGGGAAAATTCATGGAGAAAATAGGTTTGAGCAAGATGATGAACTCAGCAACCATGAAAGATTCATTTAAAACTCTTACAGAAGAAGATAAAACGAGAATTCAACTTTCATATTCTTTAGATAATCCAGTATCTTCAATATTCTGCAATTACGGACAGTTTCTCAAAACCCTAACTAGACATGATATAGATAGGATATTGTCTTCTCCTTGTTCTTGTTTCAAATATCACAGATATGTCGATAAACATTATGGACATGTATGTACTGGTAACATTGATATCATACAAAATAAAGAACTAGCTAATATATTCATGAAAGGCACTAAATATAGAATACAAAGACCTACTACTGTCAGCAAAGTAATCAACGATATTACTGTTTCAATAGAGAACACTGTATCAATTGTCGGAAAGAAACACCGAAAATCGCCGACTTTAATCAATGCCACTGTCAATAAAGTCATTAAACATATTATTCCTAAAATAAAGGAAAAGCTTAATAAATTGAATTTAAATATTGACGCAACAGACATAACACGATATACTAATCAGTTAAAACAACTTAAAAATGACTTTATAATTACTATGGTAGACAAAGCATCTGGAAATTATGCATTCACGTGTAAAAAGTTATATCTCATGATGATGGAAAAAGAGATGAACACATCCAATGGTAATGAGAGAACTTATGTACAAGTTAATGACCTTGATTATGAATCAAAGATCAAAGATCACTTACAGTTCACACTCAGTATGTCAATTCCCAGAAATATGGAATGTTCTCTACCTCGCATATACGGAATACCGAAAATGCACAAAACACCCATAAAATTCCGATTTATCACTGGTGCACATAATAGTAGTCTTAAACCATTATCAATTCAACTTCAAAGAATCCTTAAATTCTTACAAAACCACTTTAAATCATATTGTAACTTTACTTCTAGACATAATGGAATTAACGTTTACTTCTCTGTTCAAAATACTTTCAAAGTGTTAAACGGTTTTAAAAACATTACAAACGGGAAAAATGAGATATTCTGTGCTGATTTTGCATCACTATTTACTAACTTACCACATAAAGTTGTTAAAGAAAAATTATATTATCTCATTGATTTACTATTCAAAAATGCTAATTCAGAATTCATTAATGTTCAAGGAACCTATGTTCGTTATGATAAAACTAATAGTTTAGAAAAAGGCATCACTTATCACAAAAATGATATTAAACTTATGTTGGATTATATATTACAGAACAGTTATGCTTTTTATGGTGGAACATATTACAAACAAGAGCGAGGAATACCACAAGGAAATAATGCATCGCCACAAATAGCAGATCTTACCCTTGCTGTAATGGAATTTCAATATCTATCTAAGAAAGTCAAAGGTGGTCATGCATTAGCATATTCACTAAATAGAACGTATAGATATATTGATGATTTATTCCATATATCCAGTAAATGCAAGGATTTCATAAAATTAACTAGTAAAATGTACCACAAATCTTTATCTTTAGAACGAACTAACAATCAGGATAATAACTGTGCTTTTCTTGATCTACAAATAGATATAATTAATAGCGGTCAAGTTAAAACCTCACTTTATAATAAAACAGATGATTATCAATTCAACGTAATTCGATATCCCCATTATCAATCAAATTCTCCTGTTAATATTGGTCTAAATACACTGCATGGTGAAACTATTCGCATATACAGGAATTGTTCTGAATATAAAGACTTCGTTAACAGAATGAAATCATTGACAAAATACTTTGTATCGATTGACTACCCTATATACTTAGTGCATAAAAGAATATTCAGAACATTGAATACTAGTCCATCAATATCCATTAAATATGCAACTAGTAATAGCGATATTTGCATGCGTTGTCTATGATAAACGTGCTTTGGTATAGTCAATGTTTCAAATAAGAGGTTGAAGTGGACAGACCACTTCCCAGACGATCGATAACGACAGCGCAACCTAGTGATCTACCTGAACAGAGACATACATGCGCCTCTCTCACTCTATCCATTCTTCTCTCATTCTATCCTAGTCGACTCGCATCAATCGATATAAGAGGGACAACTACCCAGGGAATAAGGATTCAATCGATTCGGCTCAAGGATACGTAAGTATGGATTACAATATACATATTAGTGTGACTTTCGCTAAAAGATATATGCATGAATTTTGGTAATATTAGACTAATATTTTTCATACAGTTTTTATTTGTATTGTTTTCATGTATACGTTCACGTTATTGTATTATTACTAACATTAGAAATGAGATTTTGCATGATTTTGCTATAGAACTATCATAATAAACTTTTATGTAAACTAACTCAATGGGGGTTCTACTGAAGATGGCCAACCCCATTGGGTAGAGGTTCACTGTCTAGAACCTAATGGCCGAAACAGTGAATCTCGCCTCTACTAATAACTACTTTAGATTCATTATTATATATTTTATGAGTACATTTGCATGTTTAACTATTTCATATTTTGCTTATAATTTGGCTTGAAGGCTCTTGCATTACGAAAAATCGGCAAAGTTGATTTGCACTGGGCGGGATTCGAACGTACGAGGTTCGGATCGCTAAACAAAAGCTCTATCCATTAAGCCATCTTGGCATGTCTCGCGTATCGTAAAACTCGATGATAGGTCTAGTCAGAAGCGAGCTCCCAGATATACCGTAATCAACTTTCGCGCTGGGAGAACCTAGATGTTTTACTGCTTATCATCACTCAGTTTGCGATACTTTCTTTCTCAGGCAAGAGCTTCTTAGTTACTATCATTGAGCCGCCGTGGAAATATATTGCCTATAGAAATGATCAGCTACGACAAATTCACAATCATATTCGTTACGTCAGATAATTTTTTTTCTTTTTATCATAACCCGTTTCATTGTATGTTTCATGAATACGCATACATGTTATTATTATTAAAAAGCACTTTGCATTTCGCATTTGCCACATGCACATTTTATCAACATGGAGGAAGCCATTGACAGAAATTGCATAGGGCCCATTTCAAATTGGAAAACCATTTGTAATAGACTTTACATAAAAGTTTACACTCATAAAGTCTAGGATTAAAATGCTGAAAACCAACGAATCGAACCGAGGGCAAGCATGACCGAGGCCATCTAAAAATCCCACTAACAGACAGTGTAGCAGAAAGAAAAAAAAACAGTACGGTTCCTATCACAATGCAGAGTGAGTTGCTGTGATAGAACATTTGACATTTTCATCACACCTTCTTTGATTCCATCTAAATCTCATAGTGTAGCAATTCAAAAAGCAATACGGTTCCAATTAAAATTCAGAGTGAGTTACTGACATGTGACACTTCAACCTCGTGGATTCATGTTTCAGCTAGATGTCAAGTATCGGGTAAGTTCAGTGCAGATCAATTAGTCATCTAATGTAATCACCAACAAAAAAAGTAAAAAAGAACAAATAATTATAACCGATTACATCTAAATATTTCACTTACTAGTCTAGCAATTTTTAAAAAAAGCAATACGGTTCCTATTACAATTCAGAGTGAGTTGCTGACATGTGAGATAAAAAGTCGAAAATTTCATCACACCTCAACCTCGCAGTTCCATGTTTCAGCTAGATGCCAACTATTCAGTAAGATCAATTACGAGCAATCGGCCGCTTACAGTGTCAACACCAAAAAAAACATCATTAATGCACCGGGTGCAAAATGACAACACAAGGACCAGTATGATCTACAGTATCCCAACCAATTTATTTATTCATTCAGAACCGTGTTTCTTGAAAAGGAAAAAAATATTATTATTATTATCATCTAAAACTGTAACACTTGAAAGTGGCCTGACAGATAGAATTGTACGTACCACAAATATAAGTAGGATTCAATATAACAAACCACTCACGATTCATTCTCTCCTCGTTCTTCTCACCCTCCATCGTCTCAATCGCCTGCATCGCCACAATCTCCGCCAGTTTCAGCTGCATCACCGCGTCTGCAGAGTCCGCGTGCGGCTCAGGAACCGGCTGCTGAAGATTATTGATTATTATTATTATTATTATTATATTATAATTACTACTTTTATTATTCAAAATCAAGGTCTCAAAACTGGGTAAACGATGCAGGATGAATGCTCTAGCGTCTCAGAAAATATTCTATAGCATGGAGAAAAAAATCATATTTTAATAATTTAAAAAATAAATTTATTTATTTAAGAAATGGACAAAATGTACAAACCTCCTCTCCATCCGAGTCTGCGTCAAGCGTCTTCTGCAAATAAATAAATAAATAAACAACAAAATAAACATTTCTAAAGCACATATCGTTAATATTGCAACCACGCGCATTCATGTTTCAGATGTATCCCAAATGCCCAGCAAATTCAACAAGGCCTCTTAATCAATGAACTCGAGAATGCCCGTACACTAGTCCCCGAATTGAGACCCAGACCATGCCCTTATAGGTTTAGAGTGCCCGTTACGCCTTAATTACAAAATCGGGAAAAATGGACTCAAAGAGATCTTACTCACAGAGATAACATTCACTGCAGATATTATGTTCTAAGAATTTGACTGCTTAGAACATAACATCATAAATTGAATTATTTACTTTCCAAGAGGATTTTTCGCAGATATTTCGAAAATGAAAAATAAAAAAAATGATAAAGCCAAAAAATATTTTAACAGAAAAAAGGACAATGGATACTTATTGTTAGAATGTAGAAAGATGTACTCTTTTCTAAAAAAAATATTTTCTGGCCTTAACATCGTCGTTTATCGTAGTCCTCACACAGGAAATTTCTTACTTTCATTTTCTTAATTATAAAAAAATATTTGCCAAAAATCCTCTTGAAAAGTGAGTAACTCAATTTTCTCTGTGAGTAGGACCATTAAGATAAAAATATTTACATTTTATTGTGTTCTGGGAAAAATTTACCGAACTTATAACACACCCTAATAATAATAATAATAATAATAATAAGAATAATAATAATTATTACTATTATTAATCAAAACTAGGAGAAGCATGATGGCCTACTATCCACAGGATTCGTATAAAAGTCGGTTGCAGACAGTCTAACCGTTCCAGCAAGCAATATTTCTCCCAGTTCCAAAGATAGTTGCCAACATAAACCATAGATCGAAAAGTATGTTACAAAGTACCAAGCCTGACCGCATTTTGTGCCAAAATTTTCCCAAAATCGAAAAAAACTTGACCGCATTTTGAGCCAAAATTTCAAAAAAATCGAAAAACCTGACCGTATTTTGAGTCATATTTTCTAAAAATCGAAAAACATGACCGCATTTTGAAATCCGATAACCTAGCTATTCGACATATGACATAAACTATTTGGATTAGGTATAGTTACATTTGCCTTATGCGCATACCATAGGTCGAAAAGCATGTTACATTGTACCAAGCCTGACCGGATTTTGAGCCAAAATATCACAAAAATCGAAAAAACTGACCGTATTTTGAGGCAAAATTTCACAAAAATAGAAAACCCTGACCGGATTTTGAGCCAAATTTGCCAAAAATTGAAAAACCTGACCGGATTTTGAAAGCCGATAACCTAGCTATTCGACCTATGGTGCATACGCCGTAACCTCCGCCGTAACGACGGAGTTCCTTACGGCGTAGGCATGCAAGGCAAATGTAACGATGCATTACACTTCAACCCCGTGCATTCGTGTCTCAACTAGATCTCTATTATTAAGCAAAATAGGTTAACACAAATACTGAGACGGGAGAAGGTGGAAGCCGAAAAAACCAAAAAACGAACGACAATGCCACCAACATATGACTATTATACACGTACTCTACGGCGTAAAACAACCAAAGAATAACATAGACGATTTCAAGCACAACAGAGACCATCTAACAAGGGAATGATCTCAGCTTGCTTTTTTCAAAGTGGATAAAATTTAATTTTGCATAGGCATAGCTGAACATATTGTAAGATCAAATGTGAAGTCCAAAATCATGGCATGCAATAGCCGAGCCAGAAAATCGGTCCAAAATTTGGACCCATATTCAGTTAAGTTTCACACACCCTCTGCCACTCTATGCTTGTAAATATTGTAACCTTCATCTCTCACTTATACATTCATTAATTTTTAAAAAAAAATTATCATACGTTTGCATATTTATTGTGAATAAATTATCATTATTATTATTATTCAATATCTCACTGGTAGACAGTCTAGCAATTCAAAAAGCGAGTTAGAACATACATAGAACATTCGAAATGTTCATCCCACCACAACCTCGTGGTCTCATGTTTCAGCTAGATGACCATACGTGGGCGGGCATTGCCGCTGGAAATGAAAATCGGGGGGGGGGGGGGGGGGGGTCGGACGCAAAAATCGGGGGTCGGACGCAAAAAAATGAAGCATTTATACCTCATTTTAAGTGATTTTTTCGGAAAATCGGGGGGTCGGGTGCCAAAAATCGGGGGTGTATTGCCGCTAGCGGCAGTGTTGCCCGCGTATGTAGATGACAACTATCCAGTACAATCAAAATGTTCCAATTGTTACAATAAGTAGCTTCAATAAATAACAAAACTATGAGCAAGCATGATCTACATCATACGTGGGCGGGCATTGCCTCTGGAAATGAAAATCGGGGGGTCGGAAGCAAAAATTGGAGCATTAATACGTCATTTTGAGTGATTTTTTTTTTTGGAAAATCGGGGGATGTATTGCCGCTAGCGGCAGTGGTGCCAACGTATGATATACATTGCAATGACGTTCGTAAAAGCCACGTTCTCACAGTCTAACATCATTTCATCATCATCGCCAAGATTTCAACAACAACAAAAAACTTAAAATTCGGTCAGCTTAGGTGGGCATGCTTGGGAAAAGGCTGTGCGCTAACCGGGGAAGGGGGGCACAAGGCTATGCGCATGGTTTTTTTTACGAATTCGACTGGAAATTTTCCATTTTTTTGCGAAGCAAGGCTATGCGCAAGGCCCCCTGGGAAGGCAAGGCTGTGCGCAAAAATATTCGTTTCCACTCGCCCACTTATGGCGGGCGGCCAGCCTTCATAGTTTCTAACTTACTTTTCGCCCTATGAGTTATAGCGAGCAATATTTATCCCAAAGATGCACCGTGCATTCGCGTCTCAACTAGATATCTATTATTAAGCACAATCGGTTAACACCAATACAGAGTACACCTAGTTATGCAAGAACCAAAAAAGAGAAACAATGCCGCCAACATATGACTATACACTCTAACGCATTCACGGCGTAAAAGAACCAGCGAAACACTTAGACGAGGGCAAGCACGAGACCATCTAAATATTGTAACCTTGATCTCTCACTTCCACATTCATTCTTTTTTTGTTTATCAGAGGTTTTCCTATTTATCGTGAATAAATTATTATTATTAAATATCTCACTTGCAGACAGTCTAGCAATTCAAGCAAGCAACACGGTTCACATTAAAATACAGGGTGAGTTAGAACAGACATAGAACATTCGAAATGTTCATCACACCTTAACCTCTCGGTTTCATGTTTCAGCTAGATGTCAACTATCCAGAAAGATCAGCTTACTTGCTTATCCCAAGATTTCAGTTCCACATTGCGAACAGCTTACTTCTTTACTTACACATTTAATTTCGTACACCTACACCGCGTGGTATAGGTATCCAGGAACGGACAAACGTGACGTCACATGCGTAGGCCGAAGCGTTTACCAAAAATCCTCCGCTTGCGACGTCACGTCTGTCGGCAAAACGGTTTGTGGATACGGCTACATTGTCAGTACTCATCATAGGTTGAAAAGTACGTTGCAAACTACGAAGCCTGACTTAAAAACCCGACCACTTTTGGCGATTTTTTGTGAAAACCAAACCGCATTTTGCAAATCAGTAACGTAGCTATTCGAACTATGGTACTCACCAGTGCACTCCCGGTCAGCAGTTCCTTTCTCCTCTTCAGCTTCTCCACATAGTCGATCTCGATACTGAGAAGGGTCGCCCATAGATCGATCGACTCGGGATGCGTGCGCAGCGCCAACTGTGCAATGATATAATAAATAAATAAATATCTAATTATTTATTATAATCAATTCATTATTTATGTATTATACTGAATTGAACTGCTTACAATAGTGTTAAAAGTATTGTGCACTGTTCAAAATCAGCGTAAAAATAGAGATGCGTACGCAGCGCCAACTGTAGATCACATTTTACACTTTTTTTAAACATTAGAACAACTTTATTCAGCCGATGACGGTTAGTTGTGTCACCAACTGTGCAATGATATCCAATTATTTATTATATTACAATTAATTCATTATGTATTTATTATGCTGAATTGGTATGCTTACAATAGTGGTAAAAGTATTATGCTCTGTTCAAAATCAGCGCAAAAATAGAAGAAAATTAGAAACTCTCTCTCTTCCGCTCGTTTTCGTTTCGAAACTAACACAACATTGTCAATTCGATTTTCGAGTACAAACACCGCACGCATGTATCATTAAGATAAACATAAATAAATCAATCAATAAAATACTACCGTACCTGCAATCCTCGTCTCGCATTGTCCACACTGTTATTGCCCTCCATCTCCCACTTGGCCGCCATCACTCGCAGATCGATTGAGTGAGGATGCATCTGTAGAGGGGGTTATTGATTGATTGATTAATAGAATATTGATTGATTGATTGAATATCGATTGATTGGTAGAATATCGATTGACTGATTACGATTTGAACACATTTATCTAGATGCCACGGGATGAGATCTCGGATATGCAGGGTGATCGATAACATTGATTGACTAAGCATTACAGTAATACTGGGAAGCTATCACTATATGATTCAAGTGAGGGTACATTTGCATGAATATATTTATCGTTTGATTTAATGGATATCAATATCGATTAATTACTTCCACTTAAATGCAAAGATAACAGCTATCACAGAACATTTGTATATAATTAGAACACTTCTCATCACGCTTTACAATTGCTAGGTTTCAACCTCGCGCATTGAGGTTTCATCGTTATCTCAACTATCAAGGAATATCAATCAACACCGATGCGAATCGCCGGTCCTACTTTCCTGAGACAAGCAAGAAGTCAGGAGTGCCCCCCAGGCACATCAGAGCCTACTCTTGATAAATGTGATTAAACTGTAACTGTAAACCGATGCAACTGGGAAGTACTCAAAAATAATAAACACGAATAAAAGTCCAAGAAACGATAAATAATAATAATAATAGTAATTATTATTATTATTATTATTATTACACGTCAAAGTTGGCATATGTGCACACCTATTCACAAATACAATGATCCATGGGCATTCGGAGCTACTCTCTAGTATACAATGTTCACTTACTTTCATACTTTGCATTTGCATGGCATAAATCATCAAATTAATGCGGTTGTCAATCAATAAATCGAGTATTCAATCAATAAATCGATGGTATCATCTACAGTACCTGTATAGCCATGAGGAATCCCTTGCTCGCTTGCGATTTCAGGTTCTTGGTGGTGATGAACTTGAGATAGAGCTTCCAGTACTCCAGACGACCCTGAATAATGCAAATTATATTATTTAAAAATAATATAAATAAGTGTTCAGGTTCGCTTCAACTAGAAACGGCGCAAATTTACTTCGATAACATGAATTTCTGCTTATTATAGATCGACATAAACAGTGCGCAATGGTATTAGATATTAAGTAATTGCTAAGTAACAAGTAAGTATTAAGAAAACAGTAATAAATATACGTATAAACTAATAAGTTCATTGCATAAGTGGATGGTACAATTTAATAAATAATTAATTTGAATCAAAGTCAGATTTAAGCTAACCTGGAATCGCTGGCACAATCTGCGATAGATACTCGACGCCTTCTTCTTCAGGTAGCCTTCGATGATATTTTTCTGTAATTAAATTAATAATAATTCAAAAATGTACAAATATATGTTTTTGTACATACATTGCCACACCCTCGCATTGCGATGATTGACCCACTATATAAGGCCCATTCTAGGCCACTTGATAAAAAAAGATTGCTAAAAATGACGATTTTTAAGCTGAAATAACGAATTTTGTGAATCAACCCACCCTTTTTCGAGAATTGACCCACTATATAAAAATAAACGGCGAGGGTACCGAAAATGTATGGTTTTTGTATGGACAGTATGACTAGAAAATGTTGATAAAATAATTAAATTAATAGCATAGGTGGGCACGCTGGGGGAAAGGCTGTGCGCAAACCAGGGAATTGTAATGCAAGGCTATGCGCATGGCCATTTTCTAGCAGATTTGACTGAAAATTTTCCAATTTTTGCGAGGCAAGGCTATGCGCAAGCTCCCGCAAGGGAAGGCAAGGCTGTGCGCAAAAATAATTCGTTTTCACGCGCCCACCTATGATTAATAGTGTGCTTCATGGTGCTCCAGTCGCTATAATTGCATAGGTCGAATAGCTCGGTTATCGGTTTTCAAAATCCGGTCAGGTTTTTCGATACTTTGCAAATTTGGTTCAAAATCCAGTCAGGTTTTTAGGTTTTTGCGAAATTTTGGCTCAAAATCCGGTCAGGTTTATCGATTTTGCGATGTTTTGGCTCAAACTAAGCAACTTGTGCAGTTACTTAGCAAGCTAAGTACCTAAGCAAGCCGAGACGCACTGCGAGTAAAAATCGAACCTTGTGATAGTATCCTAGCGCACTTCTCCGCTCGTACAATAGGTCCAGTAGGTCACAGATAAACGAGGCATAGTTGAGGTAGTCTTCTGGCTTCTTGTGCTGAAAAGTACGAGTACAAATATATTTTACAGACAGAGATTGCATAATTACTGAGATATGCCGATAGTTTAAACGACAAAAAATTTAAAAAAACAAAGGCAGAAGTAATTGTAAGATCGAAAAATATATTTAAGAATCGAATAATTATGAAACATACGCTCTTGTTGAGTCGGTAATCGTATCGGCGAGCTCGCTTGATCAAAGAAGAGATCTAGAAATTAAAATCATAAAGGGTTGAATGTATAAATAGGCAGTATTGCTTTCATGAATGACAGTTCTATAAGAAACAATTTACTGAAGGCACAAAATACGAAATAAGTTAAAGTAAACGTAAATAGCCCTTACCTCCTTCTTCGTCAGTAGCTCAGTGGCTTGGAGCTGTTCAAGGACGGGCACAAAATCCTCAAGCTCCTGCTCGACAAACTCAGCCATTCTGGCTGCAAGCTGAAATTAGCATAAACTATTACTTTTAGCTGGTACAAAGGCGGTCATAAAACCATCGACATATTCCTATGTGGTATTGTAATGCACGGAATATCCCAAGAAACCAATACGGCATTGGAGAAATCAAAATAAACAAGCAAATAAAGAAAAATATAATAATAAAAATAAAAATAAGTTGCAAAACCAGAACCGCAGAATAGAGGGTGGTGGGTGTTACACCAAAAATGATTTAGCGCGAATTCAAAATACTCGATCACGAACTGATTTTATTTTGCTTTTTCATAGCAGTTGTTACCTGAAAAGTAAACAGGGTTAATTTTCCTAATATAAATTTCGAGTACTCTATAAATTCAAACAAAGGCTAGAGTCAATATTTGTTATAATTTGACGAGTATAAAATCCTAACTATGCGAAAACAAGTCATATTCGGAATAAAATGACATTCCATAACCATCAAAAAGACATGTTCCATCATATTAGAATGAATAAGTATAATGCACTATGGAACACGTTTCACTCTCTCCTATGTCTTGTTCTTAAAGTGACCACATCCGTTTTTTTTGCCCCCAAATAGCCTAACTTTCACTCTCATAGAATCATTCTCAAACACAGATAGATCGGTCATTGGAAACTTGGCACAATGACAAAAAAATCCACTATAATCATACTCTAACTGCATATGTATTCTCTCACTGTTGTGTACTCTCTTATTATGGAAATAGTGTTTCAGAAGACAAGTAGAGCCTTGAAACTTGGCGCAACACTAAAATAACACACATTTTTTTCCTTCGAAAGATAAACTCTCTCAAAATCAATGCTCTCTCACTTCTGGATTTTTGGATTTCGGAAAAATGTCTTTTACGAGAATACCGTGTTTAGGTGGTGTTACATTTTCAAAACGGGCGCACGCCGTAACCCCCTCCGCCGCGTCTCCGTCGTTACGGCGTGCGCACGTTTTGAAAAATGTAACACCACCTTATACCATAATACCGTTTACACTCTTTGAATTTGGTGTACTATCTAACTAATTCTCAATCATTGTTGCATTAGTACAGGCAGAGCAAACATCGAAAATTTGGCACAATGTCAAAAAGTACTATTGTAATCGTACTCTAGTCACCTATTAATGAATAGTTTCGGAAACTTTTCAGTACTCTCGGTTAATCATCCCTCTCTCTCACTTTCTTTTCCTTCCTTTTGTTCCTCTTACTTTCTACTTGATCCTATCTCGACGTACGGAAGGGAGGAGGAGAGGGAGAGGGAGAGAGAGAGAGAGAGGTGGAGGAAGAGGAAGAGGGAGAGGGAGAGAGGTAGAGAGAGGGAGCGGGTGAGGGAGAGGGAGAGGGAGAAAAGGAGAGGGAGAGAGAATAAGCAGCAACAAGCCTAATCCGGTATCTCTCGTTGGAAATTCCGCGACGGTTGAAAGAAAAGCTAAAGTGCTCCTCTTTCTCTCCAAGTCGAGGCACTTCGATCGACTCGACCCCTACAACCATGGGTCGGCTAACGATATTACTTATGACGTCATTGATAACAACTTCCTATGGCTCGTTCTGTGGAGAAAACGGCGTTCCCTTCTCGCTGGAGATCCTGCCAAACGGTACAGTCACAGTATACTTGGTTATGAGCAGTTATAGTATCACATGATTTGATTGGCTACGGCATACCTTGTGAGATGGTTACAGCGACCATTTCTTTGGATGCCCAGATTCTGACTTATAATATTATAACATATCCATGCATAGTTTATATTTTTTGAATCTAAGCCTCCTTACTGAATTGTCCCTGTCCTAGCATTGATCTCCCGCAGGACTTCGAGTACCTTGATTAACAGGATTTACTACTACTTTTTACTACGCTATTCCAAAACAAAACTACCGTAACCCAACCCGTACCGTATCCGAACACCCAACCGTACGGTATCAGTACCCCCAACCGTACCCGTATTCAGGCAACCCGGTGCTCGGGTGCGCGCAGCCCTCGTGCATTGCGCTGTCGGAGGGCGAGGATGACTCGATCTTCGAGGCCGACCCGGAGGGCCAGTTCGATGGCTACTTCCGAGATGAGGAGCGCACGAGCCATCTGCAGGCCAACAAGTTCAAAGCGGTAGGATTATCGATTTTTTGATCTACATAGTTATTGATTTTTTGATCTACATGATTATCGATTTAATGATCTACATGATTATCGATTTATTGATCTACATGATTATCGATTTATTGATTTATTCATTAATTCAGCTACCGTATTCAGAAAGAGATCAAGATCATTGTTTTATCCATTAGTCCAGGCACTCATAGATGTGACCATTGATTTATTGATTAATCGGTCATCGCGCTTCTCCTCATTGTTGTTTTTAATCGATAATGCTTATTCATTATCGATTTGTAGTTACCGTAACCGTTGCTCCTAGAGTTATTGATACCTTACTACTAGGCATGATTATCGATTAGTTCAGCTAGCTATTGCAGAACTGCTCGGGCAAATTCGACGCGGTCACTTGCCCCAAGAAGAACCAGTGGGTGGGCGGCATCGACTTCGTCAATCATCCGAGACAACCGTAAGTTTGATCTTTGATCTTTGATCGTTGATCTTTGAACTTTGAACTTATATCTACAACTTGTCTATTCTAAATGCTCTCACAACAGTTTGGATTAGTTATGTTTCACAACAAGCACAAATTCTTTCATAACTTCATTTCGAGTAATAGGTCGTCCAGCAGCCCCTGATTTGTATATAATAATAATTCGAGAAACATCAGTCAACAAAGCCTATATTTTAGACAGCAAATAAATAAATCAATATCTTTAAGCACATCAACAAATCAATAATTCTAAAAATCAATAATTCAGCCTGATCCTGCAATGCTGTTCGTTCGAGGGCCTTCGCTTCTCGCAAGACGTTGGCGTCACGACGATCGCTGCTGGCGAAGCCGTCACCGGAGGCGAAGTGAGTGCTTGATCTTTTTATCTAGGCTTTTACAAAACTATTAGACTATCTTAATAATAATTTAACAAATTTGAATTATTGAATATTTGATCTTTGATCTTTGATCTCTGACCTACAGTATTCGGTAGTATTCTAGGTTATCCGAGAGGGTCGTCAGATATCGTTCGATGTCATCGCTAACGTGCGCAAGATTCTCGACAGAGTTGATAACCAAAAGTTAGTCATTGTTTATTGATTTTTGGTTTTTATTGATTGATTTCCATTTCACAATTGCCGAATTATTGATTTTTGGTGATTATCGATTGATTTTCTATTTCGCAAATGCCGATTAGTTCTCCACATTTCCTTTGCCTCCTATGTTGTTTTCTCTCTTTTCGATTCGCGATGCCAATCTATCTAGTGTCTACAACAATTTGATCGAATATCCCGCTGGCCACTAGAGCGTAGTACAAGGGAGCTTTTAAGGCATACCCCATGCTACTTTAAAACTCTCCGCTCTGCCAATGCTCTATCGCTTTCTTTGTCTACGAGAGAGCGTTGCCAGAGCGGAGAGTAAAATTAGCTGTCACTAGTTCAAACCTGCATACTGGAGCAAAACCTTGAATCGTTTATGAATTTTATTTTTTTAAAACCAACCTTTTCAAACATTTCAACCCCACCATCGCTCAATCGATAGCGAAAGTTGCCCATCAACCATAGCTTCTTTTTCGCTCATTCTCCCTTTCATTTACAGTTTCTCATCCCCCGTTATCCCTAATGATAGAGTATCGAGCTTCAAATGAACTGGGTCAATCTATCAATCAATTCGCCTCTTTCATCCTCATAGTTAACAGTATGGTGTGGATCTAACCCCTCTAAAGATCAAAGATCAACTTCAATTTGATCTTTCGACGATTAGCACGTGATTTAATCCTCATAGTTAACAGTATGATGAAGCAAGAGTGGATCTAACCACTCGAAATAGTAAATATAAAGATCAAAGATCAACCTATATTTGATCTTTGACCGATTAGCACATGATCACGAATGACCATGAAAATATGGGTTAATGGAAATTGATCTTTAAACGTTCCAAAACATGATAAAACCAACAAAAGATGAGTGAAATGTTGATCTTTGATCTTTCAGAGTCGTATACGAAGTCACCGTGCGTCGCATGAACTGCCTGCCAGATCCGAGCGAGCTGCAAACCCCTTGTAAGCCATATTTATATTAATTTAAATATTTTTTTAAACTGGGCTGCTATGAGATCTATCCATTGCTTGCGATTTTGACTAGCGTATTGAAGGAATACTTTTATATACTTTTATGCAACTTTGTAATTCGAAACTCCTAGTTCTGTAAACACTCTCAATTTGGTCTCCGTGGACAGAACAGAGAGGTTAACGATTAACGCGAGGTGTTCTTTTAGCTCTAAGTACACTCATGGATCGTTGAAAACACGAGAAAACCAGTTGTTGAAAGAAAATCTCAGGGATATATTAATCTTAATAGTAATGGGCTCATAATTTACAAGAACGACTTGGTGTATCTATTATAGTGTCCAGATCTCTTAGGAATTATCTAGTGCCCATTCATTCTTATTCATATTCTTTATTCAATCATATTATAAATAAATAACACGAAAAAAGGATCGTAGAAAATGGAAAATGGATCATTCATTCCTATTACATACAATTATTTTAAAGGCAGGTGCATATCTACTCAGATCCGTGTCTCCGCATAAACTTTCACTTTTTGATCCCTTAAAGTTGCCCTTGCTAGCTAATTTGAAATTCTGTGTGAGGGGACATGTCATATGAACCCACATTCACGCTATTTATTTATCACTTGCTGTCACATTTATTTAATGTAAGATAAATTAAATTTACATTTGCATTAATGTGTTTTTGCTGAAAAAAAAACACTCGGAAAAAAGAAAAGGGTTTTTTCATCTTGGAAAAAGCACTGTAAAAAGCAAATATCCCGGTTCCCAGCTAGAGACTTGAAACTTGTTTTATGCGAAAAAAGTTGAAAAAGGAAAATTTTTCGAAAAAAAAAACTCTAATATGCTTATAAAGAGCAAATATCTCCGTTCGTAATAGAGCGAGATTCCTCAAACTATTTCAAGCCTCCAGCTAGTCAGGTAACCGAGATATTTACTCTTTACAGTGAATTTTGCAAGACGACAATTCTCGAACATTCTCGTGATTCTCGATTCGGGAATTCTCGATCCAGTCGATAAATCCTCTCAGTTTCAGTCGATGAGGACATCGGCGACGAGATGGAGCGGGTTCTGGGGACGTCGTCGAGCAGAGACCCCACTCCAGAGAGCGAAGTCGACCCCCAGAAGTTCTTCCAACAGAAGACGAACAAGCAGACGTAAGCGAGTATATTTACAAATTACAAATATTAATAAACCTAGAAATTGAAAAGGGTTAGTGGGTGATAGAGACATTTACGGATATGAAGTATGAAAAAATTGTTTTCACGAAAAAAATCTAAAGAACGTGTTTTGCGGACAAAACTGTCCAGGTTACGGATAAGCATAATTTTTTGCAATGAATTAAAGGGAGCGTTACCTCTCTCAATGGTCTCTTCATTGCGCGCACTATTTTTCTGTTCTCTAACAACGAGAGAGCATTGCGCGTCGAAGAGACCATTGAGTGAGGTTACGCTCCCTTTAACACTGACACAGTTATCTGCCTTCATGTCTCTTGAACAATTGGAGTTTACCTTTTCTACAAGCAAAACACATTTCAGCAATCCAAAGCACGTGAAGCCGCACAAGCCCGAGCTGACCTTCGGCGCGCCCACATTCGATCCCTCGTCGTCCGATCGAATTCTGCCGCCGCGACGTGAGGTCTCCGAGCCAACGCCGGCTATCGAAGGACCCTTCCCTGCCTCAAGTATAAATCTGAAAATTGAAATCGCTGTATTATGATTCAGGAAAATTTTCTTTGAAAGCCAGACAATCATGATTGTATTTTTGAGAGAGTCTATGCAAAAGGCACCCCCCCCCACCCCAACTAACAATAACTTTACTCTCCGCGTTGACAAAATTCTCTAGAGAGTGGTGCCGGAACGGAAAATAAAATGAAAGCATTTATTTTCCCACTGTTGTTAACACGTTGTTGTTCTCCAATTTCTTTCAACCCTCCTGGCACGAAAATCACTGGATACTGTAGTTAACAATATTCTCCGATTTCAGATGATCAACCATCCGAATCGAGACCTTCACAACCATCTGAGGAGTCCAAGTTCTTCGACGGACATCCGAACATCCCTCCATTCATCGATGAGCGACAGCAACCATATGCGGACTCACGACGAGCCCTGGAAGGTTCCAAAAATTCATAATATTTGAATTTAGGAAAATTTAAATTTAAATTTGGTTTCTAGCGTGGTTTCCAAGTGAAAAAACCAAATAACTTGTTTAAAAAAATCTTTTGAAATGTCTAATTCAGAATCAGAATAATTGGTGTTGAAGATAAATTATTATCACACCAACATACAATCCTGATAAAGATTGATTTGACTTAATGATTGATTGATTGATTGATTAAATTAATTAATTGATTGATTGGTTGATTGAATGATTTTTAATTGATTGATTGATTGGTATTTAATAGACGATATTCAAGGTCGTCCCCTCCCATCGGACGCCGACGCCGCACAGCGGTTCATCCATCCCCGATACGTGGAAGAACGACCGCCCTCGGAATACTCAACCACCGTTCCTCCTCCTACTGTATGCTACATTTTAATATAGGCACACCCCAAGCTAATTTTACTCTCCGCATTGACAATACTCTCTCGTAGACAAAGAAAGCGAGAGAGTGTGGTCAGAGCGGAGAGTTTCAAATTAACTTGGGGCGTCTCTTAATTTTAAATTAATTTCTCCATATCACATAATGACACCAAATGAAGGCATTTTTGAGTTTCTCTGTAATTATAATTACAATATTTATCTTCTCTTCTTCAATAATTCTTATCGAATGCAGGCCTCCAAAAATTAAAAAAAAATTTTCCGAAATAGTACAATTTTTTTTGAATCAGAATTTCATCTCTATTATATCAACTTTTTTTCGTTTCCGGATCAATTTAGCAAAAAAATGAGTTTTCCTCTGACTCTCTGCTCTAGCCATACTCTCTCACTCTGCGAGAGAGGGCGGCATGGACGGATTTATCATCATCTTTTTAGACCACGCCCACCACAACTACTCCTCTGCCCACCACCACGTTCGTGCCCGATTACGAGTTCGGAGAGCCGGTCACTCCGACGATTCAGGCACCCAAGGTACCAGTTGTATTATTCTACTGATGATGATGTAGCATCGCTTTTCTGAAAACATACATACCCTCATAATGGGAGGATCGAGCAAATAACGATTGAAGAATAACGATTTTTCTAAATTGGCCCAAAATTTTCCGAAAATCGAACCACATAAATCTTTTAGGTAGTGAAAATGAATGTTCCAAAAACGACATGCTGAAATTAAAGAGTGAGAGAAAAATGTACGCAAAATATTTAAAAATAAAACATGAAAATCCCACTTTCTCAGGTGAACTTCTCTCCTCCCGAATCGCCGGCCACCGTCGCTCCTCCTACCACCACAACCCTCCCTAACCCATTCGCCCTTCCCCAACCACAACCAAACCCCTTCTTCGGCTTCCCGCCCTTCCAACCCTTCCCGGGTCTCGGCCAGCCTCCCCAACAGGCGCCTGCCGCCTTTGGCGCGCCCCAGGCGTTCAATCTTGCCCCATTAGCTCCGCCCACAACACCCAAACCCACGAACCCACCCGCGCCCAATCCGTTCAACCCGTTCGCCCAACCGAACCCGGCACTCTTCAATCCCTGGCTGCCCCAGCAGAACAACCCCGCGTTCCCTAACCCGGCGTTGCCCCAGGCTCCCGCGTTGCCCAACCCCTTCGCTCCTCCCACGCTCCAGCCACCCGCGACCACGTTCAACGGCAACTTCGGTGCGCCGCCAGGCACCACGACAAACTCCGGCTCGGTTCCCGGTCTTGAAGAGAAACCGAAACTCGTAACGCCAGTGCTGCGGACCTCCAGCATCTACAAGCACGGACCATCTCCGCCGGCGCCTGCGTCTACCCCGGGTCCTCCCGCGCCCAACCCGGCCGCTCCCTTCCTACTGCCACCCCCGCCCGCATTCCCGACCCTGTTCGGACCGTTCCAACTCCAAGGTTAAACCCCAAGCTCATTTGAATCCCTCCGCTCTGCCAATGTTCTCTCGCTTTCCTTATCAACGAGAGAGTATTGCCAATGCGGAGGGTAAAATTCGTTCCTTTAAGGAAGCATTCTAGCAAAACTAATAATGAATAATATATGTTTGGTGCAATTTTAATACGGCTTTATCTGCAGGAGGAATTGTATCGCGTTTTGTTGTTGTAATTATACGAAGATTATTATGATAAATATAGTTATGATGTAATAAAATTACTCCATCTATACAGAAACTAATCAAGAAGAACATGAATATTTGGCAAAATGGCAAGGTATCAGTGAACAAATGGCATCTGAAGAGTGGACCAGAGAAATGAAATACGCGAATTAGAGACGTAGAATCGGGAAGAGCTGGGATCTGCGGAACCTGGAAATCATTTTAAAATGATAATATTAAAAATAGCTTCCGCTTCTATTTTTTTTAAACTCTCATATACAAATATTATAGAAAATAGTCATTGTTCCCACAAATGGTCTTCTCCCATTAAAGGCATCCTGACCGAATTTGAAACACTCCACTCTGGTCACGCTCTCCCGCAGACAAAGTGAGAGAGTGTGACCAGAGGATGGTTTCTTCCGACGAGAGAATTTTTACGAAGCACTTTTTTTTTCTCTCGGAACGATGAATGCACCTTTATTATTATTGGATATCCAAGACCTCACCGGAATTTGAATAACCATCTCTAGACAACAGTTTGAGAATTGAGAGAATTCGCATCATTCAGAATGTGCTCATCGTAACTGAAATATAGCGAGAATCATCTCGAGGGCTTTTAAAAGTACAATTTCATTATCCGCTCTGGTAACGCTCTCTCGCAGACAAAGAAAGTGAGAGAGCGAAGTTAGATCGGGATGTGCCTTTAAAGTCAGAGAAACGATCGCTTCATTTAACATGCAATTTCTCGCTAATTCTGTCGTGGAAAAGAGACCATTCAGTTGTTTCACTTTACTTCTACTAAAACCGTTCCTCAAATCAAAACCGTTCTCGAAACTCTCCACTCTTATCGCACCCTCTCGCAGTGTATGAAACTGATTTTGAGATGCCCATGATAAGCAGAGGTCGTGGGTTCGACTCCCTCCTTGTGGCCATCATTTGCCAAAAACTGCATCAACTATGTTCCAAGGAATAATATAATCGATAATTCCTCCCACCCGTCTCCGAACGCCTCCTTGATGTACTTGCGAGTGTGGCAGTAGATCTTGAGCAGTATCATGTGTAGGGCCATAAAGGGCACCGCCGCCGCTGCAGACATCAGACAGAATATCTCGACAACTGAACGATTATCGATTGATTATCGATTGATTATTGATTGATTATCAGTTCCTAATTATAGATTTTTAAAAAAATATGAAAAATCGTCAATATTGATTGATTTTCTTTGCCAAATATCTGTTATTTAGTGCATATCGATATTAAATATTGATTATAAATTCTTGGTTTTACTACTAACATCCGTCAATAGTGAGTCCGAGTTTCCTGATCTGCTCGGAGGCCCGGTCCGACTGCTCGATCAGGTTCCTGACAAGAAAACCACGGATTACGGTAAGTACCAATCGATAAAGGCATAGATCGATGAGAGTGTGTGTGAAATTGAGAGAGCGCAGACAAGGACTAAAAGTCGCTTTGACCAACTTTATGACGCTAGAACGGATGATAACCGGTGAATAAGAACCGACTGGATGAGAACTATTTGCATAGGAGAAACAAGCGCTAAACAAATGGTAAATAAACAAAACAAATCCAGTTGGTGATTATTCATCGGTTCTCATTCGACATAGTACCAACTTTACGAAATTGTGCGAAATTACGAGAGCGCAGACATGGACTAAAAATGGTTTGACCAACTTTACGTATAGCGCAAGTGGAGTTTCCGGGCAGATGAAACCGAGGGAGGCGAAGATGAAGTAGACGAAGGCGAGAAGGATTGTGAATGCCTGTGAAGAATTGCTGAATAATACTATGCGAAAAATAGAAAATGTCTTTTATGCTTTCCTTCAGTCCCAGAATTATCCCATAAAACTCTATTAATTAAGAAAAAAAAGTTGTTTTCCTAATCGCATTTCCGTGTTCTCACGCTTGAGGGAATATTTCCGTCATTGTCAGGGGAGATAATTTCAGGGATATTTTCTATCTGTGTACGGTAGTGTTTTTATAGTAACGTAACCTACAGTAACCTACAGTAACCTACAGTAACCTATAGTAACCTACAGTAACCTACAGTAATCTACTGTAACCTACAGTAACCTACAGTAACCTACAGTAACCTACAGTAACCTACAGTAACCAACAGTAACCAACAGTAGCCCACAGTAACCTACAGTAACCTACAGTAACCTATAGTAACCTATAGTAACCAATAGTAATCTACTGTAACCTACAGTAACCAACAGTAACCAACAGTAGCCCACAGTAACCTACAGTAACCTACAGTAACCTACAGTAACCTACAGTAACCTACAGTAACCTACAGTAACCTACAGTAACCAATAGTAATCTACTGTAACCAACAGTAACCAACAGTAACCTACAGTAACCTACAGTAACCTACAGTAACCAATAGTAATCTACTGTAACCTACAGTAACCAACAGTAACCTACAGTAACGACGATGATCGGCCTGACGAGCTTGTGTCTCTTGTAGATGTGGGCGTAGCAGATGAGTGTGGCCGACACCATGGTGATGATGGCGAATAAGACCTGTACGGAGATTTATTTATTAATTAATTTCATACATAGAGGAATATCGATTTTCCTAGATTATCGATTTTTACTCCAAGACCTAACTTGAAAGAATATGGACCACTTTTTCCCTAATCAAAGATACTCGAGTAATACCTCAGGTGTGATACAAAGACAACTAATCAGAAAATTGATTTTTTTTCAGATTATTGATTACAAATAGCTAATGCTTACCCCATTGACCGTATACAACCAAGGGTCGGCGACATCATACACTTTCCAGACGATAAACTGAAGAATAGCTGCGACGAGGTAGGCTCCACCCAAGAAGGTGTGAAACAGCGACAGTCGACGAGACACTTCCTTTAAAGGGAGCGTTACCTCTCTCAATGACCTCTTCATTGAGCACACTATTTCTGTTCTTTCTCTAACACCGAGAGAGCATTGCGCGCCGAAGAGACTATTGAGCGAGGTTACGCTCCCTTTAAAGACTAGTTTGACTCTCCACTCTGGCAACACTCTCTAGTAGAAAAAGCAAGCGAGAAAGTGTGACCACAGCTTAGAGTTTCAAATTAGCTCGGGATGTGCCTTTAAATGACCACATCACACCGATCAGACTCTCTCGCATGCGAGAGAAAGTGGTCATAATGAATCGATAGGTGGTGTAACATGAACTTCGACAAAATAACGCGCTTTAGAATGGTTGAAAACAGAAAAAAAGTGTTCATGTTTTAAAATTTAAACCGAAAATGGAAAGTCGAATTTCTTTTTCTTTCACTCTTTATACCCCAAAGACGTAAAAAATGTGCCTTGCAAGAGTAACAAAAATAGATAGATAGATACCATCGTAGAGCACGTGATTCCGATAATCTCAATATTCTCCATGCTGGTGAATGCTGGAAAGGTACATTTTAAAAATGAAAAAAATATTGACAAATGAATTTTTAAAAAAATGAAAAATCAGTGACTATTTCATAACTGATTTGAATGTAATGGACAGGAACATAAGAAACATCTTGTCAAGGACGAAAAACATGTGAGAATATGTCTAGTGATAGTTGTAGTTGTAGTAAATGTAAGGCGGAATAGATTGGCAGAGATAGACGCAGTCAGACGGAGACGGACAGATAGACAGACAGACAGACGGAGAACGGAGAACGGAGTGATTGTTATGTTGCAAAACATGGACACTGCCAATGTAGAATACACTTTGTACGGTCGATTATCCACGAATGTTCGAACAAGAACTTCTATCTTTTCTGTATAGATTGGAGTATAGATCACTTCCGGTCTCTTCGTTTTGCACACTGCACATACGATATTTCATTGCTTCGCAAGTAATAATAGTAATAGTGATAATAATATTGATATTTATTTGCGCATTAAAGATGGAGGCCCTCGAATGTCTATGCTAATATATATTTATCACATGCTCACGCATGAACGATACAGTCGAAAAATTGTGAAGTAATAATTAATCAATATACTCTCAAGAACGGTAGATAAAGATTAAGATGATGGATGGGGCAAATGGGGTGGGAAGTCTCATGTGAGCTAGCCGTCCCTCTCATATCATCGTGTAGTTACTCATGTATATCGTATGAGTGAATGGAGGAGTTCTTGAGTCTACTGGGAAGAAGACCAGTACTGCAGTCGATGATAGTGAGAATGACCAAGACGACACGTCACAATGGAGACACAATTGGGTAATGGTAGGTGCTATGGGGGAACTGTGAGGGATCAAAGTTCAGGCCGCGAAAATGGAAGGGTATTCACTTGTAATAAGTTTTCTCTTGAAGTCAGCAAAAGAGTGGGCATTATGTATACTAGGTGGTAGTTGATTTTTTTTAATGTGTAACATATCGGGTATACAAAGGATAAATGATATGCAAAAAATTAGATCTTCCATTCATGCATACCGTGGCGTAGTGGTAAATGCGCTGCCTAGCTAGCGTAACCTCGTGGGTTCGAAACCTATTGCTGAACTTTCTTATTTTCAAAATTTCCCGCCTTTGCCTGTACATCAAGCATGGATTCATTCATGATTCTAGCGATCAATAAGCTGAGTTAGCATAAAATAATTAATGTACAGTATGCAGAATAACTTTTGCTATCTTTCTGTCTTCACAGTTTGTTCACGAAAATATACGTCGGACTCCACCTTTAATAAATAAAACGTTCGATAAATAATATTTATTGTGACACAAAATCAACCAGATGCGATAAAACTTGAAAGTTTTTTTGTTGTTGTATTTCTTACTTGCAGATGAAAGTGACGCCCGATCTTATTTGAAAGTCTTCGCTATGGCAACGCGCTCTCGCTTAATTTTTTTTGTGTGGCCAGAGCGGAGAGTAAAGTTAGCTTGGGTGCGTCTTTAAGCAGGCGTGAGGGAAAACATAGCGGAGTGTACGATGACGGCCTCCGCAGACTTCCTCCCTTTCAGACACTACTTCAGAATAGGGTGCCAGAACATCGGGCAAGTCCAAAAGGACATGAAAAATGAAATAAACACAAGGGCAAGGACGTTTATATTAGGCAATTATACTATTATTTTGGATTGGTACCCTATTCTGAAGTAGTGCCAGATTTCATGCAGTTGCTTTCACGCTTCGCATCATTCATTTGTTCCAGCTACACCCTGATAAAGTAATTTGTCTTCTGTTGGACAGATCAACGATAAAAGATAAAAGATGAACTATTGAAACACGCTCCTGCACGAACTGCCCATTGAAAGCCACATCTCTCATCAACTACACTGATATCCACAAATCGATGAAAAACAGTAGAGAACAATTCCTTAATTATCATAATATGTCAATGAACGTTAAAACTGACAATGAGATTGATCTTTGATCTTTAAGAAATCTTTCTTCTGTACTCATGCAACGTCTCAATCTACATTATTCGTTCGCAGAAGTTGTGTATGATCTACTCTACACGAAAGAACCAAGTCGTCGCAGTTGGTTCACGGGACTCCATCTTTAAAAAGAATATCAAATTAATAGTTTAATAGTTTATCACTTTATCAGGATTGACTAACAGATTAACTTGTAAGCAATGCTTCCACTGAATCTGAAGTGGCATAAAAGGGGATCGTCTTTCTTTAATTATTCTTCTTTCATCTCCTTATGATCAGCTATTGATGTACCAATATCAAATTAACATAGTATATGGTAATCCTTATTTAATAATCATTATGTGATTTCATCTTGATATTTCATTTTTTCCAACCCGGTCGGTCAATTTACATATACTTCTAATTACATTTACATACACATGACTTTTCAAATGCACCCATTACTAATTAAGTCTTACTGATTACTAGTTTGTCTTTCGAGAACTCAGACGTGCATTCGTTTATCGTGGATTAAAACAATCGTAAACAACTACCATACTAGATAAATAGAAAGAATAACGATTGCAATATGCAGTATACCATCATGATTATAAAGAATAATGGATAGTCAAGAATTGCAAGATATTTACAACGCGATAATAAAGTGTATAAAGGTATTCTAGCAACATGGTAGGGTAACAATGATTTGTTTTAGAATTCGGGGATTACTGTAGCATGATCATGTTCAAGCGTCTCCTCCGAGGATTGGACGAGTATATCTGAAAGAAATCAATAAAATATTTTTTGAAGATTTCCAGAAATTTCGAACCGCTATCCAAACTGATTTCAACACCATCTAAGCATGAGAATAGTCAAATTTTCATAATGCTTCCCTCTCTTTCCCTTTGGAAGTAATGTTTTTTTTATGAAGATACATTTGATAGAATAAGTAAACAAATAATGGCTGATCGAGAAACCGGGCAAATGATCTACAGATGATTCGTGAGCGAATTTCTATATTATGTAACGCAGATATGGACGATTTTTCACGAATTACACAGGAAGACAATTTGGCCGTCTCCGGTTTCACCGTACCCCTTATATCTGACCGAAGCTACCGTACCACTATGTATATATTTGACCGAAACCACCGTACCCGTCATGAGACGCGATGAACTTGTACGTGTCGAGGTAGATCGTGAAGTTCCAGACATAGACACATATCGTTATTGCCTGAAGTACCGCCAGTACAACAACTGAAACGATACAACTTGTTTGATTCAATAAATCAATAAATCAAAAAATAAATAAATAAATAAATGAATCAATTTTATCAAATCAGACAATGATTTTCGAATGTTCACACAGGGGAAAAAATGTTAAAACACCACCACCCCAGCGCCGCAGCCTGTTATGCATAAAGCGCAAGACCTGTGGAGCGCTATATTTAACACTTTATAGGTGTCACTGTTTCAGCTGTAGTTTCATTTTACACTTTTCTCGTGGGATCAAAAAGAGAAAATTAAATTCTAGCTAAAAAGTGGCGCCTTCATGTGGGATAAGTACGACACAAAAATGAGTTAAATATGTAATATATAAATTAAAATTAATTAAATTAAATTATATATAACACACCACATTTCTTGAGTACAATGTGGTACATCGAGGGGTTTAACAGTTTTCGCTCTGTGTTGATAAAACAGCTGTCAGGCAAATGTCATAAGCGTAGAAAGTAAGGGAACGGTAGCAGGATGGTTTGAAAAAGGAATAATATGTACATACATGGATTAACTCCAGTGTACTTGATCTGATTCATGACCTCAGGCATGTTCTCGACGATTTCACTGAAACATAAAGATATTGATTTCTAAGGCTATCGTTACAATAGGTAGATGAAAGGCTTTTTACAGTATCCTAATTGAAAATGGGGGTTTTCCTGATCTGCAGGAATACGGTAAAGTTAAAGGTACAACCCATGATTCAAGGCATACAAAGTCCGGTGCCAGACCAGTGATAATTCAAGGCAATTCAGTCCGGGGTGGGGGGGGGGGGGGGGTAACATCGCATTGCTCCTTTTTTAAAGTTAAAACGTGATAAGAAGAACCCTACACCTTATTTTTCTTATCAAGGATAATAAATTATTTGGTTTGATGATTTGAGGGAATTCGGTAAGATCCGCATAAAAATCAAAAATAATTTTAAAAATCGACTAACTCTTACTTGGGATAAGTTCCTAGCCTGTTGGCAGCAATCAAAGCTGAGATGACGTATATTATACGAAGAACGATGGAGATACCCTAAATGTATTAATTTTTTATTTAATCAGCAAACAAATATCCCGTCATCCCAAAAATCTAAACATCCAAAAAGTATTGTTACACGAATAAATCCATGTATCTTCCTCAAAATCCATCATAGACAATTCAAACAGGGCATAGTATTTACCACTTATCATTGCAACATAACAATGAATGGCCACCCGATCTGGCCTCCACTGGCCGCGATGACGCCTCTGAGATGATGAGGGACAAAGCCGATGATGGGCCGCTGGTATGGGATGCCGACTTTCTCCCATGTCTTTTCCAAGCCCTTTTTGAGAGACTTGTGGTATTTATGGTGGGTAGAGCAGGACTCCCTCTACAATACTACCTAGACGTTGAAGTCCAGGAGTTCAGCCGCCGTACCAAATAGGGGTGGTAGATCAAGAGGTCGACCCTAATTTCTCTCTTTTTTCTATAGGAATCGGCTCTATTTTGGGGCTCATCTCGACTGTAATTCCTATCAAGTCGAGAGACAGAAATGGGGGTGAGGTAGAGAGGGAAAGAAAGTGAGAAATCACAAGAGGGAATAGGGTAAACGAGAAATTGAGGCTATTCCGAGCGCCTCAAAAATCTGTCTGTCCGCGTCTCTTGTTTAGCACACTATTTCTCTCTATCTCACCCATAATTTTTCAAAACACCGCACGAGTGATTTTACGGTCGAGATATTTAGAGTTGACCCGGCTGACTGAGCGTTACACACTGTGATATACTGTAACTCAGCATTGTCATCCCACAAGTCTCCGCTCCTTTTATGTTATTGTTTACATTATTTTTATGTGTTATTGTTTTGCTTACTTGTTTAATAATACATTTTGTATGAATCGATACTATAGTCTATTATTCTTTACATTTTGACGATCGTTCATCGTTAATTTCACCGATATGGAACATGAAAGTTATGAAGTAGTAGAACGCTGTTTTAGTTTTATTTAATATAATTTCAGGATCACAGGGAATCGTCATCTCGATAAAGATGATCTCCCATTCTACTATATTTTTTTACTATTCATTGATATAGCATCCACCGGGATGAAGTCCCATGGTAGCTTTACTCAATGAAATAGTACGAAATATCAGTAGTTGGTGGATCATCTCTTGTGAACAATAGTCAACTCTATTGAATAAGGTAAGAATATATACGTTGCTACTGTTCTAGTTTAATTTCATGTAATTTCAGGATCCTTATGATGAAGGTGTCGTCCGCTACTATCGATAATAGTTCATTCAAGATAGAATTTAAGAGTTTGCATTGTTCTAATTTTATTTAATTAAATTTAAGGATCTTTGACGTGCACTACCTACGATGCGTCTCGACAATTAAATATTAATGATTGAAGAATTAAAGGTACGGTAATTATCAATATTCATCAATATTTTTCATTTTACTTATTTATTTATAATTATTTAAATTTCTAGAGACGTTCGTACGATGGTTCAAGGACAACGGTAGAAGAATGGAAGATGAACCAGCAAAAATTATTGGATGGATCTTTGTGATGGATGGGTGGATGGATGGATGGAGAATGATTTTTGAAGTATTATTGATATTGAGTTGATCGACTATTATCATTGTTTTGTGTTAAAGAAACTATTATAGCTATTGTTGAATCCCCCTTTCCCTTCCTTTTCTCATTCTTCCTTTTCATATCCCTCTTTTTTCGCTATCTTTATTGAGCATCATATCATTTGGAACATTTTCATAACATTACACATATTCGATTTTTTCTTTTCAAAAATTATCTATTTAGTTCTTTCCTCCATTTACTGCATTTTGTTCATCACTTGTTTTAATTTTCATTATCCCATGATTCCTATTCAATCGCTCATCGATCATTTTTGTGCCACTTCCCTGTTTGATCTATTTCCGCTATCATGTCGACTACAAATAAAGGCCTTCCTATCTCACATATCGATTGACTCAGAGAGGGGGGACTGATTTTAGGGTCCACCTATTTGGTACGGCGGTTGGGCCAGAAATCAAAGAAGTGCCTATATATATATATATATATATATATATATATATGTATGTGTGTGTGTGTGTGTGTGTGCGTGTGTGTGTGTGTGTGTGTGTGTGTGTGTGTGTGTGTGTGTGTGTGTGTGTGTGTGTGTGTGTTTGTGTGATACACTAGCATATTATTAACAAGTGTTTATTGTAGAGTACGGAGATAGAGGCCAAGACCATCATCACACGACCTAAATGTACATATTGGAGACAATATTTTAGATGAAACAAGTATTACCTCATTAGAAAACGTATAAGCTTTCTAGGTAGTGTAGACTGCCTCCTCTGGAGGCAATGAGAGGGTTGTAGTCACTGGGCGAGAGGCCAATGCGGTCTGCCGCATTCTGACGTACTGTCATAATGCGGCCCGCCCTATTCCTGTAATGATAATATCCTGTCATAGTAGTGGATCTGGTGTCGTGCAGAATTACAATGTCCTCGCCTCTATAAATATTGAATAAAGTTATCGTTTAAAAGGTTAATTTAGGTAACTTACTCTCGACGTTGCACATATACGCGTATGTTGGCCAATATCATGTCGAGAATGATCATCTTCGCCAAGAAAAGATCAAAGATCAAAGAAAAAGGGGTAAAAGAAATTTAAGAACGTGTCCAGTCGCATGTTTCTGAAGAAAAGACAGATGTAATAAGTAATTGAAATGTGTAAGCATGTAAACATGAACTAAAATTACTACTGAAGAATGATAGACTAGCTGTAGGAATGACTATTTATGTAAGAATTTTGAGGCGGCGAATAGAATGTACTTAAATGGCGCCACGTTTTCAATCTCAAAGCTTATCTAGATATAAGTTTAAAGAGAGAGAGAGAGAGAGAGAGAGTTACTGAAGGTCGTCTAAATTCAAATTCTAACTCGATCAATCACAGTATAGAAACCCTCTTCTCACATGTACCTCCTGAGGCAGATATGGCTCATACTCTTTTAACTGTAGTTAATACCCACAGATCAAAAAAGTATTTGAACAATAGGTGAAGCTAATATGTAGATGGGGAGGATACGAGCTTACATCCCACATAGATTTATTAGCGAAATGTCCTTTTCTCGGAAAATCTTCTAAATTCCAAAAATTGGTGCTACAATTCCCTAGATCTATTGAATATATGACCAAAGCACCATGTTCAGAAAAGTTGTCGTTCATGAGTTACAAGATGGGCGACGTTTCCTAATTGCTCAATCAGATCGCCGTGCATCCTATTATATGACCGGTTCGACTATGGAAAAATAATAGAAGTTTCGGGAAACATTTGTTAGATGAATGAGATAAGGATTAAATGCCTTTACCCCAACACCAACAACACCCCAAGCTAATTTTACTCTCCGCATTTTCAATACTCTCTCGTAGACAAAGAAATCGAGAGAGTGTGGCAGAGCGGAGAGTTTCAAATTAGCTTGGGGTATCGCTTTAAAGGGAGCCTCAATGGCCTCTTCAGTGCGCACACTCTTTCTCTGTTCTCTAATAACTATAGAGCGTAGACCGTTGACAAAGGTTTCAGCCCCAATAAGACTACTTCCTAGACTAACAACTTACCTCATTCTTTAAAATCTTGATTCTTAGGTATGCTTTTTAAAGTGCATATCGAGTTTCCTCCTTTTTCATAGATCAAAGCTATACCGCATATTGGAAGGCGATATAGGCGCCTGAAGTTAAGAAATGTTAACTAAGAAGATCATGTCATAAAAATGGTGGAAATTGGTTGGAGGAGATTGCTATCAAAAGTGTCGGAATAGCATGGCACGAGTAAAATAAACGAATAGAGAATAGTGAGACGAAAAATGAATATATTGAGGAGGGTCAGTTTTGAAGGAAGATGGCAAAGGGTTGAACAATAGCGAAGGAAAAAACAGAGAAAACTCTCCCGCTTTGCAAAGACTCTCGTCATTTTATTTTATTTTCCCATCTTTTGAGCATCAAATAACGGCACGAAGAAAAATACGGAGAATATTCTTAACCAATGAAAGAGAATGAGGACAATTTAATAGGACTTATTCATAGTTAGTTATAGACCACGCTCACTTTTGCAGGTGTCCCATTGGGAAAAGAGCGTGAGACGATCTAGATAGAGAGAGATAGAGAAATGATGAGAGAGCGCGCTCTACGAGAGAGTCCTGGTGCAAAGTGAATATTTTATCATCTTAGTCGATCTATACATACGAGTGACACTCTCTTGTATGTTCGAGAACCGGCACTACTTCAGAATAGGGTACCAGCTCAAAATAATAGTATAATTGCCTAATATAAGCGTCTTTTCCTTTGTGTTTATTTCATTTTTCATGCCCTTTTTGACTTGCCCGGTGTTCTGGTACCCTATTCTGAAGTAGTGCCCGAGAACCTTAGTCGAGAATAAGTGCATTTAGGAAATAATAGTCGAGCGAACTATTTATTCGACAATAAAATGATAAAATTAGTGAGTTTACCTTCACTAGAGAGCTCCAAACAGTCTGTAATGCTTTTTTTTTGACAATTTGTGAGATATAAATCAGTTGATTCTGCAAAAACTTTTGCCGCCAGCAGGGGTCGAACCTGCGACCTTGGGCTTATTAGACCCACGCTCTAACCGACTGAGCTATGGCGGCTGTTAGAGCTCTCTTTCTCTGTGTCGTAGAAATTTCTGATTTACTGCCTCGTGTATCTCGATCAGAGTTATAAGAACAAGTGAGATCTCATAGATCTGATGATAAGATCATCACAATCGATCGCATAAGGCAATCGATAAAAAAACTGATGTTTGATGTGGATCGAGGATCTAAAAACAATAAAGATGATAATGAAGAGAAGGAGAAAAATTAGAAAGAAAACATGTATTTTATCAACGTGCTCATGCACGAAACGAAGCACATAAAAATTACGAATGAAAATTGTGCGAATGATAAACGTGATTCATGGGGGAGGGGTCAGGGTGAGATATCTCGAGGGTGGAAGAAAAATTGGAAAAAAACATATTATTCGAGGACAATTAAGCACTCCATACATTGGAGGTCGCCACCAGAGATGGTATTAACGATTAACGAATTAACAAAATTCGTTAATTTTAACGACATTTTTCGTTAAAATTTAACGATTAACGAATTAACGAAAATAAATTAATTTTCGTTAATGTTTTCGTTAATGAAAATCATGCTGGAGAAGCTAATTTTCTGACAATCACAGTATTCTGGTCCAAGCCATTTTTCTTCCAAAGCAAGACAAAGGAGAGACCATTGTATTCGAGAGAGTTTGTATGTTGAGCGGTCGTTCTTGCTTTGAAAGTCATGAGAACGCTGTGCAATGAGTCAATCGAATTTTCATGAACAATCTGTGAAGACAAAAAGGGTGCAAAAATTATTTCACCTGTCGTGACCCGTTTATTTTATGCTAATTCAGCTTTATGATCGCTAGAAACATCAATAATCGTCAGGCCCGTGCATATTTTTTTTTGAAAATTGACGAAATTGACCAATTCTACGGTGGTGATGATTCCGAACGTTTTCCTCTGCGCTATGGGATAAATGAGATGGCTGCGCTGACTTCACACATATCACTTGGCATTCGCCCAAGAGAGAGATGAGGGAATTAAAAAAAAACACTTTAGATTCCTCTCTTAACACTCCCCTTATATTCAAAATCTATGTAATCAATGGGCATATTCGTATTTTTGTTTTGTTTTAAAACTATTATTTCCAAAAACAATTCTATCTCTATTTTAGGAAACTGTTATTCTATTCTGTTCATGTTATTCTTAGAAATGAATGTGTTTGGGTAAAAAAATTGAAGTTTGAAAAATTAACGAAAATTAACGAAATTAACGAAAATTAACGACTTTATTTTCGTTAATTTAACGACTTAACGAATTAACGAAAATTTTCATTAACGAACATCTCTGGTCGCCACCATGGCTCTCAGTTAATGCGAGCTCCGGGTTTGGAGCTTGGCTCGGACATGAGCCCCAACGGGGAACATGTCAGACCTCGTGCGGATGGGCTTCGTGTGTCCCCTACACATGTGTCCAGAAGGGGCGGTGTCTCCTTCTCGACCCCTCCTTTTAAAGCTGAAAAAATACAAAATAACATAGATAAATAAATGAAATAAAGATAAATATTACTAGCATAGATAGAATAATACCGGGTTGAGCCAGCCGCGCCAATGGTTACTTTGGGCAGAAGCGCAGCAATGGCGCCGCGCCTCCTTTTTCATAGATCAAAGCTATACCGCATATTGGAAGACGATATAGGCGCCTGAAGTTAATTATCAGAAATTTTAGCAAAGAAGATCATGTCATAAAAATGGTGGAAATTGGTTGGAGAAGATTGGTATCAAAAGTGGCGGAAAAGCATAGCACGAGTAAAATAAACTAATAGAGAATAGTGAAACGAAATATGAATATATTGAGGAGGGCAATTTAGAAGGAAGATGGGAAGCAAGACCACGCCCACTTTTGCTGGTATCCCATAGGGAAAAGAACCAGAGACGGTCTAAAGAAAGAGAGAAATGATAAGAGATGGCGCGTTAAACGAGAGAGCCTCGTGAAAATCGTAAGAAGTGGATATTTTATCTTCACTAGAGACTAGAGACCGGAAACAGATATATCCCATAGACGAATGAGAAAATGAGAGGAGTGAATTTTCATTCTCGAGAGGCGATTTACTGAACATGTAGGATATCGTACATGTAAAAATCCTTGCATCATGAGAGGTGTGAATGGATCTGAATGAATCATGCCGATTTTTTGTTATTTCTCTTTCTTTTCATTGTTTTTCTCGTATTCGAAACTGCCAATAGTATTTGGTCTCGAACCATCATGAACTTTTCGATCTAGGCCATTCTCAACCATGAACAAACAGATCGACTGAAAAAAATCATTTCGCGATTTCTGACGGCTACAGTGGCCGAATACCGTACACTCCTACTGATAACAATGGTACAAATTTTGTTGTCAAAACGCCATCTCACAAGCGTTTTATGATCCGTTGCCGAAGAGACCGTCACCTTCTTTCCGAACAGAACGGCATCACAAATTTTACCCTTCAACAACATCAAATTGATCCCGAATAGAGTGAGAATGGAATGCTTCATGAGATATAAATCAGTTGGTTCTGCAAAAACGTTTGCCGCCAGCAGGGGTCGAACCTGCGACCTTGGGCTTATTAGACCCACGCTCTAACCGACTGAGCTATGGCGGCTGATAGAGTTCTGCTTCTCTGCGTCGTCGAAATTTCTGATTCACTGCCGTGTGTACCGAATCACTAATCCTTTTTAATATCAACAGACGACATAAATATTACTCTTATTCAATCCTGTTATAGGAAAGTGGGTCCGAAGAAGAGATTAGGCCCTCCGGACTGAATTGGCCTTGAAATTATCACTGGCCTAGCAATGATCACCAGCAGGACTTCGTGTGCCTTGAATAACGGGTTGTACCTTTTACCTTTTACCTTTTACAATACACGTGAACAGCGGTCATTCCGACTGGGGCAAAATGATCAGTGGCCGTATGCAAGAACAACGGGAAAACCGTTTTCCCGTGAAAAGAGACGTCATTAGCGTAGGCGGAGAATTTTTGGAAAACGCCTCCGCCTACGCTAATTGCTATGTATGCTCCAAAGTCTATTATTATAACCAAACTGCATCTTAGCATACACATTTGCATTTGACCACATTACCCTATTCTATGCTAATGACACGTCATCGTAGTTGACGTGCTGTCTATATTGGTCATTCCTTCATTCTTATCTAGTTCGTTCTTTTGTACCGGTGGTACCTGTTTCTATCTCTACAATAAAGTCTCTATTCTACTACGTGTTGTGTCCAAGTACATAACATTATTGGCGACCAGGATTGTTTGACGAGCCAACGCGACCAGGATTGACGAGCTCATTTCTTCTCTTCTTCTTATTGTTGTCCCTCCTCGTAGTTGCGATTACGAGTCCAGGAAGATCTATATTGCGATATAGATATAGTTCATCGGATTATATTACCAACCTGTAGTTGCGATTGCACGGTTTGAAGATCTATACTTGCGAGTATAGATATAGTTACTGCACTTGCGAGTGTCAGGTAGACTTGTAGTTGCGATTACAAGTAGGTTGAATTGCAAGAAGTACGCCGAAGGCTATCGCGAATTTTCTTTTTGAGCTAAGTGTACTCAAATAATTCGTAGTAAGGATGCCTGAAGTGGAGAAGCCTGAAGCTGAAGCTGAAGCAACTACGTTAGCATCGGTATTGGAGATGATAGCGATCATGCAACAGCAGTTCTTGAACGTGCAGAGTGAACAAAACAAGAAGAACAATGAGATACTTGAGAAGTTAGCGAGTAAAGAGAATGTTGTTAGAGAAGACAGCAAAAGTCACTTGACTAATGGACCATCTATTGATGCGATGGAAGCTCGCATTGTGAATTTCGATTATGATGCTGAAGAATGTACATTCGAGAATTGGTATGAACAATATCGAGATTTCTTCGAATATGATGCTAAACATTTGGATGATGGCAATAAGGTCCGAATACTATTGCGTCAACTGAGTGTGAAGTGCAATGCACTATATCGAGATCACAAAGCACCAGAAGATGTGATGAAGATATCCTTCGAGGATACGGTAAAGGCACTCAAGGCTCTGTTTGGAAAGAAGGAGACAGATTTCGAACTTCGAATTCGATTCTTCAAACTGAGCATGGCTATGAATGGTAGTACAGATGTGATGGAATTCGCTTCTGAAGTGAATCGTCTGTATCAGAAAGGCAATCTGAAGGATGCTAAGGAGGATCAAATGAAGATCACTATCTTCCTTGCTGGATTGGATTTACCTAATCAGAAGACGATACGTACTCAACTATTGCATACCGTCAACCAGAAGCCTGATATCACATACAAGGAGCTTCTAGAAAGATATTCATCGTTGAGAGCACTTGAACGTGAAGTCTCAGCAGTGCAGACGAATGTAGCCAATATGGTGAGAGTACCTGAAGATGACAATGAAAAGAATGGTAAGAAGCCAAAGACCGAGAGATCAAAGGCCAATGTGAAATGTACACATTGTAGCAAGAATGGTCATACTGATGAGAGATGCTGGTTGAAGCATCCTGAAATGAGGCCGAAGAAGAATAACTTCCGGAAGAATAATTCAATACAAATGAAGGATTGCAATCAGACTGAAGGCAATCGTGTGTATGTGAATGTTTCCATGGATGGAAAACAGATGGAGTGTCAACTTGACACAGGATCTGATCTGACGCTCATCTCGGAGGTTGACTGGAAGGAGATGAAGAATCCAAAGTTGATTCCCGCTCCATGTACCGTATCATGTGCAAATGGACAAGGTATGAAGATCCTCGGCAAGTTCCGCAGTACAATGGAATACTGTGGCAAGAAGTGTGACGCATGGATCCACGTCACCCCAAGACCGATTCGACTAGTCGGCAATGATGTATTCTTCAAGCTCGACTTGAAGCGAGCATTCTCGGATGAGAATGATGAAACGGTGATTACACACATCAAGTCAGGAGACTACACAACCTGGGTAAAGGATGTCTTCCCAGAAGTTTGTGAGCCTGGACTGGGGAAGTACAACAAGTCTGCAGCTAAGTTGTACCTGAAACCGGGCGTGAAGCCGGTGTTCCGTAACAAGCGGCCAGTGCCGTATGCCAGCCAGCAGGTGTGTGATAAGGAAATCGATCGATTATGTGATATGGGAGTGATTTCCAAGGTGGAACACTCGGAGTGGGCGGCTCCGTTCTTGCTAGTCGCAAAGAAGAATGGTGCAAAGAGATTGTGTGCTGATTTCAAGACAGGTCTAAATGACTGTCTGGAGGATTGTACTAATCCGCTCAAGCTGACGGAAGACATATTCGCCTCATTGAAAGGTGGAACAGTTTTCTCCATGATCAATTTCTCGGATGCGTATCTCCAAGTTGAAGTAGACGAGGAAGCTAAGAAGCTGCTCGTGATCAATACGCATCGTGGACTGTATCAGTACCACAGATTACCGTTCAATGTGAAACCTGCTCGAGGTATATTCCAGTCAATAATGGACCAGATGCTGACAGGAATGAGCAGGACAGTGGCATACTTGGATGATGTCATTGTAAGTGGAAGGACGAAGGAAGAGCACGACGAGAATCTGATGAGAGTTCTCGAGAGGATTCGTGATTCTGGATTCAGAATCCGACTAGAGAAGTGTGCGTTCGGACAGAAAGAAGTCCACTTCCTTAGATTCATCGTGAATGAATCTGGACGTCATCCAGATCCAAAGAAGGTGCATGTACTCAAGGAGATGCAAGTACCCAAGGATGAAACTCAACCGAGATCGTTACTTGGTGGAGTTAACTACTATGGAACTTTCGATCAGAATATCGAGAGCCAAGTAAGATGTTATGAAGGTTGTGAAAGTGCTGCCAAGAATCCTTCGAAAGCTGAACCAATCAAGTGGCCAGAGACGAGTCGACCAATGGAGCGAGTCCATATGGATTTCGCCGGTCCAATGAATGGAAAATACTACTTGATCATTGTTGATGTTCAAAGTAGATGGCCAGAGGTCGTGACTATGGAAAGGATTACGGCTGATGCAACCGTAAAAGCATTGAGAGACTTCGTATCAAGATACGGTAGTCCGGAGACCATAGTGTCTGATAATGGAACTCAGTTCAAGTCTGAGAAGATGAGAGCATTCTGTATGGAGTATGGAATCAATCACTTGTTCTCGCCACCGTATCATCCGCAGAGTAATGGACAGGCTGAACGCTTCGTGGATACGTTCAAACGGTCACTGTTGAAGATGAGAGGCGAAGGTCCGGAGAATGAGAACGTGCAGAAGTTCTTGATGATGTACAGATGCACTCCAAATAATGAATTGAAGATGTGTACTCCAGCAGAGATCTTCTTCGGAAGGAAGATGCGATGTCGTCTCACTCTCATGTCTCCCAGGGAGGGAGAGGAGAGAGTATTGAATGAGAAGGTGACACGAGAGTTCGCTGAAGGAGACACTGTGTATTATCGTGATCGTGATGGTCCAAATCACGAGAAGTGGACTGAAGCCGTAGTGCTCAGAAGGAAAGGAAATGCGATCTATGAGATCCAGAGATTGGATGGTAGTCATGTGACTGCTCATGCGAACCAATTGAGGAGGAGATGGATTGAGGATTGCGATCCTCTGAGTGTCTTGTTGGAGAGTTTCAACGTTCCCGCCGACAACGTGGTCGAGAGCAATGTCCAGGTCGAGCCCGCCAAGTGCAACGTCACGCCGTCTGCCGCCGATGCCGTCGTTACTGATGCTGATGCCGATGCCGTCGTCGTGCCCACGAACAATGTGGAGAACAACAACAAGAAGACTAATCCTAAGGCAACCGTGGTTAGACCCGGTTCTACAAGGCCTTCCCGTAGTAGACAACCACCATCTCGTTTAAACATTTCATCCACTAGTGGTCAAACCTACCATTGATTCGTGATTATTGATTTCTCTATTATTGATCGTTGACCCTAATATCATTCCATCACATTATTAATACTGTACTATATGATTATATCCATATTATTGTTTGTCAGATATGCCGTAGTTCATATCTTGGGGCGGAGGTGCTATGTATGCTCCAAAGTCTATTATTATAACCAAACTGCATCTTAGCATACACATTTGCATTTGACCACATTACCCTATTCTATGCTAATGACACGTCATCGTAGTTGACGTGCTGTCTATATTGGTCATTCCTTCATTCTTATCTAGTTCGTTCTTTTGTACCGGTGGTACCTGTTTCTATCTCTACAATAAAGTCTCTATTCTACTACGTGTTGTGTCCAAGTACATAACACTAATGACGTCACATTTTCCCGGAAAACTGTTCATGCATACGGCCACTGAATACCGATGAGTGTTGTTCTAGATATGCGTATATTTATTTCAGCCTATAAATTCATTATTTTGAATCATAATAGTACAACTTTTTCGTTGAAAAGCAAGAAGTTTTGAACGACCCAAAATGCACATTGGAGTCTTCTCTTAATAAATGTATTTAAATTGTAGCACAACTGTAAGTCCTTAATATATTCCTTGTTGATGGCGTTCTCCAAATGTTTTGTACGATATTTGTGCATGGGGTCCGTTGCGAAATGTCCTCTCCCTTCCCTCTGTCATCCCAGTAGTCACTTGACAGTGGGGAGGAAGAGATTGGTAGAGGGAGAGGGAGAGACAGAGGTAGAGACAGAGGCAGAGGCAGAGGAAGAGGAAGAGAAAGAGGGAGAGAGAGAGGGAGAGGGAGAGGGAGATGCTAGAGGAAGAGGTAGATGGAGAGGGAGAGATAGAGGGAGAGGAAGATGCTAGAGGTAGAGGTAGAGGGAGAGGTAGAGGGAGAGGGAGAGGGAGAGGGAGAGGGAGAGGAGAGGGAGAGGGAGAGGGAGAGGGAGAGGGAGAGGGAGAGGGAGAGGGAGAGGGAGAGGGAGAGGGAGAGGGAGAGGGAGAGGGAGAGGGAGAGGGAGAGGGAGAGGGAGAGGGAGAGGGAGAGGGAGAGGGAGAGGGAGAGGGAGAGGGAGAGGGAGAGGGAGAGGGAGAGGGAGAGGCAGAGGTAGAGGTAGAGGGAGAGGGAGAGGGAGAGGTAGAGGTAGAGGTAGAGTAAGAGGTAGAGGTAGAGGTAGAGTAAGAGGTAGAGGTAGAGGTAGAGGGAGAGGCAGAGGAAGAGGTAGAGGTAGAGATGCAGTGCAAACGGAATCACTGCAGAGATAGAGGATCAGTTAGAACGGATTGAGAGACAGAAAGAAGGACAGAAGGGACGATGAAAACATTCACATGTTGAGTCATCAGAGTTTGTCCCTCATCATCCTTTCTCTACCTCTACCTCTACCTCTGCCTCTACCTCTACCTCTGCCTCTACCTCTACCTCTACATCTACCTCTACCTCAACCTCTACCTCTACCTCTACCTCTACCTCTACCTCTACCTTTCCTTTTCCCTCAAACAACATCACCTCTATCTCGACTTATTTCCGTTTACAGTTGTCCATTTGATAGTACTGCAATGCAGATCTCTTGCTCCTCATGCTCTCTGATTAAATATATGATATTCAACCAGCCACGCCAGCTACATTTAAAACAATTTCCTAGCTAAGGTACCCCCGAAGAATTATTCCCAGTCAGCCATATAAAGGATTAATATCCGTGTATGTAAGATAATTTTTGATGACGAAAACATTCTCAGTCATATAAAGGAATTATTGTCATACATATTTCTGGGATTAACTCTGCTGGGGTACCTTATTGTTAGCTGGAGAATTGTTTTTTTTTTCAGTGCATTATGCAATCTAGTCGTTGACGTGGAGATGATAAATACCTTCGGTGATCTCTTTGTTAGCATAGCTTCACGAAATAGTGTTTGAACTGCGGCGACATAGCGCTACACTCCCTTTCCAGGAATTCCTGGTGTTAACACCTCAAGTTATATTGAGCGTATCTAGATCGATCCAGTTTTTCCTCCCCGATCCTAGACTCTGGACCTACCTGCTTGGGTTGGGCCTTAATTGATAATCTGAATGACAGGTTCAAAACCCCACCATATTATCAGCCTTTTCTATTGTGAAATGAAAGGGTTTGAACTCGCTATAATCGGATCTTGTGCCATTAGCCTATTTTATTTTCGTAGTAATAGCCATATATTGTCATGTGTTCATCATCAAGTTTGCCAATCTCGCTGCCTGGCTCTATCGTTCTTGCGTGCTCTCTCTGGCGATTTCTCTCGTTATCTGAACCTCTCATGAAAAATATTCGCCAGTCTGTGCCAGAGCGAACATGCGGAAGGTATTTCCCTTCATCTCCGGCATTTTTTACTCGCGGTCTAATCCCGTGAGGTACACCGCAGCGTAGAACCTTTAGACGGTGTACCCAGTAAGCAAAAAATAACGGAGACTTTAGAAAAAAAATCTGTACACATATCATGCGATCATTATTTTTTGCATATATTATTTGGTCAGCCATAATCAAAATAAATAGAAATAGATGATGTCGAAATCAGTTCCTATTTTGGTGGATCATATTATGGCATGCTCTCTCGTGATTTCTCTAGTAGTCCGATTCTCTCCTATTATGCACTCTTTCATCATTTCTCTCGTCGTCAGACTCTCCTGTTTTTGCATGATCTCTCTTCATTTATCTCGCTGTCTGGCTCTCTCATATTATGCACTCTCTGGTCGTTTCTCTCGTCGTCTGACTCTCTCCTTTTGCGTGATCTCTCATCATTTTTCTGCTTCTCTGTCATATCATATGAATTAGTCAGCCTTACTGTAAACATTGACTGCATACTGCGAATGATTACTAATCAATGATTAGAGGCGATAGTGATCGTGTGATCAATGTTCATTATATAAACCATACATGGGCGGGATACCTGGAGCTCGATTTTACATGGGGCATCATTACGAAAAATGTTTAATTTGGCCACTTTTTTTATTAAAAAATTTCACCTAAACGTCATTTTTACAGTTGGGGCATTCCGCAAATTTTCGGAAAACCCTACATTTACAGGGGGCTCCCCCATTCCGGCGCCCATGTATGATACAAACCAGTACTGATTGCGAAATAACAACACCAGGTTATAATAATAATAATAATAATAATATATTCATCGCATCTTGGAGAAAAGAGACGAGGGATTTTTTCATAAACAATTAAAATACATATTAAAACAAGAAGTAGCGACGATATAGGTGCAATTACTGGATTGCAACCTTTATAGGTTGGATGAGAACCGCATATTAGAGACTAGCACAAATAAATAGACAGAATATGCCAATAGTTCTCATCCATTCGGTTCTCATCCGACCTGGTGCCAAAATAATTCATAATGTTATTCGACATTTGGACAGCTACCGTAGCCTTTCCTTGTTTTGCTCACTGTGTCTTTGTTTGAGAGAAAGAGACATAGGTGAAAGGATCGCCCTCCTATATATAGGTAATTTGCAATTTTGGTCAAATCAAGTGGCTAGGCCTTCTCATGACCCCAACCACACCCACTGACCGACTTTCATCGAAATCGGAGACAAAAAAATTTTCCTAGTGGCAGAACCGGCCGTTTTTGCTACACTTTTACATGAGACCCGTGATATTCTCACATAAAAATCATATGCGGCAAATACTCATTGCTGTTTTCACAACCCAATTGTTCGAAAAATCTCATGCATTCATTCGATGATATTACCTTTGACGTCCTTTCTTGTTTCTTCATAAGGTGGTGTTACATTTTCAAAACGGGCGCACGCCGTAACCCCCTCCGCCGCGTCTCCGTCGTTACGGCGTGTGCACGTTTTGCAAAATGTAACACCACCTAAGACATACTTTTTAGTCCCTCCTGTTGAGTTAAGCAAGTTGTCTGTTTGCCAAATTTTCATTCGTTGCTTTGCACCATATTCGTAATAATTACTAATAGATCGAATCAAATCAAAACGTTTACTAATAGATGATACCATATTATAGTAAATATAATCTTACATGTTCATTACTCGTTTTCTCATTTCGCTGTACCTCCATTCTTCACTTTATCCCTTATACTTTTTAGTCACTAAGACATGGAGGAGACCAAGTGTTGCTGCAATTCTGTGCGCATTACGGTAAGCTACAGTAGTTACAGTTAGGGTATGTTACAGTATCGGCAACATGGTTACGGTATAGCCAGCAAGCACCGAGCATTAGCTTACTGTTAAAGTAACCATGACGTCGAATCTTACGGTGTCCATAGCATAGGTTACGGTAATCACATTTCCATTTAATGTCATTTCATTTTCATTTCCAATTGTCATTTCATATGTCATTGTCATATGTCATTGGTAATGTCATTTCCAGCTGGGAGCCAAGATTCTGGCCGTGCTCAGCATCGTGGGAGGAGTGATCGGGATTATATCTGGAATAACATCGGCTATCGATCCGACGCCACATCGAGTGTTCGCTGTACGTTTACATTTAAGATTTAGAAGATTTTTTTGCATTTAGAAGACCTGTGCGCACAACATATCAAAAAATACGCTGATTGGTTTCATACAAGCCAAGTTACACCCTAAAAACACAATGTTGCATTCTTTTTGGCCGTTGCTGTATTTAAAATTAATTATTTAATATTGTAAGATTAAATTATTCTTTAAAAGGCACCCGTGGTATTTGGAAACTTTCCACGCTCGCAACACATTCTCGTGTGTGTGTGTTGTTTATATATATTATATATTTATCTACAAGTCGAGCACGCAACGGTACATATGAATAATAAATTTAATGATACGGGTAATAAGTCTGATATTGGGGGAGCACTGAGGTTTGTCTGCGAGAGCGTATTACCAATTTAGATTAATATTATTATCGTTATTATCATTTTAAATATTTTAAGATAATCATCTCGATCGTTCGAATTCTCGCTGCCGTCCTTGTCTTCTATGCTCTCAACAGACACAATGCCAATCTTATGAAACCCATCATTGCTCTTACTGTAGGACAATTTATTTATTTTTTTAATATTTCCTTATTTTTATTTACTGAATTTACTTTAATTATTTAATTATTTATTTATTTTTATTTTTTGATGAATTTAGTAAATATTGATAAATTATTTCTATAATTTTGACAAGACGAAATGTAACGAAATTTGTTTGGGGGAAATTTCATAAAATTAGTATATTTAGGGTATCTCAATCGTTCTTACTACAATCTACTTCATCTTCACTTTGATTGCTGCCATCTGGCCCGGAACCCCTCTCGGAGCTTATATCAAGTGAAAGATTATCGATTTATTGATTTTCTAGTTTAAATTTTATTACGCATAACATATCCTACCCAATTTCCCTGTGTAGGCAGAGCTGCAACTTTTCATTCACCTACTGAACCGATGTCTTCATTTTCGGCACCCTTATTTTGATGTAGTGGGTCGATTTTGAAATTCTTTTTTTAAAGTTATTTTTGCATCAAGTGACTGAAAATGTGTAATTTATGAGGGGGGGGGGTGAATCCTCATTGCGAGGATTGGATTTTGCATGAACCCATTACGCATATAGTTCTAACAATAGTCTGCATCAACTACCTATCGTACCGACAGCCTTCGTAATGAGTATCTGATATATTTCAGGGATATGGTCGAGCACATGCCTGAGATTATGAAGCAGATCAAGGAGTCGGGACTGACTGTTGATCAATGTACGTATAATTTTCCCCATATTTTTCATACCTCCTTCTACCTTTTCCTCTACCTTATAATATAATATATTTATCTTCTCTATACAGATCAAAAACGAGAAGATAAATCATGGTATATGTATGTACTGATTGAAAACAATAAAGAAGAATAAACTGCAAATTACTTAATCACAGTATTTAGAGTATTACAAAAGATCTTAAAAATTCCACTCGTCGTCGCTTATGACATTTGTCAGACAACTGTTTTATCAACATAGATAAAAAGTGTTAAAACACCAGCTGTACTATCTTGGTGTTTTATATTTAACACTTTCTGTAGTTTCGTTTTGCACATTTTTCTCTGTGTAACTTGAATTTACCTCTTGCCCCAAATTCAAGAACATACGAGATGTTATTTTAAATCATTAAAATGACGTTGTATTTCAGTCGTAGCAACGGTTTGTGGATCGATGGCTGTAATGTGCGCCATATCGATCGCTTTCTCCGTCTGGTTCTTCAAGATATACCTCGACACATACAAGTTCATCGCGGCAGATGACGGGTACGGTGGCTTCGGTCAGATATAAGGGGTACGGTTAAATTGGAGACAGCGAAATATGTTTCTAGTGTTATTTATGAATCTGTAAAAATGCCGAAAATACTTGCTGACTTTATGGTAATATATACACGAACAAATCATCAGATCGGGCGTACCATATATCTATTAATTGCTCAGTTTCTCTTATTTTGGTGTATAATATTTGTTGATAAAGTGTAATATTTAAGTCTAAAAATATCTATTGTAATAATTCTTAAATAATGCAAAAGTTTAAAATTTATAGGATTATATTACCTAATTTGAAACTCTCAGCTCTGGCCACACTGTCTTGTAGACAAATGAAAGTACAGAGCGGAGAGTTTCAATTCTTTTTAAAAAAAATTTTCGTTCCTATTACTGCAATTAGTATCAAAAAAGGTCATAGGGAGAATGAGCCCAACATTGCTTAATTTTTAAGCCGGATTGAAAATTCTGGAAATCTTCAAATTAATATTATTGATTTTTTCAGATATTCTCGTCCAATCCTCGGAGGAGACGCTTGAACATGATTACAATATAGTAATCTCCAATGTCTAAAACAGATCATTGTTACTTTATCATGTTGTTTGATAACCTTTATTTGCTCTATTATCGCTTTTGTAAATTCCTGATTATCCATTATTCTTCATAATCATGACTGTATATTACAATCGTTATTCTTTCTATTTATGATTTCGTAGTTGTTTTCGGTTTTTTTTCAAAATCCACGATAAACGAATACATGTCTGAGATCTCAAAATTGCGAAGTGAGTATTCTTAAAGGGACAAATGCCGTAAGCTAACCAACAGCCAGAAATATTTTCGAAATCTTAGGACGAAAATTATAAAATTTTCCAAGCTTTTACTATATTTCATCGTTTTCCAATTTCATTGGTTTTTTGGGTATTTATAAAAATAAACCAATTAAATAAAAATTGATGGAGGCTTTTGAAAAACGTGAAAAAATCTTTCCATAAAACATCAATCCAAGGAAATACGTGGGTGAAATACTTTTATCAGAAAAAAAACGTCATCTGAAATTTGAGAATCATCTAAATTCATCTAAATTCCGTGCGAGAGTGAGATGATTCAACACGTTTCACTGACGGAGGTTGTTACTCTCTCTCTTTAAGCAAGTTGTCTGTTTGCGAAATTTTCAACTCTCGTTTGTAATATTCGTCATAATTACTAAAAGCTTACTAACAACTGATCCTATATAATCTTATATTCCCTAGTCATTCATCACTCGTTTATTCATTTCGCTGTTCCTTCATTCTTCACTTTATCCCTTATACTTCTTAGTCACTAGGCATGGAGGAGCCGAAGTGTTGCTGCGGCTCTGTGCGCATTACGGTAAGTCACAGTAGTTACAGTTACGGTATGTTATAACTTGTTACTGTATCGTCAGCAAGGGATCAGGTACCGAATATTAGCTTACGGTCTCAATACTTCTGTTAAAGTGACCATGATGTCGTATCTTACGGTATCTATCGTCAAATTGAAAAAAATGAAACATTTGTGACACAGTTGACAAAATTTTTAAATTGCTCACAGGATTTTGAAAATTTTCATTGGACATTCAACTTTTCTCACAGATGTTTCATATATTTTCGTTTTGACGATATAAGAAGGGTAAAGATAAGCAGTTGTTGTAATATTGACTTGACACTTTTTCTGCCACATTAGACGACGTCAAATGTGGCAAATTTTTGTGCCATATTTTACGTGTGAATTATTGGCATTTTTATAAAAATATTTCATCTCCAAATTTGAACAGTGAAAATATGGCAGAGAAGCCTAATTAGAAATGGCACAATTGACGAATGAAAATTTGGCAATTACAATCGTGGAGTAAGGTCGACAAATATTACGCAAGAATTAATGGCATTTTTCTACATTTTCAAATGTGACAAATAATCGAGGAGCATAAATGGCATGTCAGAAAATCACGTGTAAAAAGTGGCAACAAATATTGGAAATATTTTTGCCAGAATTGCAAGTGTCATATATGTCAGCACAAATGATCGGTGCAAAATTGGCATTTTCTTTTTCGATTTTTCTAGCCAGATTTGACACTGGCGAAATAGGCAAAAAGTTCATGCCGAATCCGACATAATATACACTTTCAATTCTGGCATGCCATATTTGACGCCGTCAAATATGGGTCAGATTTGACGGTGTAAAATATGGGTCAGATTTGACGGTGTAAAATATGGCATGCCATATTTGACGCCGTCAAATATGGGTCAAATTTCACGCCGTCAAATCTGGCATGCCAGAATTGAAAGTGTCTAATATGTCCGGTCTCAACGTTGCCATTTTTGCAACCGTCAAATATGGCAACAACTAAATTCGAAAAAAATGCCATTTTTTCACATAGCATTTTTGTCTTAGAAAACGAGTGACAAATATCACACTTGCAATTCTGGCATTTCATCTCCCTTGCTATCCTGCCATTTTTGCTCCTCTCCATTGTGGTTCAAATTATTTCTGCCTAATTTTACGAAGTCATTTATGGCATTTATGTCGTTAAATTATCTGCCAAATTTGCACCTTGATTTTATGGCTAATTGTTTTGTTGTCACAATTGCCAAATTATCACGTTGCAAATTTGGCTCTCTCCATTTTTTCCAGTTGTTTCTCTGTCAGAAGTTATATGTACATATAATAAAGCGTCAAATTTGGCATTTCTCCGGCTCTTCACATCTGACAAATTTGCAGGAAGAAATTATGCCATGCCACATTTGACGTCGTCAAATGTGGCAAAAAAAAGTCAATATTACAACAACTGCTTATCTTTACCCTTCTTATATATCTCGGTTAAAGATTACTGTAATGTCATTTCCATCTAATGTCATTTCATTGTCATTTCCAATTGTCATTTCATATGTCATTGTCATATGTCATTGGTAATGCCATTTCCAGCTTGGAGCCAAGATTGTGGCCGTGCTCTGCATCGTGGGAGAAATATTCAGGATTTATTCTGAAATAACATCGACCAACGATAATATGGCATATCGAGTTGTCGCTGTGAGTGTGCACTTATTCAAAAATTAGTTAAAGCGACACCCCAAGCCAATTTGAAACTCTCCGCTCTGGCCGAACTCTCTCGCTTTCTTTTTCTACGAGAGAGTATTGCCAATGCGGAAAGTAAAATTAGCTTGGGATGTGCCTTTAAAGTTAAATTATTCTTATGTTAAGATTAAGGTTACGTTGACTTATTGTGAGCCTCCCTCAATTCATAACACGTTTGTTCAAAATGCGAGAGAGAGAGAGAGAGATGGGAATAGCGGGGAAAAAGGGATGCGGAGGCAACTTGTCCCAGCACTTTTGTGTGCGGTTTGGTGTGTTTTCATAATTTCACTTTTTTATATGCCGCAATAATTTGCCTCTTCCTAAAAAGAAGAGAACATAGACAAGGCATTCTAGCTAATATCGTAGCAAATAAAAAAGTTTATTTTATACCGTTAATATTATCATTCTAAATAATTTAAGATAATCATCTCGATCGCCCAAATTTTCGCTGCTCTCCTCGTCTTCCATGCTATCAATACGAGCGATGCCAATCTGATGAAACCCATCCTCGCTCTCACCGTATCCTTTATTTCATTCTTTAATAATAATAATAATAATAATAATAATAATAATAATAATAATAATAATAATAATAATAATAATAATAATAATAATAATAATAATAATAATAATAATAATAATAATAATAATAATAATAAATATATTTATCTTCTCTAAACGGACCAAAAACGAGAAGATAGCTCATGATAGATATTGATTGAAAACATTAAAAAAGAGATTAACTGCAAATTCATAACAAATGAACAGGAGAGCAGATATTATATAATTACAAAAGTTTTGCATACATCGCGCAAATGCCGAATATAGTAAACTTCTCCACCGTTGAGAAAAACGCACTCCAAAATTTTCGCCTAATTTCGGGAGGTTTTTCCGAACGTTTTGTAAATGCATATAATTTTATTTTTGCTGAAAGCCCAATTAAATGACGAGAAGACGCCATAAAAATCGATGAAATAAGAGAAAACGGTATGTCGCGCGAAGAAGTGGGCGGAATCTGAGTATTGCGCGGCAAATAGCGGAATTTGTATTGTTCGGACATCTTTAATTCTATAATACAATTAGTATAGGTTGATGGAGGTCCGTCGCGTTATTAGCGAATCGGTTGAAGGCAGCAGGGAAATGGGGGGTGGGATAATTATAAGTGACGAAGAAGGGTGGGGGCAAGAAGGGATAAATCTCAACAGAATTATACAGACTTGTATATTTATTTAATGAATTTGCTAAATATCGATAGAAATACTACCTAAACCCTCTTACTTTCTAAGTTTTGATTTTTGGGATGACGGGATATTTGTTTGCTGATTAAATAAAAATTAATACATTTAGGGTATCTCCATCGTTCTTCGTATAATATACGTCATCTTAGCTTTGATTGCTGCCAACAGGAAAGGAACTTATCCCAAGTAAGAGTTAGTCGATTTTTAAAATTATTTTTGATTTTTATGCGGATCTTACCGAATTCCCTCAAATCATCAAACCAAATAATTTATTATCCTTGATAACAAAAATATGGTGTAGGGTTCTTCTTATCACGTTTTAACTTTAAAAAAGGAGCAATGCGGTGTTACCCAACCCCCCCCCACCCCGGACTGAATTGCCTTGAATTATCACTGGTCTGGCACCGGACTTTGTATGCCTTGAATCACGGGTTGTACCTTTAACTTTACCGTATTCCTGCCGATCGGGAAAACCCTTATTTTCAATTAGGATACTGTAAAAAGCCTTTTTATATATATATATTTATTCACATTTAGCGAACAAATGATGTGAAACAAATAAATAAACAAATGAAGAAAATAAGGAATGGAATGAAATAGTGCATATGGATTGAGCCTAGAAGGAGATATCAGTGTTCCTAAGGGACGATAGAATTGGGGGGAGGGAAGAGAATCTGTATGAATAGGCGACAACAGGACATGCAGATCAGCCTCCAACATCAAAGGAGATTCTATTTTCGGGTTTTGTAAGCAAACGGGCCGCTCGCAAAAAGAAGTTATTGTGCCTGTATTGGAAACGGGACCCTGAATTGGAGAAATTCAACCCATTTCTTGTAATATATGTTTTGAAATAGTGATTTTTCTTATTTGAAATCCTAAATTTGCCTCTAAGTAGTTTAATAGAAGTTCTAATGTCATCTACCTATTGTAACGATAGCCTTAGAAATCAATATCTTTATGTTTCAGTGAAATCGTCGAGAACATGCCTGAGGTCATGAATCAGATCAAGTACTCTGGAGTTAATCCATGTATGTACATATTTTTCCTTTTTCAAACCATCCTGCTGCCGTTCCCTTACTTTCTACGCTTATGACATTTGCCAGACAGCTGTTTATCAACACAGAGCGAAAACTGTTAAACCCCTCGATGTACCACATTGTACTCAAGAAATGTGGTGTGTTATATATAATTTAATTTAATTCATTTTAATTTATATATTACATATTTAACACATTTTTGTGTCGTACTTATCCCACATGAAGGCGCCACTTTTTAGCTAGAATTTAATTTTCTCTTTTTGAACCCACGAGAAAAGTGTAAAATGAAACTACAGCTGAAACAGTGACACCTATAAAGTGTTAAATATAGCGCTCCACAGGTCTTGCGCTTTATGCATAACAGGTGCAGCGCTGGGGTGGTGGGGTTTTAACATTTTTTCCCCTGTGTGAACATTCGAAAATCATTATCTGATTTGATAAAATAGATTTATTGATTTATTGATTTATTGATTTATTGATTCAATCGATTTGTATCGTTTCAGTTGTTGTACTGGCGGTACTGCACGCAATAACGATTTGTATCTATGTCTGGAACTTCACGATCTACCTCGACACGTACAAGTTCATCGCGTCTCATGACGGGTACGGTGGTTTCGGTCAAATATATACATAGTGGTACGGTAGCTTCGGTCAGATATAAGGGGTACGGTGCAACCGGAGACGGCCAAATTGTCTTCCTGTGTAATTCGTGAAAAATCGTCCATATCTGCGTTACATAATATAGAAATTCGCTCACGAATCATCTGTAGATCATTTGCCCGGTTTCTCGATCAGCCATTATTTGTTTACTTATTCTATCAAATGTATCTTCATAAAAAAACATTACTTCCAAAGGGAAAGAGAGGGAAGCATTATGAAAATTTGACTATTCTCATGCTTAGATGGTGTTGAAATCAGTTTGGATAGCGGTTCGAAATTTCTGGAAATCTTCAAAAAATATTTTATTGATTTCTTTCAGATATACTCGTCCAATCCTCGGAGGAGACGCTTGAACATGATCATGCTACAGTAATCCCCGAATTCTAAAACAAATCATTGTTACCCTACCATGTTGCTAGATAACCTTTATACACTATATTATCGCGTTGTAAATATCTTGCAATTCTTGATTATCCATTATTCTTTACAATCATGATAGTTTACTGTATATTGCAATCATTATTCTTTCTATTTATCTAGTATGGTAGTTGTTTACGATTGTTTTAATCCACGATAAACGAATGCACGTCTGAGTTCTCGAAAGACAAACTAGTAATCAGTAAGACTTAATTAGTAATGGGTGCATTTGAAAAGTCATGTGTATGTAAATGTAATTAGAAGTATATGTAAATTGACCGACCGGGTTGGAAAAAATGAAATATGAAGATGAAATCACATAATGATTATTAAATAAGGATTACCATATACTATGTTAATTTGATATTGGTACATCAATAGCTGATCATAAGGAGATGAAAGAAGAATAATTAAAGAAAGACGATCCCCTTTTATGCCACTTCAGATTCAGTGGAAGCATTGCTTACAAGTTAATCTGTTAGTCAATCCTGATAAAGTGATAAACTATTAAACTATTAATTTGATATTCTTTTTAAAGATGGAGTCCCGTGAACCAACTGCGACGACTTGGTTCTTTCGTGTAGAGTAGATCATACACAACTTCTGCGAACGAATAATGTAGATTGAGACGTTGCATGAGTACAGAAGAAAGATTTCTTAAAGATCAAAGATCAATCTCATTGTCAGTTTTAACGTTCATTGACATATTATGATAATTAAGGAATTGTTCTCTACTGTTTTTCATCGATTTGTGGATATCAGTGTAGTTGATGAGAGATATGGCTTTCAATGGGCTGTTCGTGCAGGAGCGTGTTTCAATAGTTCATCTTTTATCTTTTATCGTTGATCTGTCCAACAGAAGACAAATTACTTTATCAGGGTGTAGCTGGAACAAATGAATGATGCGAAGCGTGAAAGCAACTGCATGAAATCTGGCACTACTTCAGAATAGGGTACCAATCCAAAATAATAGTATAATTGCCTAATATAAACGTCCTTGCCCTTGTGTTTATTTCATTTTTCATGTCCTTTTGGACTTGCCCGATGTTCTGGCACCCTATTCTGAAGTAGTGTCTGAAAGGGAGGAAGTCTGCGGAGGCCGTCATCGTACACTCCGCTATGTTTTCCCTCACGCCTGCTTAAAGACGCACCCATGCTAACTTTACTCTCCGCTCTGGCCACACAAAAAAAATTAAGCGAGAGCGCGTTGCCATAGCGAAGAGTTTCAAATAAGATCGGGCGTCACTTTCATCTGCAAGTAAGAAATACAACAACAAAAAAACTTTCAAGTTTTATCGCATCTGGTTGATTTTGTGTCACAGTAAATATTATTTATCGAACGTTTTATTTATTAAAGGTGGAGTGAACAAACTGTGAAGACAGAAAGATAGCAAAAGTTATTCTGCATACTGTACATTAATTATTTTATGCTAACTCAGCTTATTGATCGCTAGAATCATGAATGAATCCATGCTTGATGTACAGGCAAAGGCGGGAAATTTTGAAAATAAGAAAGTTCAGCAATAGGTTTCGAACCCACGAGGTTACGCTAGCTAGGCAGCGCATTTACCACTACGCCACGGTATGCATGCATGGAAGATCTAATTTTTTGCATATCATTTATCCTTTGTATACCCGATATGCTACACATTAATAAAAATCAACTACCACCTAGTATACATAATGCCCACTCTTTTGCTGACTTCAAGAGAAAACTTATTACAAGTGAATACCCTTCCATTTTCGCGGCCTGAACTTTGATCCCTCACAGTTCCCCCATAGCACCTACCATTACCCAATTGTGTCTCCATTGTGACGTGTCGTCTTGGTCATTCTCACTATCATCGACTGCAGTACTGGTCCTCTTCCCAGTAGACTCAAGAACTCCTCCATTCACTCACGATATACATGAGTAACTACACGATGATATGAGAGGGACGGCTAGCTCACATGAGACTTCCCACCCCATTTGCCCCATCCATCATCTTAATCTTTATCTACCGTTCTTGAGAGTATATTGATTAATTATTACTTCACAATTTTTCGACTGTATCGTTCATGCGTGAGCATGTGATAAATGTATATTAGCATAGACATTCGAGGGCCTCCATCTTTAATGCGCAAATAAATCAATATTATTATCACTATTACTATTATTACTTGCGAAGCAATGAAATATCGTATGTGCAGTGTGCAAAACGAAGAGACCGAAGTGATCTATACTCCAATCTATACAGAAAAGATAGAAGTTCTTGTTCGAACATTCGTGGATAATCGACCGTACAAAGTGTATTCTACATTGGCAGTGTCCATGTTTTGCAACATAACAATCACTCCGTTCTCCGTTCTCCGTCTGTCTGTCTGTCTATCTGTCCGTCTCCGTCTGACTGCGTCTATCTCTGCCAATCTATTCCGCCTTACATTTACTACAACTACAACTATCACTAGACATATTCTCACATGTTTTTCGTCCTTGACAAGATGTTTCCTATGTTCCTCTTCATTACATTCAAATCAGTTATGAAATAGTCACTGATTTTTCATGTTTTTAAAAATTCATTTGTCAATATTTTTTTTTTCATTTTTAAAATGTAACTTTCTAGCATACGTCACCAACATGGAGAATATTCAGATTATCGGAATCACGTGCTCTACCATGGTACTGTCTACTTTTTTTTCTATGTTTTAAATTATTTCAAGAAAAATTGGTGACCTTCAACGATTGTTTTATGCCAGCTTAGTTTCGTTAAGGCCATATCATTTTTTCCAAGAAACATCAGTGGCCACATTCTCTCAAATGCGAGAGAGAGAGAGAGAGAGAGTCTGATCGGTGTGATGTGTGACATCCCGAGCAAATTCGAAACTCTAAGCTGTGGTCACACTTTCTCGCTTGCTTGCTCTACTATAGAGTGTCGCCAGAGTGGAGTGCTTCAAATTAGCTTGGCCTTTGAAGGAAGTGTCTCGTCGACTGTCGCTGTTTCACACGTTCCTGGGTGGAGCCTACCTCGTCGCTGCTATCCTACAGTTTATCGTCTGGAAAGTGTATGATGTAGCCGATCCTTGGTTGTATACGGTGAATGGGGTAAGGATAAGCTGTTTGTAATCAATAATCTGAAAAAAATCAATTTTCTGATTAGTTGTCTTTGTATATATGTAGGCAGTGGGAGAGGGAGAGGGAGGGAGAGAGGGATAGGTAGGGAATTGTTTTTTTTGTTTTTTTTAGAAATATTCTTTCGATCAACCACCTTTCCCTCCCTTTCCTCTTCGCGCTCTCTCTGATCTACGTACTATCGCGCTTGGACTCTCTCTCATTATCAACATAGAAAAGGTATTGTGGCTACCCTCGTACCAAATAAACAAAGGTTTTTAAACGGTCAATACTGTCTTAGTCATTGAAGTGGAGATGATTGATACCGCCAGTGATCGATTCATTGTTAGCATAGCTTCACGAAATAGTGTTTGATTTACGCGACAGAGTGTACGTCCTTTCTAGGAACACCTCAATCTATATGGAGCTTTCTTAATTTAAATCGTTTTTTTAACTTGCTTAAACACGTATGATAAATAAAATATCGCTCTAATCGAACTCTCTCGCTTCCATTGTCTTTGTGATCATTTTTCTATATACTTACAAGTACTTACAAGGGAATACTGGCGGCTTGTGTTGGCCTCAGGTTAGAATATTGCTAGAAAGAAAGAATGAAAGGGATTAAAACTGGGAATTTTTTAATAAATTTTCAAGAAAAAACCATAATAAATCAAGGCTAAATCAATCCAGTTGTTGGGTCCTGGTCCTTTACTCTGGACCGACCCTCGTGGGTTGGACCTTATTTGATAATCTAAAAGAAAAGACTGTTCAAAACCTTCTCATATTTCTAGCCTTTGCTATATATAATGAGATGAAAAGGTTTGACTGTATCGGCACGATCTTTCTCCACATCCAGTGATGGTCCATCAATATCCCAGACCCTTCAAATGCGTGTGGGTACATAGATTTTGGGTCAAAACGCGTGTGGGTAACCCTATTTTGAGATAAAAAAACGCATGTGGGTACCCCAAAATCGTGAAAATTTCAAGAAAATCGTCAATTTATGGTCCAATTGGGTACCCATGAAAGGCAAATTTTTGAGGGAGGTCTATCCCATGGGATAACCATAGACCACGTCTATCCCCATCTATCTTGGTCCGGCTCCCTCCCACCTGAACCCCTCTACTCTTTCGATGATTTGATGCTCCAATAAAGATATTTATTTCATATATTTCGTGTTTTAGGTGAACCACCAACACAACACCCTTCCTATAATCGGATCTAGTACCATTAGCGTCCTTCTCGTAGTAATAACCATATTTTGTCACGGGTTCGTCATGAAGTTTGTCAATCTCGTTCTCTAACTCTCTCGTGTTTACATGGTCTCTCGTGATTTCGCTCATTGTCTGATTCTCTCATATTATGTACGGCCTCGTCATAGTGTGATTTATGAAAAATATTTCCCGTCTGTGGGCAATCTGTACCAGAGCGAAAATGCTCAAGGAATTTGCCTTCATCTCCGGTATTTTTACTCGCGGGGAACACCGTCTAATCCCGTGAGGAAGGCCGTGGTGTACGCCGCAGAACCTTTAGACGGGGTACCCCGCGAGCAAAAAATACCGGAGATTATAGAAAAAAGCACACACATCATGCGACCGGGATTATTTGGCCAGTTTCTCAATCAGCCATAATCATAATAGAAATAGATGATGTCGAAATCAGTTCTAATTTTGGTGGATCATATTATGGCAGGCCCTCTCGTGATTTCTCTCCTTCTCTGGCTCTCTCATATTATGCACTCTCTCATCGTTTCTCTCGTCGTCTGACTCTCTCGTTTTTCCATGATCTCTCTTCATTTCTCTGCTTCTCTATCGTATCATATGAATTAGTCAGCGTTACTGTAAACATTGACTGCATACTGCGAATGATTACTAATCAATGATTAGAGGCGATAGTGATCGTGTGATCAATGTTCATTATATAAACCATACATGGGCGGGATACCTGGAGCTCGATTCTACATGGAGCATCATTACGAAAAATCTTTAATTTGGCCACTTTTTTATTCAAAAATTCCACCTAAACGTAATTTTTTTTACACAGAGCATTCCACAAATTTTCGAAAAACCCTATATTTACAGGGGGTACCCCCATGTCGGCGCCCATGTATCTATGGTACAAACCTGTCCCCACTGCGAAATAACGGCACAAGGTCGGATGAGAACCGCATATGAGAGACTAACGCCAATGATTTGACAAACTATGCAAATACTTCAAATCCAGTCGGTTCGCATTCCGACTCGGTGCCAAAATAACAAAATGCAGATCTATGACATTTGGACAGCTACCGTAGCATTTCCTTGTTTTGCTCACTGTTTCTTTGTTTGAGAGAAAGAGACACTGGAAAGGATCGGCCTTCCTAAATTCTCACATAAAAATTCATATGTATCAAATAAACATTGCTGTTTTCACAACGTAATTGTTCGAAAAAATCTCATGCATTCATTCGATGATATTACATTTGATATTTTCTTTCTTGTTTCTTCATTAGACATACATTTTAGTCCCTCCTGTTCAGTTAAGCAAGTTGCCTGTTTTCCAAATTTTCATTCGTTTGTTTGCACTATATTCTCAATAATTACTAATATATCGAATCAAATCAAATCGTTTAGTAATAGATGATACTATATTATAGTAAATATAATCTTACATGTTCATTACTCGTTTTCTCATTTCGCTGTTCCTTTACTCTTCACTTTATCCCTTATACTTTTTAGTCACTAAGCCATGGAGGAGACCAAGTGTTGCTGCAATTCTGTGCGCATTACGGTAAGCTACAGTAGTTACAGTTACGGTAGGTTACAGTATCTGCAGCTTAATTACGGTATAGCCAGCAAGCACCGAGCATTAGCTTACTGTTAAAGTAACCATGACGTCGAATCTTACGGTGTCCATAGCATAGGTTACGGTAATCACATTTCCATTTAATGTCATTTCATTTTCATTTCCAATTGTCATTACATATGTCATTGTCATATGTCATTGGTAATGTCATTTCCAGCTGGGAGCCAAGATTCTGGCCGTGCTCAGCATTGTGGGAGGAGTGATCGGGATTATATCTGGAATAACATCGGCTATCGATCCGACGCCACATCGAGTTTTCGCTGTAAGTTTGCATTTAAGATTTAGAAGATTTTTTTTGCATTTAGAAGACCTGTGCGCACAACATATAAAAAAAATACGCTTATTGGTTTCATACAAGCCAAGTTACACCCAAAAAACACAATGTTGCATTCTTTTTTGGCCGTTGCTGTATTTAAAATTAATTATTTAATATTGTAAGATTAAATTATTCTTTAAAAGGCACCCGTGGTATTTGGAAACTCTCCACGCTCGCAACACATTCTCGCTTGTTTGTCTGCGAGAGCGTATTACCAGATTAGATTATCACTGTTATTGTTATAGTCCGTACAAAATGTACATGTATAATTTCCTTGCTACTGGCTGCTAAAGACAGAAAGAACTATCGATTAACTCCCCACGTTTTCCTCCATTCCTTCCCCACTCTCTCTGATCTACGTACTATCTCACTTGTGCTCCCCCTCTAACAATAAATCGTAAACATAGAAACAGATTGTGGCTCTGGCTGGCTACTCTCGTACCAAATAAACAAGTGTATTTTATACGGTCAATATTATCATTTAAAATATTTTAAGATAATCATCTCGATCGTTCAAATTCTCGCTGCCGTCCTTGTCTTCTACGCTCTCAACAGACACAATGCCAATCTTATGAAACCCATCATTGCTCTAACTGTAGGACTATTTATTTATTTCTTTAATAATAATAATAATAATAATAATAATAATAATAATAATAATAATAATGATAATAATAATAATAATAATAATAATAATAATAATAATAATAATAATAATAATAATAATAATAATAATAATAATAATAATAATAATAATAATAATAATAATAATAATAATAATAATAATAATAATAATAATAATAATTTATAATATTTATTTTTATTTAGCGAATTTACTTTAATTATTTAATTAATTATTTATTTTTATTTGATGAATTTAGTAAATATTTATGAATTTATATGTTTCGATAATTTTGGCTAGACGGGATGAATTTGATTGGGGAGTTTTTTGAATTTGGTACATTTAGGGTATCTCCATCGTTGTTACTACAATCTACTTCATCTTCACTTTGCTTGCTGCCATCTGGCCCGGAACCCCTCTCGGAGCTTATATCAAGTGAAAGATTATCGATTTATTGATTTTTAAAAAAAACTTTCCCTACTATAACACTCAATACTCGGTGTAGGTATAACCTACTACTTTTATTTTTCTGTATGAGAAAGAAAGGTATGGCATTGGGTTGTTCTTATCTCGTTAAACGCCTACTGAATCCATTATTATACTCATACATGGGCGCCCCCCTGTAAAATTAGGGTTTTCCGAAAATTTGTGGTATGCCCCTGTAAAAAAATACGTTTAGGTGAAGTTTTTGAAAAAAAGTGAAGGCCCCTCTGTAAAATTAACCATTTTTCGTTCGGATGCCCCTTGTAGAATCGAGCTCCAGGTACCCCGCCCATGTATGATTATACTTGTCACCTCCCTAGCAATATAGTTGCATCGACGACGGCAACTACATATCGTACCGATATCGAGTGAAAAAAATAAAAATAAGATCTATTTCAGCATCTGTAATATTTCAGGGATATGGTCGAGCACATGCCTGAGATCATGAAGCAAATCAAGGAATCGGGACTGACGGTTGATCAATGTATGTATTATTTATTTATTTATTTATTTATTTATTCCATCAAATATAAATGTTCATAATCACATTAATGACAGAGGTAAAAGGGGAAGAGGGAAGAGGGGAGATGGATTTTCGTTGCTTATACAACACACTATCTGAGAAAATCGACATAGGTGCGGTATCGATGAAAAATAGATTTTTTTTGTTTTATGTATGATAATTACAGGCTCCATGAGTGTAGTTCACTGGTACTTGGAAATTCCTTCCAATTGAAAATTCGCTTCAGGAGGTGACCACACCACGATTTGGCGCCTTTTCCTAAAAAGTTTATTTCGAATCCAATCGATTCGGGAGTGGATGCAATCGACTCCTTGGCTAATTCTAAGAAACTATTGTTGAGGAGAGTTTTTCGATCAACGGATAACGAAGGCTGGAATTGGGAATTTTCGAAAAAAAATTTACATTAAAAATTCTCTCTATTCTCACTATTCTTAATTCTCACTATTTTCCCATGGGGCAGGAAAACTTTTTATTTGCTTAATAGCTTCTACATATTATATTACACCTTTGGTTTAAAATTCATAATTTTTAAAAAAATACGAATTATATGAACTAATCATTTTTATAACGAATTCGTGAATTATGGTGTGCTCCTACAGTAATCCCTAATTAGTTAATTTGGTTTTTTCGCTAGTTTTAAGCATTTTTTCTGCGCTTTTCTTTACAATATTAGATGTATATGATTATTCTGCACCATCGGAGTACAACTGCACGGTATATGTGGAGATTACATTACTGATCGTACTTGTACTGTAAATTTTATTCACTTTCGTATCCGAGCCAGCTTGCGAGTTTGTTACCATGCTCATGCCGTTCCGTGCTCTTTCTTGTCGGTTTTATAGACTGATCAGAGAATAAGAGAGAGCACGTAGATTACAGTAATGTGGTCATCACGCCGTGCAGCTGCACTCCGATGGTGCAGAATAATCATATATCTCTAACTTTATAAAGAAAAGCGCTGAAAATATGCTTAAAACTAGCGAAAAAACTAAATTAACTGATTAGGGATTACTGTAGGAGCACACCATAATTCACGAATTCGTTATAAAAATGATTAGTTCATATAATTCGTATTTTTTTAAAAATTATGAATTTAAAACCAAAGGTGTAATATAATATGTAGAAGCTATTAAGCAAATAAAAAGTTTTCCTGCCCCATGGGAAAATAGTGAGAATTAATTTAATGTAAAAAATTTTCGAAAATTCCCAATTCCAGCCTTCGTTATCCGTTGATCGAAAAACTCTCCTCAACAATAGTTTCTTAGAATTAGCTAAGGAGTCGATTGCATCCACTCCCGAATCGATCGGATTCGAAATAAACTTTTTAGGAAAAGGCGCCAAATCGTGGTGTGGTCACCTCCTGAAGCGAATTTTCAATTGGAAGGAATTTCCAAGTACCAGTGAACTACACTCATAAAGCCTGTAATTATCACACATAAAACAAAAAAATCTATTTTCCATCGATACCAAAAAATATCCCAGTTGTTGAATTCTCTCAGATAGTGTTTTATACGCGATTTCGGATTGAGCTCGGTGGCAGTTTTCAAAGGAAGGGGTTCAAGGACGTATTTGAGAAACTTTGAGAATCTTTTAATTCTCCTTTTTCATACCTCATTTTACGCATAGACAACTGGTTTCTCAGCATATCAATGTATATTTTACCTCCTTCTACCCTTTACGAAATATGTCGTACGGTTCGTGTGATAAATCTCTATCATTCTACGAACAGTCTTGTTACGAGAAAACACTCGAGGCTCTCCATCTTTAATCGCATTGCAGTCGTGGCTTAGCGCTTATCGTTAGCGCTTGACTCTAATATGCAAAAAAATATAACATTAAATAAATAAATAAAATAAATAAATAAATCATTTCAGTCGTAGCAACGGTTTGTGGATCGATGGCTGTAATGTGCGCGATATCGATCGCACTCTCCGTATGGTTCTTCAAGATCTACCTCGACACGTACAAGTTCATCGCGGCTGATGACAGGTACGGTGGTATCGGCAATATGTAAGGGGTACGGTAGCTTCGGTCATATATAAGGGTACGGTATCTTCGGTTGAATATAAGGGGTACGGTAGCTTCGGTCAGATATAAGGGGTACGGTGGCTTCGGTCAGATATAAGGGGTACGGTGGCTTCGGTCAGATATAAGGGGTACGGTGGCTTCGGTCAGATATAATGGGGTATGGTTAAACTGGAGACAGTCAAATATGTTTTCAAGTGTAATTTGAAGAAAATTGTCCGTCTCTGGAAAATTAGTAAAAAAACACACGATATTAATTGCCCAGTTTCTCCACCGCTGGAATGGGAAATAGCAGATTGAAAATTCGGGAAATCTTCAAAAATTATATGATTGATTTTTTCAGATAATCGGACGAGACGCTTGAACATGATTATGCTACATTAATCTCCAAATTCTAAAACAAATCATTGTTACTCCATCATGTTGTTTGATAACCTTATTTGCTCTATTATCGCTTTTGTAAATTCCTGATTATCCATTATTCTTCATAACCATTGCTGTATATTGCAATCGTTATTCATTCTATTTATGATTTCGTAGTTGTTTTCGGTTTTTTTCAAAATCCACGATAAACGAATACATGTCTGAGATCTCAAAATTGGGAAGTGAGTATTCTTAAGAGAGATGGCCGTTAAGACTCGACCACCCCCGGACACGTGAGCTAGCAATGAGAACTGGGAGTCCATACTTGGGTGTTAGGAGTGCCCCCGGCCCTTATTACACAAAACGGCTGAAATTTCCTGTTTGTGCCCTCAGGCTATTAGAAAAAATAATTTTTAAAAAAACTTTAAAAAATCATAATTTCTCAAATTGTTGAGATGAAGTCTAAATACCATCTGCGATGCGTCTAGAGTACACAATGCTAATTCACTATTAGCATCGAATGTGCGTTGATTCCTAAACCACTTTTGATTCCTAAACCACTTAAGTTTTGGTTTTTTTCGGACAAATCATCCCTTGTTTTAGTGAGTGCCCAAAATTTCCGACCAGGTATTGTAGCCTAAGCAATTCTGCATTGATTTAACTTAAAACTGGGTTCTTCCCGATCAACCATTTTGTCGAATTTTTTGCTCGAACTTCCGTCATCGATGGTTTTCCCGAACAAATGCTGTATTTTCCAAACGATTGGTGAGGAATTGTGGTCCACTCAAATTTTCGAGGTGAGACGAGTAAATTGACACAAGAAGCCCATCACTTGGATCAATTTGAAAATTTCGATTTTCACGACCATGGTCGAAAATTTCAAAATTTCTCAAGTTTGAAATGTTTTCATTTATGTTTCTTATTGTGAACCACTAATGATATGAATAATATTCAGCCAATGCTCAATGGCTGATCTCTCTTTTCAACCAATTTTCGAAAATTTTTCGAAAATTTTCGTTCTGAATGCGTGTGAAAAATCAGAATCGTGTTTGAATCGGTTTCCAACTTGCTTTTTGTAACATTCTGTCTTAGTAGTTTGCAATGTGCATAATCAATATGAAAATCGTTGATTTTCGAAAAAAAAAATTGGTTGAAAAGAGAGACCAGCCATTGAGCATAGGCTGAATATTATTCACATCATTAGTACTTCACAATAAGCCACATAAATGAAAACATTTCAAACTTGAGAAATTTTGAAATTTTCGGACCATGACCCCCGGGTCGTGAAAATCGAAATTTTCAAGTTGATCCAAGTGATGGGCTACTTGTGTCATTTTACTTGACTCACCTCTAAACTTTGAGTGGACCACAATTCCTCACCAATCGTTTGGAAAATACAGCATTTGTTCGGGAAAACCATCGATGACGGAAGTTCGAGCAAAAAATTCGACAAAATGGTTGATCGGGAAGAACCCAGTTTTAAGTTAAATCAATGCAGAATTGCTTAGGCTACAATACCTGGTCGGAAATTTTGGGCACTCACTAAAACAAGGGATGATTTGTCCGAAAAAAACCAAAACTTTGAGTCAAAAAAGTGGTTTAGGAATCAACGCACATTCGATGCTAATAGTGAATTAGCACTGTGTACTCTAGACGCATCGCAGATGGTATTTAGACTTCATCTCAACAATTTGAGAAATTATGATTTTTTAAAGTTTTTTTTAAAATTATTTTTTCTAATAGCCCGAGGGCACAAACAGGAAATTTCAGCCGTTTTGTGTAATAAGAGCCGGGGGCACTCCTAACACCCAAGTATGGACTCCCAGTTATCATTGCTAGCTCACGTGTCCGGGGGTGGTCGAGTCTTAACGGCCATCTCTCTTAAGAATACTCACTTCCCAATTTTGAGATCTCAGACATGTATTCGTTTATCGTGGATTTTGAAAAAAACCGAAAACAACTACGAAATCATAAATAGAATGAATAACGATTGCAATATACAGCAATGATTATGAAGAATAATGGATAATCAGGAATTTACAAAAGCGATAATAGAGCAAATAAGGTTATCAAACAACATGATGGAGTAACAATGATTTGTTTTAGAATTTGGAGATTAATGTAGCATAATCATGTTCAAGCGTCTCGTCCGATTATCTGAAAAAATCAATCATATAATTTTTGAAGATTTCCCGAATTTTCAATCTGCTATTTCCCATTCCAGCGGTGGAGAAACTGGGCAATTAATATCGTGTGTTTTTTTACTAATTTTCCAGAGACGGACAATTTTCTTCAAATTACACTTGAAAACATATTTGACTGTCTCCAGTTTAACCATACCCCATTATATCTGACCGAAGTCACCGTACCCCTTATATCTGACCGAAGCCACCGTACCCCTTATATCTGACCGAAGCCACCGTACCCCTTATATCTGACCGAAGCTACCGTACCCCTTATATTCAACCGAAGATACCGTACCCTTATATATGACCGAAGCTACCGTACCCCTTATATATTGCCGATACCACCGTACCTGTCATCAGCCGCGATGAACTTGTACGTGTCGAGGTAGATCTTGAAGAACCATACGGAGAGTGCGATCGATATCGCGCACATTACAGCCATCGATCCACAAACCGTTGCTACGACTGAAATGATTTATTTATTTATTTTATTTATTTATTTAATGTTATATTTTTTTGCATATTAGAGTCAAGCGCTAACGATAAGCGCTAAGCCACGACTGCAATGCGATTAAAGATGGAGAGCCTCGAGTGTTTTCTCGTAACAAGACTGTTCGTAGAATGATAGAGATTTATCACACGAACCGTACGACATATTTCGTAAAGGGTAGAAGGAGGTAAAATATACATTGATATGCTGAGAAACCAGTTGTCTATGCGTAAAATGAGGTATGAAAAAGGAGAATTAAAAGATTCTCAAAGTTTCTCAAATACGTCCCTGAACCCCTTCCTTTGAAAACTGCCACCGAGCCCAATCCGAAATCGCGTATAAGCAACGAAAATCCATCTCCCCTCTTCCCTCTTCCCCTTTTACCTCTGTCTTTAATGTGATTATGAACATTTATATTTGATGGAATAAATAAATAAATAAATAAATAAATAATACATACATTGATCAACCGTCAGTCCCGATTCCTTGATTTGCTTCATGATCTCAGGCATGTGCTCGACCATATCCCTGAAATATTACAGATGCTGAAATAGATCTTATTTTTATTTTTTTCACTCGATATCGGTACGATATGTAGTTGCCGTCGTCGATGCAACTATATTGCTAGGGAGGTGACAAGTATAATCATACATGGGCGGGGTACCTGGAGCTCGATTCTACAAGGGGCATCCGAACGAAAAATGGTTAATTTTACAGAGGGGCCTTCACTTTTTTTCAAAAACTTCACCTAAACGTATTTTTTTACAGGGGCATACCACAAATTTTCGGAAAACCCTAATTTTACAGGGGGGCGCCCATGTATGAGTATAATAATGGATTCAGTAGGCGTTTAACGAGATAAGAACAACCCAATGCCATACCTTTCTTTCTCATACAGAAAAATAAAAGTAGTAGGTTATACCTACACCGAGTATTGAGTGTTATAGTAGGGAAAGTTTTTTAAAAAATCAATAAATCGATAATCTTTCACTTGATATAAGCTCCGAGAGGGGTTCCGGGCCAGATGGCAGCAAGCAAAGTGAAGATGAAGTAGATTGTAGTAACAACGATGGAGATACCCTAAATGTACCAAATTCAAAAAACTCCCCAATCAAATTCATCCCGTCTAGCCAAAATTATCGAAACATATAAATTCATAAATATTTACTAAATTCATCAAATAAAAATAAATAATTAATTAAATAATTAAAGTAAATTCGCTAAATAAAAATAAATATTATAAATTATTATTATTATTATTATTATTATTATTATTATTATTATTATTATTATTATTATTATTATTATTATTATTATTATTATTATTATTATTATTATTATTATTATTATTATTATTATTAAAGAAATAAATAAATAGTCCTACAGTAAGAACGATGATGGGTTTCATAAGATTGGCATTGTGTCTGTTGAGAGCGTAGAAGACAAGGACGGCAGCGAGAATTTGAACGATCGAGATGATTATCTTAAAATATTTTAAATGATAATATTGACCGTATAAAATACACTTGTTTATTTGGTACGAGAGTAGCCAGCCAGAGCCACAATCTGTTTCTATGTTTACGATTTATTGTTAGAGGGGGAGCACAAGTGAGATAGTACGTAGATCAGAGAGAGTGGGGAAGGAATGGAGGAAAACGTGGGGAGTTAATCGATAGTTCTTTCTGTCTTTAGCAGCCAGTAGCAAGGAAATTATACATGTACATTTTGTACGGACTATAACAATAACAGTGATAATCTAATCTGGTAATACGCTCTCGCAGACAAACAAGCGAGAATGTGTTGCGAGCGTGGAGAGTTTCCAAATACCACGGGTGCCTTTTAAAGAATAATTTAATCTTACAATATTAAATAATTAATTTTAAATACAGCAACGGCCAAAAAAGAATGCAACATTGTGTTTTTTGGGTGTAACTTGGCTTGTATGAAACCAATAAGCGTATGTTTTTATATGTTGTGCGCACAGGTCTTCTAAATGCAAAAAAAATCTTCTAAATCTTAAATGCAAACTTACAGCGAAAACTCGATGTGGCATCGGATCGATAGCCGATGTTATTCCAGATATAATCCCGATCACTCCTCCCACAATGCTGAGCACGGCCAGAATCTTGGCTCCCAGCTGGAAATGACATTACCAATGACATATGACAATGACATATGTAATGACAATTGGAAATGAAAATGAAATGACATTAAATGGAAATGTGATTACCGTAACCTATGCTATGGACACCGTAAGATTCGATGTCATGGTTACTTTAACAGTAAGCTAATGCTCGGTGCTTTCTGGCTATACCGTAATTAAGCTGCAGATACTGTAACCTACCGTAACTGTAACTACTGTAGCTTACCGTAATGCGCACAGAATTGCAGCAACACTTGGTCTCCTCCATGGCTTAGTGACTAAAAAGTATAAGGGATAAAGTGAAGAGTAAAGGAACAGCGAAATGAGAAAACGAGTAATGGACATGTAAGATTATATTTACTATAATATAGTATCATCTATTACTAAGCGATTTGATTTGATTCGATATATTAGTATTTATTGAGAATATAGTGCAAACAAACGAATGAAAATTTGGAAAACAGGCAACTTGCTTAACTCAACATGAGGGACTAAAAAGTATGTCTTATGAAGAAACAAGAAAGGACGTCAAAGGTAATATCATCGAATGAATGCATGAGATTTTTCGAACAATTGGGTTGTGAAAACAGCAATGAGTATTTGCCGCATATGATTTTTATGTGAGAATATCACGGGTCTCCTGTAAAAGTGTAGCAAAAACGGCCGGTTCTGCCACTAGGAAAATTTTTTTGTCTCCGATTTCGATGAAAGTTGATCAGTGGGTGTGGTTGGGGGTCATGAGAAGGCCTAGCCACTTGATTTGACCAAAATTGCAAATTACCTATATATAGGAGGGCGATCCTTTCACCTATGTCTCTTTTTCTCAAACAAAGAAACAGTGAGCAAAACAAGCAAATGCTACGGTAACTGTCCAAATGTCGAATAACATTATGAATTATTTTGGCACTAGGTCGGATGAGAACCGATTGGATGAGAACTATTGGCATATTCTGTCTATTTATTTGTGCTAGTCTCTAATATGCGGTTCTCATCCAACCTGGTGTTGTTATTTCGCAATAATATAAATATTTATCGCATCTTTCAATTTGATGACAAAGTTAAAATAAAATAATTGATAGTACAAGTGATAAAATAAGAAGAAGCGAAAAGAACTGTAACAGCAGTCAGTTTGTATCATACATGGGCGCCGGAATGGGGGGAGTGACGTAAAAATGACGTTTAGGTGAAATTTTTTAATAGAAAAGTGGCCAAATTAAAGATTTTTCGTAATGATGCTCCATGTAGAATCGAGCTCCAGGTATCCCGCCCATGTATGGTTTATATAATGAACATTGATCACACGATCACTATCGCCTCTAATCATTGATTAGTAATCATTCGCAGTATGCAGTCAATGTTTACAGTAAGGCTGACTAATTCATATGATATGACAGAGAAGCAGAGAAATGAAGAGAGATCATGGAAAAACGAGAGAGTCAGACGACGAGAGAAACGATGAGAGAGTGCATAATATGAGAGAGCCAGACAGCGAGATAAATGAAGAGAGATCATGCAAAAACAGGAGAGTCTGACTTTTTTTTGTGTTTGGTGCACAGGGGTTCATGAGCTAGGGTTTTTTTATGTGAGTGTGCACACCATTTCTCGGTTTTCTAACAACGAGAAAGCATTGCGCGTCGAAGAGACCATTGAGTGAGGTCACGCTCCCTTCAATTCCCCTGTGGTACCTTATTGTTAGCTGGGGAATTGTTTTTTCAGTGCATTATGTACTGTTGTCTTAGTCACTGAAGTGGGGATGATAAATACCGTCATATGGTCCGCATATATATATAAAGGATTAATATCCTATAAATAAAGGATTAATAAATAAATAAAGGACTTTAAATAAATAAAGGACTTTATAAAGGATTAATATCCGTGTATGTAAGATAATTTTTGATGACGAAAACATTCTCAGTCATATAAAGGAATTATTGTCATACATATTTCTGGGATTAACTCTGCTGGGGTACCTTATTGTTAGCTGGGGAATTGTTTTTTTCTTCAGTGCATTATGCAATCTAGTCGTTGACGTGGAGATGATAAATACCTTCGGTGATCTCTTTGTTAGCATAGCTTCACGAAATAGTGTTTGAACTGCGGCGACATAGCGCTACACTCCCTTTCCAGGAATTCCTGGTGTTAACACCTCAAGTTATATTGAGCGTATCTAGATCGATCCAGTTTTTCCTCCCCGATCCTAGACTCTGGACCTACCTGCTTGGGTTGGGCCTTAATTGATAATCTGAATGACAGGTTCAAAACCCCACCATATTATCAGCCTTTTCTATTGTGAAATGAAAGGGTTTGAACTCGCTATAATCGGATCATGTGCCATTAGCCTATTTTATTTCCGTAGTAATAGCCATATTTTGTCATGGGTTCATCATCAAGTTTGCCAATCTCGCTGTACGTTCTCGTCATAGTGTAATTTATGAAAAATATTCGCCAGTCTGTGCCAGAGCGAACATGCGGAAGGTATTTGCCTTCATCTCCGGCATTTTTTACTCGCGGGGCACGCGGTCTAATCCCGTGAGGTACACCGCGGCGTAGAACCTTTAGACGGTGTACCCAGTAGGCAAAAAATAACGGAGACTTTAGAAAAAAAATCTGTACACATATCATGCGATCATTATTTTTTGCATATATTATTTGGTCAGCCATAATCAAAATAAATAGAAATAGATGATGTCGAAATCAGTTCCTATTTTGGTGGATCATATTATGGCATGCTCTCTCGTGATTTCTCTAGTAGTCCGATTCTCTCATATTCTCTTTCATCATTTCTCTCGTCGTCAGACTCTCCTGTTTTTGCATGATCTCTCTTCATTTATCTCGCTGTCTGGCTCTCTCATATTATGCACTCTCTCATCGTTTCTCTCGTCGTCTGACTCTCTCGTTTTTCCATGATCTCTCTTCATTTCTCTGCTTCTCTGTCATATCATATGAATTAGTCAGCCTTACTGTAAACATTGACTGCATACTGCGAATGATTACTAATCAATGATTAGAGGCGATAGTGATCGTGTGATCAATGTTCATTATATAAACCATACATGGGCGGGATACCTGGAGCTCGATTCTACATGGAGCATCATTACGAAAAATCTTTAATTTGGCCACTTTTCTATTAAAAAATTTCACCTAAACGTCATTTTTACGTCACTCCCCCCATTCCGGCGCCCATGTATGATACAAACTGACTGCTGTTACAGTTCTTTTCGCTTCTTCTTATTTTATCACTTGTACTATCAATTATTTTATTTTAACTTTGCCATCAAATTGAAAGATGCGATAAATATTTATATTATTGCGAAATAACAACACCAGGTTGGATGAGAACCGCATATTAGAGACTAGCACAAATAAATAGACAGAATATGCCAATAGTTCTCATCCAATCGGTTCTCATCCGACCTAGTGCCAAAATAATTCATAATGTTATTCGACATTTGGACAGTTACCGTAGCATTTGCTTGTTTTGCTCACTGTTTCTTTGTTTGAGAAAAAGAGACATAGGTGAAAGGATCGCCCTCCTATATATAGGTAATTTGCAATTTTGGTCAAATCAAGTGGCTAGGCCTTCTCATGACCCCCAACCACACCCACTGACCAACTTTCATCGAAATCGGAGACAAAAAAATTTTCCTAGTGGCAGAACCGGCCGTTTTTGCTACACTTTTACAGGAGACCCGTGATATTCTCACATAAAAATCATATGCGGCAAATACTCATTGCTGTTTTCACAACCCAATTGTTCGAAAAATCTCATGCATTCATTCGATGATATTACCTTTGACGTCCTTTCTTGTTTCTTCATAAGACATACTTTTTAGTCCCTCATGTTGAGTTAAGCAAGTTGCCTGTTTTCCAAATTTTCATTCGTTTGTTTGCACTATATTCTCAATAAATACTAATATATCGAATCAAATCAAATCGTTTACTAATAGGTGATAATCTTACATGTCCATTACTCGTTTTCTCATTTCGCTGTTCCTTTACTCTTCACTTTATCCCTTATACTTTTTAGTCACTAAGCCATGGAGGAGACCAAGTGTTGCTGCAATTCTGTGCGCATTACGGTAAGCTACAGTAGTTACAGTTACGGTAGGTTACAGTATCTGCAGCTTAATTACGGTATAGCCAGCAAGCACCGAGCATTAGCTTACTGTTAAAGTAACCATGACGTCGAATCTTACGGTGTCCATAGCATAGGTTACGGTAATCACATTTCCATTTAATGTCATTTCATTTTCATTTCCAATTGTCATTACATATGTCATTGTCATATGTCATTGGTAATGTCATTTCCAGCTGGGAGCCAAGATTCTGGCCGTGCTCAGCATTGTGGGAGGAGTGATCGGGATTATATCTGGAATAACATCGGCTATCGATCCGATGCCACATCGAGTTTTCGCTGTAAGTTTGCATTTAAGATTTAGAAGATATTTTTTGCATTTAGAAGACCTGTGCGCACAACATATAAAAACATACGCTTATTGGTTTCATACAAGCCAAGTTACACCCAAAAAACACAATGTTGCATTCTTTTTTGGCCGTTGCTGTATTTAAAATTAATTATTTAATATTGTAAGATTAAATTATTCTTTAAAAGGCACCCGTGGTATTTGGAAACTCTCCACGCTCGCAACACATTCTCGCTTGTTTGTCTGCGAGAGCGTATTACAGTCAGGAATATCTATGACCCATTGGGGAAAAAAACGAGATACGATCTGGAGAAAGAGAGTAATGATGATTTTATCTTCACAGTCCATCTATACTAACGAGTGACATTCTCTTGTAAGTGTAAGTTGGACAACCTTAGTCAAGAATAAGTGCAAATTTAGGAAATAATAGTCGAGCGAGCTATTTATTCGACAATAAAATGAGAAAATCATTCCCAGATTTTGCCTTCATCAGATTCTGTAGTTACGTGCGTGGTCACGGTAGATTTTCATGGACTCCTCTAGGATCCTCGCATTTGATACCAGTTACAGTAGCGCCGGAAAGTCAGTGCCAACATTTTGTTTTTTTTTTGCTATATTTTGTGAACCAAGTGTGCTATCGGTCCGCTCTCACGATTTTTTATGGGAAATTTATCGAGGAATCCGGCCCTGATATTGAAGACTCATGAAAATTTTTCATTATTGCGTAATGATGACGCAATCGAAGTCCACTTTTTTGAAAAATCATAACTCCGAGGAAAATTTTTTTCCAGCATACCGTTCTTCTATAAGTTTGAGATTTAACAATAAGCGCAGGCTACTCAGAAAATTTTTTTAGGTTGCTGCGATTTTTTTTCAACCGCACCAGCCTTGCTGCAAAATGGCGGCTGCAAACTCATCTCGGCTCCAAGAAACGCTAGAGACTCGTTCTTGCGATCAAAGTGATTCATATGATGTCCCAAATACACCCTAAAAGTTTGGTCTTGATCGGACCACAATTGCTTTCAGTACATCAAAAAGCCATTTTCCGATGACCGCACTTTGAGGGCCTACAATTATAAGAGTGATTTTTTCTAAAAATGTGGTTCTTGTGCTAAAATGTGCCAAAGCCATCATAGAATCTACAAGTTTGGGAGAACCCATCTTGCAACCCTCGGTGCCACATGAGCCTTTATCGCGCGCACACATTAGTTCAAATGCTAAAGAGATGGGAATAGCGGGTCAACAGAGATGCTCAGGCCACTTTACCAACACTGTGGTGTGCGGTTTGGTGTGTTTTCACAACAGAGGCTGAACTAACGTGCGCACTGTGCGTGCGCGCACGTTAGTTCAAAATGCGATAGAGATGGGAATAGCGGGGCAAGGTAGATGCTGAGGCGACTTTTGCCATCATTTTGGTGCGCTGTTTGGTGAGTTTTACGATCTCGTAATAATGAGACGCTAGTTCATTAGTCAGAGCGGCGCACCTCAGACGGGTTTAATGACGCGGCGGAGAGTATTACAGAGAGAATCATTTGATGCCATCTCGCACGCACATCCTCTCTAATGTAGCCCACCAAACCCGCCTGATATCCGCCTCGCACTCTCTATAAGGTGGAAAACGTGATTCGTCCTGCCTTCATTGTTGCCCTGCTATTACAGAGGCTGAACTAACGTGCGCGCGACCCTCCGCCTCCGCGAATTTCGATCAGCGGAAGGTCATGGTCGGGCTCATGCCCGTGCTTGGCTCGGGCCACTACAGTGGATCATCCACTACGTGTCGGTATTGGGGTCATGTGCTCACTTCTGGACATCAGTGTCTCCATAATTTAATTTTTTTTTGACTGTTCCGGTGCTTAGTAGATTCTTACGCAAACGGTCTCATATGGTGGTGTTGAGAGATATGTTGGAGGCGGGGTCTAGATTTGACACAGATTGCGCGCCATCCCGCTGACAACACTGTATACCCAAGGTGTGATATCCACTAACTATACTAATATAAAGGACAATGCAAGGCCATAAATGGACAGAATGTGGCATTGACCTCATGGCGCTTCTTTGATTTCTGGCCCAGATGATATTACATATCAATTCAAGTCATTTCTCATTCCTCATCACTGATTAGTCATTTCGCGTAGTAACCGACCCTCTTCTCGGTTGTGGTAAAACCAACCGCATCATGATTGATAGAATGATGAAATGATATCTTTTCTCCTCTTTTCCCATACTCTCTAATTCTCATCCAATTTCATTTCCATATCACCCCACCCCCCTGTAAAAGCATTCGATTCCTTTTATCCGGCTCAGCCCAGAGAGGAGAGCACGGGGAGCATTTCGCCCCCGTGGACATCGTCCTCGCAGTGAGGAGGACGACCCCTCCATTTGATCGAAAAGATCGAAATGGGGGGGGGGGATGAACGAGGGGTGGTGGGCCAGAAATCAAAGAAGTTCCGACCTCATAATTGATGAGGCAACGAGAAAGAAAGGTCCGAATGTGCAGAATGAAGGTGGTAGTTTAAGATGCAAATAAGAAGAAGAAGAAATACATTATCGTTGCAATGTCACAATAAAAAAGTTAAAGGCTGGCTTGCAAATTTATTGTTCCTCCTCAGCTATCTTCCTCATTTCAGAGGGGCTAGGCATAGTTATTAGAGTAATGATAAAGGGGTCATGGATGGTGATCGAACTTCCGCTTTGAATAAATATTATAGTAAAGTTCAATAGAGTTTCTCCTACGGCGTCACCTGTTTTGAAATGCATGAAAAGATATTGTAAGTGAAGACGAATTCTCTGTTCTCTATCTTTAGTACTGTATGTATGGAAAAAGAGGGAGCACTATCGCATCCATGGAGACCCCTAGAAAATAAATTAATAAAATTTGAAAAAAATATAAAACAATGATCCAATAAGTTAATCAAAAAAAAATCTAATTATTTACCGGGAAATAGATGTAAAGATGGAAGCTACGAATGTTGCAGCCATTCGATTACTTGGAAAGAGGAACTCTACTGTTCGGATGCACGAATTCATAATCAAGAAGACTGCAGACTTGAGCATTATTGAAATGGATGGAATTCTGCAAACTTTAAAAGGTTTATATACTCGGTCAAGTAAGCCAAATAGAGGAGGAATAGTAGAGAGTCAGAGAAGGAGATTTTAAACGTTTGAAATCATGTTTGAGATATTTAAAGGTGGTGTCCGGGCAATATTTCCGTGAACAAACTGTAAAGACAGAAATATAGCAAAAGTTATTCTGCATACCATACATAAATTAGTTTATGCTAATTTAGCTCCAATGGCTGAATCATAGATGTACAGCCATATTTCTAATAGTGAGAGATTTCTCACTGGGTACGATAGATTTCTGCTATTTTTTCATCTCCAAATAGTTCAGTAGTTTCATTCATCAAATGTGCTGTTTGTGATAACACTTTTTGCTTTATTAATTTCATTGAGAATTACCATTATTGTTGATGTTCATCTATTTATTTCATCTTATTTTATGCTTCTCTGCTCATCTCTTTATTCGCTTTCCTTTCATATTTGTACTCCAAGTATCTCCCTATTCATCTACAATATTGTAATGTTCTATATTAATGATTAATTACATTAAATGTGCTACCACCATGTCCGATCATTATCAAGTTAAAAACGAAAAACACGCAATATGAAATTTAGATTGGTCAGTGATAAAGAGAATACTTTTATTTAAATTTTATTATTGAATAAATATTTATTAAATTTTTATCGATCTCTGGAAAAAATGCAAAAAATGCAGCAGCATAGCGGCATCGAGATCACTACTATTGCCATGTAACCGAAGACACTTCGCCACTACACCACCGCTCCACTTGTTTTCCTCGAGGGAACAGACCATGAATCGAAAAATCGCAGAGTGCATTGAGAGGCAGAGAGTGTGTGAAACTTATGGCTCGTTAAAAAATAGTGGAAAACCGAAATCGGCGACTTTCCACCCGTTAAAAAAGTACCCGGAAAGTCGAAAATGGTAAGACGAAATTTGAATTCGCGCGCGTGCAAAGAGGTGCGGGAATTCAAATTCCGACAGCGAATTTTCGTGGATTCCATTTTTAGCAAGAAGGAAGTTGAATTTCCATTTTACTGCTAAAAGTCGGTGACGGAAAGTCGGAATTTGAGTTCCCGCACCTCTTTGAGCGCGCGCGAATTCAAATTTCGTGTTTCCATTTTCGACTTTCCGGGTACTTTTTTAACGGGTGGAAAGTCGCCGATTTCGGTTTTCCACTATTTTTTAACGAGCCATTAACCGAACATGGGTCAAAACTTTGGACCGATTTTCTGGCTCGGCTATTGCCTGCCAGGATTTTTGGACTTCACATTTGTTCTTACAATATGTTCAGCTATGCCTATGCAAAATTTCATCCAGTTTAAAAAAAGCAAGCTGAGATCATTCCCTTGTGAGTTAACATTTCTTAACTTCAGGCGCCTAAATCGCCTTCCAACATGCATTATAGCTTGGATCTATGAAAAGGGAGGAAACTCGATATGAGTCTACGGATTTTAATGAATAAGGTAAGTGAAATTATTCTGCTTCTCTCTTTTTCAACTGTGTCCATTACCGATGCCGTGTCATACAAACTTGTAGATTTTATGATGGCTTTGGCACATTTTAGCACAAGAACCACATTTTTAGAAAAAAGTAGTACTTTGATTAACAGGCCTCTTCATCATAAGTGAATAACAATACAGGTTTATAAAGCAAAAACAATGGATAACTGAATATTATCGACATAGATATTTGTTATTTCTAAAGGGTAATATGGGTCAGGATATGTGATTGATTATATGGGCCACTATTGAGAATACGTTATCTTATTTAAATATCTCAAACATGATTTCAAACGTTTAAAATCTCCTTCTCTGACTCTCTACTATTCCTCCTCTATTTGGCTTACTTGACCGAGTATATAAACCTTTTAAAGTTTGCAGAATTCCATCCATTTCAATAATGCTCAAGTCTGCAGTCTTCTTGATTATGAATTCGTGCATCCGAACAGTAGAGTTCCTCTTTCCAAGTAATCGAATGGCTGCAACATTCGTAGCTTCCATCTTTACATCTATTTCCCGGTAAATAATTAGATTTTTTTTGATTAACTTATTGGATCATTGTTTTATATTTTTTTCAAATTTCATTAATTTATTTTCTAGGGGTCTCCATGGATGCGATAGTGCTCCCTCTTTTTCCATACATACAGTACTAAAGATAGAGAACAGAGAATTCGTCTTCACTGACAACACTTCTTCATGCATTTCAAAAAAGGAGACGCCGTAGGAGGAACTCTATTGAACTTTATTATGATATTTATTCAAAGCGGAAGTTCGATCACCATTCATGACCCCTTTAATATCACTCTAATAACTATGCCTAGCCCCTCTGAAACGAGGAAGATAGCTGAGGAGGAACATTAAATTTGCAAGCCAGATTGTAACCTTTAATTTTTTGTGACATTGCAACGATAAAGTATTTCTTCTTCTTCTTATTTGCATCTTAAACTACCACCTTCATTCTGCACTTTCGGACCTTTATTTCTCGTTGCCTCATCAATTAGGAGGTCGGAACTTCTTTGATTTCTGGTCCACTACCCCTCGTTCACCCCCCCCCCCCGCCGTTTTGCAGCAACTCTGGTATTTTGCCACTTAAAGTCTACTTAAACTACGTCACAGACTTTAAGTAGACTTTAAGTAAACTTTAAGTGAAAGAACATTTGACGAAATGCATTACAGTATACCACACCACTTTAAGTAGACTTACGTCTCACTTTAAGTTTACTTAAAGTCTACTTAAAGTGGGAAAGTTTAAGTAGACTTTAAGTGGCAAAATACCAGAGAAGGCTGGTGCGGTTGAAAAAAAATCGCAGTAACCTAAAAAAATTTTCTGAGTAGCCTGCGCTTATTGTTAAATCTGCTCGAGTATGCTCGAAAAAAAATTTTCCTCGGAGTTATGATTTAAAAAAAGTGGACTTTGATTGCGTCATCATTACGCAATAATGAAAATTTTTCATGAGTCCTCAATATCAGGGCCGGATTCCTCGATAAATTTCCCATAAAAAGTCGTGAGAGTGGACCGATAGCACACTTGGTTCACAAAATATAGCAAAAAAACAACAAAATGTTGGCACTGACCAGGGCTGGGAATTTCTGTTTCTGAATTTTCTGTTTTTTTCTGTTTTCTGGTCATTTTGGAGACCAGAAAATTTTCTGACCAGAAACAGAAAATATATTTTTAAAACAGAAAATTTTCAGAAAATATTATTTTCGAAATAGTTTTAAAGAAAAGGGAAAAAAGCTTGTTTAGTGTTACATTTATGAAGTATTTTTTTCGAATACCGTACACGGAGAGAGTAAATTGGCTCAGAGATGGCATCAGAATTCCACTCTTTCCCTACTTGTATGCACGATTTGCTCACATTCTGGCAAATGGTAGTCGAAAACCCAGAGATTTGGCACATACAGGCAAGCATTTACCAGAATACTCAGGCAAACAGTCGAATGCATTTTGCAGCTAAGCGAAGGCAAAATGGCACGAAAAAGGTTCCAAAAATGCATTTTGCAGCTACAGCTTCGAAAAAGCTTCAAAAAGTTATAGAATTGCTATAGAATTGCTACTAAAAAGGTAAAAAGCTACGGAAAAGCTAGGAAAAGCTAAGAAAAATGCGTGCAAAATGCCTGCAAAATGCATTTATTTTGACATCTCACATGCATTTGAGTTAGCTGCAAAATGCATTCGACTGTTTGCCTAAGTAATGGAAAATCGTTCGCAAACTATCCCTACTCGGACAAATTTAATCTCTGGGTATTTACGGTCGAAAATTTCATGATCGGACTTTGGTATCTCGGTGTTGTATCTAGTCAAATGAAATTGGTATCGTTTCGATTTTATAGTGTTACAATTTGGTGTTTTTCGCAGGCGCCTAGATAAAAATGTATGCGAAATGGGTTTGCAACCAAACGAATAAAAACATTAAGAAAATAATGCAAATCAATCATTTTATGACATTTTCTGTTTTTTTTTCTGGATTTTCTGTTTTTTCTGCTATTTCAAAACTGAAATTTCTGTTTTCTGATTTCAGAAAAAAATAATTTTCTGTCCCAACCCTGGCACTGACTTTCCGGCGCTACTGTAATTGGTATCAAATGCGAGGATCCTAGAGGAGTCCATGAAAATCTACCGTAACTATAGAATCTGATGAAGGCAAAATCTGGGAATGATTTTCTCATTTTATTGTCGAATAAATAGTTCGCTCGACTACTATTTCCTAAATTTGCATTTATTCTCGACTAAGGTTCTCCAACTTACACTTACAAGAGAGTGTCACTCGTATGCATAGATGGACTGTGAAGATAAAATCATCATTACTCTCTTTCTCCAGATCGTATCTCGTTTTTTCCCCCCAATGGGTCATAGATATTCCTGAATAAAGTTACTCTCGACTAAGGTTCTCGAATTTAGTCTTTCACTCGCATGTAGATGACAAATGTGTATGTAGATGGACTGTGAAGATTAGAGACTTCCAAAGGGATAGTGAAAGGGAGAGACCTCACTCAATCGCCTCTTCATTGCGCACACTTTTTCTCTGTTCTCTAACAACGAGAGAGCGTAGAGTGTTGAAGAGACCATTTACTTTCGACGTTACTTTCCCTTGAAAGGGAAATTTAACCGTCCATCGAACTCATTCGTATATCGCGATATCCCATTGGTTCGGTCGATCGCCTATCAAGAAAGAAGAATCACTCCTCTCATTCTCTCATTCGCCTATGGGATATATCTGTTTCTCGCTTTTTTTTCTCACAGTGGAACCCAGCAAAAGTGGGCGTGGTCTAGCTCCCCCACTAGGACGATCCATTTTCTATCTATTTTAGCGCTATAAGTTTCGTTTATTTTAATCGTGCTATACTTTTCCGCCACTTTTGAAATCAATCTTCTCAATTTTCCCCCATTTTACGACTCATTTTATGATCTTCTTAGTTAACATTTCTTAACTTCAGGCGCCTATATCGCCTTCCAATATGCGTTATAGCTTTGATCTATGAAAAAGGAGGAAACTCGATATGCACTTTAAAAAGCATACCTAAGAATCAAGATTTTAAAGAATGAGGTAAGTTGTTACTCTAGGAAGTAGTCTTATAGGGGCTGAAACCTTTGTCAACGGTCTACGCTCTATAGTTATTAGAGAACAGAGAAAGAGTGTGCGCACTGAAGAGGAGATTGAGGCTCCCTTTAAATCGATACCCCAAGCTAATTTGAAACTCTCCGCTCTGGCCACACTCTCTCGCTTTCTTTGTCTACGAGAGAGTATTGCCAATGCGGAGAGTAAAATTAGCTTGGGATGTGCCTTTAATCCTTATCTCATTCATCTAACAAATGTTTCCCGAAACTTCTATTTTTCTTCCATAGTCGAACCGGTCATATAATAGGATGCACGGCGATCTGATTGAGCAATTAGGAAACGTCGCCCATCTTGTAACTCATGAACGACAACTTTTCTGAAGATGGTGCTTTGGTCATAGCTAGATATTCAATAGATCTAGGGAATTGTAGCACCATTTTTTGGAATTTAGCAGATTTTCCGAGAAAAGGACATTTCGCTAATAAATCTATGTTGGATGTTAGCTCCATCTACATACTAGCTTCACCTATTGTTCAAATACTTTTTTGATCTAGCATATATGACCATCGCAATACTTGTATCTTGGCTGGTGGATGATCATAAAATATATGTGCCTACGTTTGTATCTGAGGTTGAGACGGTGGGCATACACAATGTCACTTAAAAATTGAAACTCAACGCTTTGAAACTGGTAAATTAGAAAGATAACAATGGAACTGTCGATTTGTAGATCAAAGATTGATTTTAGGCCGATAGATCAAAGACCAGTCCTAGTCACGAAACCCCACACCGGAAGTACTGGGTCAACACCTTCGTCAGGATTACGCGTGGCTGTTTTGGATGTAACGTAAGTCTCTCGTTTGGGTTTAGCCTAAACCGTTTAGGGTCAGTATTTAACACAGTTAATCCATTAGACATTCCCATTAGACATTAGAAAACAGATATTCCCCATCCCCGATGCGTTCATTTGAAGGGATAAAATTGCTTCACCTATTGTTCAAATACTTTTTTGATCTGTGGGTATTAACTACAGTTAAAAGAGTATGAGCCATATCTGCTTCAGGAGGTACATGTGAGAAGAGGGTTTCTATACTGTGATTGATCGAGTTAGAATTTGAATTTAGAAGACCTTCAGTAACTCTCTCTCTCTCTCTCTTTAAACTTATATCTAGATAAGCTTTGAGATTGAAAACGTGGCGCCATTTAAGTACATTCTATTCGCCGCCTCCAAATTCTTACATAAATAGTCATTCCTACAGCTAGTATATCATTCTTCAGTAGTAATTTTAGTTCATGTTTACATGCTTTTGTTACACATTTCAATTACTTAATACATCTGTCTTTTCTTCAGAAACATGCGTTTGGATAACTTCTTCTTTTACCCCTTTTTCTTTGATCTCAACTTCTTGGGGAAGATGATATTTCTCGACATGATATTGGCCAACATACGCGTATATGTGCAACCTCGAGAGTAAGTTACCTAAATTAACCTTTTAAACGACAACTTTATTCAATATTTATAGAGGCGAGGGCATTATAATTCTGCACGACACCAGATCCACTACTATGACAGGATATTATTATTACAGAAACAGGGTGGGTCGCATTCTGACTGTGCGTCAGAATGCGGCAGACCGCATTGGATTCTCGCCCAGTGACTACAATCCTCTCATTGCATCCAGTGGAGGCAGCTTACACTACCTCGAAAGTTTGTATGTTTTCTAATGAGGTAATACTTGTTTCATCTAATATATTGTCTCCAATATGTACATTTAGGTCGTGTGATGATGGTCTTGGCCACTATCTCCGTACTCTAGAATAAACACTTGTTAATAATATGCTAGTGTATTACACACACACACATATATATATATATATATATATATATATATATATATATATATATATATATATATATATATATATATATATATAAATATATGCGGACCATATGACGGTATTTATCATCCCCACTTCAGTGACTAAGACAACAGTACATAATGCACTGAAAAAACAATTCCCCAGCTAACAATAAGGTACCCCAGGGGAATTGAAGGGAGCGTGGCCTCACTCAAAGGTCACTTCGACGCGCAATGCTTTCTCGTTGTTAGAAAACCGAGAAATGGTGTGCACACTCACATAAAAAAACCCTAGCTCATGTACCCCTGTGCACCAAACACTAAACGGTTAGGGTTTGAAACACTAGCATTTAAGGGTTCTAAAGCCCTATTCTGAGAACCCTTATATACAAGTGTTTCAAACCCTAACCGTTTAGTGTTTGGTGCACAGGGGTACATGAGCTAGGGTTTATTTCTGTGAGTGCACAATAAAGAGACCATTGAGAGAGGTAACGCTCCCTTTAATCCCAGTAAGTTCAGCAATAATTCCGTTATAAGACTGGGAATAATTCTCCTAGGGTACCTTAGCTAGGGAATTGTTTTGAATGACACACAGACATGGTCTATGGTTATCCCATGGGATAGACCCACCCGCAAAAATTTGCCTTTCATGGGTACCCACCCGCCAAATTGGACCATAAATTGACGATTTTCTTGAAATTTTCACGATTTTGGGGTACCCAAATGCGTTTTTATTTCAAAATCGGATTGCCCACACGCGTTTTTGACCCAAAATCAAGATACCCACACGCATTTGAAGGGTCTGGGATATTGATAGACCATCACTGATGACACAGTACCGTGCAAACGATCAAAAAATTATGCCGATTGGTTGCATACATACAAGCAAAGTTACAATGATAAATGTTTTGGTATACTTTTGCATGGTACTGTAGCTGGCTTGGATGGTTGACTACCATAGATTTAATGGGAGAGGTGCACGACTTCAGCATTGCAGTACTATCAAATGAACAACTGTAAACGGAAATATGTCGTGAGGTTGTTAGAGGGGAAAAGAAAGAGAGAGGTAGAGGTAGAGGTAGAGGTAGAGGTAGAGGTAGAGGTAGAGGTAGAGGTAGAGGTAGAGATATAAGTAGAGATAGATGTAGAGGTAGAGGTAGAGGTAGAGGTAGAGGTAGAGGTAGAGGTAGAGGTAGAGGTAGAGGTAGAGGAAGAGGTAGAGGTAGAGGTAGAGGTAGAGGTAGAGGTAGAGGTAGAAGTAGAGGTAGAGGTAGAGGCAGTGAAGGTAAAATATTCAGTGAAGGTAAAATATTCACTAATTTTATCATTTTATTGTCGAATAAATAGTTCGCTCTACTATTATTTCCTAAATTTGCACTTATTCTCGACTAACAAGGTTCTCCAACTTACAAGACTACCACTCGTATGTATAGATGGACTGTGACGATAAAATCATCATTACTCTCTTTCTCCAGATCGTATCTCGTTTTTTTCCCCAATGGGTCACCAGCAAAAGTGGGCGTGGTCTAGCTCACCCCTAGGACGATTCATTTTCGATCCATTTTAGCGCTATTCGAGAGAGAATCATCAGTGAAGGACTAACAGTGATCATTTAGTATGCCTTGCCTAACGGGTTGTACATTTTACCTTAACGAGAGGGCATGAATAAGACTAAAGAATAAGATTAGGGAAGATCAGAATCAGATTAGAATAAGATTAGAGAATAAAAATAAGAAAAAAAAGAATAAGAATAATATTATATTGTCCTCATTCTCTTTCATTGGTTAAGAATATTCTCCGTATTTTACTTCGTGCCATTATTTGATGCTCAAATGATAGGAAAAGAAAAAAATGGCGAGAATGTTTGCAAAACGGAAGAGTTTTCCTTGTTCGTTTCTTTTCCTTCGTTATTTTTTCAACCCTTATCCATCTTCCTTCAAAACTGACCCTCCTCAATATATTCATTTTTCGTTTCACTGTTTTTCGTTTATTTTAATCGTGCTATGCTATTCCGACACTTTTGATACCAATCTTCTCCAACCAATTTCCCTCCCTTTTTATGACATGATCTTCTTATTTAACATTTTTTAACTTAAGGCGCCTATATCGCCTTCCAATATGCATTGTAGCTTGGATCTATGAAAAAGGGGGAAACTCGATACGAATCAGTCGTCTACGGATTTTAATGAATAAGGTAAGTGAAATTATTCTGATGGCCAGAAGCCCAGATTTGGGTTGGAGCCATTGAATAGATTTAGGTAATTAGAATGCTCAGGAAACTAGGAAAAATCTAGGGATTCGGAGGGCTAAACTATAGTTAACTAGTGGCTGATCTTTGACTATGTTCAACCCTAGCTCTGCCCACTTTTGAGGCGATCTGGAAGTCTGGAGTAGCGCCCTAGTATGACCTTACTCTAGTCGACCTTCTTGTCTTGACTATAGAGAATCAGTTATCAGTTATCTCAAACATGGTTCCGCTGTCTAGAACCCCTGGCCGAAACAGCGGGGCCTTATTTATTTAATCTGCATGCTATACAATAATTTTAGAGTACATTTGCATGCTTTTTATACAACACCTCATTTTAATGATTTCAAATGTATCAAATCTCCTTCTCTGACTCTTTATTAGTCTTCTTCTATTTCACTTACTTGACCGAGTATATAAACATCTTGAAGGCTGCAGAATTATATCCACTATGTCGAAGTCTACCATATTTATAATAATGAACTCCTGTATAAGGACAGTGGAACTCATATTCCCAACTAATCGAATGGCTGCAACATTTGTAGCTTTCATTTCTACATCTATTTCCCGGTAAATAATTAGATTTTTTTTGATTAACTGATCATTGTTTTATTTATTTTTTAAATTTTAATTTATTTATTTTCTAGGGGTCTCCATCGCTGTGATAGTGCTCCCTCTCCCCTTCCTCTTTTCCATCACTCATACCATACTAAAAATAGAGAACAGAGAATTCGTTTTCACTGACAACACCTTTTTTATGCATTTCAAAAGAGGAGACGCCGTAGGAGAAACTCTATTGAACTTTACTATAATATTTATTCACACCATTCAAGACCCCTTTAACATTACTCTAATAACTATGCCTACACTGACGGCAAACTCTCTCATATTTGAGATATAGGTTATCTAAGATGCGACAATTAGAGACAGGTTATCTCATATGTGAGATAATTTAGTTAGCTTACTCTAGTCTCGAGCGAGAGAGTATTTTCCAAAATGTCTTTTTGAGAGATTTTGGAGTAAGCTAACCTTTCTCTATAGCTGAACAGTTAGACAACCTATATCTAAGAGAATTTGCCGTGAGTGTAGCCCCTCTGAAACGAGGAAGATAGCTGAGGAGGAACAATAAATTTGCAAGCCAGATTGTAATCATTAACTTTTTTTTGTGACATTGCCACGATAAAGTATTTCTTCTTCTTATTTGCATCTTAAACTACCACCTCATTCTGCACTTTCGGACCTTCTCGTTGTCTCATCAATTATGAGGTCAATGCCACATTCTGTCAATTTATGGCCTTGCTTTGTCCATTATATTATTATCGTTAGTTAGTGCGATATCACACCTTGCTCCGGTTTTGTAGGGTAAGTAAGATTAGTAAGATTATAGTAAGTAGCGCGCTAAAAGTGACTTACCTTTTGCTAACTTTTTTGTTACTGTTTAGCTATTTCGTGTATTTATAACGTAAAAGTAAGTAAACAGTAAGTTACTTTTTGCGCGCACTTACTGTAATATTACCCTGCAAAACCAGAGTTGGGTATACAGTAGGGTGGCGAGAACCAGTCACTAGTCACTAATTATTCTCTCTCTCCAACTAGTGCGTAATCTTTTCCACTCTCTCTGCTACTCTTCTGTCCCCTGTGGCAGCCGTGCGTTGGGGTCACGGTTGAGTAGCAAAATTACTCTTTTCTACTCTTTTTGTTTTTTCTAAACTCTAAGTAATCAAAATGTGCAAATCTATATATTTTTGGAATCTACAAGTCAAGGGCTATCCAACAAACCTAAAATTTGATGTCAAAGAAGATTAGAGACGCCGCTTGGATGTTTATGACGATTGTGGGCGGAGTCTATCACTATGCAAGAGGTTAAATGACGACAATTAAGAGTTTTAATTGTGGTTCGAATGACTTTAATAACATGATAATCATATCCGTCTTATCAGAAGTGCTCGAATGCATAACATGAGAATTCGACGAAATTTAAAGTTATCTTTGACAGTCAATTTTTGGCTTGTTGAATAGCCCTTTGCTTGTAGATTCCAAAAATATTCAGATTTGCAAATTTCGAATACTTATAGCCGAGAGAACCCAAAAGGAGTAGAAAAAGAGTAGCTAAAATTACTCACTAATGTTTTGATGATCTCATCACTACTAACCGTCGCGCGCGAGGTTGTAAATGTGCCTCTCTCGGTTGAGTAGAGAGAGACTGTCACTAGGACTAGTGACTAGTGACTGATTCTCGCCACCCTAGTATACAGTGTTGTCAGCGGGATGGCGCGCAATCTGTGTCAAATCTAGACCCCGCCTCCAACATATCTCTCAAAACCACCATATGAGGCCGTTTGCGTAAGAATCTACTAAGCGCCGGAACAGTCAAAAATTAAATTAAATTCTGGACACACTGATGTCCAGAAGTGAGCACACGACCCCAATACCGACACGTAGTGGATGGTCCACTGTAGCGGCCCGAGCCAAGCTCGTGCATGAGTCCGACCATGACCTTCCGCTGATCGAAATCCGAGGCGGAGGGTCGCGCGCACGCACAGTGCGCACGTTAGTTCAGCCTCTGTTGTGAAAACACACCAAACCGCACACCACAGTGTTGGTAAAGTGGCCTGAGCATCTCTGTTGACCCGCTATTCCCATCTCTTTCGCATTTTGAACTAATGTGTGCGTGCGATGAAGGCTCATGTGGCACCGAGGGGTTGCAAGATGGGTTCTCCCAAACTTGTAGATTTTATGATGGCTTTGGCACATTTTAGCACAAGAACCACATTTTTAGAAAAAAATCACTCTTATAATTGTAGGCCCTCAAAGTGCGGTCATCGGAAAATGACTTTTTGATGTACTGAAAGCAATTGTGGTCCGATCAAGACCAAACTTTTAGGGTGTATTTGGGACATCATATGAATCACTTTGATCGCAAGAACGAGTCTCTAGCGTTTCTTGGAGCCGAGATATGAGTTTGCAGCCGTCATTTTGCAGCAAGGCTGGTGCGGTTGAAAAAAAATCGCAGCAACCTAAAAAAATTTTCTGAGTAGCCTGCGCTTATTGTTAAATCTCAAACTTATAGAAGAACGTTATGTGGAAAAAAATTTTCCTCGGAATTATGATTTTTCAAAAAAGTGGACTTCGATTGCGTCATCATTACGCAATAATGAAAAATTTTCATGAGTCTTCAATATCAGGGCCGGATTCCTCGATAAATTTCCCATAAAAATTCGTGAGAGCGGACCGATAGCACACTTGGTTCACAAAATATAGCAAAAAAAACAACAAAATGTTGGCATTGACTTTCCGGCGCTACTGTAACTGGTATCAAATGCGAGGATCCTAGAGAAGTCCATGAAAATTTACCGGGACCACGCACGTAACTACAGAATCTGATGAAGGCAAAATCTGGGAATGATTTTCTCATTTTATTCTCGAATAAATAGTTCGCTCGACTACTAGATATTATAGAATTAAAACTGTCCGAACAATACAAATTCCGCTCATTTGCCGCGCAATACTCTGACTCCGCCCACTTATTCGCGCGACATTTCATTTTCGCTTATTTTATCGAATTTTATGGCGTTTTCTCGTCATTTCATTGGTCTTTCAGCAAAAATAAAATTATAAGCATTGACAAAACGTTCGGAAAAACCTCCCGAAATTTTACTATATTCGGCATTTGGCGCGGTGTGTGCAAAACTTTTGTAATTCTATAATATTCCTGACAAAAGTTACTCTCGACTAATTGTAAGGTTCTCGAATTTAGACTGTCACTCGCATGTAGATGATACATGTGTATGTAGATGGACGGTGAAGATTAGAGACTTCCAAAGGGATAGTGAAAGGGAGAGACCTCACTCAATCGCCTCTTCATTGCGCACACTTTTCTCTGTTCTCTAACAACGAGAGAGCGTAGAGTGTTGAAGAGACCATTTACTTTCGAGGTTACTTTCCCTTGAAAGGGAAATTTAACCGTCCATCGAACTCATTCGTATATCGCGATATCCCATTGGATCGGTCGATCGCCTATCGAGAAAGAAGAATCACTCCTCTCATTCTCTCATTCGCCTATGGGATATAACTGTTTCTCGCTTTTTTCTCACAGTGGAACCCAGCAAAAGTGGGCGTGGTCTAGCTTCCCCACTAGGACGATTCATTTTCTATCTATTTTAGCGCTATAAGTTTCGTTTATTTTAATCGTGCTATGCTTTTCCACCACTTTTGAAATCAATCTTCTCAATTCCCCCCCCCTTTTTTTATGACATGATTTTCTTAGTAAACATTTCTTAACTTCAGGCGCCTATATCGCCTTCCAATATGCGTTATAGCTTTGATCTACGAAAAAGGAGGAAACTCGATATGCACTTTAATAAGCATACCTAAGAATCAAGATTTTAAAGAATGAGGTAAGTTGTTAGTCTAGGAAGTAGTCTTATAGGGGCTGAAACCTTTGTCAACGGTCTACGCTCTATAGTTATTAGAGAACAGAGAAAGAGTGTGCGCACTGAAGAGGAGATTGAGGCTCCCTTTAAATCGATACCCCAAGCTAATTTGAAACTCTCCGCTCTGGCCACACTCTCTCGCTTTCTTTGTCTACGAGAGAGTATTGCCAATGCGGAGAGTAAAATTAGCTTGGGATGTGCCTTTAATCCTTATCTCATTCATCTAACAAATGTTTCCCGAAACTTCTATTTTTCTTCCATAGTCGAACCGGTCATATAATAGGATGCACGGCGATCTGATTGAGCAATTAGGAAACGTCGCCCATCTTGTAACTCATGAACGACAACTTTTCTGAAGATGGTGCTTTGGTCATAGCTAGATATTCAATAGATCTAGGGAATTGTAGCACCAATTTTTGGAATTTAGCAGATTTTCCGAGAAAAGGACATTTCGCTAATAAATCTCTGTGAGATGTTAGCTCGTATCCTCCCCATCTACATACCAGCTTCACCTATTGTTCAAATACTTTTTTTGATCTGTGGGTATTAACTACAGTTAAAAGAGTATGAGCCATATCTGCCTCAGGAGGTACATGTGAGAAGAGGGTTTCTATACTGTGATTGATCGAGTTAGAATTTGAATTTAGACGACCTTCAGTAACTCTCTCTCTCTCTTTAAACTTATATCTAGATAAGCTTTGAGATTGAAAACGTGGCGCCATTTAAGTACATTCTATTCGCCGCCTCAAAATTCTTACATAAATAGTCATTCCTACAGCTAGTCTATCATTCTTCAGTAGTAATTTTAGTTCATCTTTACATGCTTACACATTTCAATTACTTATTACATCTGTCTTTTCTTCAGAAACATGCGATTGGACACGTTCTTAAATTTCTTTTACCCCTTTTTCTTTGATCTTTGATCTTTTCTTGGCGAAGATGCTCATTCTCGACATGATATTGGCCAACATACGCGTATATTTTAATTTAATTTATCATACATTGAATAAATGTGACAACAAGTGATAAATGAATAATGTGAATAATGTTGAGGCGAGGGGGTCGGAGAGAGGGAGGGAAGGATCTCACTGTGTATCGTCGCTTCCAGGTTCAATATATTAGGGTGGAGGAGGCCCTAAGCGAGAAGAGGACCGCTTTTTGTCAGTAGAGACAGACTGACGTGAACCGGAAGGACAAAAACAGGAGAATCCTTACAAGTCGATGGAAGGGAGGCCTAGTTTGAGAAACAAGGCTTGGGGAGGGGAGGATAAAAGTTTAGCTTTTATTATGGGTATTGATTGGGATGGATCGATAATACAATGTAGTTTTGTCAGGTAACGGGATGTTCTAAGTGCAAAAGATGAACGCATGTTCTCGCGTCTACAACGAGGGATATGAAAACAGAAAGAGGATACACGACCATGAGTGGGTTTGAATGTATAGAAGTGACTGGCAGGAAGAGAGATATCACAATGTAGAATTTTTAAGCTCATTACAATGTCAATAACAAGTCTACGATGATATAGAGAATGAAGAGAGAATAGTGAAAGTCTACAATGGAAAGATGGGGGAGGAAATAAAGTGGGAGAGTGACAACGAAAGTATAACAATCGAGTAAACGTATGATTGACTTTTTCTAATTGACGAACGAGACCTTTACTAGAGGGGGACCAGACAGGACTAGCATATTCAAGAATGGGCAGGATATAACATTTAAAAGCTCTAATATATATTTGTGGTTTAGTACAATTTAAAGATCTGAATAGGATATAAATAAGTGATAAAGCCTTCTTACAAGTTATATCGATATGGGACTTAAAATCAAGATTGGGGTCTAAATAGACACCAAGGTCACGGGTTGATTCAGAGAAAGGAAGAATTGTAGACGAAATAGTGTAAGGAAGACGAGGGTTGTTTTTGCCTAAGTAAAGAACAGTGCACTTTTTGTGTGCCACTGAAAGCTGCCAGTTTGAGCAGTAACTAACTATATTAGATAACCCTTGTGAAACTTGTTCATGGGAGGAAGATGGAGAGGACGGATCAAAAGTGGAAAACAGTTTGATATCATCAGCAAAAAGACGAAGACCTACTAATGGAAGATTTTTGGTTACCATGGGAAAGTCAGAAATGTAAATCAAAAATAAGAGAGGACCCAAAACCGACCCTTGTGGCACTCCGGAAGTGACAGCCCTCTCCGAAGAGAGGCTGCTACCTATTCTGACTCTGAAACTCCGATTGTCTAAAAATGAATTAAACCACGCGAGAAGATTAGCACGAACACCAATGGATTCAAGTTTATACAATAACTTAGAATGTGAGACTGTATCGAATGCCTTAGAGAGATCAACATAAACAATATCAGTACATAGATTTGAATCGAGTGAGGCACGCCACGATTGAGTACATTCCAAGAGCTGGGATACGGTAGATTTACCAGAAACAAAACCAAATTGTTCATTTGGTAAAATAGAGTGAATACGACACCAATTAACTAAGCGGGGCTTAATCAAACGTTCCAGGACTTTGGAAGGAATAGGAGTGAGAGAAATCGGACGGAATTGGGATACATTTGTTGGAGGTGAGACTTTAGGGATGGGGATAATGGTTGAGAGTTTCCATATGCTTGGGATTTGGCCTTGAGAAATCGATAAATTGAAAATAATGGACAAGGGATAGGAGAGAGAGGAATGGCACCGTTTAAACACGATTGAGGGAATATTATCAGATGGGAGTGAACAAGAATTGCTGATTTTTCGAAGAACATATGATACATCCTGAGGCATAATAATATTCATAGAGAGCGAGTATATGTGCAATCTCGAGAGTAAGTTACCTAAATTAACCTTTTAAACGATAACTTTATTCAATATTTATAGAGGCGAGGACATTGTAATTCTTCATGATACAAGATCAACTAAGATCACTGGGTATTATTATTATTACAGGAATAGGGCGGGCCGCATTCTGACAGTACGTCAGAATGCGGCAGACCTTATTGGCTTCTCGACAACAACCCTCTGATTGCCTCCAGAGGAGGCAGTCTACACTACATCGAAAGCTTATACGTTTTCTAATGAGGTAATACTTGTTTCATCTAAAATATTGTCTCCAATATGTACATTTAGGTCGTGTGATGATGGTCTTCGCCTCTAACTCCGTACTCTAGAATAAACACTTGTTAATAATATGCTAGTGTATTACACACACATAAATATATATATATATACATATAAATATATTCAATGCTCAGACAAACATACTGATAACATTATTTAAGACAACGGTTCAGTGAGATTTCAGGTAGTGCCGGACATCGACCTCACCGATTTGGCTCAACATTTTTTTTGTGGATACCCCCATGAGCCCCCATCACCAAATGGGTATTCATTAGGGCTGGATCCTTGAAACACAGAAGTGGCGGGTTCTCGAAATTTGAAAACTCGATTTTCACCAAAACAAAATGGAGTGACCTAGGACCAATGTTAGTGTAGATTAATTATAAGTATAAATAGACAACAAAAACTAGATATATGACGGTCCTGAGATCCGATCGCAAACTGATTTTTTTAACTTCTCAAAACATTCTAAAATTAATTAAAATTTTGAAATAAAAAAACGACAGCCCAATTTTTGCCTCATTTTATAGAGCTAAAAATTCCGCGTCGAATGAGGTAAAAAAATAAAAAATCGATCGACCCGTGTTTTGAGATAAATGAGCCTGAAGACGACCCGAAAATATTTTTGTTTTCAAACCCCTTCATGTTTGTACTCATATTGTAGAACTCGTCGAGTAGAAAAACTTTCATGTTGAACGTTTCGTCTGAAACTCTTGAACAAGAGAAATACATGAATTTAGATTTATTGAATCCAAATCTTTTCTATCACTTGTATCTTGAGAACATTCGACTTTCATAGAATACGACCTTTTTTTTCATGAAAAATAATATACTCGACGAGTTCTTTAAAATGAGTACAAACATGGCAAGGTTTCGACAACTTTTTTTCCTGACCACTTTAGAGGCCATGTTTTTCAGAATAGGGGGCAACAATTTTTTTTCGTTAAACAACAAATTAAGTATGGATTTTTGAGTTCTACAATATAGGCGTAATCACTTTGTGCACAAAAAATATTTTACTTTCGATTTACTCTATATTGTCTGAAAAACAGTGAGAATAAATTAAACTCATGTATTTCTCTTGTGCATGAGTTTCAGACAAAACGTTCAACATGAAAGTTGTTCTACTCGACGAGTTCTTCAATATGAGTCCAAACATGAGGGGGTTTGAAAAAAAAATATTTTCGGGTCGTCTTCAGGTTCATTTATCTCAAAACACGGGTCGATCGATTTTTGATTTTTTGCCTCATTCGACGCGGAATTTTTTGCTCTATAAAATGAATCAAAAATTGGGCTGCCGTTGTTTGTTTTAAAATTTTAATTAATTTTAGAATGTTTTGAGGAGGTAAAAAAATCAGTTTGCGATCGAATCTCCGGACCATCATATATCTAGTTTTTGTTGTCTACTTATACTTATAATTAATCGACACTAACATTGGTCCTAGGTCGCTCCATTTTGTTTTGGTGAAAATCGAGTTTTCAAATTTCGAGAACCCGCCACTTCTGTGTTTCAAGGATCCAGCCCTAATGAATACCCATTTGGTGATGGGGGCTCATGGGGGAATCCACAAAAAAATTTTGAGCCAAATCGGTGAGGTCGATGTCCGGGGTCAGTGGCTCAACCCTGGAATCTTACTGAGCAGGTGTCTTAATAACTCAACAGTAGTAACATAACTCAGTTTAGTTTTATCAAATGATATTCAAAATGTAGGGTTTTTTTCTAATAACGTAATTAGATGAAACATTGCTTAATAAATGCTGGCTAATGAGACAACTGGGTTCACTTACTCCATTACCAGTCACTATCTTTCTCTATCTTCCAATTGACCTTAACTCTCATTTGCTTTCGTTGCATCAGTCGCTCGTTGATCTTAGTCTCGAAATGGTTGAGCAAGGAAATCTGAAAATATTCCACATTCACTCAAGAGAACATCTGTTTGGTTTGCAGTTAATTCATATACTCTGGACAATGTCGAGACAAAGGCAAATGAGGGAGGTGTTTACCAAGTTGATGCCGTGTTCGTCCACAACACAAGCCACCCTCGAGAATCCGAATTCATTAACCATAATCTTTGTCATATCGGCAGGACTAGGAAGGGTAGTTAGAGTAATTACGAATGGGTCAAAGAATGAAACTGAACTACCACTTTGAATAAATGGTTTTAGAAAATTTAATAATGTTTCTCCTATATCGTCGCCTCGTTTAAAGTGAATAAAGAACGAATTATCGGAAAACAACCATCGCAATACTTGTATCTTGCCTGGTGGATGATCATAAAATATATGAGCCTACGTTTGTATCTGAGGTTGACACGGTGGGCATATACAATGTCACATCTCAATCTGTAGCACTGGACGAAATAAAAGGCGCCCATTTGGGTGAAAAAGATTCTTTAACTCTTATTTAACTTGAGAGAATACGATTAATGCACTGTTACACTAACGTTTGTCAACTTTTTGCGATTCTTCTACTTTTATTTAACTTGAGTTAATACGATTTATGCATACTCTCTGAAGCCAAATGAATATCTTTTATTTGAGGGCTCGTAGCCCTCAAAGAGGGCCCTCTACTGTATCCGCACTCCCTTGTGGTAGGTGAATAAATAATTTTGATTTCATAACCTGTTCATTGATAACAAATACATCATCCCTTTCTTTCCTATACAGGAATATAAATGATTTTATTTGATTTGATTTCTACCCTCTCTTTTCGAATGGTATATGTCACTAGTCATATCGCCACGGGAATGCATTATGGTTCCCTTGTGAGGCCTTATCCGTGAACGATGGCAAACCGTTTGCCGTCAAACGTGACGTTACAAGCGTAGTGGATCTCTGGCCAACGCCTCCGCCTACGTTTGTGACGTCACGTTTGCCGGCAAATGGTTTGCCAACGCATACTGGTCAGTTTATCTATTATACAATCGGTTCGTTTTCTTTATTTGAAATAAGCTTAGAGATTGCGATTCCATTTGAAGCTTTCGAAACTATACACTTACATTTATCTTATCAGCACATAGCACAGAAGATTAAATCAGTCACAGGGGGATCTTGCTCGTAATTTCTAATCTTTTCGCTTATGAGAGATGTCTCCATTCAAGAAAAATTACATTTCATTAGAAGCTATAATATCATTCCAACCTTTATTGAATGAAATAGTAAGAAATGTGAACATTCAGTGTTAATGACGATGTTCAGAGACGGTACGATACGACCTATTGCAACATCAGGCGATTCTCGGCGACCGAACGGGATTGTCTTCGAGATGAACTGAAGATGAGACTGAGATCCGTGCAGAATCGACTTTAACTGAACGGTATGAAATTAACAATTTAAATTGTTTTTAGTTGTATAAAATATTGTGGCAATTATTTCATGTTTCACAGGCGCCATTAATTAAAATGGACCATATTCCATATTTTGATTACTTTCCATTGAGTTGAATCACCATTACCTATATTAGTATTTCTTGAAAAGTTTGATTACATCAGTCCGGGGGCATAGCTCAGTGGTAGAGCGCTCGCTTAGCATGCGAGAGGGCTGGGGTTCAATTCCCCATGCCTCCAGTTATCTTTTGTTCATTTTCCTAGCTATTAATATTGCTGAAAAGGCTGGAGCACAACATATGTAGATTTTGTTGAAAGAAGTTCAGTACTGAGATTGATTTTATCCTGAAAATGCGACTTTATCATCGTTTCACAATAGATCAAAAGTTCATTTCACAGCTTGAATCTTCATCCACTCATGGTCATCGATGACGGCATTAGATGAGCGTCATCTTCGATATGAATCGTCCTATTCTTTTTGAAGAAGTCGTCTATGTGAATCTTCTCGTGATTGATCAACATGGAGCCTATGTGAATCATTTCGTTAACGTATAAAGAAATTTGGGGTGGTTATGCTTATATGGTTATGCTTATATTTCATTTCTGATAAAACAAAACTATTTATAGATATGACTAGAGATATGTATCATGATTCACTTACATTAGAAAGAACCAATACGAAAGATGATGAATGTACCTTCTTAGACATCGGTATTAAAGTCACAAATGGTAAAGCTACCACTGAGCTTTATAACAAAACCGATGACTACAGCTTTGATGTCATTAGATATCCTCACTATCTCTCAAATATTCCAATCTATATAGGTATGAACACTCTTTCTAGTGAAATACTAAGAATTTATAGAAATTCGACAAAATTTGACAGCTTTGTTGCACGCACACAATCTCTAATAGCGTATTATACGAAAATTCAGTATCCGATTTATAAAATTAAAACAAAAGTATTAAAGTTACTTAATAAAACACCCATAATAAGCATGAAATATAACAAAACCAATGCTGAAATTTGTTTACATATTTGGCACTAGAATATTTCATGATTATTTAAATTAAAGGTCGAAAACCCAGTTCAAAGTTCAAACAATCTGGTCAATTCAACATAGAGTACTATTGAACGGTAGATCATAGACCTGGTTCCTATACTCTCTTATATGTACACACTCTCTATCACTTCTCTGACCTTGCGTCTTGTACTCTCTCATGTCTACACACTCTATCATCCACTCTCTCTCTCACCAACTCTCGCACCTTTGAGTGGACATGTCACTCTATTCAGAGGACGATTACGGAGAGGTACAATACTACCTCAGTCTCTAAGTGCCTTTGTTTTGTTGTGCTCTTTCTTTCTAACATTAGATCTTATTAGTTACTCTTTCAAATACATTCTTTCTATTTTTTTCTTTTGATAACTTGTTTTTACAAAAATCCTATGTGGGCTCGTCTACTGATGAGGCCCAACCCACATGGTGCGGTTCCGGTGTCTAGAACCGAGGGCCGAAACATCGGACCGCGTTTGTTTTGCTTATAGTATCTTTATCATTTCTTTTTTTACCTTTATTCACAGTCATGAACAATTTCGTCTTCTGTCTCTCTCATTAATTCGTTGTTCCGTGTGATGCTTCGTGTAGCCGAGAGCTTCACTCCGCTCCGGAGTGTCTTCGGATATAGCTCTATCTTAACTTTTCCATCTATCTCTTACAAAAAAGTCTCATACTCTTTCTTCCTTTGTTATCTTATTGTAAATGATTGTGATCCTATCTTACATTACTTTTATCTTTAACCATCGTTTGGTTCAACGCAAGTTGAACAAGGTGCTATGCACCACCCAAGGCTTCGGCCACTACTTGCTGGGGTAAACCAGCAAAATATCAGCACTCGGCCCCCACATACGAGCCTATTGGACTCAGTGGTAAGGTTAGAGTGACACCAGATTAATCAAATATTGATTACATAAATATCATTTTAATCTTTAGATTAACTTCTTCACTTATCCATATGCAAACTAAACTCAAATAAAATACTATATATTTATTTTTAATAAATATCTTGAACTTATATAATTATATTCACAGAACAACATCAAATTAATAATTTCTGAAGTACTCCTACAACGAAAACAAAGTTAGCGCCAAACTAAAAATTTGAAACTAGTATACTGTACCTACGAAACACTTTAGTTGAACAAATATTAATTCAAGTTATATTTTTAAAATAATATTTTAAAGCATTCTAAATAATTTTAAAATAATTTTAAATTAATTTTAAAGCTTTTTTTAAATAATTTTATACCTTCTATACTTAAGTCAACATTTCAACCTCAATGACATGCATCCAATAAAAAATTACACTGGATTCTAAACATAATTTTCATTTCCTTCCCTTCTTCACTCACGTGAACTATAGTTCCTTCCAAATCCTTATGACCCTACCCATCATAAGCGCCTTTCTTTCAGCTTTTGGATACATTAGCTCTAATTATTTTTCTAATATTCCTTTTATACGCTCCTTTTAATATTCATTCTTTCACACCCAGTTTTTATTTACTAAACAAAATATTAGGAAATAATACTTTAAAGGAAACCGCAGTGACCACCTTCCCGCCGTGACCAAAGGTCGTGTGGAGGGCGGAGGTGTAAAGCGGTTTGACTGGTATACGGTGTCCCTATTTAGGGGAGTCACACCGTGGTGGCAGTCCCACCGAATTGTCCACACGACCGGCCCTAAAAAGCCAAGGGATGAGCCTCCCAATTAATAGCTCGCAAAAACCGCACCTAAAACGCCTACCCCCAACTCCTCTGTTAAATGTACTTTTGTCAAGAAGGAGGGAGGGAGAAACATAGTTTCTCTTGGTTCTCATTCCAGTTATATTGGTGTTAGATGTGGTAAACCGCGATGCGTGGTATGTCCAAAAATGAACCTATATGAAGGAGTTAAAAGTACTATTACAGAAGATATATACATGACTAATAAACGTAAACACGATTCGTGCGATAGTAAATTCGTTGTATATCTTATTACATGTAATGTCTGTGGTATACAATATGTTGGTGAAACCTCTCAAAAATTGAAACGTAGAATGTCACAACACCGATACTCTTTTAAATCTAATCATTTGAATACATATATTAGTAAACACTTTAAAGAACCGGAACATGATAAAGAGAGTTTTTCAATCGACATTTTAGATTATGCCAAGAACAAAGGCGAATTACAAGAGAAAGAACTCATGTGGATTAAAGCTCTCAATACTGCATATCCTCTCGGTCTTAATGATGCGATTAAGTATTTTGGACACATTTCAGAAGATATCAACCCGTTAGAGAAAAAATCACACCCATACTATTCTCTTCCTATTGTTAATAAACCACTACGGAATCGTGGAAAACGAAAAAGGAATAGAAGAAAACCAAAATACAAATGTACAAAATCAATTGAAGAGATAATATCTGATATTACCTTATTCGAATCAAGAGAACTTTTCATATATGGTAGATCATTATCACATTATCAGTTAAGACAATTAGAACTCTATACCTCAGATCCTCAATTTTCTTTACTTAGTCATAACAATAAATACAAAATATATTCAGTGATATGTCCACACTATTGGAATAATCAGAAAGATACTATTAAACGAAAACACACAAATGAGGTTATATTAAAAATACCTTTTATTGGAAAGTTTTTGGATAAAATTCCATTTTCTAAACTGTTAAATGGTAACAAGTTGAAAGATGTATGGAAACATATTGATATTAAAGATGACGAAATACCGTATGTATGTATCCGTTATACTCTTAATGATCCTATTATGAATAGAGTATGCAATTACGGTAAATTTCTTAGAAATCTTTCAAATACTGAGAAACAGCGGATTTTATCGGATGAATGTAACTGCAATGACTTTCCCTATTTAATAGACTCATATTATGGTCATATTTGCACAGGTAATACGTCAATGGTTGAAGATGATCAACTACGTGAGCTTATTGAAAAAGGAACTAAATATAGAATACAAAGTACTATGAGTCATGCCGAAGTAATGCAAAGAATCGAAAAAGAGATTAGTGATATGATATATAGAATTCTGCGTAAATTTAAAAAATCATCAACACTACATAATAAATTACTTCTGGATATAAAGGATCAAATATATGTAAAATTGTCAGAAAGAATCGAAGCACTATTGCCACAAAACATAAACAATGCCAATTTTAAATACCTAAATAAATTACATAAAAATTTCATAATAACTGCTGTTGATAAAGCTTCGGGTAATTTCGCATTTACTTGCAAAAAGCTTTACCTTAAATTTATGGAAAATGAACTTAACACTAACGTAGGAGGAGTTAAAACATACGCTTTAAAAGAAGAAATTAACAATGAAAAGTTGATAGATGAACATTCAGCATTTACCAAGAGCTTTGGAATATCTCCACAAATTAATGGAACTCTTCCAAGAATATATGGCATACCTAAAATGCATAAAAATCCTATAAAATTCAGATTTATAACAGGCGCTTATAACAGTAGTCTGAAGCCAATTTCAATAGAGTTGCAGAGGATTTTGAAATTTCTGCAGAATCACTTTAAAAATTATTGTTATACAACTTCCGGACACAGTAAGATTAATCACTACTTCACCATACAAAACTCTCTCAAGGTTGTTCAGAACGTTGCTACTATAAACAAAGCATACACTAAACTATTTTGTGCAGATTTCGCATCTCTCTTTACCAACCTTCCTCATATAGTTGTTAAGGATAAGATATTTTACTTATTAGACCTCTTGTTTAAAAATGCTGGATCAGAATATATCAACGTCAATGGAAAGTATGTTAGATACGACAAAACTAATAGTTCATCTCATGGCAGATCTTATCATAAAAATGATGTCAAATGTATTTTGGATTACATACTAAATAATAGTTATGCATATTATGGTGGTAACTACTATAAACAGGAAAAAGGAATTCCACAGGGAAACAATGCATCCCCACAAATAGCTGATCTTGCGCTAGCAGTTATGGAGTTTCAATACATACAAAAGAATATTAATTTAAGAAATCCCATTGCATATTCGCTCGGAAGGACATACCGATATATAGACGACTTGCTACACATTTCTGATAAAACAAAACTATTTATAGATATGACTAGAGATATGTATCATGATTCACTTACATTAGAAAGAACCAATACGAAAGATGATGAATGTACCTTCTTAGACATCGGTATTAAAGTCACAAATGGTAAAGCTACCACTGAGCTTTATAACAAAACCGATGACTACAGCTTTGATGTCATTAGATATCCTCACTATCTCTCAAATATTCCAATCTATATAGGTATGAACACTCTTTCTAGTGAAATACTAAGAATTTATAGAAATTCGACAAAATTTGACAGCTTTGTTGCACGCACACAATCTCTAATAGCGTATTATACGAAAATTCAGTATCCGATTTATAAAATTAAAACAAAAGTATTAAAGTTACTTAATAAAACACCCATAATAAGCATGAAATATAACAAAACCAATGCTGAAATTTGTTTACATATTTGGCACTAGAATATTTCATGATTATTTAAATTAAAGGTCGAAAACCCAGTTCAAAGTTCAAACAATCTGGTCAATTCAACATAGAGTACTATTGAACGGTAGATCATAGACCTGGTTCCTATACTCTCTTATATGTACACACTCTCTATCACTTCTCTGACCTTGCGTCTTGTACTCTCTCATGTCTACACACTCTATCATCCACTCTCTCTCTCACCAACTCTCGCACCTTTGAGTGGACATGTCACTCTATTCAGAGGACGATTACGGAGAGGTACAATACTACCTCAGTCTCTAAGTGCCTTTGTTTTGTTGTGCTCTTTCTTTCTAACATTAGATCTTATTAGTTACTCTTTCAAATACATTCTTTCTATTTTTTTCTTTTGATAACTTGTTTTTACAAAAATCCTATGTGGGCTCGTCTACTGATGAGGCCCAACCCACATGGTGCGGTTCCGGTGTCTAGAAAAGGGGGCCGAAACATCGGACCGCGTTTGTTTTGCTTATAGTATCTTTATCATTTCTTTTTTTTACCTTTATTCACAGTCATGAACAATTTCGTCTTCTGTCTCTCTCATTAATATGTAGATTTTGTTGAAAGAAGTTCAGTACTGAGATTGATTTTATCCTGAAAATGCGACTTTATCATCGTTTCACAATAGATCAAAAGTTCATTTCACAGCTTGAATCTTCATCCACTCATGGTCATCGATGACGGCATTAGATGAGCGTCATCTTCGATATGAATCGTCCTATTCTTTTTGAAGAAGTCGTCTATGTGAATCTTCTCGTGATTGATCAACATGGAGCCTATGTGAATCATTTCGTTAACGTATAAAGAAATTTGGGGTGGTTATGCTTATATAAGAGTGTCCAAGCCCGCGCAGTCAAATGGGCGGAGCCAGAATCGCTATAAGTATGTATATATTACACGGGAACGAGTGAGTATATGTAGATCATACGACATGTGTACTAATAGGGACCCATGGTCTAGTGGATAACAGGTCAACCTCCCACCCGATCGGTTGGTCGGCATAAAGGTTGCTGATTCCCAACAGGGGATCAGCAAAAAATGACCTCTCTCAACTGTATCATCCCTTTTTGTTTTTTCTTCACTACATACTACAGACTACATTGTCGCTCTCCCTACGCTCATGCGAGAGGTGACATATATTTAGTGGGAATCGTGAACTGACTTTAAAATTGTTTTCATGTTTTCGGAAGCAGGGTTTTCAAAACGATGCTATTTATTTTAAGCCAATTTCCCAATTCGTTTAATTTTGAGATTTTTTTCATATAATATTCAGAACCAATTTATATAATAGGCTAATAAAGAAAATAGGGAGTGAATGAGTATAATCAGACGACAGTTTCATCACTTTTCATGGCAACCTTTGCATTACAATCCATCTTTGCAAAATACAAAGTGCAGATTTTGAATCATATTCATAAAGCTATTTTACATTTGACAGCTGGGACATCATCATTTCATTGTTTTGTTCTTTGTTTCAGGTACCTAGATAGTAAACGCCATGGAGAGGAAAGGAGGCCACGGTGTTTTAAAAGTTCTGTTAGCGACAAGTGCACCGCACACCAAGCGCACTACACGCACCACCTACACCACCTCACCCCACACAATGTGTTAAATGCACCCTAATTTTTCTTTTTTTCTTCTAATAAAGCAGCACTACCAGTATATTTTTTTTCTCTGGAAATGCATCTACTTGCAAGTCGAAATCAAATTAATTGTTTATACACAAGTTTCATTTACAATTATGGGGATAATGAAATTGCATAATATTCAAGTGTTTATTATTGCTATTTAAAAACAGGCGTGGGTTTACAGACCGGCTGGCTCAACCCGGTATTATTCTATCTATGCTAGTAATATTTATCCTTATTTCATTTATTTATCTATGTTATTTTGTATTTTTTCAGCTTTAAAAGGAGGGGTCGAGAAGGAGACACCGCCCCTTCTGGACACATGTGTAGGGGACACACGAAGCCCATCCGCACGAGGTCTGACATGTTCCCCGTTGGGGCTCATGTCCGAGCCAAGCTCCAAACCCGGAGCTCGCATTAACTGAGAGCCATGGTGGCGACCAGAGATGTTCGTTAATGAAAATTTTCGTTAATTCGTTAAGTCGTTAAATTAACGAAAATAAAGTCGTTAATTTTCGTTAATTTCGTTAATTTTCGTTAATTTTTCAAACTTCAATTTTTTTACCCAAACACATTCATTTCTAAGAATAACATGAACAGAATAGAATAACAGTTTCCTAAAATAGAGATAGAATTGTTTTTGGAAATAATAGTTTTAAAACAAAACAAAAATACGAATATGCCCATTGATTACATAGATTTTGAATATAAGGGGAGTGTTAAGAGAGGAATCTAAAGTGTTTTTTTTAAATTCCCTCATCTCTCTCTTGGGCGAATGCCAAGTGATATGTGTGAAGTCAGCGCAGCCATCTCATTTATCCCATAGCGCAGAGGAAAACGTTCGGAATCATCACCACCGTAGAATTGGTCAATTTCGTCAATTTTCAAAAAAAATATGCACGGGCCTGACGATTATTGATGTTTCTAGCGATCATAAAGCTGAATTAGCATAAAATAAACGGGTCACGACAGGTGAAATAATTTTTGCACCCTTTTTGTCTTCACAGATTGTTCATGAAAATTCGATTGACTCAGAAAATTAGCTTCTCCAGCATGATTTTCATTAACGAAAACATTAACGAAAATTAATTTATTTTCGTTAATTCGTTAATCGTTAAATTTTAACGAAAAATGTCGTTAAAATTAACGAATTTCGTTAATTCGTTAATCGTTAATACCATCTCTGGTGGCGACCTCCAATGTATGGAGTGCTTAATTGTCCTCGAATAATATGTTTTTTTCCAATTTTTCTTCCACCCTCGAGATATCTCACCCTGACCCCTCCCCCATGAATCACGTTTATCATTCGCACAATTTTCATTCGTAATTTTTATGTGCTTCGTTTCGTGCATGAGCACGTTGATAAAATACATGTTTTCTTTCTAATTTTTCTCCTTCTCTTCATTATCATCTTTATTGTTTTTAGATCCTCGATCCACATCAAACATCAGTTTTTTTATCGATTGCCTTATGCAATCGATTGTGATGATCTTATCATCAGATCTATGAGATCTCACTTGTTCTTATAACTCTGATCGAGATACACGAGGCAGTAAATCAGAAATTTCTACGACACAGAGAAAAAGAGCTCTAACAGCCGCCATAGCTCAGTCGGTTAGAGCGTGGGTCTAATAAGCCCAAGGTCGCAGGTTCGACCCCTGCTGGCGGCAAAAGTTTTTGCAGAACCAACTGATTTATATCTCACAAATTGTCAAAAAAAGCATTACAGACTGTTTGGAGCTCTCTAGTGAAGGTAAACTCACTAATTTTATCATTTTATTGTCGAATAAATAGTTCGCTCGACTATTATTTCCTAAATGCACTTATTCTCGACTAAGGTTCTCGGGCACTACTTCAGAATAGGGTACCAGAACACCGGGCAAGTGAAAAAGGGCATGAAAAATGAAATAAACACAAAGGAAAAGACGCTTATATTAGGCAATTATACTATTATTTTGAGCTGGTACCCTATTCTGAAGTAGTGCCGGTTCTCGAACATACAAGAGAGTGTCACTCGTATGTATAGATCGACTAAGATGATAAAATATTCACTTTGCACCAGGACTCTCTCGTAGAGCGCGCTCTCTCATCATTTCTCTATCTCTCTCTATCTAGATCGTCTCACGCTCTTTTCCCAATGGGAAACCTGCAAAAGTGAGCGTGGTCTATAACTAACTATGAATAAGTCCTATTAAATTGTCCTCATTCTCTTTCATTGGTTAAGAATATTCTCCGTATTTTTCTTCGTGCCGTTATTTGATGCTCAAAAGATGGGAAAATAAAATAAAATGACGAGAGGCTTTGCAAAGCGGGATAGTTTTCTCTGTTTTTTTCCTTCGCTATTGTTCAACCCTTTGCCATATTCCTTCAAAACTGACCCTCCTCAATATATTCATTTTTCGTCTCACTATTCTTTATTCGTTTATTTTACTCGAACCATGCTATTCCGACACTTTTGATAGCAATCTTCTCCAACCAATTTCCACCATTTTTATGACATGATCTTCTTAGTAAACATTTCTTAACTTCAGGCGCCTATATCGCCTTCCAATATGCGTTATAGCTTTGATCTACGAAAAAGGAGGAAACTCGATATGCACTTTAATAAGCATACCTAAGAATCAAGATTTTAAAGAATGAGGTAAGTTGTTAGTCTAGGAAGTAGTCTTATAGGGGCTGAAACCTTTGTCAACGGTCTACGCTCTATAGTTATTAGAGAACAGAGAAAGAGTGTGCGCACTGAAGAGGAGATTGAGGCTCCCTTTAAATCGATACCCCAAGCTAATTTGAAACTCTCCGCTCTGGCCACACTCTCTCGCTTTCTTTGTCTACGAGAGAGTATTGCCAATGCGGAGAGTAAAATTAGCTTGGGATGTGCCTTTAATCCTTATCTCATTCATCTAACAAATGTTTCCCGAAACTTCTATTTTTCTTCCATAGTCGAACCGGTCATATAATAGGATGCACGGCGATCTGATTGAGCAATTAGGAAACGTCGCCCATCTTGTAACTCATGAACGACAACTTTTCTGAAGATGGTGCTTTGGTCATAGCTAGATATTCAATAGATCTAGGGAATTGTAGCACCATTTTTTGGAATTTAGCAGATTTTCCGAGAAAAGGACATTTCGCTAACAAATCTCTGTGGGATGTTTGCTCGTATCCTCCCCATCTAGCTTCACCTATTGTTCTAATACTTTTTTGATCTAGCATATATAACCATCGCAATACTTGTATCTTGGCTGGTGGAAGATCATAAAATATATGTGCCTACGTTTGTATCTGAGGTTGACACGGTGGGCATACACAATATCACTTAAAAATTGAAACTCAACGCTTTGAAACTGGTAAATTAGAAAGATAACAATGGAACTGTCGATTTGTAGATCAAAGATTGATTGTAGGTCGATAGATCAAAGACCAGTCCTAGTCACGAAACCCCACACCGGAAGTACTGGGTCAACACCGTCGTCAGGATTACGCGTGGCTGTTTTGGATGTAACCTAAGTCTCTCGTTTGGGTTTAGCCTAAACCGTTTAGGGTCAGTATTTAACACAGTTAATCCATTAGACATTCCCATAAGACATTAGAAAACAGATATTCCCCATCCCCGATGCGTTCATTTGAAGGGATAAAATTACTTCACCTATTGTTCAAATACCTTTTTGATCTGTGGGTATTAACTACAGTTAAAAGAGTATGAGCCATATCTGCCTCAGGAGGTACATGTGAGAAGAGGGTTTCTATACTGTGATTGATCGAGTTAGAATTTGAATTTAGACGACCTTCAGTAACTCTCTCTCTCTCTCTCTCTCTTTAAACTTATATCTAGATAAGCTTTGAGATTGAAAACGTGGCGCCATTTAAGTACATTCTATTCGACGCCTCAAAATTCTCACATAAATAGTCATTCCTACAGCTAGTCTATCATTCTTCAGTAGTAATTTTAGTTCATGTTTACATGCTTTTGTTACACATTTCAATTACTTATTACATCTGTCTTTTCTTCAGAAACATGCGATTGGACACGTTCTTAAATTTCTTTTACCCCTTTTTCTTTGATCTTTGATCTTTTCTTGGCGAAGATGCTCATTCTCGACATGATATTGGCCAACATACGCGTATATTTTAATTTAATTTATCATACATTGAATAAATGTGACAACAAGTGATAAATGAATAATGTGAATAATGTTGAGGCGAGGGGGTCGGAGAGAGGGAGGGAAGGATCTCACTGTGTATCGTCGCTTCCAGGTTCAATATATTAGGGTGGAGGAGGCCCTAAGCGAGAAGAGGACCGCTTTTTGTCAGTAGAGACAGACTGACGTGAACCGGAAGGACAAAAACAGGAGAATCCTTACAAGTCGATGGAAGGGAGGCCTAGTTTGAGAAACAAGGCTTGGGGAGGGGAGGATAAAAGTTTAGCTTTTATTATGGGTATTGATTGGGATGGATCGATAATACAATGTAGTTTTGTCAGGTAACGGGATGTTCTAAGTGCAAAAGATGAACGCATGTTCTCGCGTCTACAACGAGGGATATGAAAACAGAAAGAGGATACACGACCATGAGTGGGTTTGAATGTATAGAAGTGACTGGCAGGAAGAGAGATATCACAATGTAGAATTTTTAAGCTCATTACAATGTCAATAACAAGTCTACGATGATATAGAGAATGAAGAGAGAATAGTGAAAGTCTACAATGGAAAGATGGGGGAGGAAATAAAGTGGGAGAGTGACAACGAAAGTATAACAATCGAGTAAACGTATGATTGACTTTTTCTAATTGACGAACGAGACCTTTACTAGAGGGGGACCAGACAGGACTAGCATATTCAAGAATGGGCAGGATATAACATTTAAAAGCTCTAATATATATTTGTGGTTTAGTACAATTTAAAGATCTGAATAGGATATAAATAAGTGATAAAGCCTTCTTACAAGTTATATCGATATGGGACTTAAAATCAAGATTGGGGTCTAAATAGACACCAAGGTCACGGGTTGATTCAGAGAAAGGAAGAATTGTAGACGAAATAGTGTAAGGAAGACGAGGGTTGTTTTTGCCTAAGTAAAGAACAGTGCACTTTTTGTGTGCCACTGAAAGCTGCCAGTTTGAGCAGTAACTAACTATATTAGATAACCCTTGTGAAACTTGTTCATGGGAGGAAGATGGAGAGGACGGATCAAAAGTGGAAAACAGTTTGATATCATCAGCAAAAAGACGAAGACCTACTAATGGAAGATTTTTGGTTACCATGGGCAAGTCAGAAATGTAAATCAAAAATAAGAGAGGACCCAAAACCGACCCTTGTGGCACTCCGGAAGTGACAGCCCTCTCCGAAGAGAGGCTGCTACCTATTCTGACTCTGAAACTCCGATTGTCTAAAAATGAATTAAACCACGCGAGAAGATTAGCACGAACACCAATGGATTCAAGTTTATACAATAACTTAGAATGTGAGACTGTATCGAATGCCTTAGAGAGATCAACATAAACAATATCAGTACATAGATTTGAATCGAGTGAGGCACGCCACGATTGAGTACATTCCAAGAGCTGGGATACGGTAGATTTACCAGAAACAAAACCAAATTGTTCATTTGGTATAATAGAGTGAATACGACACCAATTAACTAAGCGGGGCTTAATCAAACGTTCCAGGACTTTGGAAGGAATAGGAGTGAGAGAAATCGGACGGAATTGGGATACATTTGTTGGAGGTGAGACTTTAGGGATGGGGATAATGGTTGAGAGTTTCCATATGCTTGGGATTTGGCCTTGAGAAATCGATAAATTGAAAATAATGGACAAGGGATAGGAGAGAGAGGAATGGCACCGTTTAAACACGATTGAGGGAATATTATCAGATGGGAGTGAACAAGAATTGCTGATTTTTCGAAGAACATATGATACATCCTGAGGCATAATAATATTCATAGAGAGCGAGTATATGTGCAATCTCGAGAGTAAGTTACCTAAATTAACCTTTTAAACGATAACTTTATTCAATATTTATAGAGGCGAGGACATTGTAATTCTTCATGATACAAGATCAACTAAGATCACTGGGTATTATTATTATTACAGGAATAGGGCGGGCCGCATTCTGACAGTACGTCAGAATGCGGCAGACCTTATTGGCTTCTCGACAACAACCCTCTGATTGCCTCCAGAGGAGGCAGTCTACACTACATCGAAAGCTTATACGTTTTCTAATGAGGTAATACTTGTTTCATCTAAAATATTGTCTCCAATATGTACATTTAGGTCGTGTGATGATGGTCTTCGCCTCTAACTCCGAAATCTAGAATAAACACTTGTTAATAATATGCTAGTGTATTACACACACACACACACACACACATATATATATATATATATATATATATATATATATATATATATATATAAATATATGCGGACCATATGACGGTATTTATCATCCCCACTTCAGTGACTAATGCAGTGTTCAGAACTTGGAAAATGCACGAAAATGCGGAAAATGCTGTTCAGAAGTTCAGCCGGAAAATGCTGTGAAAATGCTCATTTTCGAGGATTTTAAGCAAATTTTAATGGTTTTTTTGTTTAATATCAACGTTTATTGGTCGCAAACAGTGTTATGGACGCATTTTATTGATGATAAGTGATGATTTTAAATATGGACTCGCTAGGTTGATTTTTCGCAGCATTTTCGTTGATTTTCGGCTTAAAGTGCTCAAAAAAGGATCATACGATATTTATTTCAGCAGCATACTTTATAAATGACCAAAGTAAGCTGTTTTCCATGAAACTACGAGGTTCAACGCTTTTAAAGTGTATAAAACCATCTTTTTCGATCCAAAATCGAGCATTTTCGAGCATTTTCCACCTGAACTTTTGAACAGCATTTTCCGTATTTTCTTGCATTTTCCAAGTTCTGAACACAGTGCATAATGCACTGAAAAACAATTCCCCAGCTAACAATAAGGTACCCCAGGGGAATTGAAGGGAGCGTGGCCTCACTCAAAGGTCACTTCGACGCGCAATGCTTTCTCGTTGTTAGAAAACCGAGAAATGGTGTGCACACTCACATAAAAAAACCCTAGCTCATGTACCCCTGTGCACCAAACACTAAACGGTTAGGGTTTGAAACACTAGCATTTAAGGGTTCTAAAGCCCTATTCTGAGAACCCTTATATACAAGTGTTTCAAACCCTAACCGTTTAGTGTTTGGTGCACAGGGGTACATGAGCTAGGGTTTATTTCTGTGAGTGCACAATAAAGAGACCATTGAGAGAGGTAACGCTCCCTTTAATCCCAGTAAGTTCAGCAATAATTCCGTTATAAGACTGGGAATAATTCTCCTAGGGTACCTTAGCTAGGGAATTGTTTTGAATGACACACAGACATGGTCTATGGTTATCCCATGGGATAGACCCACCCGCAAAAATTTGCCTTTCATGGGTACCCACCCGCCAAATTGGACCATAAATTGACGATTTTCTTGAAATTTTCACGATTTTGGGGTACCCAAATGCGTTTTTATTTCAAAATCGGATTGCCCACACGCGTTTTTGACCCAAAATCAAGATACCCACACGCATTTGAAGGGTCTGGGATATTGATAGACCATCACTGATGACACAGTACCGTGCAAACGATCAAAAAATTATGCCGATTGGTTGCATACATACAAGCAAAGTTACAATGATAAATGTTTTGGTATACTTTTGCATGGTACTGTAGCTGGCTTGGATGGTTGACTACCATAGATTTAATGGGAGAGGTGCACGACTTCAGCATTGCAGTACTATCAAATGAACAACTGTAAACGGAAATATGTCGTGAGGTTGTTAGAGGGGAAAAGAAAGAGAGAGGTAGAGGTAGAGGTAGAGGTAGAGGTAGAGGTAGAGGTAGAGGTAGAGGTAGAGGTAGAGATATAAGTAGAGATAGATGTAGAGGTAGAGGTAGAGGTAGAGGTAGAGGTAGAGGTAGAGGTAGAGGTAGAGGTAGAGGTAGAGGAAGAGGTAGAGGTAGAGGTAGAGGAAGAGGTAGAGGAAGAGGTAGAGGTAGAGGAAGAGGTAGAGGAAGAGGTAGAGGTAGAGGTAGAGGTAGAGGCAGTGAAGGTAAAATATTCAGTGAAGGTAAAATATTCACTAATTTTATCATTTTATTGTCGAATAAATAGTTCGCTCGACTATTATTTCCTAAATTTGCACTTATTCTCGACTAACAAGGTTCTCCAACTTACAAGACTACCACTCGTATGTATAGATGGACTGTGACGATAAAATCATCATTACTCTCTTTCTCCAGATCGTATCTCGTTTTTTTCCCCAATGGGTCACCAGCAAAAGTGGGCGTGGTCTAGCTCACCCCTAGGACGATTCATTTTCGATCCATTTTAGCGCTATTCGAGAGAGAATCATCAGTGAAGGACTAACAGTGATCATTTAGTATGCCTTGCCTAACGGGTTGTACATTTTACCTTAACGAGAGGGCATGAATAAGACTAAAGAATAAGATTAGGGAAGATCAGAATCAGATTAGAATAAGATTAGAGAATAAAAATAAGAAAAAAAAAGAATAAGAATAATATTATATAGAATAATAATAAAAATCGCGAGAATGTTTGCAAAACGGAAGAGTTTTCCTTGTTCGTTTCTTTTCCTTCGTTATTTTTTCAACCCTTATCCATCTTCCTTCAAAACTGACCCTCCTCAATATATTCATTTTTCGTTTCACTGTTTTTCGTTTATTTTAATCGTGCTATGCTATTCCGACACTTTTGATACCAATCTTCTCCAACCAATTTCCCTCCCTTTTTATGACATGATCTTCTTATTTAACATTTTTTAACTTAAGGCGCCTATATCGCCTTCCAATATGCATTGTAGCTTGGATCTATGAAAAAGGGGGAAACTCGATACGAATCAGTCGTCTACGGATTTTAATGAATAAGGTAAGTGAAATTATTCTGATGGCCAGAAGCCCAGATTTGGGTTGGAGCCATTGAATAGATTTAGGTAATTAGAATGCTCAGGAAACTAGGAAAAATCTAGGGATTCGGAGGGCTAAACTATAGTTAACTAGTGGCTGATCTTTGATCTAGTTCGACCCTAGCTCTGCCCACTTTTGAGGCGATCTGGGCGTCTGGAGTAGTGCCCTAGTATGACCTTATTCTAGTCGACCTTCTTGTCTTGACTATAGAGAATCAGTTATCTTATCAGTTATCTCAAACATGGTTCCGCTGTCTAGAACCCCTGGCCGAAACAGCGGGGCCTTATTTATTTAATCTGCATGCTATACAATAATTCTAGAGTACATTTGCATGCTTTTTATACAACACCTCATTTTAATGATTTCAAATGTATCAAATCTCCTTCTCTGACTCTTTATTAGTCTTCTTCTATTTCACTTACTTGACCGAGTATATAAACATCTTGAAGGCTGAAGAATTATATCCACTATGTCGAAGTCTACCATATTTCTAATAATGAACTCCTGTATCCTTACAGTGGAACTTCTATTCCCAACTAATCGAATGGCTGCAACATTTGTAGCTTTCATTTCTACATCTATTTCCCGGTAAATAATTAGATTTTTTTTTTGATTAACTTATTTGATCATTGTTTTATTTATTTTTTAAATTTTAATTTATTTATTTTCTAGGGGTCTCCATGGCTGTGATAGTACTCCTTCTACCATACTAAAAAAATGTTGTCACATCTTTATTCGATGTATGATAAATAAATTAATTAATTAAATAAACAAAAATAGAGAACAGAGAATTCGTTTGCACTGACAACACTTTTTATGCATTTCAAAAGAGGAGACGCCGTAGGAGGAACTCTATTGAACTTTATTATGATATTTATTCAAAGTGGAGATTCGATCACCATTCATGACCCCTTTAAAGGTGGTGTCCGGGCAATATTTTCGTGAACAAACTGTGAAGACAGAAAGATAGCAAAAGTTATTCTGCATACCTTACATAAATTATTTTATGCTAATTTAGCTTATTGATCGCTAGAATCGAGAATGAATCATGCTTGATGTACAGGCAAAGGCGCGAAATTTTGAAAAGAAGAAAGTTCGGCAATAGGTTTCGAACCCGCGACGTTGCGCTAACTAGGCAGCACATTTACCACTACACCAAGGGATATATGGCTGGCCATGCTAATTTCTTGCATATCACTTATCTATTGCAAAAATAATGTGTTACGTATTTGCATAGACATTCGAGGGCCTCCATCTTTAACATTACTCAAATAACTATGCCTAGCCCCTCTGAAATGAGGAAGATAGCTCAGGAGGAACATGTAATTTGCAAGCCAGATTGTAATCATTTTTTTTATTGTGACATTGCCACGATAAAGTATTTCTTCTTCTTATTTGCATCTTAAACTACCACCTTCATTCTGCACTTTCGGACCATTCTTTCTCGTTGCCTCATCAATTACGAGGTCGGAACTTCTTTGATTTCTGGTCCACTACCCCTCGTTCACCCCCCCCCCCCCCGCCGTTTTGCAGCAAGGCTGGTGCGGTTGAAAAAAAAATCGCAGCGACCTAAAAAAATTTTCTGAGTAGCCTGCGCTTATTGTTAAATCTCAATCTTATATGCTATGCTCGAAAAAAAATTTTCCTCGGAGTTATGATTTTTAAAAAAAGTGGACTTTGATTGCGTCATCATTACGCAATAATGAAAATTTTTCATGAGTCCTCAATATCAGGGCCGGATTCCTCGATAAATTTCCCATAAAAAGTCGTGAGAGTGGACCGATAGCACACTTGGTTCACAAAATATAGCAAAAAAAAACAACAAAATGTTGGCACTGACCAGGGCTGGGAATTTCTGTTTCTGAATTTTCTGTTTTTTCTGTTTTCTGGTCATTTTGGAGACCAGAAAATTTTCTGACCAAAAAAAGAAAATTTCCAGAAAATATTATTTTCGAAATAGTTTTAAAGAAAAGGGAAAAAAGCTTGTTTAGTGTTACATTTATGAAGTATTTTTTTTCGAATACCGTACACGGAGAGAGTAAATTGGCCCAGAGATGGCATCAGAATTCCACTCTTTCCCTACTTGTATGCACGATTTGCTCACATTCTGGCAAATGGTAGTCGAAAACCCAGAGATTTGGCACATACAGGCAAGCATTTACCAGAATACTCAGGCAAACAGTCGAATGCATTTTGCAGCTAAGCGAAGGCAAAATGGCACGAAAAAGGTTCCAAAAATGCATTTTGCAGCTACAGCTTCGAAAAAGCTTCAAAAAGTTATAGAATTGCTATAGAATTGCTACTAAAAAGGTAAAAAGCTACGGAAAAGCTAGGAAAAGCTAAGAAAAATGCGTGCAAAATGCCTGCAAAATGCATTTATTTTGACATCTCACATGCATTTGAGTTAGCTGCAAAATGCATTCGACTGTTTGCCTAAGTAATGGAAAATCGTTCGCAAACTATCCCTACTCGGACAAATTTAATCTCTGGGTATTTACGGTCGAAAATTTCATGATCGGACTTTGGTATCTCAGTGTTGTATCTAGTCAAATGAAATTGGTATCGTTTCGATTTTATAGTGTTACAATTTGGTGTTTTTCGCAGGCGCCTAGATAAAAATGTATGCGAAATGGGTTTGCAACCAAACGAATAAAAACATTAAGAAAATAATGCAAATCAATCATTTTATGACATTTTCTGTTTTTTTTTCTGGATTTTCTGTTTTTTCTGCTTTTTCAAAACAGAAATTTCTGTTTTCTGATTTCAGAAAAAAATAATTTTCTGTCCCAGCCCTGGCACTGACTTTCCGGCGCTACTGTAACTGGTATCAAATGCGAGGATCCTAGAGGAGTCCATGAAAATCTACCGTAACTACAGAATCTGATGAAGGCAAAATCTGGGAATGATTTTCTCATTTTATTGTCGAATAAATAGTTCGCTCGACTATTATTTCCTAAATTTGCACTTATTCTCGACTAAGGTTCTCCAACTTACACTTACAAGAGAGTGTCACTCGTATGCATAGATGGACTGTGAAGATAAAATCATCATTACTCTCTTTCTCCAGATCGTATCTCGTTTTTTTTCCCCCAATGGGTCATAGATATTCCTGAATAAAGTTACTCTCGACTAAGGTTCTCGAATTTAGTCTTTCACTCGCATGTAGATGACAAATGTGTATGCAGATGGACTGTGAAGATTAGAGACTTCCAAAGGGATAGTGAAAGGGAGAGACCTCACTCAATCGCCTCTTCATTGCGCACACTTTTTCTCTGTTCTCTAACAACGAGAGAGCGTAGAGTGTTGAAGAGACCATTTACTTTCGACGCTACTTTCCCTTGAAAGGGAAATTTAACCGTCCATCGAACTCATTCGTATATCGCGATATCCCATTGGATCGGTCGATCGCCTATCGAGAAAGAAGAATCACTCCTCTCATTCGCCTATGGGATATATCTGTTTCTCGCTTTTTTTTTCTCACAGTGGAACCCAGCAAAAGTGGGCGTGGTCTAGCTCCCCCACTAGGACGATCCATTTTCTATCTATTTTAGCGCTATAAGTTTCGTTTATTTTAATCGTGCTATACTTTTCCGCCACTTTTGAAATCAATCTTCTCAATTTCCCCCCATTTTATGACTCATTTTATGATCTTCTTAGTTAACATTTCTTAACTTCAGGCGCCTATATCGCCTTCCAATATGCGTTATAGCTTTGATCTATGAAAAAGGAGGAAACTCGATATGCACTTTAAAAAGCATACCTAAGAATCAAGATTTTAAAGAATGAGGTAAGTTGTTACTCTAGGAAGTAGTCTTATAGGGGCTGAAACCTTTGTCAACGGTCTACGCTCTATAGTTATTAGAGAACAGAGAAAGAGTGTGCGCACTGAAGAGGCCATTGAGGCTCCCTTTAAAGCGTTACCCCAAGCTAATTTGAAACTCTCCGCTCTGGCCACACTCTCTCGCTTTCTTTGTCTACGAGAGAGTATTGCCAATGCGGAGAGTAAAATTAGCTTGGGATGTGCCTTTAATCCTTATCTCATTCATCTAACAAATGTTTCCCGAAACTTCTATTTTTCTTCCATAGTCGAACCGGTCATATAATAGGATGCACGGCGATCTGATTGAGCAATTAGGAAACGTCGCCCATCTTGTAACTCATGAACGACAACTTTTCCGAACATGGTGCTTTGGTCATAGCTAGATATTCAATAGATCTAGGGAATTGTAGCACCAATTTTTGGAATTTAGCAGATTTTCCGAGAAAAGGACATTTCGCTAACAAATCTCTGTGGGATGTTTGCTCGTATCCTCCCCATCTACATATTGACATTTTTTTATCAGCTAATGGGTGTTACGTAGTTGGGTTGCCATGAAATTTCTCCATTCCGAACGATTGTGCCTCGCAATTTGCATGAATTGAGGACCAGCAGCCGTCGTCCCTCCATCTCTTGACTGGGCGTCCCTGTTTCCTCTTGCAATTGGGGGTCCAATTGAGCTTCACCTATTGTTCAAATACTTTTTTGATCTGTGGGTATTAAGAGCTCGGATCTGTAAGACTCGAGCATTGTCCGGACATTTCGCCAAGAATTTTGATTCAGGCCACTGTACTTTATGGGTGTAGGGTACCTTGGGCCCACATTACAAAATGGTACCCAAAGTAGCCCTACCAGTGGAACGCGGCGTGCCAGGTGGGTGCCAAGTTTGAAAACTCGATTTTCATATTTTTTCAACCGAACAAGCTAGAGTCCAAATTTCTTCGGCATTGTGTTAGGCATGCCCAATGTGCACAGAAACACTATTGAGATTAATTTTAAGCAATTCCTAGACTGATTTTTTACCCGTATTTTCGGTTTTCTTCGATTTCTCGGCATCTCAATTTCAATTCCGCAAAAGTTCTCTAGTATATCCATGTAGCCCAACTAATATTGCATGTAACCCTGCTAGGCGGAAATCAATCTTGGATTGCGCGTGTCGGAAAAAATCGGTCTGAGTGTTTCCAACTTGACTCAGAAGCGTTATTTCATGATTTTTTGCTGTATTTTCCAAACGATTAATGCGGAATTGTGGTCTACTCAAAGTTTCGAGGTGAGTCGAGTAAAATGACACAAGAAGCCCATCACTTGGATCAATTTGAAAATTTCGATTTTCATGACCCCTGGGTCATGGTCGAAAATTTCAAAATTTCTCAAGTTTGAAATGTTTTCATTTATGTGGCCTATTGTGAAGTACTAATGATGTGAAGAATATTCAGCCAATGCTCAATGGCTGATCTCTCCTTTCAACCATTTTTCGAAAAGTTTCATGTTGAATGCGTGCGACAAAGTCAGAATTGTGCTTGAATCACTTTCCAACTTACTTTCTGTAACATCCTATCTAAGTACTTCGCAATCTACATAATCAATATGAAAATCGTTAATTTTGGAAAATTCATATTTTTTACCATGACCCCGGGGTCATGGAAATCGATTTTTCCAAAGGGGGCCGAATGCCGGGATTTCAGTTCTACTATGTTTAGTCATCGTGAAACTACACATTGTCATTGTCATTTGTTAATTATCGCAGCATTCGAGTCGAAAAAATGCAATATTTCTGAAATTTTCCGTGAAAGTAGGCACTCAATTTGATTTTTTTGAATTTTCCAAAATCAAAGATTTTCATATTGATTATGTACATTGCAAAGTACTTAGACAGTATGCTAGAGAAAGCAAGTCGGAAACTGATTCAAGCACAATACTGACTTTTTGCGCACGCATTCAGCATGAAACTTTTCGGAAAATGGTTGAAAGGAGAGATCAGCCATTGAGCATTGGCTGAATATTATTCACATCATTAGTACTTCACAATAGGCCTCATAAATGAAAACATTTCAAACTTGAGAAATTTTGAAATTTTCGACCATGACCCAGGGGTCATGAAAATCGAAAATTTCAAATTGATCCAAGTGATGGGCTTCTTGTGTCATTTTACTCGACTCACCTCGAAACTTTGAGTAGACCACAATTCCGCACTAATCGTTTAGAAAATACAGCAAAAAATCATGAAATAATGCTTCTGAGTCAAGTTGGAAACACTCAGACCGATTTTTTCCGACACGCGCAATCCAAGATCGATTTCCGCCTAGCAGGGTTACATGCAATATTAGTTGGGCTACATGGATATACTAGAGAACTTTTGCGGAATTGAAATTGAGATGCCGAGAAATCGAAGAAAACCGAAAATACGGGTATAAAATCAGTCTAGGAATTGCTTAAAATTAATCTCAATAGTGTTTCTGTGCACATTGGGCATGCCTAACACAATGCCGAAGAAATTTGGACTCTAGCTTGTTCGGTTGAAAAAATATGAAAATCGAGTTTTCAAACTTGGTGCTCACCTGGCACGCCGCATTCCACTGCTAGGGCCACTTTGGGTACCATTTTGTAATGTGGGCCCAAGGTACCCTACACCCATAAAGTACAGTGGCCTGAATCAAAATTCTTGGCGAAATGTCCGGAATCTGGCCGAAATGCTCGAGTCTTACAGATCCGAGCTCTTAACTACAGTTAAAAGAGTATGAGCCATATCTGCCTCAGGAGGTACATGTGAGAAGAGGGTTTCTATACTGTGATTGATCGAGTTAGAATTTGAATTTAGACGACCTTCAGTAACTCTCTCTCTCTCTTTAAACTTATATCTAGATAAGCTTTGAGATTGAAAACGTGGCGCCATTTAAGTACATTATATTCGCCGCCTCAAAATTCTTACATAAATAGTCATTCCTACAGCTAGTCTACCATTCTTCAGTAGTAATTTTAGTTCATGTTTACATGCTTTTGTTACACATTTCAATTACTTAATACATCTGTCTTTTCTTCAGAAACATGCGTTTGGATACCTTCTTCTTTTACCCCTATTTCTTTGATCTCCCCTTCTTGGGGAAGATGATCATTCTCGACATGATATTGTCCAATATACGCGTATATGTGCAACCTCGAGAGTAAGTTACCTAAATTAACCTTTTAAACGATACCTTTATTCAATATTTATAGAGGCGAGGACATTGTAATTCTTCCCTGATACAAGATCAACTACGATGACTGGGTATTATTATTACAGGAATAGGGCGGGCCGCATTCTGACAGTACGTCAGAATGCGGCAGACCGCATTGGCTTCTCGACTACAATCCTCTGATTGCCTCCAGAGGAGGTAGTCTACACTACATAGAAAGCTTATTTGTTTTCTAATGAGGTAATACTTGTTTCATCTAAAATATTGTCTCCAATATGTACATTTAGGTAGTGATGCTGGTCTTGGCCTCTATCTCCGTACTCTACAATAAACACTTGTTAATAATATGCTAGTGTATCACACACACACACACATAAATAAATAAATAAATAAATAAATAAATATATATATATATATATATATTCAATGCTCAGACAAACATATTGATAGTGTCAAGGCTGCGCAGTCCTCTCTCGGAAAACGTAGATACGGTAGTACCGAAGGAGCGTTTACCCCTGCGGTGAACATGGCATCAAGATCAAAGAGCAGCATGGAGGAAATGGTAATATCTATCATGTGGTTCATACGATCAACAACTCCTATATCAGTTATAAACATATCGCTACGCACCTCCTACTGAAGATGCCATGGCAAAGAACGCATTCAATCAATGCTTCATGGCCCAGCAGAATCCCGCACTCATCCTTTAGATGTGCGATGAGTGTCGTAGCAGTGCCCGTGAGTACAACCAGAAGATTATTCATCTTCAATATTGCCATGAAGAACATGCATGACAGATGCGTCGGTGGTAAGAAGATGGTTGCTGCTGGTGATATTGATGCTGAAAGTCAGACATTGTGTTAATTTCATTGTCTTCTGAATAAAATGCTGTTAATATCTCATTTGTTTGTTGCAACCTGACTATGATGCAGTGAAAGAGGTGAGAGAGGGAGAGGACTGAAGAGGGTGGAGAGAAGCAGAGTATTATGGGAGGAGGCTCCGCCCCCAAATCTGTCATTCATTAGTTAGTCGTTTGCCGCGTCCGGTCGTGTATGCTGTAGCTCCAGGTTAGTTTATTATCGATCAATTTATCGATTGGGGTGAATTTTTCTATTGATTCTTATGAGGCATTCAATGGATCTATTCACTTTGGTTGATCTTTGATCTTTGATTTTTAATGATTAGTTGTGAAATAGTAGGTAAAAGTGAGAGAGTGTGTGAAAGCGAGAGAACACAGAGAAGTAGAGAAATAGGTGATAGAGTGTGTGAAAGTGAGAGAGTACAGAGAAGTAGAGAAACAAGTGAGAGAGTGTGTGAAAGTGAGAAAAGTAGAGAAATAGGTGAGAGAGTGTGTGAAAGTGAGAGATTACAGAGAAGTAGAGCAGTGAGCGAGAGAGTGTGAGAGAGTGAGAGAGTACAAAGAAGTAGAGAGTGTAGCAGGTAAGCTCCGCCCCCAAAACAGTCATTTAGTAGTCGATCGTCTGCCGCGTGTGATTGTGTGTGCTGTTGCTCCAGGTCAGTTCCTTGTTGATCATGTTATCGATTGGTGTGAATTTATTGATTGATGTTTGTGTTTCAATTGATCTATTCATTCTGATTGATACTTGATCTTTGTACTTTATTATTATTACTTGATTATTAATTTGTTTTTGCTTTGGTGGTCCAATTTATTGAATATGATGACGTAACAAATTTGATTGACAGTTGTACTTGTTAACATGTATACTACTTGTTAACAACTTGTTAACATGTGTAAACACGTGTACTTGTCACTTGTCAATCAAAATTATGATGTCTGCACCCTTTGATGTGTCGGCATCCTTTGATCATCGTGCGGTAAAATCGACCTCCAAAGCAAACTATACTACTATTGTTCTATTATTATTATTTTTTCAAATTTTAATTAATTTATTTTCTAGGGGTCTCCATGGATGCGATAGTGCTCCCTCTTTTTCCATCACCCATACATACAGTACTAAAGATAGAGAACAGAGAATTCGCTTGCACTGACAACACTTTTTTATGCATTTCAAAAGAGGCGAAGCCGTAGGAGAAACTCTATTGAACTTTATTATGATATTTATTCAAAGTGGAGATTCGATCGCCATCCATGACCCCTTTAACATTACTCTAATACTATGCCTAGCCCCTCTGAAATGAGGAAGATAGCTCAGGAGGAACATTAAATTTGCAAGCCAGATTGTAACCATTTTTTTTTATTGTGACATTGCCACGATAAAGTATTTCTTCATCTTATTTGCATCTTAAACTGACACCTTCATTCTGCACTTTCGGACCTTCTCGTTGTCTCATCAATTATGAGGTCAATGCCACATTCTGTCAATTTATGGCCTTGCATTGTCCATTATATTATTATCGTTAGTGCGATATCATACCTTGCTCCGGTTTTGTAGGGTAAGTAAGATTAGTAAGATTATAGTAAGTAGCGCGCTAAAAGTGACTTACCTTTTGCTAACTTTTTTGTTACTGTTTAGCTATTTCGTGTATTTAAACGTAAAAGTAAGTAAACAGTAAGTTACTTTTTGCGCGCACTTACTGTAATATTACCCTGCAAAACCAGAGTTGGGTATACAGTGTTGTCAGCGGGATGGCGCGCAATCTGTGTCAAATCTAGACCCCGCCTCCAACATATCTCTCAAAACCACCATATGAGGCCGTTTGCGTAAGAATCTACTAAGCGCCGGAACAGTCAAAAATTAAATTAAATTCTGGACACACTGATGTCCAGAAGTGAGCACACGACCCCAATACCGACACGTAGTGGATGGTCCACTGTAGCGGCCCGAGCCAAGCTATTATTCCTCACACAATTTTCATTCGTAATTTTTATGTGTTTTGTTTCGTACATAAGCACGTTGATAAAAATATATAGCACGCTGTAAACTAAATATTTTGCACCAGGTGCACGGAAGCTGAAATTTGGTATTGCAGGAACAATTTTTATGAATTTCAATTTGTGACGAAAATTGTTGCCCTTTTTTTAAATTGACAAAGTATCGACCATTTTTATATTGCTTTTGATCTTTGATCAGAAAATTTTAAAAAAGCAAAAAAATACGGGAAAAAAAGTGCACGGCAATTTTTGGGCCATTTTCAAAGTGGACAGAAAAATGGTCGAGCAATATTCTGTCCACTTTTTCTGCCTCTCTATCATCGTTTACCCGGCTTGTTTTTTTTAAAATAAAAAATGCTGAATTTTTCCAGTTATTTTAAAGAATGCTCCGGAATGGCCATTTTTTATCAAGGCAAAATTTAACCTTTAAAAATAAAAAAGCATTTTGTAGGGAAAAAATTATTCCGTGCACCTAGTGCAAAATATTTAGTTTACGGCGTGCTATATGTATTTCTAATTTTTCTCCTTCTCTTCATTATTATCTCTATTCTTTTTATATCTTCGATCCACATCAAACATCAGTTTTTTTATCGATTGCCTTATGCAATCGATTGTGGTGATCTGATCTATGAGATATGACTTGTTCTTATAACTCTGATCGAATAAAGGCATAACAGTATCGAATAAGAGTATTATATTATATTACATAGTATATATTTAAGTCGTCTGTTGATATTTCTGATACGGTACACGCGGCAGTAAATCAGAAATTTCTACGACACAGAGAAACAGAAATCTAACAGCCGCCATAGCTCAGTCGGTTAGAGCGTGGGTCTAATAAGCCCAAGGTCGCAGGTTCGACCCCTGCTGGCGGCAAAAGTTTTTGCGGAACCAACTGATTTATATCGCAAATGAAGCATTCCAGACTGTTTGGCGGTCTCTAGTGAAGGTAAAATATTCACTAATTTTATCATTTTGTTCTCGAATAAACAGTTCGCTCGACTATTATTTCCTAAATTTGCACTTATTCTCGACTAACAAGGGGATGGTCGCAACTGGTCCTGGCCATATGAGATGGCAATAACATGTCACTTTTCGATGCTGATTACGAATCCGTTTTCAGAAAGTGCCTAATCGACTTGATTTTCGAGGAAATCGATATTTTAATTCGGAAATTCGTGTGGTTTCCTGCGCAAACCGCCCGTGTGGGCTTGTGAACTAATCTATCAACTCGCATCAGTTTACGTTACATTGCCGAATCTTTCCGATGCAATCCAGATAGTTTGTGAAGGAAACTACACGACATCTCGAATTAACAAGCAAAATTTCAATACCGATTTTCTCGGAACAGCGGTCGATTAGGCATTTTCTGAATACGGATTCGTAATCAGCATCGAAAACTGATCCTAGTCATGCTATTTCGATCTCAAATGACCAGGACCAGTTGCGACCATCCCCTTGTAAGGTTCTCGAACTTACCAGAGAGTGTCACTCGTATGGATAGATGGACTAAGATGATAAAATATTCACTTCTTACAAAAAAATTACAGTATAATATGAGTGTCTATTTAGTAGAATAAGAAATATCGGGACCATTACTTCAATTTTCAAAGTAACAAAAATGATGGTATCTGGAGACTAGATGGTATCGCTCGTATATATAGATGGACTGTGGAGATAAAATATTCACTTCTTGCACGATGCCAAGACTCTCTCGTAGAGCGCGCTCTCTCTCATCATTTCTCTCTCACTCTCTCTCTAGATCGTCTCTCGCTCTTTTCCCAGTTGGACACCAGCAAAAGTGAGCGTGGTCTAGCTCCTCTGGTATTTTGCCACTTAAAGTCTACTTAAACTACGTCACAGACTTTAAGTAGACTTTAAGTAAACTTTAAGTGAAAGAACATTTGACGAAATGCATTACAGTATACCACACCACTTTAAGTAGACTTACGTCTCACTTTAAGTTTACTTAAAGTCTACTTAAAGTGGGAAAGTTTAAGTAGACTTTAAGTGGCAAAATACCATAGTCCCCCCACTAGGAGGATTAATTTTCGGTCCATTTTAGCGCTATTCGAGAGAGAATCATCAGTGAAGGACTAACAGTGACCATTTAGTATGCCTCGAATTACGGACTGTACCATTTACCTTTACTTTTACGAGAGGGCATGAATAAGACCTATTATATTGTCCTCATTCTCTTTCATTGGTTAAGAATATTCTCCATATTTTTTTCGTGCCATTATGTGATGCTCAAAAGACAGGAAAAGAAAAGAAAATGACGAGAGGCTTTGCAAAGCGGGAGAGTTTCTCTGTTTTTTTCCTTCGTTATTGTTCAACCCTTTGCCATCTTCCTTCAAAACTGACCCTCCTCAATATATTCATTTTTCGTTAAACTATTCTCTATTCGTTTATTTTAATCGTGCTATGCTATTCCAACACTTTTGATACCAATCTTCTCCAACCAATTTCCCTCCCTTTTTATGACATGATCTTCTTATTTAACATTTTTTAACTTAAGGCGCCTATATCGCCTTCCAATATGCATTGTAGCTTGGATCTATGAAAAAGGGGGAAACTCGATACGAATCAGTCGTCTACGGATTTTCATGAATAAGGTAAGTGAAATTATTCTGATGACCAGAAGCCCAGATTTGGGTTGGAGCCTAGGCTCAAGTCGGCCATATTTTTAATAATGAACTCATGTATAAGGACAGTGGAACTGCTCTTTCCTAGTAATCGAATGGCTGCAACATTCATAGCTTCAATATCTACATCTATTTCCAGGTAAATAATTAGATTTTTTTGATTAACTTATTGGGTCATTGTTTTATTTATTTTTTAAAATTTTAATTTATTTATTTTCTAGGGGTCTCCATGGATGCGATAGTGCTCCCTCTTTTTTCATCACCCATACATACAGTACTAAAGATACACAGAATTCGTTTGCACTGACAACACTTTTTTATGCATTTCAAAAGAGGCGAAGCCGTAGGAGAAACTCTATTGAACTTTATTATGATATTTATTCAAAGTTTACAAGTTTATTGTTAGTTTAAAGTTGTTAGATTCGATCCCCATCCATGACCCCTTTAACATTACCCTAATACTATGCCTAGCCCCTCTGAAATGAGGAAGATAGCTGAGGAGGAACAATAAATTTGCAAGGCAGATTGTAATCATTAACTTTTTTATTGTGACATTGCCACGATAAAGTATTTCTTCTTCTTATTTGCATCTTAAACTACCACCTTCATTCTGCACTTTCGGACCTTCTCGTTGTCTCATCAATTATGAGGTCAATGCCACATTCTGTCAATTTATGGCCCTGCATTGTCCATTATATTATTATCGTTAGTGCGATATCGCACCTTGCTCCGGTTTTGTAGGGTAAGTAAGATTAGTAAGATTATAGTAAGTAGCGCGCTAAAAGTGACTTACCTTTTGCTAACTTTTTTGTTACTGTTTAGCTATTTCGTGTATTTATAACGTAAAAGTAAGTAAACAGTAAGTTACTTTTTGCGCGCACTTACTGTAATATTACCCTGCAAAACCAGAGTTGGGTATACAGTGTTGTCAGCGGGATGGCGCGCAATCTGTGTCAAATCTAGACCCCGCCTCCAACATATCTCTCAAAACCACCATATGAGGCCGTTTGCGTAAGAATCTACTAAGCGCCGGAACAGTCAAAAAAAAATTAAATTCTGGACGCACTGATGTCCAGAAGTGAGCACACGACCCCAATACCGACACGTAGTGTCCACTGTAGCGGCCCGAGCCAAGCTCGTGCATGAGTCCGACCATGACCTTCCGCTGATCGAAATCCGCGGAGGCGGAGGGTCGCGCGCACGCACAGTGCGCACGTTAGTTCAGCCTCTGTTGTGAAAACACACCAAACCGCACACCACAGTGTTGGTAAAGTGGCCTGAGCATCTCTGTTGACCCGCTATTCCCATCTCTTTCGCATTTTGAACTAATGTGTGCGTGCGATAAAGGCTCATGTGGCACCGAGGGGTTGCAAGATGGGTTCTCCCAAACTAGATTTAATGATGGCTTTGGCACATTTTAGCACAAGAACCACATTTTTAGAAAACATCACTCTTATAATTGTAGGCCCTCAAAGTGCGGTCATCGGAAAATGACTTTTTGATGTACTGAAAGCAATTGTGGTCCGATCAAGACCAAACTTTTAGGGTGTATTTGGGACATCATATGAATCACTTTGATCGCAAGAACGAGTCTCTAGCGTTTCTTGGAGCCGAGATATGAGTTTGCAGCCGCCATTTTGCAGCAAGGCTGGTGCGGTTGAAAAAAAATCGCAGCAACCTAAAAAAATTTTCTGAGTAGCCTGCGCTTATTGTTAAATCTCAAACTTATAGAAGAACGGTATGTGGAAAAAAATTTTCCTCGGAATTATGATTTTTCAAAAAAGTGGACTTCGATTGCGTCATCATTACGCAATAATGAAAAATTTTCATGAGTCTTCAATATCAGGGCCGGATTCCTCGATAAATTTCCCATAAAAAATCGTGAGAGCGGACCGATAGCACACTTGGTTCACAAAATATAGCAAAAAAAACAACAAAATGTTGGCACTGACTTTCCGGCGCTACTGTAACTGGTATCAAATGCGAGTATCCTAGAGGAGTCCATGAAAATTTACCGGGACCACGCACGTAACTACAGAATCTGATGAAGCAGAATCTGGGAATGATTTTCTCATTTTATTCTCGAATAAATAGTTCGCTCGACTACTAGATATTATAGAATTAAAACTGTCCGAACAATACAAATTCCGCTCATTTAGCCGCGCAATACTCTGACTCCGCCCACTTATTCGCGCGACCTTTCCTTTTCGCTTATTTTATCGAATTTTATGGCGTTTTCTCGTCATTTCATTGGTCTTTCAGCAAAAATAAAATTATAAGCATTGACAAAACGTTCGGAAAAACCTCCCGAAATTTGGCGAAAATTTTGGAGTGCGTTTTTCTCAACGGTGGAGAAGTTTACTATATTCGGCATTTGGCGCGGTGTGTGCAAAACTTTTATCATTCTATAATATTCCTGACTAAAGTTACTCTCGACTAATTGTAAGGTTCTCGAATTTAGACTGTCACTCGCATGTATAGATGTAGATGATGCATGTGTATGTAGATGGACTGTGAAGATTAGAGATTTCCAAAGGGATAGTGAAAGGGAGAGAGACCTCACTCAATCGCCTCTGCATTGCGCACACTTTTTCTCTGTTCTCTAACAACGAGAGAGCGTAGAGTGTTGAAGAGACCATTTACTTTCGAGGTTACTTTCCCTTGAAAGGGAAATTTAACCGTCCATCGAACTCATTCGTATATCGCGATATCCCATTGGTTCGGTCGATCGCCTATCGAGAAAGAAGAATCACCTGTTTCTTGCTTTTTTTCTCACAGTGGAACAGAGCAAAAGTGGGCGTGGTCTAGCTCCCCCACTAGGACGATCCATTTTCTATCTATTTTAGCGCTATAAGTTTCGTTTATTTTAATCGTGCTATGCTTTTCCGCCACTTTTGAAATCAATCTTCTCAATTTCCCCCCATTTTTAAGACATGATCTTTTTAGTTAACATTTCTTAACTTCAGGCGCCTATATCGCCTTCCAATATGTGTTATAGCTTTGATCTACGAAAAAGGAGGAAACTCGATATGCACTTTAAAAAGAATACCTAAGAATCAAGATTTTAAAGAATGAGGTAAGTTGTTAGTCTAGGAAGTAGTCTTACTCTGGTATTTCGAAACTTAAAGTCTACTTAAAGTTTTCACTTGAAGTAGACTTGTAAGTCTACTTAAAGTTAAACGTAAGTCTACTTTAAGTGGTGTGATATACTGTAATGCATTTCGTCAAATGTTCTTTCACTTTAAGTTTACTTAAAGTAAACTTTAAGTCAGTGACGTAGTTTAAGTAGACTTTAAGTTTCGAAATACCGGAGTATAGTGGCTGAAACCTTTGTCAACGGTCTACGCTCTATAGTTATTAGAGAACAGAGAACGAGTGTGCGCACTGAAGAGGCCATTGAGGCTCCCTTTAAAGCGATACCCCAAGCTAATTTGAAACTCTCCGCTCTGGCCACACTCTCTCGATTTCTTTGTCTACGAGAGAGTATTGCCAATGCGGAGAGTAAAATTAGCTTGGGGAGTGCCTTTAATCCTTATCTCATTCATCTAACAAATGTTTCCCGAAACTTATATTTTTCTTCCATAGTCGAACCGGTCATATGATAGGATGCACGGCGATCTGATTGAGCAATTAGGAAACGTCGCCCATCTTGTAACTCATGAACGACAACTTTTCCGAACATGGTGCTTTGGTCATAGCTAGATATTCAATAGATCTAGGGAATTGTAGCACCAATTTTTGGAATTTAGCAGATTTTCCGAGAAAAGAACATTTCGCTAATAAATCTTTGTGGAATGTTAGCTCGTATCCTCCCCATCTACATACTAGCTTCACCTATTGTTCAAATACTTTTTTGATCTGTGGGTATTAACTACAGTTAAAAGAGTATGAGCCATATCTGCCTCAGGAGGTACATGTGAGAAGAGGGTTTCTATACTGTGATTGATCGAGTTAGAATTTGAATTTAGACGACTTTCAGTAACTCTCTCTCTCTCTCTCTTTAAACTTATATCTAGATAAGCTTTGAGATTGAAAACGTGGCGCCATTTAAGTACATTCTATTCGCCGCCTCCAAATTCTTACATAAATAGTCATTCCTACAGCTAGTCTATCATTCTTCAGTAGTAATCTTACAAGGGAACTATCCCAACTTAATGGGCCATATGACATGGGAATAATTTACCTGAATCAGTTTTCGATGCTGATTACGAATTTGTTTTCAAACGTTGCCCAATCGAGCTGAGATTCGAGAAAATCGATATTCAAATTCGCTAGTTTATTCGGAAATTCGTGTGACTTCCCATATAAACCATCCCACTGCGTTCATAAACTCATCCGTCAATAATCCAAACACCTCCTGCTGTAATTTAGTGGATATTGTAGGTAAGTTGTGAATTTTCGAATCAAATAGTCGTATTTCAAGATCGATTTTCTCGAATCTCAGCTCGATTGGGCAACGTATGATAACGGATTCGTAATCAGCATCGAAAACTGATTCAGGTAAATTATTCCCATGTCATATGGCCACATTAAGTTGAGAGAGTTTCCTTGTTAGTTCATGTTTACATGCTTACACATTTCAATTACTTATTACATCTGTCTTTTCTTCAGAAAATGCGTTTGGACAAATTCATCTTTTACCCCTTTTTCTTTGATCTCCCCTTCTTGGAGAAGATGATCATTCTCGACATGATATTGGCCAACATACGCGAATATGTGCAACCTCGAGAGTAAGTTACCTAAATTAACCTTTTAAACGATAACTTTATTCAATATTTATGGAGGCGAGGACATTGTAATTCTTCATGATACAACATCAACTACTATTATTATTACAGGAACAGGGTGGGTCGCATTCTGACTGTGCGTCAGAATGCGGTAGACCACATTGGCTTCTCGCCCAGTGACTACAATCCTCTCATTGCCTCCAGAGGAGGCAGTCTACACTACATAGAAAGCTTATACGTATTCTAATGAGGTAATACTTGTTTCATCTAAAATATTGTCTCCAATATGTACATTTAGGTAGTGTGATGCTGGTCTTGGCCTCTATCTCCGTACTCTAGAATAAACACTTGTTAATAATATGCTAGTGTATCACACACACACATAAATATATATATATATACAGTGTAGCCTAAAAGTCATCGGACACTTTTTCGTTTTTTTATAACTTTTGATCCAGGAAAGCAATCAAGCTGATCTTTTGAGTCAATGTACAGAATTTATCAAGGGATACAACCATGATGTATTGGTGTAATTAAATTAGTTCACGGTTGCATAGTAATGATTCTATCGAAATACACTAGGCCCTGTTCTTCTGAAACACTGTGAGAGTGTAGACATATACTAGGGCTGCACAGTCAAACAATCCGGAATGGCTCTGACTCCGATTTCGAGCTGTAGCTTTGTTGCAACTTTGACCAGCAAAATTTATAACTCGGCTTCTAGATGTGCTAACGACCCGTTCTAAGTGCTGAAATGATGCTAATGGCGAGTAATGTTTATCCCCCTAATATGGTAGTCATAGCTCGCCATTTGCCCTCAGGGCAAAAAATAATTTTTTTGGGGGAGTACTCATTTTGACACCCTACCGTTCAGAGGGCGGGACTTCTAAAATTATGGTTCCTGCGCAAGTAGCTTTGCAATATATCTTATATTTATTTCTCCTATTTTGGTTTAGTTCCGAGTCCTCTCAGACCAGTAGCAAAAGTTATGCTGAGGTCTACTCGGTTTCAGCTATCAAAGATCAACATACAACGATCAAAGATCAAGGTTCAGCAATAGTGTAAAAACTTTTGTGAACATCTCTAACATGCATATGTGCTTTGAAAATAAGAGATTTCATCAATAGAGGCCCAGGAACTAGCGCAGTAAGAATGAAAGCGTAAGAGCGGGCACCGAGTAGACCTCAGCATAACTTTTGCTACGGATCTGAAAGGAATCGGAACTAAACCAAAATAAGGGAAAGAAATATATGATACATTGCTAAGCTGCTTGCGCAGGAACCATAATTTTAGAAGACCCGCCCTCTGAACGGTGGGGTGTCAAATTCAGTCCTCCTCCAAAAAAAAAATATTTTATGCCCTGAGGGCAAATGTCGAGCTTTGACTACCGTAATCTGGGGATAAGCATTACTTGCCACTAGCATAATTTTAGCACTTAGAACGGGTCGTTAGCACATCTAGAAGCTGTGTTATAAATTTTGCTGGTCAAAGTTGCAACAAAGCTACAGTTCGAAATCGGAGTCAGAGCCATTCCGGATTGTTTGACTGTGCAGCCCTAGTATATGTCTACACTCTCAAAGTGTTTCAGAAGAACAGGGCCTTTCACCAAAGAAATGTAATTTTTCAAAAAAGTGTATTTCGATAGAATCATTACTATGCAACCGTGAACTAATTTAATTACACCAATACATCATGGTTGTATCCCTTGATAAATTCTGTACATTGACTCAAAAGATCAGCTTGATTGCTTTCCTGGATCAAAAGTTATAAAAAAACGAAAAAGTGTCCGATGACTTTTAGGCTACACTGTATATATATATATATATATATATATATATATATATATATATATATATATATATATATATATATATATATGCCTCGCAGCTTCGATATGGTGAACAAAAAACCATGGAAAAAATGCACAGTGCTCATAAAGATTATTTACATTTACTATTAGACCCCTCAGAGATAGATCACATACTTTCGGAATACATGTTGAGTTCACTAGATCAACTCCACGATTCAGTTGTTTTTCTAGAAGAGTAGCTAGAATATTAAGTGAATTGCCATCTCATGTACATTGCTCACCTAGTTTAAATGTATACAAAAATAGATTATCACAATTAGATTTGTCCAAGTTTACCGTTTATCGATAATTGTATCAATATCTTCATTAGTAGTTGCACATCTATATTTATCCCCGTCTCATAGCATTCATCCCCTTCTCCCTCTAGAATATCTCTTTAATTCAGCACCACCCATACCCATTAGCAATCTAGCATCTGGTTCTCGGAGCAGAGTCAACCTGGTCACCGAGTCCTCTTCCTCGGTTAATTCCTCCTACTCTCACTCCCACCATGAGAGAAAGACCAGACGATGACAAGATGAGCCCAGTTTGCCTGATTGATTGATTTCTATATATTTCTTACCTTATACACCCCACCCCCACCCCCTTTTATTCACCATAGTATTTATGAGAGTCATTATCATCATGTATCGTTATGTTTCACTTGTATTTTCTAATTGTTCTCGTTGCGCTCTCGGGCGTAGATAAAATATATATATATATAAAACCAGCTTAGAAGATCGTGGAGTGGAGCCGTTGTACGGTAACAATTCAAATTGATCGGCAGAAAGCGCGCGCTTTTTGAATGCTACCGTATATCACGGCTCCACACCACGATCTTCTAAGCTGATTTTATGAGCACTGCGAATTTTTTAATGATTTTTTGTTCATCATATCGAAGCTGCGAGGCCTAACTGAGCAATCCATCGTGTTTGGAGTATATTCAAATCGGGAAAAATGCGCTAGAACAGTTTACCTATTTTTACCGTAAAATACCACATTTTAACGTCGATTTCCCACTTTATCTCGTTTTACCGGTATGTATTGAAATAGTATGATTTTCTGCTTGAAATTTTGAACTTGCATCTGGGAAATTTCAGTGAAATTTTAATGTCAATATTTATAAGGTGAATGCATAAGTAACGAGGAATGAAAATACTGTATCACCCACATCATTTATTATCTCCACGTCGGGTACACTCACAAAAAATCCCTAGCTAATTGTAACCCCAGTGGAATTATTCCCAGTCATATAAGGGAATAATTCCCTTATATGTAAAGGAATTGTTTTTAGGGAAAAAATTCCCTGATATGACTGCGAATAATTCCACACTCACAGCGAACTGTCTCATGTATGAGACACTCAGTGGCGAAGTAAGCTTGATTCGCGACTGAGTGTCTCACATATGAGACAATTGGAGTGGCTAAGGCCGTGGGCGAGGGTAGAGAGCAATGAGACAATTGGTGTCTCATATTTGAGAGACTCACCTACTCTTTTTAACTAGAGTAAGAGTAAACGTATATTGGCAAAAAATTTTGCACGGAGTGGGTATCGAACTAGCGTGGGAGCATACTACCGCACTCTAATCAAGCACCCCACCCACTGCGCTACCTGGACATGAAGCCACACAGAACAGAACTCAATGACTATACGAGAGGGATGCGCGCAACTCTTGTCTCATGAGCCAGACACCGTGAGACACTGATTGTCTCATAACAGCTTTGAGTCATCAACTGTCTTACATGTGAGACACACCGCAATGATGAGCCAATTCTTTCCGTGACAATTCAGTGAGACAATCACTATCTAAGTCATTTCGCTGTGAGTGCACTGGGGTCCTTAGCTAGGGAATGGTTTTTGTGATGGTTGAAATTACGGTTAGTGACCGACATAGTGATAATCAGCATGGTCGACTTAGTAAGATTCAACCATCACTAAAACCATTCCCCAGTTAGGTAGGGAATTAACTAGGGAATTTTCTGTGAGTGTACACTGCCTCTTTGCTGTGCACTCGGGAGACATCCACGCCGTTGGCTCCTAGCTTTTTTTACAGTTATTTTTTACTGTTTATAACACATTTATCAAGAGTAGGACTCTGATGTGCATGGGGGAAAAGCTCTTCTTACTTCCGAATGTCCCAGTACACACACGTAGATCTCGCGTCTTCGATTTCACAAATGCGAGAAGATCGACAGGCAGTTTGGAGATGACCGAAGAAGTTGGCTTCCCATGACTCCTAGCTTATTATTGAAAATTCGAAGATGAAATGGAAAAGTATATTTAACTGGTATAAAATGCGAGGATCCTAGAGGAGTCAATGAAAATTTACCGGGACCACGCACGTAACTACAGAATCTGATGAAGCAGAATCTGGGAATAATTTTCTCATTTTATTCTCGAATAAATATCGTACAACAAAGTTTCTTGTCACACTGAAACATTCAGAAACATAGTGAAAGTTTTTGAAGCGTTCTGAAAGTTTCAAAACGCTTCAGAATATGTTTTCTGCTCAATTTGAGTGTTTGTTTCCATTTTTCTGTTATTTTAGTTCGCTCGAATACTAGATATTCCTCACTAAATTTGCAATTATGTATTCTCGACTAAGGTTCTCGAATTTAGTGAAAGTTTCACTCGTATTTATAGATGGACTGTGAAGATTAGAGACCTCCAAAGGGATAGTGAAAGGGATATTTAACCGTCCATCGAACACATTCGTATATCGCGATATTCCATTGGTTCAGTCAATCGCCTATATGTAGAGAAAGAAGAATCACTCCTCGCATTCTCTCATTCGCCTATGGGATATGTCTGTTTCTCACTTTTTTCTCAGTGGAACCCAGCAAAAGTGGGCGTGGTCTGAAAATGGATCGTCCCCACTAGGACTATCCATTTTCTATCTGTTTTAGCGCTATACGATCACCCGCGGGACTTCGTGTGCCTTGAATAACGTTTTATCTGTTTTTTCTCTTTTCTTTCGTTTTTTCAACCCTTCCCTTCTTCCTTCTAAATTGACCCTCCTCAATATTTTTTTCGTTTCACTATTGATGCCAATCTTCTCCAACCAATTTCCACCATTTTTATGACATGATCTTCTTAGTTATCATTTCTTAACTTCAGGCGCCTATATCGCCTTCCAATATGCGTTGTAGCTTTGATCGATGAAAAAAAGGCAGGAAACTCGATATGCACTTTAAAAAAAGCATACCTAAGAATCGTTGACACAAGTATAGATCAAAGACCCATCCTAGTCACGAAACCCCACACCGGAAGTACTGGGTCAACACTGTCGTCAGGATTACGCGTGGCTGTTTTGGATGTAACGTAAGTCTGTCGTTTTGGTTTACAATTAGGGTCAGTACAGTATACTATAATAATATAATATAATATACTTCATAGGTCTTATGTGCTGTGGATTACACGGCTTTGGATAAAGTGAAGGAGGTGGAAGGCCATAATAGAAATATTAATATAAAACTATCATTTTCAGGTCGTTCTTAAGGACACTTGCGGCATCGTTGTGAAGCCAAGCATCATACTTAAAGAAGTACTGTGGTTTCTAGTAGGTCTTGACAAGCCCTCAAGGGAAGATGTAAGAAAGGAGACTACTTTATAAATAAAGAAGGCCTATGGTAAGGTTTCTATGATTGTTTTTTGTTTAAATATTATTTATTATTAGTTATCTAATAGGCAACGGAGAACTTCAGCCGATCGATTAGAAGAGTATTAATGGAAAGAAGGTCTCCTATACCATGCCTGTAGCGACAGTGAGTAATTAGCTTAATGTATGCATATTTTATGTATTATTTTTTTCCAGGTTCGGTACGTAGATTGTGGAAATGAAAGGGAGGAGTAGCCATATTATAATTTTTTTTGACTAAATCATTTTGATTTCGTAACCTGTTCATTGATAAGAAGAACATCATCCCTTTCTTTCTTATACAGGAAAATAAAGGATTTTATTTGATTTGGTTCGTACTCTGGTACTCAGTGGCCGTATGCAAGAACAACGGAAAACCGTTTTCCGGGAAAATGTGTCGTCATTAGCGTAGGCGAAGGCGTTTTCCAAAAATTCTCCGCCCACGCTAATGACGTCACATTTTCCCGGAAAACGGTGCATGCATACGGCCACAGTATAAAAGTTAACGACGTATAATGAGTGAAGCGAATAAGAAGTTGGAAATGTAGATATGAACTGACGCAAGGTGCGTCAGTGAGAGATAAAGAGATACTTTTGAATTTGCTCATACAGATACGACCGGCACTCGAATGCAAACATTGATAACTCGCTTTGATTTGCAAAATAATATATTATAAATGTTTCGAAATCTTCCACGAGTTCGAATGTACCAATCATACATGGGCGGAGTACCTGGAGCTCGATTCTACAGTTGGCCTTCACTTTTTTTCAAAAATTTCACCAAACGTCATTTTTTACAGGGGGGGCATTCCACAAATTTTCGAAAAGCCCTAATCTTACAGGAGACACCCCCCATGTCTGCGCCCATGTATGGTACCAATATCCCAGAGCGCTGTCATGCTATACTATTCTGTATACATAATTTTAGCTGTTACAAGAATGACTGAAACGATTCTAGTGAATTCGGAATTTCCTCTTCATATGTCTTGATCTCTCACCGTGTACTAGAGATGTGAGAGAGTGCACAATACGAGAGAATAGACAGAGAAAGTATTAGAGAGCACAGTGAAAGAGAGAAATAAAGGATGACCCGACTGATCAATGAGTCTATCTCCTCTCATATTCCACTAATTTCGCGCCCTTTCTCGTTCTAACTCAATCTTTTTTACGTATTCGTAATGACAAAATATACTGGTAGTGTTTTGTTTATTTCAGTAATTGCGTTATTACGATTTAATCTAAAACCTATTTAAGGTGCTCGAAGAAGAATAGGATGAGGCTGATCATCTTCGTGTAGTAGATGAAAGATACACTCCAAGCTAATTAAAAACTGTCCGCTCTGGCCATACTTTCTCGCATTCTTTGTCTTCTCATTGAAGGCATCTCCCGATGTGCTCGCCCGTTAAGCGCTCCTCCGCCCAAGAATCAAGCAGTGGTTGTTGAATAGGAAGAGGAGGACCACGAGTTTGATCTTTGGACTTTGATCTTTGATGAGGTGATCTTTGATCTTGTAACTCATTTCACTGATCTTTGATCTTTAGTATTTCATCTTTGATCTCTATTCACTCTACTTCAGCACGATAACCACACGCGTGGTCGAAGAGCAGTTTGTGGAGCGTGAAGATGTTGTAGTACAGCATACCGTACGGTCAACTCGGGTCATCGGTGGGTCACACTTTTTTACTTGTCTATAGCACAAAACATCTTGATTGTCAGTGTGTCACTTTTCACATTCGCATAATTACTTACACGGTCATATTCATATCGTGTTGATATTTCAAAGTTTGAACATTAGTTAGATTGATGAAACAAGAATTTGACTGTGTTTCTTAGTGAACTAGAGTTGAAGGCACACCCCGAGTCTCAACGGACGAAGCTCTAATTGCTACGTTGGTTATTTTCTTCAATGTCTAATGGACTATTTTCTCGATTCTATTTCGTGGAGAGAGCAGATAATGGAGGACCATCAAGAGAGATAAGATATTGCAAGATTAATCGATGTATAGATGAACGAAGACCATTGATCTATGAAGGACCCCCTGCATGACCCACCGCACCAATGTGCGAATGTGATAAATTATTATTATTAATTTGACTCTCCGCTCTAGCAACGCTCCCTCGTAGACAAAGAAAGCGTTTTAAACGAGTATCACTGTATTCACCGATTTTTTTGTACATACGTGGGCATCCTTTGCCGCTAGAAATTTAAATCGGGTGGGTTGGACGCAAAAGTTTAATGTTTGAGTGAATTTTGGCCAAATCATTTTCATTTTAGAACGAATTTTTCCTAGATCGGGCGGGTCGGGTGCCAAAACCGGGTGGGTTCTTGCGGCTAGCGGCAATGCCGCCCATGTATGGTATTGTAATAATAATAATAATAATAATAATAATAATAATAATAATAATAATAATAATAATAACAATAATACTATGCGGTGCAAAAAGAAAGATTTTAAAGTAACTCATATGTGTGATAACTTTCACAGTTGCTGTTTCTACCTATCCCGTGCGTCATAATCATGTAAACCTCGTCTGAATTCTCCCGGTGATTGTGGGTTTCTATCTGATCTTGAAGGGAATACTCCTGTGGTAGTTTCGATCTTCGGTCTACTGACAAGGGAATGATCTCAGCTTGCTTTTTTTAAACTGGATGAAATTTTGCATAGGCATAGCTGAACATGTTGTAAGAACAAATGTGAAGTCCAAAAATCCTGGCAGGCAATAGCCGAGCCAGAAAATCGGTCCAAAGTTTTGACCCATGTTCAGTTAAGTTTCACACACTCTCTGCCACTCAATGCACTCTGCGGTTTTTCGATTCATGGTCTGTTCCCTCGAGGGAAAGAACAAGTGGAGTGGTGGTGTAGTGGTGAAGTATCTTCGGTATCTTAGCAATAGCAGTGGGTTCGATGCCGCTATGCTGCTGCATTTTTTGCATTTTTTTCAGAGATCGATAAAAATTCAATAAATGTTTATTCAATAATAAAATTTAAATTATAAAGTATTCACTTTATCATTCGTCACTTTATCACTAGTCGATCGGCCTTCTTTAATCCTAACAAAGGGATCGTTATTAAAAAAAATTAAAAATATGCAAAATATGTTTAAAGATGGAAGCCCTCGAATGTCTATGCAAATGTATAACATATCTATTATGCAAGGGACAAGTATCTTTCTGTCTTCACAGTTAGTTCACGAAAATATTGCTCGGAAATATACTGCTCGAAAATATTGCTTGAAAATATTGCCCTTCCTCCTCATACGCCAACAGTTTACGTAGATGGTGTTCGTTCTTCATCCATCGGCAGAATCGATTCTGCATGGATTTGAAGGTACGAGTCCCACAACTCGTTGACCTATAGTAGGCAAGAGCAACATCCATCTAAAAGATCAATGATCAACTTGATGTTTGAAACAGAGATTCGAAATATAACAAAAAACATCGATTAAAAGAGGTAAAAGAGGAAAGATCAAAGATCAACATACCTCTTTCTTTGATACTTTGGCCTTTCCAAAGTACATTTCATCCTCCGCAGCTGCTCCTATATACGAAAGATCATCATCATCTGCATTCCAGTCAGGGTCCGCTTCCTCGTCTTCATCCCTTAATAGATCAGACTCCGATTGAACGTCCAAGTCTCCTTCTTGACCACTCCGAAGAATATTGATTAGCTCTTGAGCGACTTTTGACTCTCTCCGAGTAAGCAGCGATGTGTCCTGAGGGGTCCCAAATACTTGAATCAGTCGTCCAATGACTCTATCGGTAGAAAACATTGCGAAGTAACGACACAGAATGACAAAAAAACGTGACTCTCGTAGTACAAAATAGATTGCGGTAGATCAATCGATCGAATACAATTTGGGAATAGAGAGTTTTTAATTGAAAACAATTGTAAACTTCATGAGATCAAAGAATCAACTATTTATCGATCTCTGAAAAAAAATGCAAAAAATGCAGCAGCATAGCGGCATCGAACCCACTGCTATTGCCAAGATACCGAAGATACTTCACCACTACACCACCACTCCACTTGTTCTTTCCCTCGAGGGAACAGACCATGAATCGAAAAACCGCAGAGTGCATTGAGTGGCAGAGAGTGTGTGAAACTTAACTGAACATGGGTCAAAACTTTGGACCGATTTTCTGGCTCGGCTATTGCCTGCCAGGATTTTTGGACTTCGCATTTGTTCTTACAATATGTTCAGCTATGCCTATGCAAAATTTCATCCAGTTTAAAAAAAGCAAGCTGAGATCATTCCCTTGTGAGAAAGGATGTAATGATTACAATGTGGTGTTAAACTCTTCGAAAAGTAGATGGAAAAGTGAAAAGTAGTGTTCATTTTTTTATTGTAAAAGTAGTTGGAAAAGTAGTATTCCAAAACTCGCGTAAACGGTTTTTATTGTTAGAGTTTGTCAATTACGAAACTATGCTACTTTTCCAACTTCTTTTACAATTATAAAATCAACACTACTTTTCACTTTTACAGATACTTTTCCAAGATTTTAAAACCACATTAATCACAAGCTGAACATAGACCCATTACGTAATTTGTGTGGCCAACTCATGGAAGACGCGTTTGCCCTGAAAATGAATTTGACTAATCATACAGGAAAACTGCATTTTTCGGAAAACGGATTTTCCAACTCCTTTTGAAAACGCGTATTCTGGTCAGTTGATCTATTATAAAATCAGTTCGTTATCTTTGTTTGAAATAAGCTTAGTGATTGTGGCCATACAATTACAAGTTTATCACAAATAATAATAGAGTTCTAACTAAGACTGCCTCTGACTTACTCTTCTGCACTTACAAGGGAAGTCTTTTTAGTCTCAGTGAAACTTTTGAATAAGAGTATTTTTCCTGGATAGGTATAGTAAAAATATGATAGGAGCCAAAAAATTAGCTGCTGCCATGCACTTTCAGATTTTATATAACTAATTTTAATTTTGTATTTTTTTAAAAATGTTGAAAAAATCACAAAACAAAGGTGGCAAGCAGTATATGAAATAAGGAGCCCCAGAATGAGCCATGAAAACTCAGCGGCATCAAAAATAATGCATGAGCACTTGAAAATTGCATTTTCACAAAATTAAAATTAATTTTAAAAAATCTGAAAGTGCATGGCAGCAGCTAATTTTTTGGCTCCCATCATATTTAACCTATAGCTATCGAGGAAAAATACTCTTATTCAAAAGTCTCACTGAGACTAAAAAGACTTCCCTTGTTAGTGCTGATAAGATAAATGTATTGTATAACTAAGACTAGAATAGAGAGAGACCTACTTGTAACCTAAGCTAACCTACAATACCAGCACTGAGATTGATTTTATCCTGAAAATGCGACTTTATCATCATTAATAGTTCATTTTACAGGTTGAATCTTCACTCCACTCATCGTCGTCGATGACGTCATTAGATGAGCGTCATCTTCGATAGAATAGTCCTATTCCTTTGAAGAAGTCGTCTGTCTGAATCTTCTCGTGATTGATCCACATGGAGCCTATTTAAATCGATTCGTTAAAGTATAAAGAAATTCGGGTGCTTATGTTTATATAAGAGTGTCCAAGCCCGCGCAATCAAAAGGGCGGAGCCAGAATCATTATAAATATGTATATAATACACCGGTACGAGTGAGTATATGTAGATCATATGACATTTGTACTAATAGGGACCCATGGTCTAGTGGATAACAGGTCAACCTCCCACCCGATCGGTTGGTCGGCAATAAGGCTCGATTCACAACAGGGGATCGGCAAAAAATTACCTCTCTCAACTGTGATCACCCTTTTTGTTTTTTCTCCCCTACATACTACAGACTACATTGTCGCTCTCCCTACGCTCAGGTCCAGGGTTCGAGAGGTGGCATATATTTATTGGGAATCGTGAACTAACTTTAAAATTGTTTTCATGTTTTCGGAAGCAGGGTTTTCAAAACGATGCTATTTATTTCATTTATATGGTAAGCCAATGTCCCAATTCGTTTAATTTTGAGATTTTTTCATATAATATTCAAGTAGGCTATAATAGGCTAATAAAAAATAGGGAGTGAATGAGTATAATCAGACGACAGTTTCATCACTTTTCATTGCAACCTTTGCAAAGTTTGCATTACAATCCATCTTTGCAAAATACAAAGAGCAGATTTTGAATCGTATTCATAAAGTTATTTTACATTTGACAGCTAGGACAGCAACATTTCCTTGTTTTGTTCTTTGTTTCAGACACCTAGAGAGTAACACGGCGGTTCATTTGAGGGAAATCCCTACATTTAACTTTGGCTTGAAGCCTCCCGCACTAAGAAAAATCGGCAAAGTTGTTTTGCACCGGGTGGGATTCGAACCCACGGGGTTCGGATCGCCAGACAAAAGTTCTAACAACTAAGCCATCTCGGCATGCTATACATCTCGTAGAACTCGATGATGAACGCATTTGGGGGGAGGGACCGCAGCGCGTCCTTGAGCGCGTCGCGTCGCTCCCTCCCCCTACGCTAACTATTACCGTATATAATAATGAACTTTCGTGGTAAGACATTTGTTGAACAATTTCTCCTGATTTTTAAAAACTGCGAGACGCTCTTAACTACTGTCCTTGAACCGCCGTGAGTAAACGTCATGGAGAGGAAAGAAGGCAATGATCGGCCTCCCTAAATTTTCACTTAACATAGCAAACATATTGTTTAATTGTAATATAATTGTTGTTTAATTGTAATTTAACCTAGAAATAATCGCAAGCTAATTTATATAATTTCAAAATTTAATTATTTCGTTGACTATGCAGTCCACGGTAATTATTGAGTACGACTATTACCAATTTACGCCACAGTGCCATTCCGGCATTTTGATTTTCGATAGTTATCTCGTTATAACGCGTTCCCAGGGCGGTGTTTATTTACATTATTTTATATATTTTATTTACTGTTTCACCATTTCTTGAGGTCATTGCGAAACATTAAATAGAAAGTACATAAGTTACTTTTCGCGCTATATCATTACTCTGCAAAACCAGTTTATGCTCGAAAAATCTCATGCATTCGTATTCATTCGATGATATTTGTCGTCCTTTTCATTATAACATACTTTTCAGTCACTAAGACATGGATGAGACTTCGTGTTGCTGCAATTCTGTTCGCATTACGGTAAGTTACAGCTAAGGGTGACGGTGCTGTAAGGTGGTGTTACATTTTCAATACGGGCGCACGCCGTTACCCCCTCCGCCGCGTTTTCGTCGATACGGCGTGCGCACGTTTTGAAAAATGTAGCACCGCCTCAGCAAGGGGCAGATGCCGAACATTAGCTTACTGTATTAATTTCATTGTACGGTATCTATATCGGTTACAGATTACGCTAATTTTCCATTTCTAGCTGGGAGCCAAGATTCTGTCCGTGCTCATCATCGTGGGAGGAGTATTCGGGATTTTATCTGGAGTATCGTCGACTATCTATCCGACGTCATATCGTACTGGCATTGTAAGTGCGCACTTACTTAACCTTAGATAAAGTTAATTTACCCTTAAGTTAAGATTAACGTTAAGCTAACTTATTGTTAGCTTTTCTCACTTCCGTAACAATAAGCAACTCTTTTAGAATCAGTCTTAACGATCTGCTTTATTATTATTGTAATAATATTAATTTAATTGTTTCAAATAATTTAAGATAATCACTTCGGTCGTTCAAATTCTCGCTGCTCTTCTCGTCTTCTCTGCTATCAACAGACATAAGGCCAATCTGATGAAACCCATGATCGCTTTCATTGTAAGACTATTTATTTATTTTTGTTTAATAAATTTTTAAAAATATTGATGGAAATACTTCCTGTATTCGAAACAATCATGTAGCTACACTCTCTCAGTTTCTTTGTTTTAATTATTTTTGCAAGATGGGATATAGCGAAAAATTAGTTTGGGGGAATTTTTGTACATTTAGGGCATCTCCATCGTTATTTACACAATCTACTTCATCCTCGCTTTGCTTGCTGCCATCTGGCCCGGAACCCCTCTCGGAGCTTATATCAAGTGAGAGAGTATCGATTGTTTATGCTTAATTTTGTTGCACCTATCTTTCCCGATGCCCTGCGGCGACAGAACCTTCTCTTTTCTCGTTCACCCACTAGCCCATTATTTACCTTGTTCTTATCGATATCTTTAATATTTCAGGGATGTCGCCAAGCAAATGCCTGAGGTCATGAAGCCGATCTTGGACTCGGGAGTCACTATGGATCAATGTATGTTTTCGATCTTTTTTCGATCCATTGTGGAATTGAACCTGTGGGCGCGTAAAAAAGAATTGTTTGGCGCACATCATCGCCGTCCCCCGGGGGGCTCACGCATAGCCTTGCATAATTGGAAAAAGTGAGCAAAAATGCTTTAAAACGGATTTTTAACGCTTTTCATTGCCGCTTTTTATAACATCCGAGACAATGTCGGTAGTCATTCAATTAATAATGATAATAATGATAATAACAATAATAATAATAATAATAATAATAATAGAGTTGTTCCATTTCAGTCGTTGCAATGGTCGGTTGCTATCTGGCGGTAGTTTTCGCGGTATCGATCGGTTTCTGCGTCTGGTTCTTCAAGATCTACCTCGACACGTACAAGTTCATCGCGTCTGATGACAGGTGCGTTGGTATCGGCAAAATATAAGTGGTACGGTAGCTTCGGTCAGAAATAAAAGGGTACGGTAGCTTCGGTCATATATAGGGGTACGGTATCTTCGGTTGAATATAAGGGGTACGGTAGCTTCGGTCAGATATAAGGGGTACGGTAGCTTCTGTCAGATATAAGGGGTACGGTAGCTTCTGTCAGATATAAGGGGTACGGTAGCTTCTGTCAGATATAAGGGGTAGGGTAAAATTGGTTACAGTGAAATATGTTTTATAGTGTAATTTATGAGAAAGAACTGACTTGTAGACAACTGAGTAAAGAGTGTAGAGCTACGAGTTTCAAATCTTCCATGTTATTTAGTTTTTGTTCATATTACTGCCATTAGTATCAAGATGATGGAAATCATGGAGAGAAGGGGCCCAACATCGTTGAACTTTCAAACGAGAATGGGAAATAGCGGAACGAAAATTCAGGAGATTGTTCACAATTTTTATTATTGATTTTATTCAGACATTCTCGTCCAATCTTCGGAGGAAAAGCTTGATCACCATTATGCTACAGTAATCTCCGTATTCCAAAGAAGTCATTGCTACTCTACCATGTTGTTTGTTGAACTTTGCTTACTCTGTTATCACGTTGTATATATTTTGTAAATATGAATTATTCGTTATTAATAAACCATGATTGTATACTGTAGAGAGTCAGACGACGAGACAAATTTAATGCGTGGCAAAATATGACTATTATGTAATAAGAATATCCAGTATATGGATGCCATGATACGATACACTTTTGGAGAACGATTGCCGCATATTTGGGGAAGTTTGCTATCTGCATGTTATAGGAATCCTCACAGTAAACCTATCCATAATGGAGAGCGAATGATAATAATCAGGCGATGGTGATGGTTTCATCACTTTTCATTACAAATCCATTCCTCCTTGCAAAATACGCAGTACAAATTTTCTAGCGTATTCGTAAACTTATTGGACATGTAGAAGCTGAAAAGTGAGAAGATAAAAAATTACACACGATTTGTTTATTTGTAATATAATTGTTGTTGTTTCTTCCCCATTTGCCATCTTATTATCTTCAAACCCGATTTATTATAATAATTCAAACCTGTGACCGTATGCATGAACCGTTTTCCGGGAAAATGTGACGTCATTAGCGTAGGCGGAGGTGTTTTCCAAAAATCCTCCGCCTACGCTAATGACGTCACATTTTCCCGGAAAACGGTTTTCCCGCTGTTCTTGCATACGGCCACTGGGTATTATCGCTCGTTATTTTCAAAATATTTTTTCAAGTTAATTATTTCATTGACTATGCAGTCCACGGTAATTCTTGAGTACGGCAGTCCCCAAATTGCATTCCGGCACTTATAATTAGCATTCCGGCAAACTCCGGTTTTTTAGGGTAATATTAAATTAAGTAACTTACTTTTTCTTTTCTTTCTATTTACTGTTTCGCTATTTCATGAGTATATAGAGAAAAGTATATAAAAAAGTAAGTTACTTTTCGCGCTATATCATTAGTAATTCATTAGTAATTACTAATTAGTACTCAGGTGTTTGAATCCATGCATGATCCAAGTAAAATTCGTGCAATTAATGGCATGATCATGCATGGAAAATACTCGAATCATGCATGGATTATCTGTGATCATGCATGGATTCTGTCATTCCATGCATGATCGTGCATGACCACGGAAGATCCATGCATGATCACGAACGATGCATCTTTGCACCACCGTTCAAGCCAACTTTTACAATATGCTATACTCGCTCTTTTTTATGGAAATTGCCCTCCGTGCGATGGATATTCCATGCATGATTATACACGGAATGTCGAATCATGCATGATTATACTTGTGTTCGTGATCATGCAAGGATTTCAACACCAGAGTATGATACATTACCCTGCAAAACCGGATTACGGTCGAAAAATCTCATGCGCATTCGTATTTATTCGTATATTCGTGTATATATGATATTTAACTTCCTTTTCATTTATAATGTGATAAGACACACTTTTCAGTCACTAAGACATGGAGGAGACCAAGTGTTGCTGCAATTCTGTTCGCATTACGGTAAGTTACAGCAACGGCGACTTGGTGACGGTATTAGCAGCCAGGGGTTAGCCTGCAGTATTAATATTTTTGTCTTACAGTATCTATATATCGAGTACAGATTACGGTAATGTCATTTCCAGCTGGGAGCCAAGATTCTGTCTGCGCTCATCATCGCCGGAGGAATGTTCGCGTTTATATCGTCGATCACCTATCCGACTTCACATCGTGTTATCGTTGTAAGTGCGCACTTACTTAACCTTAGTTAAAGTTAATTTACTCTTAAGTTAAGATCAGGGTTAAGTTATCTTGTTGTTCGCCTTAACTTTCATAACAATAAGCAAATCTATTATAATCAGTCTTAAGGATCTGGTTTATTATTATTGTTTTATACAATTTAAGAGAATCAGTTCGGTAGTTCAAATTCTCGCTGCTGTTCTCGTCGCCCATGCTCTCAACAGACGTAAGGCCAATCTGATGAAACCCATGATCGCTCTCATGGTAATAATATTTATACATTTATAGTTAATCAGTTTACTTTAATATTTATTTATTTTTATTAGTGAATTTATTAAATATTGATGGAAATACTTCATGTATTCGAAACAATCATGTAGCTACACTATCTCAGTTTCTTTGTTATAATTATTTTTACAAGATAGAATATAGCGAAATTAGTTTGGGTGATTTTTTGTACATTTAGGGTATCTTCATCGTTGTTTCCACAATCTACTTCATCTTCGCTTTGCTTGCTGCCATCTGGCCCGGAACCCCTCTCGGAGCTTATATCAAGTGAGAACGTATCGATTTATTGATTTTTTACATTTAATTTTGTTCCGCCTATTTTGCCCGATGTCCTGCGGCTACAGAACCCAATGTTTACCTAGTTCTTATCGATCAATGTAGCTTCCGTACCATACACCTACGACGGTACCGATCGTATCGATAGTGTGCCTAATCTGTACATGGGCGGGGAACATGGAGAGCGATTGTACGGGGGGGGGGGGGGATGCATCCTAACCGAAAATTGTTCTAAAAAGGTTAATTTTACAGGGGGCATTCAAAAAAATATTTAAAATTTAACCGAAACGTCAGATACTGATTAGGCCATGCATGGGCTACCCCCCATGTAATCAGTATCTTTAATATTTCAGGGATATGGTCGAGCACATGCCAGAGGTGATGGAGCAGATCAAGGAATCGGGAATGACTGTTGATCAATGTATGCATATATTTTCTCCATCTCCTTTTGCATACCATTGCGGAATTAAACAGTAATTATCGCCATACATTTTCGGCGCCCTCACAGGATCATACGTGGGCGACATTGCCGCTAACGGCAAGACCCACCCGGTTTTCGCACCCGACCCACCCGATTTAGCTAAAATTCACTCAAAAATGAAAACTATTTAACTACAACTCACTGTAAAATTAAATTATTGCGCCCACCCTCCCCCGATTTTTGCGAACGACCCACCCGATTTTAATTTTTTTGGAAGAATGGTTTGAAAGTAGGTTGTATTGGAAGAGAAACTATTTAAAGACTAGTATATTTATAAACAAATTCGATCCACTGTTTCGATCCTGGTTCTAGACACTGGACCGGCCTGTGTGGGGTGGGCCTCATGTACCAACTGACCCCAATACAAGAACATCCGAGGCAATATCTGTAATCATTCAATCGAGTTGTTCCATTTCAGTTGTTGCAACGGTCGGTGCTTGGATGGCGGTAGTTTTCGCGATATCGATCTGTCTCAACGTCTGGTTCTTCAAAATCTTCCTTGACACTTACAAGTTCATCGCGTCTGATCACGGGTACGGTGGTTTCGGTCAGTTATAATGGGTACGGTAGCTTCGGTCAGATATAATGGGTACGGTAGCTTCGGTCAGATATACAACAGTACCGTCCAAAAATATACCAAAGAGTGCACTTTTCAGTGTAACTTTGCTAGTACGCGACGAATCAGCGTAATTGTTGTATGTGTTGTACGCACAGGTCTTATGGTCGTACGATAAAAAAGCGACATTTCTCAAAAATCAAATGAATTTTTCTGATGTCGACGATTTTCACGTTTATACATTTTCGCCCCACCCACAATCTCTCGTTAGAACAAAACTGACCCGATGTGCATCTCAAGTACTCTTACTAATCGACATCTCCAAGAAATCCGCTCCTGACTTTCCAAAAGTCTTCTAGGAGGGTACTAAACTGTCGATCCTTTTCTGTTGATGGAATATGTGAATTGTAGTCGAGAGTTCAGTGAAAGGCACCCATATTATGGGCGAGCGAAAATGTTTGTTCAAGTTTCAACTATTTTTTTCTCGACCGTGGAATTTCGGAGGTTAGACTTGTTGATTCTTATGATAACATCTGTCGACATCGTCATGGGGGGGGTCTTTCAGAGAGCTTTTTGTCCGAGTAGGATTATTCGCGGAGCGGAAGGTCGTCCCGACGTCCGACGTCTTGTACTCATAGGTCGAATAACGGCACTACTTCAGAAAAGGGTACCAGTCCAAGATAATAGTATAATTGCCTAATCTAAACGTGTACTGGTACCCTAGGGTTGCCGTAGCGTAAGCGTAATCGAATTTACCGCGCCCTCTTCCCATCTCTTGCCACTCTCTCGTCGTTTCCCGCAAGAGATAAGAGAGACTGCCAAAGATAGCGTAATCACCGCTAAATTAGCGGGGATTACGCTATCTTTGGCAAAGTTGTAGCTCACATCGACCTGGTTCTGATTATTTTTAGACAGAGACGATACGATAAAAACAAAAAAAAATGACAATGGTTTTACCGTTTCAGAGGGAAATGGAAACGATACCTGTACAAAATATGTTTTGCTATGGGCAATTTAATTTCTCACAATGATCAGAGGAATCAGATCTGCATTTGAATATTGATTCTCCATGTTATTCCCTCTATTTTCCATTTCAATTATTCATTATCTAAGAGGGACATTGTTCACCTCTCATTGTCATGTCTTCCGCTCTCGTCGAGTAGGTTGTTAGATTCTTTATTTCAGATAGATAATATATTACACTTCGTATACCATAAGTAATCATCGGATACAGTATCCGAGACTGATTTTTTTCCAAAATATGGCTCGAAAAATTGTAAAAAAAACTTTGCTTTGTTTAAAAGAATAATTAACAAAATAAACTCATTATTTGTATACAAACAGTGATAAAATCAACGCAGTCAACAGATTTCTGAAACGCCAAAATTATGATGCCATGCGTCTGTATCATGATCATGATCATTAACATCATGAAAATCCTGATCGAATGAGCCTACACATAGACGGATTGTGAGAGATCGATTTGCATTCAAAATAAAACTTGGTCATCTCGATTTAGGTGACGAGCACTCTGTTGCTGCTGATTCAACTAAAGGAACAGTCTCGGATACTGTATCCGATGATTACTTACGGTATGCAAAGTGTAATTTATCTGATATAAAGAATCTCATAACCAGCCACTCGACGAGAGTGGAAGACCATATTTTGGAAAAAAATCAGTCTCGGATACTGTATACGATGATTACTTATGGTATACGAAGTGTAATATATTATCTATCTGAAATAAAGAATCTAACACTCGACGAGAGCGGAAGACATGACAATGAGAGGTGAACAGCGTCCCTCTTGAGATAAAAATAGAGGGAATAACATGGAGAATCAATATTCAAATGCAGATCTGATTCCTCTGATCATTGTGAGAAATTTAATTCTCCATAACAAAACATATTTTGTACTGTTATCGTTTCGATTTCCCTCTGAAACGGTAATACCATTGTCATTTTGTTTGTTTTTATCGTATCGTCTCAGTCTAAAAATAATCAGAACCAGGTCGATGTGAGCTACAACTTTGCTGTTGGGTGCAAAGCTCTCAGATGTGAGGGGAATTAGATATCTCTTCAAAAATGCCTCAAATAGGGCGAGGCGGGTGGAGTGAACAGAGAGTAAGGAGAGGGGAAGGGGGAGGGGCGAGAGATAGCGTAATCCCCGCTATTTTTCGGTGATTACGCTATCTTTGGCAGTGGTCTGTCAAATTACGAAGTTAGGAAGTGAGAGAGTGCCTCTCACGGGCGATTGCTATAGAGAAGGGAAGGGGTGGGAATAGAGTGCGTAGTCTCCCCTTCCGTTCCTGCAACCCTATGGTACCCTATTCTGAAGTAGTGCCCGAATAGCTAGGTATATCGGTTTTCAAAATGCGTTCGGGTTTTTTTTTATTTTTGGCAATTTTGACTCAAAATGCGGTCAGGTTTTTTCGAGTTTTGTGAAATTTTGGCACAAATTACGGTCAGGCTTGGTACTTTGTAACATACTTTTCGACCTATGCTTGTACTGCTTAGCCAAGTGGGCCAACCATGCAAATGGCCCCGCATCTAGTAATGGTTTGTCTATCCGATCTACTTACATTCTTAGAGCCCTTTGACCCATCTCTTGAAAATAGAAAACGATTTTTCAGCACAATGCAGACAAGTATATATATATTTATCGACATGCTCAGCATGAAACAAAACATGTGTGTAAAAGCAATAATAATTAAGTCACAGAAAAACTCTCTACATGAATAGATGTTGAAAGAGGGTATGATAATAGGGCATGAAATGGGTTGGATTATTGGAGAAAGAAAAAGATAGAATGGGGTGGAAGGGAGGGGATCTCTCTATGTTGGGACCATCTCTTTCACGTATCAATAGTCCTTTCGATATATTGATTTGCTGGATGAGACCGAGCAGGACTTGTATGGATCAACGAGCGACAGCAAGTATAAAAATAAACGAAAAAAATCATTCGATTTTTCTAATTTTTGAAAAAAGTCGCTCTTTTTCTAGATAAGAGCTATGAGACCTGTGTGCACAACATATACAACAATTACGATGATCCGTTGCGCACTAGCAGCAAAGCTACACTAAAATGCACTTTTGGAAGGTACTGTAAGGGTGAAACTGAAGACAGTCAAATGTGTTTTCTAGTGTAATTTATGAGAAAGAGTAAAGGGTCCACAGCTAAGAGTTTCAATTCTTCCAATTAAAAAAAATATTTTTCGTTCCTATTACTGCCATAGATATCAATAGGATTTAAATCATATGAAGAAGGAACTCAACAATGTGAAAAAAGCGGCTCGAAAATTCTGGGAATTGTTCAAAAATAATAGTATTGTTTGTTTCAGGTATTCTCATCCAATCGTCGGAGGAAAAGCTTGAATAGGATTGTGCTACAGTAATCTCCGTATTCTAAAACAAATCATTGTTACTGTAAAATGTTGTTTGTTTGTTATCATTTACCTTGTTATCACGTTGTAGATGTTTTGTTAATATGAATTATTAATTATTAATAAATCATGATGGTATACTTTTTTTCACACAATGGTCATTCTTTCTAATGTCATCGAACCGATATTGGTAGGAGGATGCGCTCATGTATCGTTATTTCGAAATATTTTCAATGAGTTCTTTTTAGGGGAAAAGAAAGACACTTCTATGTTTAGAAAAAAACATGTAATGGCTCAATCGGTTAGTTCGTGGGTGTAATAAGCCCGATGTCACCGGTTCGACTCCTGCTAACGGCGAATTATTTTTGCAAAACAAGATTTCAGAATATCTTTATCACTTCTGAGACGGAACCTCGTATTTGCATGAATGGGATAACTACCGGTGCATTTAAGTTTGGAGCAATTTTAAAGCGTTCGAATCAACAAGAAAATAAACTGGGAAATTTCACGATTAAATGAAGTGCAGAAACTTTTCTTTTTTTTTTGATTTTTCCCTGTTTGATTAACATAAGTACAATGGAAGAATACGGTCAAAGTCCGAAGATTAAAGATCAAAGATCAGACTGCAGTTGGAGGTATGGTGCTTGATCGCTGCACGTAGCCGTTGCCCAGATGACCCATCACTTCTGAATCCAGGCGGCGATAGCCCTGAATTTGGTTAATGAGAGCTTCTATTTCATACCGACAACAATTTTTTTCAAACAATAAGTTATTGTAAGCTATATTATTATATTACATTTAATATATTATAATATATTACAATATTGAAAGCTGATTAACATGCAATCAAAAGTATTTTAACTATAATTCTGTAATGGCAATTTCTTTGTTTCTATTTTGGAAAAATTTTGGACCAAACTTTTGGAATGGAAAATTGGTGTACCTTATACAGAACGATTGAGATCTTGGCGTAGACAACAAACGTCAGCGTGAGTATCACCCCAAAGATGATAAAGAATTCCGAGGTTGAGAAACGACCTGAAATTAATATTTTCATTTTTGAAAACAATGATTTTTTCCAGAAATTAATGCTTTCATCATTTTTGCTGAGAAATTATAATTCCGGATAAATGGAACTCATAAATAATGTTAAAAAATTATTACAGTGTAAGTGGATAGCAAACTTTTTCGTTTTTTTATGTTTTTTGGGGCGTCACAGGACCAAAAACTTTAAAGCCAAAAATACTTTTGGCTTTTGGTTGCAGCCCTGATCGTCGCTCACTTATGGGACTGCCATAGTGGACGAGGTCAAAGTACGACAGCATCGCTCCGATCCACCAGAATATCACGAACACGCCCAGCAGAGGCGTCAGAATCACCTGAAATTCCGGTGCTTATTTCCGGTTTTTGGATCCGGTCCTAGAACCGGATGTTATAATGATTCTATTTTCCGGATGCGGATTACTTTTTCCCGGATCAGAAGATGGCGGTTGAGTGCAGACTATGAATCTTTTCTATGAGGAAAGAGGCGAGGTCGACACGATTTATTGGCCACTTTATCACGCTTCCACATGCCTCTCTAGCTCTGTCTATTTCTCTTACTCTTTATTTCTCTAAATCTCAAGATCAATTTCTCACGTGACCGCACAAGTATTGTCTCACAGATATTTGAAATCCGACAGTTGAAAAATGCTCTTTAAAAGAAACCCCCCGAATATTCAACCCGTAAACTAGTTATCACTTTTGCATATCTACCAAGTACGGTCATCCGAATCGATTTTCGAAACCGTATGTGCACCAGTACTATAGTAGACGGAAGCACCAAAATGTTTTATATGGGTTCCCGAATGACAGATACCATACAATTCAGTAACCATAAGTTAAAAGATCAAAAACTCAACTTCAAAGTCTAAAGTACAAAGATCAAAGATCAAAGATCAAACCTGTCTGGTGAGCAGGGGCAGCAGTAGACACTCGTTTCTCGTTAGAATGCCGAGGGTGTACATCAGAGAGGTGGCCGCGAGGGTTGAGAAGACGATGCATGAGATAGTCGCGAGCTGAAATATGATCTTTGATCCTTGGTCTTTGAACTATTGGTCTATGCTCTTTGAAGTCTCAATGACCATATCTATTTACTGGGTGGTCGTCTTTACTGAACCCTAGAATCCACCCAGTTGTCTCATTGTTTATGATTTAGCGTGCTACACAGGGCACGAGGACTAATCGTTTAGACTAGTTAAGCCCATTTTCAGTTGCCTAAATAATACACGAAGTTAAATAGCGAGCTCGTGATGATTTCAAATGTGTTTTGATTACGCAAAATTTCTAAAAAAAAATTGAAATTTTGAAAATTAAAAAAGAACACTGACAAAAGATTCTCCCGACATTGTGAGCTCATAGACAGCGATCGATCCCTCACAGAGAAACAGCACGAAAGCGATGACGCCAGCGATGACCTGCAAGGTATTGGGATATATTACGGGTTACCCAGTTAACCAACTGTGGGAAACCATCAGTGGTTAACCAATGAATAACCAATTGTTTATGAGCAGGGCTACTCAATGGAAACCTGTAATTTGCAAAAAAAAACAAATCGGGAAGTCCACAACAACACCACTTCTATTCTTATTCTTACTCTAATTCCATCTTATTCATATCTTGAAGCAGAAAATGTGATAACATGAGAGCATCGAACGCGATATCGGTGTGGGTTTTGGGTGCAGTTGCAGTTTGGGTGCTAAAAAAGTGGGAGAAGGGTGGGAGCTTGTAGTTAGTTAGGTTTTATATTTAGAAGCTGTCAACATTCTTTTATTGGTCCCTCGGGTGTTCGTTTGTTTTCCAGAAGTGATGATAACTTCCTTCCGAGCCATTCAACCAAGCATTATCACAATTCTCAAAAAAAGACGTAGCAAAAGTGTTTGCCGCCAGCAGGGGTCGAACCTGCGACCTTGGGCTTATTAGACCCACGCTCTAACCAACTGAGCTATGGCGGCTGGTGCTCACCGCAATCCTTGAAACATAGAAGATGTTTTTTCCTTTCAAATTATGGATGAATTTACCCAAGTCTCAATAAGATTTCGAAACAGTTATTCTTATATCATTTCCACTCATACATAACGAGAGAGTGTTGTCAGAGCGGAGAGTTTCGGAAACTTCTCTCCCACATTCATCATATATGGGATTTTCATCTCAAGGAACACTCGAAAAGTGCGGTAATCCGATTTATTGATTAGTTAAAAAATCAATTTATCGATTTATTAGCCTACCGTAAATCGGTGATAAGCTCTCTTTGTTGTTATTTTCTCGCTTCATTCCATTGATAAATTTATTCTATTCTGATGTTTAGTGGTTCCCAACCTCTCATTCAGTTCTTTCTAGTTTTTCCCGAATTAATAAGATTTCGAAACAGTTATTCTTATCTCATTTCCACTCAAACATAAGTCTATTTTGCATCCTTTTCGATATGTCTAGAACCGTTTCTCTTGCTACCGCAAAAACAAAAAAAATCATACAAACAACTTCACTAATGAAATCCAGAGAAAGCTTTGTTTGAAAGTTGCGAAAATAAAAGAAAAAAACAGCAAGAACTCTCATCGTTTCGCACATTCTCTCGCATTCCTTTTCCCGCTTCCTTACGAGATTTTTAACACCAGACTGGATTAAATTAGCCGCATAAAACAGCTTTTGTGCTCTCAAAAATCTAGACTAAACACCCAGCATTTTTCAAATGTCTTGTTTCCTTCCGAGATCGTATGCATGAAAGTTGGCAAGCGTTTGTCAAAAGACGTGACGTCCAAACCTTGTGGGAGGATTTATGGAAACGGTTTGTTGTGCTTCATAAATAACTATGCTGAATTACGATCACGTCCAAATTTCTAATGGTTTTCTAACACTCAATGAACCAAATTTATTCCTGCATTTCGATCGCACATGGCTACCCGATGCACAATGCGACGAACCTCCATACTTATGCGTAATTTATTGTTAGCTCAATTGAATTGAATCTCCAAAAAAGTCTACAATATTCATTGTCCGTACAAAAATAGTGTCAGTGCAACAAGGGAGCAGAATGTATTCTGGTCCAAGCCATTTTTCTTCGAAAGCAAGACAAAGGAGAGACCATTGTATTCGAGAGAGTTTGTATGTTGAGCGGTCGTTCTTGCTTTGAAAGTCATGAGAACGCTGTGGGAGTTGATTTAAGCATAATAAAAGATTGCGAAGTGGTCTCAGAAGCAAAAATCATATATTTAGAGACTTACATTAATCATGGCCGTATCCCTCATCTTGCTGAAGAAACTCATGAATAACGGGAGAGGCAGAGGGAGAGAGGGAGAGAGGAAGGGAGAGGGATGGGGAGGGAGAGGGAGAGAGGGAGAGGTAGAGGAAAAAGGAGAGAGAGGCAGAGGTAGAGAGAGGGAAGGGAGAGGGAGAGAGGAAGGAAGAGGGAGAGAAACAAAGTTTAGGGGAGGAGGTGGCTCCCCTCTCACAATCTGGCCGAAAGAGAAAGGGGTAGAGTGCTTTTCAGCGATAATGAGTTAGAGAATGGTGGATACTGAAGGAGAGGGAGAGGGAGGGGGGAGAGGAGAGGGAGAGGGGGGGGAGGGGGGAGGAGGAGAGAGGAGAGAGGAGTGGAGGGGAGAGGAGGGGAGGGGAGAGGAGGAGAGAGGGGAGAGGAGGGGAGGGGAGAGGAGGAGAGAGGAGAGAGGAGGATAGGGGAGAGGGGAGAGAGGGAGAGAGGAGAGGAGAGGTGGAGAGGGAGGAAGAGAGGGGAGAGAGGAGGGAAGGAGAGAGAGAGAGAGAGAGAGAGAGGGAGAGAGAGAGAGAGGGAGGGGGAGAAGGAGAGGGAGAGAGGGAGAGGAGAGAGGAGGGGGAGGGAGGAGTGAAAGAATAGGGCTGGAAGATGAGAGGAAGGGGTAAATGAGGAACAGTTGTGGTTCTCTCTCTCCCTCTCATTCACTCTGAGCGCACGGATTAGATGTAAACTATCATGGACAGACGGAGAGAGAGAGAGAGGGAGAGAGAAAGGGAGGAGAGAGAGAGAGAACGAGAAAGAGAGGGGAAAAGAGAGAGAGGGAGAGAGAGAACGAGAGAGAGAGGGGAAAAGAGAGAGAGAGAGGGAGAGAGAGAGGGAGAAAGATGGAGAGAGGGAGAGAGAGTGAGAAGGAGAGAAGGAGAGGGGGGCGAAAGAGGGAGAGAGGAAGAGGGAGAGAGAGAAAGCGATAAACATTCGGTCCGTTCCTCAACTCTGTTGTTATCATGAACCAGTAACTATATTGTATTTGTTTGGAGGCGTTTCGTTCTGGGGAAATACAAATATCTTCCGTTGTTTTCGTGTTGCAATGAACTTGTCACAACTGTCGGCGTTGTGAAGCCCGACATGGACACGGTACGTCGGTTCCAAGCCCGTGGACTGGAAATTATCACTACCACTATCAGCGAATTATCTCTGACGGTGAATCATCACTGGTCCCGCATTGATCTCTGATCTCTCTCATGGCTCGTTAAAAAATAGTGGAAAAGCGAAATCGGCGACTTTCCACCCGTTAAAAAATACACGGAAAGTCGAAAATGGAAACACGAAATTTGAATTCGCGAGCGCGCAAAGAGGTGCGGGAATTCAAATTAAGAGTTTCCGTCATCAATTTGTAGCAGTTAAAATGGAAATTCAACTCGAAAAGTCGGAATTTGAATTCCCGCACCTCTTTCGGCACGCGCGAATTCAAATTTCGTGTTTCCATTTTCGACTTTCCGGGTACTTTTTTAACGGGTGGAAAGTTGCCGATTTCGGATTTCCACTATTTTTTAACGAGCCATCAGTACTTCATGTGCCTTGAATAAAGGGATACCTTTACCTATCGCAGAGAGATAGCGCATGCGACGGGATGGGTAAATATCATGAATGTGCCTCACTGAACACCGTTAAAGATATGAATAAAAAGTAAATAGTGTGTGTATTTTAGTTTCCCTGTGGCCACTGCTTATTGTGTTTTGATCTCTGTTCCGAATGTGGATGACCGAGAGATGGAAATAGAAAGAGGAGACATAGATAAGGAGAGATGAGATGAAGATAGGGATCTTCGGAATCAAGCAAATATGACCCAATCTCTCTCTCTCTCTCTCTCCTTCTCCACCTCCTCCTCTTCTCTCCACCTCCTCCTCCTCTCCCCACCATCTCACCCTCTCCTCCTCCTCCTCTCTCTCCATCGTCCTCCCTCTCCACCTCCTCCTTCCCCTTCCTCTCCTCTTCCTCCCTCCCCCTCTCTCTCCTCCCCTCTCCCTCTCCCCCCCCCCCTCCTCATCTCCGTCATCTTCCTCCCGACTACTCCCTGAGGTCGTTTGTCTAACCCACGACCGTGGTCACATCTTGGAGAGAAATATGCACTTGTGTTCGGACGATATTCATGAAATCGCATCATGCATTTTCGGCGCCATCACCGGATTTTTTACATAGTGAGTCGATCGTGAGAATGAGCCATATACCGTGGGTCGATCCTCACACTGTGAGGGTATGAAAATGTATGAGCACAACTGTTTTACTCAATAAATAATATTTACACAACAACGATTAATATGAGAACGATTGAGAGGAATGAAAAATTAGTTGAAGATCTAAAAACTCAATCAAAAAAGAGAGGAAAAACTTAAACAAAGACCAAACAATGAACAAATAGCTTCTTATTGTTAAAACTTGACAATTAATAAAAATGTTTAACAAAAGGGAACTCTAATCATCATGATCGGAAGTATCGTTGTTGTGGTTGGAGCTATCAGAGCTATCGGAGTCATCTGAGCTATCGGAGCTATCAGAGCTATCGGAGCTATCAGAGCTATCGGAGCTATCGGAGTCATCGGAGCTATCGGAGCTATCTGATTCATCGGAGCTATCTGAGTCATCGGAGCTATCGGTGCTATCGGAGTCATCGGAGCTATCGGAGTCATCGGAGCTATCGGAGCTATCTGAGTCATCGGAGCTATCTGAGTCATCGGAGCTATCGGTGCTATCGGAGTCATCGGAGCTATCTGAGTCATCGGAGCTATCTGAGTCATCGGAGCTATCGGTGCTATCGGAGCTATCGTAAAGAGTGATATAGTCATCTTCGTCGTCATCATCATTACCAACTACCACATCACGTAGCTTATCTAATGCAGGTTTAACACGAGGAGAAACATTCTGAAGAAAATGAATTACTGAATAATATTATTATTCATATATTCATATGAATAATATTCGAGTGAATATACAGTCCCGCATAGTCGCGCTCCCTAAGGTGGTTTTACATCTTCGAAACGTGCACACGCCGTAACCCCCTCCGCCGCGCCTCCGTCGCTACGGCGTGCACACGTTTTGAAAAATGTAGCACCGCCTAAACGCGGCCCGCCGAGGCATGCTTCATGCAGCATCATGTCGCATCGGTGAACAATTTTTTAAACATTTCATTGGTTGTGATCGTGTTATCAGCAGATAAGATAACATCACCACAGAAACGAAAATTATTGGTCGACTCTGGAAAGCGTCGCACCTAAATGCGGCATGCCGCGGCGTGCCGCGTTTAGGGAGCGCGACTGTGCGGGACTGTACTGTTGATTAATGAGGATTTAAAAAAATTTAAAAGTAAATTCATATTGTTCTTTAAAGAATCTACTATACTTACCGATAATTTGTTAGAAGCCAAAAATTTGCGAATTTCATCCCTTCGCGGATAATTAAACACTGCTTCGAACAGTGAAGATAGATCATAATGATCACAAACATTGAATGTGGATTCAATAAATTCGTTTTCTTCATAATAAAAAATTGAAGAGGTAGATGGAATGGTAAATCGACCAATATTAAATCTCTAGAAATAATGATCATACTTTTAAAATGTAGTAAAAAAAGAAAAATTCAAAAGTTTGGAGCGCCGTTTCGGTAATAATTAAGCCGCTGTAAATAACCTATTATACTTTCATATATCGTAAGCAAAATGTACGAAAAAACCCAGCTTTTTAACTGTATCAGGAATATCCGTAAAATTTTATTCGTAAAATTTTCTCTCTCTCGATCTCTCGCAGGCAAAGAAAGCGAGAGCATTGAGCGGAAAGTTTCAAATTAGCGGGGTGTGTTTTTAATGATTAGATCAATTAAAGCTATTATTCAAAAGTTCAAAAGGATTGATGCACAATGGTGGTCAATACCATTGGGGGAACTGAAGAACGGCCCTCCCTTTATCTAGTACATATTTGACATGAATTAATTGATTGATTGAAAACTATTATTAATTTAAACATACTTGTCTTTATCAGTCTTCATCAATTGTAACTTCACATCGAACACACATTCGAAGAAGGGAACATTTTCATACATTCTGAAGATAATTTTTTTTTAAAAGCACCACGAGAACTTGGTACTCTGCGCTCTGGCAATGCTCTCTTCTTTCTTTGTTTACGAGAGTATTGCCAGTGCGGAGTGTAAAGTTAGCTAGGGCTTCAATTATACTATCCCTAGCCGGAATCCAAAAAAGGTAACAATGAGGCTCATGGTTGATTTTTATTTTATTCATTTATTGATAAATATCTAAATGGGTTTTATTCATGTCAGTATAGTACATTATACAGTCCCGCCCGATCGCCCTGCCTAAACGCGGCACGCCGCGGCACGCGGAGGCACGCCTGTGCCGCATCTCGTTTTACGGGCTGAATAATGTTTCTAAAAATATGAAAAGTGTACTAATCATTGGTTGGTCCGAAATGATTAATAATGCCACAGAACCGAAAATTTTTGCTTGACTCTAGATAGTGCAACATAATTTGGGAATTTTGTAGGTATACTGTAATGCTACCGTATGCAATATTCAAATTTTGAATTTCCCACAATTTTTGGCCATTCTGTCGTATTGGGTGATTCCTGTATTCTCGTTCTTGCGCATTTCCGAATAAAAATTGTGGGAAATTCAAAATTTGAATATTGCATACGGTAGCGTTACAGTATACCTACGAATTTCCCAAATTATGTTCCACTATCTAGAGTCAAGCAAAAATTTTCGTTTCTGTGGTATTATTAATCATATCGGACCAACCAATGATTAGTACACTTGTGCGATCGGGCGGGACTGTATTGTACACTGCAGCATCGTTCTCTCACAAGGGTGTGCTCCCAACTTGTCCTGTCCCTATGAGCTGGCAATAGCATGACTAGAATCAGTTTTCGATGCTTATTACGATTCCGTATTCAGAAAGTGCCTAATCGACCTCTGTTTCGAGAAAATCGGTATTGAAATTTGGCTTGTTAATTAGAAAATTGGTGTAGTTTCCCTCACAAACTATCTGGATTTCATCGGAAAGGTCCGGTGATGAAAGGTAGACTACTGCGAGAGTTTATAGATGAGTTCACCAGCCCACCCAGACGGTTTGCGCAGGAAACCACATGAATTTCCGAATCAAAATACCGATCTCCTCGAAACTCAGGTCGATTAGGCACTTTCTTAAAACGGATTCGTAATCAGCATCGAAAACTGATCCTACTCATGCTATTACCATATCAAATGGCCAGGACTCGTTGCGAGCATCCCCTTGTCAGGAAAAAGTCTCAAGTAAGAAAGTCAAAGGAGAGAATATTTACTGTGTGCATGAGAAAAAGTTCCCATCATGAAGCATGATAACAGCAAAGGTTTCTAACTCATCAGCCTCCTCAATTTCTTCATCCCTCATGGTAAACAAGCATGGAATTCCGGCAATCGTATCTTCAAAGTATCTCCAATTCAACCTGTAATATTGCACATTTTATCGATTTTTTAAGGCTAATTTCACAGAATAATATGCATTTTTCAAAATAACATATAGTAACAGAGTATCACCAATTTATAACATTATCTGCTCGATCTCGATAACGTCCTCTGAACTGGAGTTCAATCGATTCAGTATTTATGAATTCGAATTGATGATCGTCATTGAATCGATCATCATTTGCATTAAGTTCACTTGATGCCATTTCTTTGTTTAAAAAAAGGAATGTTATTTTTAAATTTGAAATATGAAAAATAGAGATATTCGAATCGAATCAGTCAACGATATTCGATCAGACTGATTTTCAAGATAATAAAGTCAACGAAATTTATTCAGGTAGAACAAAAAGAAGATAAACAAACAAAACGAAGATAGAATTGGAAATGAAAGGAGCAGAGAACGAAATATCGATTAGTCAAAAGTATTCCACGGCGGTTCAATGAAGAGAAATCCCTACATTTAACTTTGGCTTGAAGGCTCTTGCATTACGAAAAATCGGCAAAGTTGATTTGCACTGGGCGGGATTCGAACCTACGAGGTTCGGATCTCTAAACAAAAGCTCTATCCACTAAGCCATCTCGGCATGTCTCGCGAATCGTAAAACTCGATGATAGGTCTAGTCAGAAGCGAGCGCCCAGATATACCGTAATCAACTTTTGCGCTGCTCATCATCACTCAGTTTGCGATACTTTCTTTCTCAGGCAAGAGCTTCTTAGTTACTATCATTGAGCCGCCGTGAATTCCTCATTTATTGATTATTTCTATTCGATAAACAATTCACTTCTTCAGTGAGATACTGTAATACAAAGTTGCTAATCAATCAATAACCACAAAAATATAAACCTGATACTCGACAGATAAAACGATTTCCTTCTTCTTCATTGAATGTTTAGAAATTAGATTCATTAGAGCTTCTCCTAGAAGATCTTGAGAAGCAGAAGGATAAGACGAATCACGAAATGATTTCTGAGAATTTGATGATTTGTGAGTTTATCGATCAACAATAATCGATATACTAACTTGTAGATATCGATCGCATCTTTTCATTACACCAAGACACTCCATATATCAGCAAGAACAAGCCGACGTTCTACAGTATCCCCTGTTATCTGAGAAGTATCGATTGGTATATATAAATATTGATTGATCGGCTGAAAATCAGCATACCTCCATTCTTTCAGGATATTTAGCACGAAAAAGATATACCACATCTGCATGTTCACCATCGATCATTGGAAACTGAAATCAATCAATACTTTACAGCCTAAACTAAATCAATAAATAATAGCAAAATTCCGTATTCTTTATATTCTGGAATCCACACTCACAGCGAAATGACTTAGATAGTGAATGTCTCACTAGATTGTCTCGGAAAAAATTGGCTCATCATTGCGGTGTGTCTCACATGTGAGACAGTTGATGACTCAAAGCAGTTATGAGACAATCAGTGTTTCACGGTGTCTGGCTAATGAGACAAGAGTTGCGCGCCTCCCTCTCGTATAGACATTGAGTTCTGTTCTGTGTGACTTCATGTCCCACAGTATTCTGGTCGAAGCCATTTTTCTTCCAAAGCAAGACAAAGGAGAGACCATTGTATTCGAGAGAGTTTGTATGTTGAGCGGTCGTTCTTGCTTTGAAAGTCATGAGAACGCTGTGGTCCAGGTAGCGCAGTGGGTAGGGTTCTTGACTAGAGTGCAGTAGCATGTTCCCGTGCTAGCTCGATACCCATTCCGAGCAAAATCTTTTGCCAATAATACGTTTACTCTTACTCTATGTAAAAGAGAAGGTGAGTCTCTCAAATATGAGACACCAATTGTCTCATTGCTCTCTACCCTCGATCACGGCCTTAGCCACTCCAATTGTCTCATATGTGAGTCACTCAGTCGCGAATCAAGCTTACTTCGCCACTGAGTGTCTCATATATGAGTCAGTTCGCTGTGAGTGCAGTTTATTGCAATAAGATGTGTTTACAGAGCGAAGTTAATCGATAATTGATAGTCATATTGATTAGAACTTACATATTCGCGTATAGCTTATTTCCTTCGTAGATAATCACGAAATATCATCACCGAACATATACGGTTCATCAAAATAGATCATAAATAATACGAGGTTTAGTATCTGTTGCTTCCAATACCTCAACAAAGCAAACGATATATCGATTTATGGAAGATGCCTTACCGCATCTTTGACTTCCATCATATAGTTTGTAGTTGAATCCATGCTCTGTACAAATTCCATCATAGGCAATTCACTACAACAATCATAATTCTTCAAATTCGCTCAATAATCACCCCAAAATCTGAAGGAATAGAGTACCTTTTCATAATCTGCTTTGATTCCTTCCCTCTTCTTCGTCATCGATTGATTTCCATTCACGATACAGTAATCTCAACCGAATACGTGCATGTCCATAGAGGAGAACAAGAACTGAAATCAAATCACGATAGTTTTAGGTCTTCCCTTGTACAAGATAAAAGAACATAATAATTATAATGCAAACTTACTCGTGATTGCAACAAAGTATTAGTTCAGCATCATTTCCCCTTTCTTTCCATTTTCTTCCTTCTTCTTCTCTACAATGTCTTCAACTTGTACCTGAATTTAAAATGGTATTTATATAATTGTTCACATGCTATCAGATTGTGAATAAATCAATCAATCAATGAACTAACAGTTGTCCTCCTTCTATGTTCACGCTTTCAACAGTGAATGGCGTATTCAGTGTTCCTGATTCAGACCCGGCTCTCGGACCTTCTAAAACGTCAATATTTAATGAATTCCAGTTGATCATGGATTAAACAACCTTAGGGTGATGACATTATCGGAAGACAAGTTTTCATGCATATTTGGAAGAGCAAAAGTAGCATTGAACAGGACAATGGTTGATAGTTCGTACGAGCATACTCCCAAGTAACCATAAACATGAAAATTGAGAAATTGACAAATACTAGTTTAAAAAATAGAGTAAAGAAAATACAAACGCGAAACCCGATAAATAGGTGAGTGAAATCAGCCGACTTTTTCACTTACCGTAATTTCTCTGAATAATTTCACTCTTTCCACGATAACTGAACATAATGTTGATTGAATTAAGTCAATAATCTAAATGTTAAATATTAATATTTAACATTTAGATTATATTTTCTCGTCCGAAACAAAAATATAAATAAAATTCATTATCGATTCATGGAGATTCTATTGGGGATTGCGGAATAGCAGCATCTTATTGATTAGTTAACACTGTGGGGAGTTGATCGATAGTTCTTTCTCTGCTTAACAGCCAGTAGCAAGGCCAATACACAAGTTTTTTTTATACAGACTATAACAATACGATTTTTAAGACCATATTTGATAATGACAATGATCTCTCCTGTTCGCCCGTCTCTTCATTTCACACACTATCTCGTCTGTATCTGTCTGCGAGACGATACTAAACTGTGATATTTATTGATTTGGCAATATAAGAGTGTCAAATATCTAAACTATTATAATATAGATTTATGCTCGTTATGTACAATATTAGAATTATTAGGGAGTAACAATCAATCAATAAATCATCCTGGTCAATCGATAATCGTCCTTATCTCTGACAGGTGAGCGGATGCACGCAGCCATCACACGATATCGATTTGATGCGCAGGTAGGAATACTGGAGACGACTGGAATGATAAAATATTTTTTCGAAAGGTACACCACGAGCAAATTTTACTCACTGCATTGGAAATATTCTCTCGCAGAACAAGAAAGCGAGAGAGCATTGCCAGATCGGAGTTAAATGTCCCGGATTGTTTCACCAGAATCACAATTGAGACGATTATATGACAATTATATGACCGTGAAACGCGAAACTCATGGGCAGCACTCCCCCCCCCCAGAATTTCAAATTAGCTCGTTGTGAGACTTTAAATGGTGTTGGAAAGTCGTGAAACGAAAAGAATAATAAATAATAAAACAATTGTTAAATCTTATTAAAACACACTAATTTTAAACTATTAGCTTTGGTGATGCTCTCTCGTTTCTTTGCCTACGAAAGAGCGTTGCCAGAGCGGTTTTGCAAACAATTCGGGTGAGCATTTGAGCTTACTTCTTCCTCTTTTCTCCATCAAATTGGGAACTGCCAAGGTAGACCTTTCCCGAGTCGACGTCCTCCAATTTTGTGCTATTCTCCATCAGAAGAATGTAGGAGTTGGCCCAGCCTCGAATAGTTAATAATATTTATTTATAATATAATATAATATTATAATAATATATAATAATAAATATTTAATAATGCGGGTGCGAAATGAACAATACATTTTAGGATACGTAAAAGAAAAATGATTGAAAACTTAATTTAATAGATATATGATCATTTGATATTATATATAATACTAGCACAGAATTAGATGATTCTTTTTTAACAGATTCGTAATTTTTCTTATGCAAACACGTTTCATCATGACAATAAGAGCTTTCTTAAACCCTCCAGTGAGCTCCCTGGTAGCTTTCCTAAACTTTCACACCTTGCCCCCCCCCCTTGATCTTTGCTTGCTCTTTCAATCCCACTTTAAAGGAATGCCCCAAGCTAATTTGAAACTCTCCGCTCTGGCCACACTCTCTCGCGTTCTTTGTCCACGAGAGAGTATTGCCAATGCGGAGAGTAGAATTAGCTTGGGGTGTGCCTTTAATGATCCCCCCACTGTGATCACCCATTCACGCCGTTTCATACTTGTAATGGGAGAGTTTAATGGTAAGTTTGGTGAATATTTCACGTGAAACTCGGTGTAGAAATCTTTATGTCGTCGCATTCTTTGATAGTGGTCAAGGAGAGAGAGAGAGGTGAAAAGAGGGAGAGGTAGAGAAGATAAAGATAGAGGGAGAGGGGAGATAAAGGGAGAGGGAGAGGGAAATGGAGAGGAAGAGAGATATGTATAGGGGGGGAGAGAAAGAAAGAGAGAGAGAAAGGTGGAGAGAGTAGGAGAGGTAGGTGGCGATGGGGAGAGGGAGAGGGAGAGAGAGAGAGGTAGAGAAAAGGGAGAGGTAGAGGGAGAGATAAAGAGTAAAAGTTCGCCGGTAGCCTTTATCACGTTGAAACTGTATAGGAATGGTCGAGAAATTGCGTTTTTGTCATTGCAAACTCTTTGATCTCTCATTGAAGGAACACACTAAAGTAGCGAAAAGAAAAGAAAAGAAAATAAGAGAAAACTCTCAACGTTTTACACACTCTCGCCTCTTTTGCTTTTCTTTCGAGCTACACGGTGTTTCAACTATTTTTGCATGATTTCAAAGAAAAAAAAGAAAGATAGATAATTTAGTTTGTTTATAATGGTTTCATGTCAACTGCTAGCGCGCTTCAGACCTTGTTAGATAAATTATTATTATTATTTTTAAAGGGAGCATTACCTTTCTCAACGGCATCTTCAATGGTCTACGCTCTCTCGTTGTTAGAGAACAGAGAAATAGCGTGCGCAATGAAGAGACCATTGACAGAGGTTACACTTCCTTTAGTTTTCTAACCTCCACCACTGCCGACAGCGGGATACACGTGCGACTGCCAGTCCAGGGACCGTAGTTTATGTCCGTCCTCTGTCTGCACGCAGATGTTACCGGGGAAGGCGCAACTGGAATTCGTTTTTCAAGTGTAAATTAAAATTTTAAAGTTTAATTTGATTTTTTTTTGTTGAAATTTTCTACCTTTTAAGATTAAAATCTTCAATCGATCTTAAGTCGAGCATTTTGTTTTCAGCACCATCAGCGCGATATAAGCAGCGTGGAACATAACAGTAGTCAGTAGTCGGAGCAATAGTTCTCTCTGGTTTCAGTTCACAAAATGATTACATTCCTTTAGTGAGCGAGCAAGTGGTGCACGTAGCCACAGTAACCACTTGAACAAGAGGGTTGTAAGATAAAATCATAGGGTAGCCACAGCACTTACTCGCTCACCGACCATTTGCTTGGGGGAGAAATATCGTGGGTTTTTTTCACAAAAAAAACTTACCGAGCGTGCCTATTAGTATACTCAGTATACGTATGATTACTTAAAGTTCTTATTAGTAGAAGTACCTAAATCGTCCCACGATCAGTTCGGACTTGAGGAAACCGGGATCGAGAGCCGTCAATTGGTCCGCGAGGAGTGGTCGTTGCTTACGAGCGAAGAAGGACTCATGGGAGCCGTCTCCACAACGGCATTGGACTGACAATGAAATGAATAGTGTAAGGTATCTTTAAAAAACATAAATTTCCCATAAATAATGAGGCTTGTTTGCACTGAGTGTTCGAAAAATAAAGATTTAATTTCTATGAAAAATCTCTGAAAGAATGATAGCAAGAAATAAACGCAAGAAATAATCCACATGAGATACTGAAAGACTAATATATAATCTAATTTTAAGCTCCGCATTGGAATACTCTCTCGTAGACAAAGAACGCGAGATAGCGTTGCCAGAGCGGAGAGTCAAATTAGCTCGGCTTGTGCCTTCAAAGACATTTTTTTCTTTAAAAAACTTTTGACCTTACCTCTGGTCTCAAATGCGGCCGAGTACTCCCGCATGACGACCTGATGGACGAAGATGGTCTGCGTCTCCGGGTACATGGGACAGATCTTGAGCATATCGGAGAAGGTCCGAGGAGGAGGATAGTCATTCTGGTCATCCTGTACGGTTTACACTATAATACAATGTCCTTATCAAGCAAAGAATCATTTGAGAGGGAATGGTTGTGACTAAACCATTGATTAGTGTAATGCAAATATTATATTTTTGATCTTTAAAAAATAAAATCAATAAACCTCATCAATTAGTGGATTGTTCTCGATGAATTCTCCACCCAATGGGCGTCCTTCGACGATTGTCGGCATCCGTTGATCGAATACGGTATTCTGGAATATTGATTAATCTTTTTTTTTAGATATTTGACTTAGAATTCATTCTACCTATTAATCATAGTATTCGATTTTTTGAATAGTAGTTCATAGAACTTCTAGCAAAGAAACTTCGACGATTATTTTTTCTATGTAATTTTAGACACACGTCGAACTAATGTTACTTTCAACTCCAGCTCTCTCGTAAACAGAGAAAGTGAGAGAGCATTATCAGAGCGGCGAGTTTTAAATTAGCTCGGCTGTGTCTTTAAACCGCTTCTCATTAAAAATCGATCAATATAGACTCACTTTGGGCGGTTTTGTTGTGAAGATAGTCTCTTTATCGACGAACTCTGTCGGTGGGGGAGTCTGCCTGAGCGGAGGCATGTTCGAACCGGGCGGACCCGAAAATCCGTCGTCAGGCAATCCGGAACCAGGGAACCCGGTGCCAGAAGAACCTGGGGAGGAGGATCCTTGAGTGGTAGTGTATATGATTGCAGTCGTGGTGGGAGGGATTACGGTAATCGTACTCGCGGTTGCAGTAATGGGTGGTATGGTAGTGGTCGGGATTACGGTATTCGACATGGATGGGGTTACGGTAGCTTTCGATTGGTGCATCTGTCCCTTTGTGGTGCGGATCCATGTGGACAGGACTTCGCGCAGTTGGGCATTTACCTGAATGGCAACAATTCTGCTCTGGTATTTTTTTCTCGAAATTGAGAAGTGTGTGTGTTCATTTTCCTCAACGTTCATGGACATGGTATCAGTATGCGTACATATTCTGATATTTCAATACTTAAACTACTTAAAATACTGACTTGAAGTTTACTTTAAGTCAGTATGCGTCTCACTTTAACTTACAAGTCTACTTTGTGAATGCAGAAACCAGTGTAACAAACACTCTTTTTTTTTGGTTTTTTTGTGTAAGTGCGCTTCAAGTTTTGAAATATGAGAGTGAGAGGAAAACTTAGCGCAATGCCAATAAATGGTTACTCACAGCATCTAGTCCACTTGGCCTATTGACGAACATGGTCATCTTGCTCCAGTTATGCGGATTCGCGTCGAGGACCTCGGACACGGGCACTCGTGAGGGAGTGATGGTAAAGTGGCCTTCCACAGGCCCGAAAGCGGCCTCGGTCGACTTGCCGCCTGCCAATGGCACGAAGACTGCCTCGGTGGATTTGGTGCCGTCCATTGGCTGTTGGACTGGCGCAAGACGCACGTCAGCGGTTCGCGTTGGCGCGAATCCGGCGCGCTCGAGGACAAAGACGCGGTTGGGCGCGCCATCGGTGAGCACGATCTCGCGCAGGCGACTCGGTCGAAAGTTGTCAAGTTGCACCAATTGCGCGAGAATCAATTGGCTGAGAAGAGGAAGTAAGAGTAAGAGTAGCACGTAGTGCATGATTGTAGAAAATGGTGAAATTGGTTAGGGGAGGAGGAGTGGCAAAGGAAGATAATCGTCGGCGGTTTAGAGAGTTTTATTTGATTCGTCTTAGAATGTGAAAGGGGGAAAGTGTTCGCATAGTTTAGAATGAGCAAAACAATAGCGTCATTCACAGTTCAAAATTTAATGTTTATGTGATTGTGTGAGGTGTTAAAGACAGACCGAAAGCTAATTTGAAGCTCCGCTCTGGCAATACTCGCTCACCTTCTTTTTCTTCGAGATGGTATTGTCGAACTGTATGTAGCAGGGAAACACAACGAAAAACATTGCACTAGGCGAAACTGAAATTTTTCTGAAAACCACAGTTTTGCAATTAGGCTAATTCGATGTCGCTGAAAACTTACAAATCGTTTAACGATTTTTCAAAAGCTTTTCATACAACGCGCAAACGTTCTGTGCCCATGTCTTAACTCTCATACCCTCGATACTAGACGTATCGGCCGCAACACCATAGGGCACATTACAAGCTAACCTGTATATCTTAAAATTTTACATTTAAAGTGTATGCAAGCCTATACTTGTACATCTATTACTATTATTAATTTAACTGTCACAACTATTCGATAAATCAGCTCTATTCGTGTTTCAGGCTCAATATAAGTTTGTTGAAACTTATCTCATTTTGTTTTAGACATTGGCAAATGTTTATACAAATCTCTTGCATCTTGGTTGTCTTATCTTTTAACACTCAACAGGTTCGACGCATTAGCTATTTTCTCATAGAGTAAACCGTTCCGTTCCCGATTGGTTCAACTTGCAAGTTGGTCGTTTGATTGAGAGATTTTGTCAGATTTTATTCACCGAACAGAAATCACAAGTCACATACGATCAGGCAAAATATTATTTACTTATAATATTTGTATGATTGACATTATCGATTGATTTGACAGTAAACAGAAAGTGTTGATACGGGGGCATATTGGAAATTAATTACTTTTCAAAGCATATGAGATTTTTTAGCGTTGATTAGCCGTGACAACAAGAAATCAGCATCTCTAATGTTTCGCGTCTTTATAAGTTTGTTGAAACTTATCTGAGTTTTTTTATCAAGATCTTCGAATGTTTATGCAAATCGTCTAATCTGTTAAAATCTACATGTCGCTTATTTGAAATGAATTATGAAAATAAAGATAAAATTTATTTGCAACATAAAATGGAGATCATCAATAGGAAGAAAGAATGGCGTACTAGAAATATATTGTGCTGTTTGATAATAATAAATAACTCGAATAAATTGTTACAATTATTATTATCTAAAATTATTATTATAATAGCATAATAAACTACAACGTAGTTGGTCACAAAATGCAACTATCACAAGTAACTATGAGATCACTTTTTTCACACTTTGGTTAGCAGTTTTACTAATCGAAACATAGCTAAAGACGAACTAATTTGAAACTCTCCACTCTGGCCACGCTCTCATGATTTAAATGTCTACGAGAGAACGTGGCGAGAGCGGAGAGTAAAATTAGCTCGGGTGTACCGGGCTATGTATCACTGTGAATGAAAAGTTGGTCTGAACATGTGATGACGAGACGATAAATTTAAACACCGAGAGCTGATATTACTCTCCGCTCTGGCAACGCTTTCTCGCTGACAACCAAAGCGAGAGAAGGTGCCCAGTGCGCAGAGTTTCAAATTGGCTCGGGGGTGTCTTTAAGCTGGATTGTATCTTCCTTTCAAGACATACGACTGACGCGATCTCCGAGAGGCTGCGACGAGTTGGAACTGGAAATATTTATTTTGTAGAACATAAAATTTGTAAAAAAAGCGATTTCCTAGCAAGATTTCATTGTTATGAGAAGACTAAAGAAATCTGAATACAATGGCTGACACTGATCTCACTTTCGCTGTTCACGTTCCCTTTTCAAAAGTTCCGCAAATGATAGTAAAACAGATATTTCTTCTAGTTTCATACACTCTCTCGTATCTTCTCTTCTATATACTATGAACACCACATTAGTCTGACTTTTCTGGTTGCTTGTGTAGAATACCACAATATCGATTTTCTCGATGCTCATTGTCAGGTCTATTGGGCAACCGGATCCCTGACCCTACCCTTTTGATCTGAGACCCTTCCCTTTTACAGGCACATCCCAAGTTAATTTGAGACTCTGCTCTCTGGCAATGCGTGTGGCCAGGTCGGAGAGTCAAATCAGCTTGCTGTGTTTCTTTAAAACTTTACACTTACTCTTTCTCCTCAAAGTTCCTCATTTTCGCCTCGAATAGATTGAGCATCCCCACCCACATGGCCTTCTGCTTGCGAGCCTGATCCAGATTCATCTGCAAAAATTAAATGTTCTTACAAATAAAAAAATATACACACAAATAGTTTCGGCCTTGGGCTTAGCAACGGAAATTTCTGTGAGCGAATGAACAAATGAATTTATGTGAATGTGTAAGAAATCGATAGCCAAAAATGGATAATTCCTACCTCAGATCCACTCCTCTTCTCCATCTCATCGTAATCGTCCTGCCGGATAGCTTCCTGCAACGATCATGACTACCGTACTCTGGGTCTACCGTATCCTACCAAAAACCAAGAAAAAACCAAGATCAAGTCCATGAAAATATTAACAAACCGTAGATGCTCAAGTCCAGCGAACTTTCCAATCTCAACTAACTTATCATCTACAGTGCCGAAGACATGCACTTCCCCAGTTTTACCGTATCGTACATCGAAAAATCATTGGATCATGATTCATCTGAACAATTCCGAATGGTTCTAGCAGATCAAACGCGATTATGGCCGAATGGGGCATTTTCGTGCTCTCTCTTTCTTTTCATTATTTTTCTTTCACTCTAATCTAGTTAGTCCGCGAGAATCACAATTTAATATTGTGTTTTTCACAAAATCATCATTTTTATTTATTAATAAATCGTTCCGATGAAAACATTTTGGGGGGCTACCGATTTCCCGGTTCTGGTTCTGTGATATCATAAAAATGATGATTTTGTGAAAAAACACAATATTAAATTGCGATTCTCGCGGACTAACTAGATTAGAGTGAAAGAAAAATAATGAAAAGAAAGAGAGAGCGTAAAAATGCCCCATGCGGTCATAATCGCGTTTGATCTGCTAGAACCATTCAGAATGGTTCAGATGAATCATGATCCAATTTTTTTTCGATGTACGATACAGCAGATCTACAGTATTCCGGATTTACCGTATCTAACATCTACAGTATTCTGGATATACCGTATACCTCGAGTTCCTCGACAATCGGTCGAACCTCACCGCGACGCTCTCGCTCGATACGATCACGCTGCGCACGCGCTATGTCGAGCTGCAATTATTTTAGTTATTTAATTTTCGTAAAATCATTTTAAGATATTACGAAAATAAAATGTAAACTAAAAAAAAGACCTTTTCCTTGACAGCGTTCAATTTCTCTTCTGTCTTACGCCTGCGCTTTTCCAGTTCCTCGACTTCCTTAATATTGCTGATTATTATTCACTTTGATTGAAGCTCATTGTCCGATCGATTCGAGATATTTTGAAGACATATCCTAACCTAATTTGAAACTCTCCGCTCTGGCAATATTGCCTCTCGTAGAATCTTTCGTTGTCTACGAGAGAGTGTGGACAGAGCGGAGTGTCAGATTAACTCGGGGTGTGCCTTCTGAGCATTATTGCATGACATGATAAATATTCATCGATTATCGGTTTATTGTGCCTTTAATAGATGATCATGTGCATACTGTAGCGCAAGAAACTAAGAGGACAAAAAAAATATTGATCTGAGAAGTTTGAGATCACTCCTTAAATTCAAAACATGTGAGACAATTTACTGTAAGACCGTAAATACCTCGAGTTCGGAAACACACTAAAACGCCTATAATTGCTCTGACAATGAATCATCCCAATTGCGTGCAAATATGGATTACTGAGTGAGTTCAAAATACGATAGACCTTGACTTTCTGTATCAAAGTACATTTGGTAGAGTTGGTTAATTGTTTCTATACATTAGTCTAGATAGTTGTAAAGTTCTAAAATACGTTTAGTAAAAAAACACGATAAACTTTCCCAACAGACTTGACTGCTCCTAACACAAATTAAGACGACTTGTCATCGATCTCCTAATCTCACGCATATTTCTGCGCTCTCAATCAACCAAAGAACGAAAGTTGCGCTCAATTTAAATTCACTGATTCAGAGTACATACAACTTATTTAAATTTCGAACCAATCTTTCGCGAGTTCAAAAACTGTCTAAACCTCCTTGATCGCAGTAAACCCTGTCTCGAGTGCGGCCTTTCGTCTCTCGTAATCCTTCTTTGACTCGCGTGGAGTGTCCACTAGTACCTGAGAGGGAATGGTTATCGTGGAATGAGGACTTTTGAAATATAACAATAAGGAGAGCGAGACAGTTATTTTCTGAAGAATGTATGCTTATGTTTTTCATACAATACCATAGGGCTACGTCACGAAAAAAAACAAGAAATTGTTTGGACAACAATTTTTCTCCCAGAAACCCAAAAAATACACAAAAATTGAACCAAAAGCAGACTCATTCAGTTTCGACCAATTAAAATTGACATCAAATTACTTGACTAAAATATTAAAATACAAACGACAGCTAAATTTATAAACCATCTTCGAAAATACACGCACATTGAATTCCTCCGTTTTCTGAGCGTGAGTCTTCCGCATGCATTAATGAGAGAGACGGAAGACGAAATTGTCCATGACTGTGAACAAATGTAAAAAAAGAAATGATAAGGATACTATAAGCAAAACAAAAGCGGTCCGATGTTTCATGCATGCTCGAGCGTTCAGATTGAATTTCTTCAAGATGCGATAAATATATTATTATTATTATTAATTTGACTTGAATTATAGCGTGTCTAGCAGTGATCTCTCGCAGGACTTCGTGTGCCTTGAATAACGGAATGGTCCTTACGATTCACCTATCACAAGGGATAATAATAATAATAATAATAATAATAATAATAATATAATAATATTTTATTCCTTCAAATGAACGCATCGGGATCAATGAAACGTATAGATGTCATCAATGAGTGTTTCTGTACTTTTGAGTTTTCGTACGACCACTGAGAGTTGTGTTTTAATTTATATTCTGAAGAGATAACCTCTGATCTTTATGCGAGTGTTCTGTACCTATGCGCGTCGCATACTATTCCAGTTTCGCTCTTTTACAGCAAGTAACTCTCAGAAACCTCGATACTAGACGTAGCGGCTGAAACACCATAGCGCACATTACTAGCTAACTTGTATATCTTAAAATTTTACATTTAAAGTGTATGTAAGCCTATACTTGTACATCTATTACTATTATTAATTTAACTGTCACAACTATTCGATAAATCAGCTCTATTCGTGTTTCAGGCGCAATATAAGTTTGTTGAAACTTATCTCATTTTGTTTTAGACATTGGCAAATGTTCATACAAATTTCTTACATCTCGACTGTCTTATCTTTTAACACTCAACTGGTTCGACGCATTAGCGAGCTATTTTCTCATAGAGTAAACCGTTCACAATTGGTTCAACTCGCAAGTTGCTCGTTTGATTGACAGAGCATTCAGTGAACAGAAATCACAAATCAAATACGATCAGACGAAATATTATTTATTTATTTATATAATTGACATTATCGATTTATTTTACAGCGAACAGAAAGTGATGATACGGGGGGGAATATATGAAAATTAATTAATATTTATAGTATATGAGATTTTTAGCGTTGAACAGCATGTTATCAATCGTCTCTAATGTTTCGCCGTAATATAAGTTTGCTGAAAAAGCAAATAAAGTTGAGGTCATATATCTTATTGTGCGTATAAAATGTACTTGCATAAGAAAATGACAAACAGTGCTAACGAACGGAAGTCACAATCGAGAGGAGGTCGAGATGTAGCCTTCTACATCTCGCCCCTCCTCTCGATTGTCTCTCCGCTGCCTCTCTCTACCCCGGCTGACCTTCGCCGCGCGCTATGTGATATATAAAAGAGATCGGCATAGTTTCTGAACCATGCAAAACAAGAAAGTCTCTTGTGGGAGTGGTTGGCTACTCTCGTACCAAATAAACAAGTGTATTTTATACGCTCAATATCTGATGCCTTAGACATCATAAACAAAAGTGAAAACAATTATAAAAATATTCTGAACGAATTAAATAGTGATCTGAAGCGCGAGATCTGGAAACTTCCTAGTTTTATCGGCTTCGGCCGTGCATGATCTGTTCATATCGGAACGATTTATTGTAACGTTTGTTTCAAAAAAACATTTAAACGTTTCAAAAAACAAAAAAAATTTTGAATTTACATTGTTTAGTTAGTATAAGAATAATGATCTTGAAGGGAATTTTTTGAATGGCATTCTCCCTTTAATTTTTATGGAGATATGAAATATAAATATGCAATGAATTATGAAAATAAAGATAAATTTACTTGCAACATAAAAAGAAGATCATCAAAAGGAATTTAATTTCTATAAATATATGGTTTAGAGACAAGCAAGAAGGGTAGATCAGAGCCTACTCTTGGTAAATGTCTTTTGAATGTGTTTAAAAATAAAAATGAAACATGGTATTACTAGTTTGTCGTTTGCTGGCTAATAATGCAGAATAAACTACAACGTAGTGGGTCACATAATGAATCTCTCTCAAGTAACTATGAGATCACTTTTTTTCACACTTTTGTTCGCTCTTAATGTTAGCAGTTCTACTAATCGAAGCATAGGTAAAAACTACATAACTATAGGTACGGGTTTTGGTATGTAGAGAGTGAGATCTACACTAGAACAACATTATTCAGCCGATTAGGGTCGGATGGGTCGCCATATCTGATATATAGCAGGGGTTCATACAATTTAACCGGAGACCCGTGACAAAGATACAAGATATATTTATCATATTAACAGAAATCACACTTGACATAACGCAAGAGTGAGACGAGAAAGTGCTATGCCATAGCAAGGATTAGCTCCCATAATTGATGATCAGATATTATCAATAATATTAATAATGAAAACCATAAGCTTAATCTATTAAAGTATATAACTGACAAATACAATGTTGATTAGAACTGATGTCGAGACGATAAGTTTAAATACCCCGAGCTGATTTTATTCTCCGCTCTGGCAATATTCTCTCTTAAACCAAGAAAGCTAGATAGTGTGCCCAGAGGGGAGAGTTTGAAATTAGCTCGGGGTGTGCATTTATGCTGGATTTTATCTTCCTTTCACGACATACGACTGACGCGATCTCCGAGAGGCTGTGACGAGTTGAAACTGGAAATTTAAGTTTTATTTTATGTTATCTTTAGAAAACGGATTCATAATCTGCATCGAAAAATAATGGCCAGGCTGACCTGACAATGAGAACATCCTTTTTTGAGAAAAGCAAAACATTTTTAGATTAGGGTATTTTAAAACTCTACACATACTCTTTCTCCTCAAAGTTCCTCATTTTCGCCTCGAAGAGATTGAGCATCCCCACCCACATGGCCTTCTGCTTGCGAGCCTGATCCAGATTCATCTGAGATATAACATATTTTTATACAAATATTTATGATTATTTTGTTCATATTTTGCAAATGAATGGTAAGAATTAGTTCCGGCTTTGGGCTTAGCGAATTTTCTGTGAGCGAATGAACAAATGAATTTATGTGAATGTGTAAGAAGTCGATAGCCAAAAATCGATAATTCCTACCTCAGATCCACTCCTCTTCTCCATCTCATCGTAATCGTCCTGCGCCTGTCGGATCGCTTCCTGCAACGATCATGACTACCGTACTCTGGGTCTACCGTATCCTACCGAACAACCAACATCATATGAAAAATATTAACTATACGGCATATGTTCAAGTCTACCGAGCTATCCAAACCCCATCTAACTCCTCTATAGCCCATTGCTCTGAAGTCATGCACTTCCCAGTTTTACCGTACATCAGATCTACAGTACCCCCGATTGACCGTATTCTAGATCTACCGTATTCTGGATATACCGTATACCTCGAGTTCCTCGACAATCGGTCGAACCTCACCGCGACGCTCTCGCTCGAGACGATCTCGCTGTGCACGTGCAATGTCGAGCTGCAATTATTTTAATTATTTAAAAAAATTATTATTTCACAAATTTTTTCGACAGTATCGTTCACGTGTGAACATGTGATAAATATACATATATTAATTTTCGTAAAATCCGATCAATAACTTACTTATATTATAAACTTCACTGTTCTTGTATTTTAAATTAATTATTTTTAAATTAAAAATAACAACCTTTTCCTTGACAGCATTCAATTTCTCTTCTGTCTTGCGCCTGCGATTTTCCAGTTCCTCGACTTCCTTAATATTGCTGACTATTATTCACTTGTGTTGAGGCTGTATTTTCAATATCACACCATAACCTAACAATAATTTTTTAAACTATTATAAAAAAGCAAACTGACAAAAAACTATTGATCTGCAAAGGTTGAAATCACTCCTCAAATTCAAAACATGTGAGGTAGTTTACTGCAAGACCGTAAATACCTAAGCGACGAGTTCGGAAACACACTAAACCCCCTATAATTGCTCTGAATCATCCCAATTGCGTGCAAATATGGATTACTAAGACATTTGGTGAGTTCAAAATACCATTGACCTTGAATTTCTGAATCAAAGTGCATTGGCATTATTCAATATTGCAACACGTTTAGTTCACAACACGATGAACCTGACTTGAAACAAACAAAGTACATACGTTCTCCTAACGTGAAAGAGCACTTTACAAATATGTAAAATCACTTTCACGAGATCTAAATCATGATGAGGCTACCTGGACAAAACTTGTCTTGTCAAAACTTTGTCAACGATCTCCTAATCTCACGCATATTTCTGCACTCTCAATCAACCGAAGAACGAATTTCGCGCTCAATTTAAATTCACTGATTCAGAGTGCATACAACCGAGCGAATTTTTCAAAAATTTTAATCTTTTAATCTTTCACGAGTTCAAAAACAAGGTAAACCTCCTTGATCGCAGTAAACCCTGTCTCGAGTGCGGCCTTTCGTCTCTCGTAATCCTTCTTTGACTCACGAAGAGTGTCCACTAGTACCTGAGAGGGAATGCAAATGTGAAATCCTTTGAACGAAAAAAAAACTTTTTTTTGAGATATTTTTTGTCAAGAAAATTTACCCGAAACACAAAACCAATTCTGTACCCAAAAAATGCATCAGAATCGTTCAGCGTCGGCAAATTCAAATTTACATTTAAAAAAAATTAAATTTATTGAGAAAAAAAATTAAATTTTTCTGAATAAGTTGCTTTTTGGAAAATACACCCTCACGTTGAATTCCTCCGTTTTCTGAGCGTGAGTCTTCCGCAGTGGGGCCAGTTGATCACTTCTATTTGCCAGTTGCCTGCGAAATTACTGAATTACTCAATCTCTCGCACTTATCCAGTGGGCGGATCATGTTTTTTAAAGAAAGACAAGCATACAATCTATGATCTTCTACCCACAGTGGCAATGATTTTTAAAGGCAGGCCATGAGCTGATTTAAAACTCTCCGCTCTGGCAACACATTCTCGTAGACAAATAAAGCGAGAGCGTGTGGCCAGAGAGGAGAGTAAAATTAACTGGAGTGTGTCTTTAACATGTTATCGTTTATTAGGTTTAAATTAGATTTAAACTTAGATTTAATTAGATTTAAACGTACTGATTCAATTCCTTCACCATACTCTTCAGTTCGTCCACATCATTGGTACGAGGAGCAGCGGTTTTTGGACGGTTCGCCATCACCGGAACCTAATCGATTTATCGGTTTATTGATTTATCGATTTTAAGCAGATGAAAGTCACCTCAATATTGATCTCCGTGACGTCACCGCCCATGTCCACAATCTTTTCCTTGAGCTCATTCCATTGAGCCGAGAGTGTGGCCGCTGTCTTGCCTATATTATATAATAATATTTATTAATATATTATTTATTATAGGTATAATAATATATTAATGATTTACAAAAATTTGTCGCAATTGAATACAAAATACATATGCACGACACTACATAGAACGCGATGTTTGCAAAAAATATGAAAATGGTTTTCAAAAAACAGATTTAAATTTAAATTAACTTACCCAAGATTAGATTCTCCGCTTTCATTTCTTCAATGATCTGCTTCTTCTTTTTGAACTCGGCCGTCTTTAAACGCATCTTACTGACGTAATTGCGGAACTTAAGTGGACTTATCGTTAAGGTCTTTTACTTAAAGTTAAGATCGCTAAGTACATCAAGATTCAGGCTAAGTACCTGCACGGTAAGGGGACTTATGGTTAAGGTCATTTACTTAGCGTTAAGATCGCTAAGTACAGATTAAGGCAAAGTACCTGTACAGTAAGGCAAATTATCGTTAAGGTCATTTACTTAGCATTAAGATTAATGGGACTTATCGTTAAGGTCATTTACTTAGCGCTAAGATCGCTAAGTACATCAAGATTAAGGCAAAGTACCTGGACGGTAGTCACGACCTCCTCTCCTCCGGCTCGATCGCGCAGCTCCTTCTTCTTGTCAGCGATCTGCGATTCGATGTGCTCCAGCTCCTGTCTGGAATTCAGGGGTACTGTAGCTGGTTATTGATTAATGTCAGAATTTCGCAACAAATGGCAAAAGCCTTATGAATCGTGTCCACATTAATCTATGCATGTGACAGAAATCAATCAATTCTGCGCAGCGTTTCGAGAGCTGTCGCGGTGTGACGGAGAAAAAACATTTAAAAAAGTGAAAGAGTACGCAAAAGTGAGAGAGCGCATACGATGAGAGTACAATTTTTAATGCGCGTTTTTTCCCAATGTGTATTGGATCCATCATTAATGCGTTATTTAGTGTTGCAGCACCAAGTACGAGACAGAGATAAAATATAATAAATAAATCAATATTTCATTTATTGATCGATTACCTTGCATCTTGTAGTTTCTGAGCGATAGCTGCTTTTTTTCTCTCAACCGTAGCAGTTTGATGACGATATATAGAGAAATTCTCGTCGTGATCTACCAATATTGATTTATTTAAATCGATAAAAGGTAAAGGTAAAGGTACAACTCGTTATTCAAGGCACACGAAGTTCTGCGGGTGATCACTAGAAGGCTAGTGATATTTCAAGGCCAATTCTTCGGACCTACTTTACCGCATGATCTAGTCACTCCCCTTTCGGGCGCCTTGGTGAGGTGAAAATTGATAATTGCCAAATATCCATAAAAACGATCAATAAATCAATAAACACACCTTCCTCTCGCCGTTCTCGCTCCTCCATCATGTGACGAATAGAGTCATTCTTCATATCGATCTCAAATATGTTTCAACTTAGCTACTTGAGCCATAATTTGAACACCTAAACAATGTTCCGAACAGGGAAGAATCACGGGTTACCTAATCCTCCACAATGTTCTATAGACTTTGAAAGCGAAAACGACCGCTCAACATAGAAACTCTCTCAAATGCAATCGTCTTTCGCTTGTCTGGCTATGGAAACAAAATGGCTTGAACCAGAACACTGTGCCTCAAGTCACTAACAATGAGTATGTAAGTACCTCTTGCTGGAGTCGCTGTATCGTGCTCTCATCAATGGCCGGTCCCTGTACAATTCTAGTCAATTCAGCCACGATCGGTCGTTTCTGATTGATCTCGCGTAGAAGTTTCTCATCGGCGAGGTAACTGTTCGTCTGGATCTCTGCCTTAAAGGGACGTCACTTAAGCCTTAAGGTTGTCCTTATGCCTTAAGGTTGTCCTTAAAGTTAAGTCACTTGAGTCTTAAGGTTGTTATAGTGAAGTGTTAATCAATAGTCTGGACCTCTGCCTTAAAAGGAGTGAATGGTAACGACTTAAAACACCAGCTCAGTAAGATTCGAGGGTTGAGCCACTGACGCCGGGCTTCGACCTCGCCGGTTTGGCTCAAAATTTTCTTATGGATCCCCCATGACCCACTATCACAAAATGCGTATTCATTGGGCTGGGTCCTTTGAAACACAGATATAGCTTGTTCTCGAAATTTTAAAACTAGAATTTCACCAAAAAATAGGAGCGATCTATGTCCAATGTTAGTGTCGTAATGCTTTTTTCCAAAATTTTTTTTAATTTTCAAAACGTGCGCACGCCGGAACGACGGAGACCTTACGAAGACGTTACGGCAGAGGTTACGGCGTGCACACGTTTTGAAAATGTAACACCGCATAAAGAATACTCCATCAAATCCTAATTTGTTAATCCAAATTTGTTTTTTTCCTATTTACGAAGACTACCACGATCAAACAAATGCTGTGAGAAATCTTGTTAAATGTCACGAAAATCACAAAAGCGACCAGTTGCAAGGAATATTCAAATAATGATTCTCATTAAATACTCTTAATGTAATTAAATTTCGTCGCAATGCACTTTGCACAAATCAAATTTGGTTAACAAAATTATCGCCACATCATCAAAACTCAACCATTTCTCCATTTCATTCTCGTCTAATTCGTTCTTCCATTCTGGTCGAACGCTCTGAATAGCCTCTAAATAGCTTCAAACCATGGTGAGTATCCAGATCGAGGGTCGGGGATCACTCCCGACCTTGAAATACTGTGGAGTCGGTTCTTGTCTTACAAACTTCACGTCATTAGCGTAGTGTGGTTTTTCTTTGATAAATGATTCAGCGTACGCTTACGTCGGACAAATTATTTTGGTATTTCATGGTTTCATGCGGTAACGCTATTGCCTGCACGTGTCTTGGGGGATTACGGTGGAGACTGGTGACGATGGATAATTGGGCACTACTTCAGAATAGGGTACCAGTACACCGGGCAAGTCCAAAAGGACATGAAAAATGAAATTAACACAAAAGAAAGGACGTTTATATTAGGCAATTATACTATTATTTTGGACTGGTACCCTATTCTGAAGTAGTGCCGATAATTGCAGGGTGATAACAATTATGAACCGCTTGATCTCGGAGGAGGCGGATCTCCACCACCTCCACCTACGCCGCCGTCGCCTATGATGCCTTCGCCAGGATTATCCCCATCTGTTGGGACACCTCCAGCCAAACCGACTGACGATCTCTATGAGACCGTGAGCCGAGCCGGCACCGCATCCGGTATGTAGTTTATTGTGTTATCCTATGATAAACATCGCCTGATTACAGTACCACCGCCCGCTCCAACTCCACCTACTCCGAAGCGGTTGACTGAGTCGGAGATGAAGAAAGTACAGCCAATTCGTGGTGGTGATGATGACGCTGATCTGAATTCCAATAATGAGGTACGTTGTCCACAGTGAATACGGTTGTCACATGTGACTACGGTAATCATGAGAACAACTTCTGGTATAGTGGTCCATAGTGGTTACGGTAGTTTGTTGATCCTGGTTACGGTAACATTGAGAACATCTTCTGGTACGGTGATTTATAATGATTCTGGTTACTGTAGTCTAAAAAACACGGGAGTAGATCGACTAGCTCCATAGATATCAATTCTCGTTTCAGAAGAAGAAACAAAAGAAGAAGGGACCGGCTAAAAAGGATGATGAGGAGGAGGAAGAGAAGAGTTGTCCAGAGAAAGTAAGGGCGTCTTTTAGGTCAAAAATTAGACCAAATTTTGGAACGAAAGATACTATTTACTGAAGCTTTCCCAATTTCATACTTTTTATCAGACAACAAATTTCGTCAAACCAAAAATAACGAATACAAAACTGAACAGTTTGATATACATACAAATTGTATATTAAATTTGAATTTCATTTGGATAACAAATCGAAAAAAAGCAAATGGTGAATTTTACAAATTCAAATTACTCAATACAAAGTTCACTGAAACTGAGCACAAAACTCCATTCTACAGCATCTAAAATTGATCGTTAAGGAAAATTCTGAGGAATCTGATAATAAGAATAAGAAGAAACCCGCGAAAGGAATTAAATACAAGAAGATCACTGAAGAGAAGCCGAAGAAGAGAATGTCGTTGAAAGCCAAAATTGCCGTGATCGTTATTGGCGTGTTGCTAAGTAAGTTGAGATCAAAGATCAAAGATCAAAGATCAAAGACAAAAAAGATTAACGTCCAAAGACGAACAATCATCATGTTTTCAGTTTGCGCTGGCATCGGAGTCGGGATATATCTTGCACTTTTTTTAAAGTAAGGACATGCAACGACGCATTATTAGGCATCGTTACATTTGCCTTACGTGCCTACGCCGTAACGTCCGCCGTAACGACGGAGACGCGGCTGAGGCACGAAGGGCAAATGTAACGATGCATTAGTTAAAATATTTTTTTAAATATTTTTTAAGTAATATAATCAATTGTTTATCATTTAAGGCCGCCCGCTGAAGCTCTGAATGGTGGGGAGGATTCGGATCTGCTCAATCTGAATGGCACTACATCTGTCGATCCATCCATGATGCCTACAGAAGATTTCTCGGACAATTCCACGTTCATAGTGTCGCAGAATTCAACCCCCACGGAGCCACCGAAGGAGGTCACACCTACGGAGCAGCCCACCACGGTTGCACCAACCGAACCGCCCACGACAGTTGCACCATCGGAGCCAACTTCCACAGAGAAGTCAACGGCTACGGATGAGGAGTCACAGGGCGCGGATGAGGAGTCACAGGGCGCGGATGAGGAGCCACAGGGCGCGGATGAGGAGTCACAGGGCACGGATGATGAGTCACAGGGCGCGGATGAGGAGTCACAGGGCACGGATGATGAGTTACAGGGCGCGGATGAGGAGTCACAGGGCGCGGATGAGGAGTCACAGGGCGCGGATGAGGTGCCTCAGACCGCGGATGAGGTGCCTCAGACCTCGGATGAGCCCCAGAATTCGGATGAAGAGCCCCAGACCTCGGATGAGGTGCCTCAGACCTCGGATGAGCCCCAGAATTCGGATGAAGAGCCCCAGACCTCGGGTGAGGAACCTCAGCCCGGGGACGGCCTCAATTAGACGGCTGTGGTTATCGTGGTACATGCTCCGCATGGCCTCGAATATAAAAAGCACATCGACCTATCCGACTCAACTTGCCCATTTAGATTCGAGTGGAAAAAACGAAAGAATCTTGTTGGGTTAAGTTTGATACAATTCACTGATAAAGTCATGTGTCAAACTGTTCGAAGCAAGTACCGTATGAAAAATATAAATAGATGAATAAGTCTAAAATACACAAAATTGCACGTTATAAAAAGTAATTATGAGGTTATAACACGCCTGTCACGAGAGAATCGAGCTGACTATGGGAAAAAGTGAAAATGGCGAAATCAGTTAGGACCATTTTTGGATATCTCTAGGCATGCCCTACCAGCCCCCAAAGTCTCATTACGCAATTTTCATTTTGGGGCTCAATACAGGTAATTTGAAGTCCCAACTTTGAGCGCGAATTTCTCGCTTCTGGTGTGTTTTAGGGAAAAAGTGTCACAAGAGTGACCCACGCTCTTCTGTCGAGCTCTATCGATCTAAACAAATCAGAGGTCATGAAAATGATTCTGAACAGAGCTTCACTTCGAAGCAAATAACTCACAAATTTAGGAAAAGGGGGTGCTCTTCTTCCAGTATGTTATTAAGTTTTTCATGCGCTTACGAATGAGGGGTTTGCGAAAAAAATACGTTAATGCGTTCGTATGGTTCATCCCCTTGGAAATTTTCGCGATGATTTGAAGTCATTTTCGCTAGCCACGATCTCTCATTTCGCACACTCTCTCGCCCATTCCTTTTCATTCCATTCCATTCCAATCTTCACCGCACGTTCTCGAGCGCGCGGTGCGGAATGAAACATATCGTTTTAACCCTTTCTCTCCCCTCTATTTCTTTCACTCTCCGGCGAGAGAGTGCGCAAAACGAGAGATTGTGGGTGGCGAAAATGACTTCAAATCAACAGGAAATTTCCAAGGGGATGAACCATACGAACGCATTAACGTTTTTTTTTCGCAAACCCCTCATTCGTAAGCGCGTGAAAAACTTAATAACATACTGGAAGAAGAGCACCCCTTTTCCTAAATTTTTGAGTTATTTGCTTCGAAGTGAAGCTCTGTTCAGAATTATTTACATGACCTCTGATTTGTTTAGATCGATAGAGCTCGAAAAAAGAGCGGCGGTCACTCTTGTGACACTTTTCCGCTAAACGCACCAGAAGCGAGAAATTCGTGCTCAAAGTTGGGACTTCACCTTACCGAACCGGTGTATTGAGCCCCAAAATGAAAATTGAACAATGAGACTTTGGGGGCGGGTAGGGCATGCCTGGTGATATCCAAAAATGGTCCTAACTCATTTCACCATTTTTGCATTTTTCCCATTTTTGGTTAATTTAGCTCGATTCTCTCGTGACAGGCGTGATAAGGTAATTAGGCACGTTCCTAAAATGTGTTGTTCATAATAAAGAATTGTTATAATTATAATTATATATGATTATATTGAATTGCCCTAGCTTCACCTTTCTTGGTGAAAATCGAGTTTTCAAATTTCGAGATCTCGCCACATCTATGTTTCAAGATGTGAATTTTCGAATGAACTAGTCGAATTTCAATGTCGAGTTTCTCGAAGCCCAAGCTCGATTGAGCAACGTCTGAAAGCGGATTCGCATTCTGCATCGAAAACTGATTCTATTCATGTTATTTCCATCTCTTATATGTAGCAAAGACAAGTTGGGAGCATCCCCTTCTAATTGAATACCCATTTTGTAATGGGGGGGGGGGGGCAGGTATGGGGGCCATCCACAATTTTTTTTGAGCTAAATCGTCGAGGTCGATGTCCGACACTACCAGGAATCGCTCTGACAATGAGCTGGTGTCTTAAAGGTGGTGTCCCACGAATATTTTCGTGAATAAACTGTGAAGACAGGATGGTAGCAAAAGTCATATAAGTCACCACATACTATTTCTTTTGTAATGATTCTGCGTATTGATTGACATAATGACGATTGAAAAATGTTCAATAGTGAAGGGAATGAAGAAAGAGAGAGGGGAAGGGGCCTAATGAGAGGGCAAAGGTTGAATGCCGGTCGTAAACTGAACATAAACACACTTTTTACTTACAGTATATGTCTGAGGGGGCTCATTCCCATCGTGGTAGGAGCCAATGTTTCTTTTAGTGGTTCCCCATCTTTAAGTTAAATCACTTAAGTCTTAAAGGGTGTGTTACCTCACTCAATGGTCTCTTCGACGCGCAATGCTCTCTCGTTGTTAGAGAACAGAGAAATAGTGTGCGCAATGAAGAGATCATTGAGTGAGGTAACGCTCCCTTTAAGGTGGTTATAATGCATTGTTAATCAATTGTCTGAACTCTTCCTTAATGGAGTTAACGTTAAGTCATGGACTTAAGGTAAGTCTTAATGAACTAAATAAGACTCACGGCAAATTCTCTTAGATATAGGTTGTCTAACTGTTCAGTTATAGATAAAGGTTAGCTTACTCCAAACTCTCTCAAAAAGACACGTTAGATAATACTCTCTATCGCTCGAGATAGTAACGGGGATTGGATCTTAGATAACCTATATCTCAAATATGAGAGAGTTTGCCGTCAGTGTGAATGAGTCGTAACAATAAGCAGTGCCAGACCAATATTAGTCCGAATCTCAGCATTAATTGACGTAGCGTAAGATACTTTATAGTAGGGCACCAGGGCTGGGACAGAAAATTATTTTTTTCTGAAATCAGAAAACAGAAATTTCTGTTTTCAAAAAGGCAGAAAAAACAGAAAATTCAGAAAAAAACAGAAAATGTCATAAAATCATTGATTTGCCTTCTTTTCTTAGTGTTTTTATTAGTTTGGCTACAAAACCAATTTCGCATACATTTTTATCTAGGCGCCAGCGAAAAACACCAAATTGCAACACTATAGAGTCGAAACGATATCGGTTGCATTTGACTAGAACGAACGTGAAATTTTCTTTCGTATATACACATTGATTAAATTTGGGCGAGTAGGAATGGTTTACAAACGATTTTCCGGTATTTTGGCATATGCTTGCCTGTATGTTGCAAATAGCTGTTTTTTCGACTACCATTTGCCAGAGTGTGGACAAATCATGTACACAAGTAGGGACAGATGAGAATTCTGATGCCATATTTGGGCCAATTTACTCTCGCTGTTTACGGTTTTTGTCAAAAACATTTCATAAATGCAACAGTAAATTAGTTTGCTCTTTTTCTTTAAAAACATTTCAAAAAAATTTATTTTCTGAAAATTTTCTGTTTTAGAAATATATTTTCTGTTTCTGGTCAGAAAATTTTCTGGTCCCCAAAATGACCAGAAAACAGAAAAAAACAGAAAATTCAGAAACAGAAATTCCCAGCCCTGTAGGGCACTTAGTGATTTTCATAGGTTAAGTCTCTGTGCTAAGGTCATTAAGTTAAGTCACTTAGGGTAGATCTTAAAGGGACGGTATCCCATGGAGAATCATACGTTTAAATTCGCGGGAGATCCCCATACGGAAAAGTCGAACTAGAGCATTTCAAATAAATCAGCAAAAGTCACGAGCCGATCTGGTATTCGAACCCTTCAGGCACGGTGAAAGAAAGCGCCCTAGACCACTTGGTCAACTAGATATGTTAGCGCTTTGTTGCAAAGTGATATGTCTGTCCAAGATGCGACACATTTGCATAGACGGGTTATATTAAGAGGCATCATAGATATTCCCTATGCAAATCAAATTTCGATTAGCATACACTGCATCAATATGTGATTTGCATCTAATATCAATGCTCCATCCAAGCTCCAGCGGGGAAATCAAATTCGCATTCCTTAAACTACAGTATGATAGTTCGTCAATTCGTGGTGGGACAAAATTTCACGTTCAAACATTTTCGGAATTTCAATCAATATATTTATGGGAAACTCTCCCTTTAAGTTCCCTGCACTTAAGTACCTCCAATTCCTCAATGAGTCCGGATGGATCAAGATTCTCCGCAGTTCTTTGCAGTTCCTCCAATTGTCCCTCGAGACGCTTAATCTTCTTCTCGTGCTTGATCATCTACAAAAATCAATATATTTTTGTTAAATCAATAACCTAAAAATCAATACAAATTAAAAATCAAGCTTACGGTAAGATAGTGATAAATAGCTCTTCGAAAAAATCAATATTTCTCGATCATCAATATCAAGTCTGCAGTATAAGTCTATGGTAAATCTTAGTATAAAAATAATCAATAATCTGCAACTACCGTACCCACGGCCGCATCTCCTGCTTCTGCGCTTCCATCGTCATGTAACGATCCTTCTGGGTGCGGCACATCGCCGCGAACTCGAGACCCCTAAAAATTGATCTTTGATCTCTGATCTTTCATGAAAGATCAAAGATCAGTCACTTTTCGATATTCGGCATGTTCTTCACTTTGGCCTCGATGCGCTCGATACGACGAGTAAGCTGCTCCTTCTCCGCTTCCATATTCTACAAAGATGATCTTTGAACTTTGATCTTTGAATTTTGATCTTTGATCTTTGAACTTTGATCTTTCACCTTGAGATCGCCCTTGATGCCATCAAGATGAATCATGTCTCCCGTCATGTCCATCGATTGGGAATGCACTGTCTACAGTAATAAAATTGATTATTGATTGAGCGAATAAAAAATATTCGACAGAATCATTATTATTAATTAATTAATTTTTTAAATGGCACACCTGGTGCTAATTTTACTCTCTGTATTGTCAACAATTTCTCGTAGGCAAAGAAAGCAAAAGAGCATTGCCAGAGCGGAGAGTCAAATTAGCTCGGCGTGTGCCCCATTTTTTTAATTGAAGGCTAGAGTTACGCCCAAATTATTGAGCCATACGCAGGGCAATCTAATAGAGGTAATATGTTTCTCTGGTCCAAGGGTCCTACCTTAAACTGTTCCATCAACTCGGCGATCTCCGCTTGCATCTGGTGCAGATCGGGGTCCTGCAAAGGGCGACGTTTCCCATATAACCACACCACACCGATACAACTCTAGTCTACTTCTTGCTACACGCTACACCAAAAGAGGTCGACGTTTCACATATCTCGCACCGCAACACCACCACTACCGCAATACCTGGAACTCTGGTGGTACGTCAACCTTGACCAGGAATCTAGCGAGATAAGCGCGCTGCTTCAGCATGTCGATGTTGTTGAAGAGGTAGAAGAGCACCGGGTAGACGGCGGATTTGGAACCCTCCACGATCCCCGCACGCCATTCATCCCTGATTATCGATTGATTTTTGGATATTGATTGGTTTTAAACGATATTTAGAGTACTGATTTTCATGCAATCTAACAGGATTTTGGCTTAAAATTTGTCTTAAACTTTGAAGGAATAACTAAAGATGATTTGAAACTCTCCGCTCTGACCGCACTCTGTAGCCGATAAAGGAAGTGAGAGCGTGTGGTGAGTGGTGAGAGTCATAAAGTATAGTCATACAGTATCGCCCAAAGGTGCCGCCACAAAATTCAATTGTGATATTTTGAATTTTGTAACGGTTCTTCAGGTCGATTTGATTGAATAGAATTTTGAAATATGTTTGATTTTTATCAAATATTACAGACTACCAACAATTGTATGTGATTACCATAGCAGTGATATGCATAGTAAATATTTTTCTGTGTTTGTCTTGAAAAATATAACATTATATATAAAATTTTTAAATGTATTTAATATTTATCGAATATCAAAGACTACCAACAATTGCTCAATATCCGTGGGTGGTTTGAATTTGAGAATCTTCAGTGAATGAAGTACCCTCATTGCAGTCTGATCCGCAGCCTCATTTCGAATATCGATATTCTTGACGTCATTGACCCAGCTTAATTTAAAATAATTAAATAATTATATAATACATTATAATTAAACAAATCGCATATTAATTTTATAACCACAATACTCAAAAGCTACCGTAATCTGGCAAGATTCAATCAGGTTTAAGAGTCATTTTGCTTAGTTTTGATTAATTGTAAGATAAAATAACTCACCATAGCACATCACTGAGCGTCTGCAGTAGTTTCTCATTTGAAAAATTGTCGAACGAGATTATGTTAATGCTCAGATTAAACGGAGCATCGTTGAGGGAGTCAACTATGAGACGAATTTGATCTGCCGACATTTATTATTGCACCTTTATTCGAGCTCAACTATCCTTTAAAAGACCTAAATGTGCTTCACGAACCCCTCATAGCTACCAATAAACATTGTTTCCTTGACTACGAATAAATTGGTACGCCAAGACATCGATTGCGACATGCGCAGTTTAGCGCGCAGTACGCGGAATTGCTCGTCACAAGTGGAAAAATTATTCAAAATTAGTCATTTTTAAAATACTTTATATAATTAATTATTGCGTGCTTGTAATGTTTTTGCGATGCTCTAGTGTCACTCTACTTAATCCTGTATACTACTATAATTTCGGTCGTTGTTTGTCGGTGTTCCCTTTTGAAATTCGATTTAAATTGCCTCGTCGCTCGACTTCATTTCCATTTCTTTCCAATTATTCCGTCATGGATTCGTTCTGTTTATCCCCAAGCCGTATTTTATCTTCGTCTTCCTTTCGTTAAATATATTACCACTTTGTTTGCTATTTCCTTTTGCGGTTTCGCTAAATTTATACAAAAACTGTTGGCTCTTTTGCTCAAATAAGGCATTGTAATAACTCCCCGTGTTCCACGTCAAGGGCAATATTATGGGACGGCTACCTTACATAGACTAGACGATATAAACCTTTGCGCATGATTCTCACGTGTTTGTTTCTCTTTTTTTAAATCAAAACAATTTGATTTTTACGTTTGTTCGCTGCCTGTTTCTTCCTAGTTTCCGTCGAAACTGGCTTTACTACTATCTACGTGGATTTTAATCTACTGACTTTCCGATATTTCGAAATCTTTGCTCTGTTTCAGTAGATCATATTTCATAGCTCTCATGACTTCTTACTTCCTGTATCAATATTTTGTTTCAAGTATTATTCTTTCTTTGATGTCAGACGAGCGAGACTATTTTTTAAACGATATTTATGCTTAGTGAGTAGACGTTCTAGATTTAAAAGTATATAAAATAAACGTGGGAGAAGCACCAGGACAAATGTCGCATGCGTGCCCGTCGAGCTGGTAATCTAATTATGCGAAATGAGCGAAGGGACAGGGCAAGAACTACTCCCAAGAGACATGACTACTCCTCATGATTAGCTTGTTTTATGGGGACCTAGGAAGTCTTCTTCTTCGGATGCATGTTATGATATGGTTGTTATTGATGAGCCTTCAATGTCTGAGAATAGCCTAGAATAGAAGGGAGAATCCATCTTGTAGGGAGAAAGAGGGAGGAGCTACGAGCAATTGGATGGGGGAGGAGCAATTTCTAGAATAAAGGAATGAAAATTCGTCCCTGGCGAATCTCGGATATGGGATAGTGGATCTGCCGCCTCGCGAACGCTTACTGACCGCGTCGCAATACGGAAGACGCATGCGTCGCTCTGCGAAACAGCGCCTCCACGCTCTAGACCCAACGATATCCATCCAGAAGTGAGTTAGGATTGACTTAACGGGAAATTAGATTAATGGTGGCTAACATGGCCAGCAGTTGCACTTTCGACTAGTAAGAAAGATACCATTGTCTTACTTTGTGACTTATGGAACCTTATTGTTAGCCTTACTAAGTAATGAGGATCCACTAAGTGCTAACCATATCTTAAGTCCTAAGTCTATAGGGAGATCGAGCGTGGATTGGCCGCAGTGACTGTCCTTCTCGAAGAGCATACCCTGGTCGAGGGATCGAAGAAGGACAATCGATCAATAATCACCGAATTGGAATTAGCCCTGAGGGCATTGACATGGGACATTGACGATCTGGAGTATACGCTGGATGTGATTGAGGAACACCCGAGGAGGTTAAAGGCACAACCCGAGCTTATTTTACTCTCCGCTCTGCTTATGCTCTCTCGTAGACAAAAGAAAGCAGGAGGGTGTGGCCAGAGCGGAGAGTTTCACATTATCTCGAGATGTTTTTAATCACTAGTTATACTCTCCATAGTTCTAAAAGCTGATGAAATGTTTGTATCATTGGCCAGGTTTCTTCCTTTCTGTTTTATTTTTAAAAGCTTTTTGGAATAGAAAGCGTTCAAGCGGGTCTAGAAATGCGATAATAATAGTATTCCTTGCATCCGTAGTGAGATATTGCGAACATCTCGATATGTATATGTCTCTATCCATGCATTTTCATACCCTCACTATGTGAGGATTGACCCACTATATTCGGCTCATTTTCAGGGTCGACCCACTATATAAAGCTCTTTTTTAATGTGAAAGATTACAATTTAAGCGAAAATAACGATTTTTCCAAATCGACCCACTATATAAAAATAATTCGGTGAGGGCACCGAAAATGTATGGTCTCTATCTCTTCTTCCCATCCCTTATAAGGCCCAAGCTTAATATCTGATGTAATAACCTAAATATAATAATAATAAATAATAATAATATAATAACCTAAATATACGATGTTCTACTTCCTTCCGCGTGCTTTTGCGTTTCACAGCCTCTTGATTAAGCTCCTTCCATATTATGGGAGATTTCAAATCATACATTTTCGGTACCCTCGCCGCTTATTTTTATATAGTGGGTCTATTCTCGAAATAGGGTGGGTTGATTCACAAAATTCGTTATTTTCGCTTAAAAAACGTCATTTTTAGATTCAATTTTTTATCAAGTGGCCTAAAATGGGCCTTATAGTGGGTCAATCCTCGCACTGCGAGGGTATGGCAATGTATGTTCTACTTCCGCGTGCTTTTGCGTTTCACATTCTCTTGATTAAGCTCCTTCCATATTCTTTCGAATTCGAGTTCTATGTGCATACATATTCTCATATCTATTTTTGCTAGTTTCTTGCCTGTTAACCAGCAAAAACGAATATTTTAATTGAAATGTTTAAATAATTTGACCAATTGACAGATTCGTGCTCACCCGTGACGATCTGCTCGTCCGACGCGCCTTCGCCTCGTCGACCCGTCACTTCGTCGAGGATATCTCGACTACGGTAGGAGCGGAAGCGGCCAAGGTACGGTAGCATACATGGGTACGGTAAACTGCTCAATTACTGTAGAATTCAGGGTTACGGTAGCTGGAGTGATAGCATTAATCTTGTTTCAATGAACAGTCATCGTAGCAAAATAAATGTGGCAGATGTTTGTTGTAATTGGGGTTGTTATCTTCGATCTACCATCGTAAATAAACTAGCTCTGACAATGCTCTCTCGCTGTCTTTATCTACGAGAGAGTATTGCCAGATCCGACGGTCAGATTATCTTTGGATTTGCCTTAAATATACCCTATTGCAGCCGTCCATCGGAATGTCATCTACGGCCGGCGGAGGTTACCGGTATTCCCGTCTGGAACAGGACGATGACAACAACTTTGGAGGCGAACTCGGATTGGGTGAGTGTCACACGATTACAAGCTCCGGTTTACAACACAGGGTTACTACAAGAGTCAGAAATACCGGAGTACAATGACCATTATAAATCATATTGGGGATGAAATTGTTGCCACTGAACGACTGATTAGTCGGGGGGGGGGGGTGTGCTGGTGGTCACACAATCGTCGTCGTCGATGTCTGGTTATTGGAACAAAATAGATTAGAATGAAGATTTGGTTGTGATTTTCTTTTAAATAAGTAGAATACTGCACACACACAAAGTAATATCAATGTACATTCCGCTAGCATAGGTCGAATATCTAGGTTATCGGTTTTCAAAATTCGGTCAGGTTTTTCGATTTTTTGGCAAATTTGGCTCAAATGCGGTCAGGTTTTTCGATTTTTGTGAAAATTTGGCTCAAAATGCGGTCAGGTTTTACGATTTTTTGGGAAATTTTGGCTCGAAATGCGGTCAGGCTTGGTGCTTTGTAACATACTTTTCGATCTATGTCCGCTAGCATACTTCTTTCCCCTAGTCGTATGCGCTAGGTTTAATCACCACTTGTTGAGGGTTCAAAAACGATAAGCTCGAATTTTTTTTGAATCGCTCAATGGGTATTCTTACAATTTTGTATGTGAAGCACTAAATTTTAAATAAATGAATAATTTAAATGATTGCAGGCGGAGGCGGACCATCGAGCTCGTCCAACGTGTCTGATCTACTCATGAAGCAAGACGTAAGATTTATCGATTTAAAAAAATCTTTGCACAATATTGATCCAGTGATGGGGTGCTGACCGTGGGGTTCGTGTTACGCGAACATGTCATTCTCAGTTGTGATTTAGTTGATGTTGGTTGATGATTTGTGCACGAACTTTTTAAAAAGTATAAACAATCTCATCTTATCTTATTCTTTATCCCATCATAATATACGTAACAGGAAAATGAGGACATAAAAAACAATCGTTTATTAACCACGCTGCGAACTTGTCTGGAAAAAGCACGAGCAGATAGACTATGCTCTCTCATCTCTCTAGTCAGCTTGCCGTCGGCATGCATTGTGAAGGAAGTTAGGGCGTCTGCCCTGTCACTGGGTCGGATGCCAGGAAGATCACATGTTTGCCATTGTAGGGTATACACATGAAAAGGATAGAGATGATATTATATTAATAATAATAAGAAGAATACTTTATTTCAATTTTACTTCAATCGAACACATCGGGGATGGGGGGGGTATATCTGTTAGATAAGTCTTTTTAAGGATGTATGTCTCAAAGGCGGCTTAGCAATATATACTTGGAACATTGCTCGAGACCGGCGCCGGCGCCTGGCGTTAATTGTCCATGCTGGCGTCGGACACCGAGTCTGCGTCGAGCAAATATTCCACGTCTTATGTCTATAACGATAAATTATTATTATTATTATTGTTGTTATTATTATTATTATTATTATTATTATTACAAAATGGATGCGAGGGACACGATTACACTCCTCCTCCCCTCCACTTTAGACTAGTCTAAGAGAGCTATTAGTCCATATTCCATATATGCATTTTTTGAAAATATGAGAATCATCGATGCCCCCCTCATGTCATCCCATGTCCAGTTTTGAATAATATGATGGAATGATGGAATAAAAATAAGAATTAAATTAATAATATTAATAGATGTACAAGTATAGGTTTGCATGCACTTTTCATATGAGAAAATAGAGTCAGCACCTCATTGCGCTATTTCTGTGTTTTTGGCCAAAGAGAGCGTTGCGAATTATGAATTAACTTTATAATTATATGTACTTGTGCATTGTTATGTTCATTCAAACCTTTGCACATCTATAAGTATTATGAACTTAATGCAAGTAAATTGTAATTGTTTGCTTATTTATTTATTTATTGCTAGTAGATAACCTCGGCACGTGAGTGTCTAATGGGGGCAATAGGATGTTGTGTGTGTGTGTTGCTGTTGTTGTTGCAAGGGAGATGTAGTGAGCTTAGAATTGGCAAGGGTGTGGAGGGGAGGGGATTAAAGATGTGACGGAGGGATAGGGAGGAAAGAGAGGGGGAGACGGAGAGCGACAGACTGGGAGGAAAGAGATAGATAGAGAGAGAAGGGGGAAAGAGAGAGAGAAAGGCTGAGAAAAAGCGAGAAAGTAATGGTGATTTGTCGTGCGCATAGCCTCGTGCGAAGCAGGGGTCATAATGGAAAATAAGTGCTCAGAATCGAGGAATTGAGAGAGATTTAGATTGAAGCCTTCAATTTGAAGGAGTCCGTCGTGAAGTTTTTCTTCCTTCAGTCATGAGAATGATTGCGAACGATTAGGGCCTTAATAATAATAATAATAATAATAAATATAATGTATGCGTTTACAAGAAACATGGTACAAAATAAATGAATAAAGTAGATTGATGATGTACATATAAAAGCTATACAGAGCGGTGTTCCCTCGTAAAAGAAGATTGGAAAAGAGCTACTGTGATTTTTAAGTTTCAGAGCTCACCCTAATGTAGTTAGTCAATAGATCAGGCACGCTGGTGGAAGGGCTATGCGCAAGACTCTGTTGAGAAGCTATGCAATAGATCAATAATAATATTAAATTAAAAATCAATCAATAATCCCCTCATCGTCATTATCCTTGCAGCGCATCCTTCGCCAGCAGGACGACGACCTCGAGTTGGTGGGACAGTCGATGGGCACGCTGAAGGCGATGAGCAGTCGAATCGGAGCCGAGCTCGAACAACAGTCTGTGTGAGTGGTGCTTGATCTTTGATCTTTGATAGATCTGTAGTTTGATCTCTTATCTTTGGGGCCGAAACACCGATCATATTTGTATAGGCTTATTGCTATTAGTCTTAAAGTATCCTGAAAATAATTTTACAAAATTAATCTCTAAATATTTGATCTTTGATCTTTGATCGATCTGTTGTTTGCATCTATCATTGCTACGGGTTGTGCTGTAGTCTGCATTATCCTGTGATCGTTAGTCCTTGCAATTGATCTTTGATAAATTATTTATGTAGTAGTATGATGATTTATTAATTTAGTATGCATTCTGTACTATTCCTTCGCAAGACTGTATTATGTCGAAAATTCACTCTATTCTGAAGCTAGTGGGGCCGGAAAACAGCGGGTTTGGAAAAAAAATTATAGTTATTTTATAATTTAATATAATTTAATAATTTAATATGTCTTTGTAATTTATTATCCTTCCTTACCATTGACTCTATTCAGAAGATAGTGGGACCGGAAAACAGCGGGTTTTGGAACATATTATAGTTTTTGATAATTTAATGTAGTCGTTGTAATTTATTATCCTTCCTTACCATCGCGGTATGCGTGGTCTTGTAGTTGTAGCGCACGTGAGAATCATTAGTATTCTTTCGTTGTTGCTGAAAACGTAATGTTCTTTAGTACTCTGTTAGAAAATAGGGCTAGGAAGGAGTAATTTGGTCCTGAGCGATTTCTGATCGCTTAGCGCGCCTCTACCTATGAAACATGTGTGTGTTTGAGTCAGCTGTGGTCCCCCTTTGTTGTTGAACCCTCCTCTACCCCCCCCCATTTGTGTATATGTTGGTGTGTATTGGGAGACGTAGAGGAAGTGACCGTTTAGGGGGGGGGGGGGGGTTAGTAGTAGGCAAAATAAGTGGATATGTTATGGCTTGAATCATGAGAGAATAGTGGGAATGGAATAAGGCGTACTGCTTTATGAACTGCGGTAGACGAGAGTGTCACTGGATGGTTGGGACGATATGATGATAATGATGATGTTAATAATGATAATATTTATTCACATCAAGCGATTATATCGCTGGCATACATGGGCGCCGACATGGAGGTGCCCCCCTGTAAAATTAGGGCTTTTCGAAAATTTGTGGAATGCCCCTTGTAAAAATGACGATTAGGTGAAATTTTTGAATAAAAAAGTGAAGCCCCTTGTAAAATTAACCATTTTTGTTCGGATGCCCCCTGTAGGATCGAGCTCCAGGTGCCCCGCCCATGTATGATCGCTGGGATAGGGACCATGCCCGATATTCATAATTCGGGGGCGATACTATAGAGGATATTGTATACCTATGCGTTGGTTATAATGTAGATAATCATAGGTCGAATAGCTACAGTGTAGCCTAAAAGTCATCGGACACTTTTTCGTTTTTTTATAACTTTTGATCCAGGAAAGCAATCAAGCTGATCTTTTGAGTCAATGTACAGAATTTATCAAGGGATACAACCATGATGTGTTGGTGTAATTAAATTAGTTCACTGTTGCATAGTAATGATTCTATCGAAATACACTTTTTTGAAAAATTACATTTCTTTGGTGAAAGGCCCTGTTCTTCTGAAACACTGTGAGAGTGGAGATCCCCACTAGGGCTGTACAGTCAAACAATCCGGAATGGCTCCGACTCCGATTTCAAGCTGTGGCAGGGTTGCAACTTTGGCCTCCAAAATTTATAACTCAGCTTCTAGATGTGCTAACAACCCATTCTATTGGCTGAAATGATGCTAGTGTCGAGTAATGTTTATCCCCCTAATATGGTAGTCATAGCTCGCCATTTGCCCTCAGGGCATAAATTATATTTTTTGAAGGAGGACTGATTTTGAGACCCTACAGTTCAGAGGGCAAGTCTTCTAAAATTATGGTTCCTGCGCAAGCAGCTTAGCAATGTATCATATAATTATATCCCTTATTTTGGTTTAGTTCCGATTCCTTTCAGATCCGTAGCAAAAGTTATGCTGAGGTCTACTCGGTGCCTACTCTTACGCTTTCATTCTTACTGCTCTAGTTCCTGGGCCTCTATTGATGAAATCTCTTATTTTCAAAGTAGATATGCATGTTAGACATGTTCACAAAAGTTTTTACACTATTGCTGAACATTGATCTTTGATCTTTGTATGTTGATCTTTGATCGCTGAAACCATGTAGACCTCAGCATAACTTTTGCTACAGATCTAAAAGGAATCGGAACTAAACCAAAATAAGGGATATAATTGTATGATACATTGCTAAGCTGCTTACGCAGGAACCATAATTTTAGAAGACCTGCCCTCTGAACTGTAGGGTCTCAAAATCAGTCCTCCTTCAAAAAAATATAATTTATGCCCTGAGGGCAAATGGCGAGCTATGACTACCATATTAGGGGGATAAACATTACTCGACACTAGCATCATTTCAGCCAATAGAATGGGTTGTTAGCACATCTTGAAGCTGAGTTATAAATTTTGGAGGCCAAAGTTGCAACCCTGCCACAGCTTGAAATCGGAGTCGGAGCCATTCCGGATTGTTTGACTGTACAGCCCTAGTGGGGATCTCCACTCTCACAGTGTTTCAGAAGAACAGGGCCTTTCACCAAAGAAATGTAATTTTTCAAAAAAGTGTATTTCGATAGAATCATTACTATGCAACAGTGAACTAATTTAATTACACCAACACATCATGGTTGTATCCCTTGATAAATTCTGTACATTGACTCAAAAGATCAGCTTGATTGCTTTCCTGGATCAAAAGTTATAAAAAAACGAAAAAGTGTCCGATGACTTTTAGGCTACACTGTAGGTTATCGGTTTTCAAACTCTGGTCAGGTTTTTCGATTTTCGGCAAATTTGGCTCAAAATCCGGTCAGGTTTTTCGATTTTTGTGATGTTTTGCCTCAAAATCCAGTCAGGCTTGGTACTTTGTAACATACTTTTCGACCTATGTAGATAATATTGAAAGTCGAACACATATATAATACACAGAAATTTAAAATAATATTAATATTATTAACATATCATTAGAAGTTTTTATTTAATCTGCTTATCAGTAAAGATATAATTTCAGAATGCTAATATATCTAATAATGCTAATAGAATGCTAATATAGAAAAGAATCAGAATTTAAATTTAATTTAATTTCTATTCCAGAATGCTGGATGAGTTGGGCGAGGACATGGACCGAGTGGACTCCAAGTTGGATGGAGTCATGAAGAAGATTGCCAAGTTGACTAATCTAGAGGATGGTAAGGGTTTAGTATTTATATTATTATTATTATTATTATTATTGTTATTATTATTATTATTATTATTATCATTATTGTTATTATTATTATTATTATTATTATTATTATTGATTGATTGATTGTTATTATTATTATTATTATTATTATTATTATTATTATTATTATTATTACTGTCTCTATCTCTCTTAATTCTGGTTTTCGATAAGTTATTCTCGCCAGAGCGTTAATTGATTCTTATCAGCGTTAGTTGAGACTAAAGGGCTTGTTCCATTGCAAGGAATTGGAAGGCTATTATTATTATTTATTATTATTATTATTATTATTTGGCATTCTTTGAAACATGACTAAATGATTAGTCAATCCTTTGAATGGATTGAGCGATTCTTGCATAATGAATGAGGCTAGAACAAGGGGTGATGTTGGTTGCCTACCATTGCTATTGTTGAGCAGAAGTATTGATCGTTGTTATGGCCCTACTATATCGCGTTAGTCTCATGCAAAACTATCGCAAAAAGCCTCATTATTTTAGTCGGCATTAGACAAATGATATACATTTATCGTATTCTTATTCCTAATCTTCTCTAACGCATACTTTATTCAAATCTTATGCTTTTTTAAAATCTGATTCTTTATTCAAATTTTATACTTTATTTCCATCAGCATCGATTGGTAAATGAATTGGGTCTTTGTTCGATTCATTCTCGCAATTTTCTGCCTTCTTGAACCCGCTGTTTTCCGGTCCCTCTACCCTCTGAATCATACATTTTCAAACCCCAACAATGTTGCTATCTGACCAGTTTCAAAATTTGAAAAATCTGACCAGTTTTTCGAGAATGGTCAAGTTTCGCGCATGAGACGAGTTATGAGAGAAAGAAATAATTTATTTGTTATGAAAACATATAATAAAGATTGAACTTGAATGAGATTTGTTGTGAATTAATGTGATAAAGTTTGAAATTCTTTCATATGAAGGACTATTGAATTGAAAGAATATAAAAAATAAAAAAAGTAAAAGAGAAATAAATAGAGAAGGAGAAGAGGGAAGAGAGGTAAAAGTGTTGTCAGATTACGGTACGTAGAGTTAGGTCAGTTATGTGATCTGTTATTTGAATTTTTAATATCGTTTAATTTAAAAGTCGTTTTACGTATGTTTCTTTGCGTCATGACGATCATTAAGAGAACTAGAAATGTTTAAAATATAAATTGGACACTAACGTTAGTTATTCATTGAGTTTAGTGCCAAAACGCCCAATGGCCCAATGTACGACATTACCATAGTATTGTTGGACAATTGTTTGTAGGCAGTTAGTTCACTTATTTCGAATCCTTTTTTAAAAATTTTTTTTCCAAAATGTGTAGAATTGCCTGAACTTTCACTTTATGTGCATTAGAAAAATAAATAAAAATGATTTGAGCTCATACGTTCATTTTAAACATCAAAACTGGTCAGATTATGGTATTTGGGAAGATGTGAGAGCAACGAAATATTTTTTTCCTACTTATTCGTGGTCATAATTAATTATAAAAACAAGAACTGCACTCGAAACTGCCTCCAAGTAGTCATTTCAGATTTAGAAAGGTAAACAAGTGGTCAGATCTTGTATTTGATAAGATGTGACATCCGTGAAATATTTTTTTCATGCTCTTTCGTGCTTATATTTAATAATGAAAACAAGAACTGCACTCGAAACTGCCTCCAAGTAGTCATTTCAGATTTAGAAAGGTAAACAAGTGGTCAGATCTTGTATTTGATAAGATGTGACATCCGTGAAATATTTTTTTCATGCTCTTTCGTGCTTATATTTAATAATGAAAACAAGAACTGCACTCGAAACTGCCTCCAAGTAGTCATTTCAGATTTAGAAAGGTAAACAAGTGGTCAGATCTTGTATTTGATAAGATGTGACATCCGTGAAATATTTTTTTCATGCTCTTTCGTGCTTATATTTAATAATGAAAACAAGAACTGCACTCGAAACTGCCTCCAAGTAGTCATTTCAGATTTAGAAAGGTAAACAAGTGGTCAGATCTTGTATTTGATAAGATGTGACATCCGTGAAATATTTTTTTTCTACTTATTCGTGCTCATAATTAATGATAAAAACAAGAACTGTGCGTAAATGTGCCTCCAAGTAGTAATTTCTGATATTCAAATACTTGTGCTTCTGAGAACGTTGATAGGCACATTTATCAATGAATATCAAATTTTAGTGTTGAATTTACATTTTAAAAATCCATTATTCTCTTAATGATCATATGTGAAGTAATGAAACAAACTGAAATCGGGGATGTGCCTACCAACATTCTCAAAAAATTGAATATAAGAAATTGCTTGTTGGAGGCATATTTACTCACATTCTTTTACTTTGATAATTATTTATGAGCACGAATAAGTAGAAAAATATATATTTCAATATCACATCTTTTCAAATGTCAGCTCTGATCAGTTTTGTGGCTTTAAATGACCGTATGAGTTCAAATAGTTTTTATTCTATTTAATTTTTTGTACTTGGAAATAAACTTCATCATCTTCTTCAACGACAAGTAGAAGAATTATCGATCGACCGTTAGTGCACATTTCTCAATAACCATCTTTACTGTCCAATTTACAGTTCAAAAATTGATAGCCCTCTTAGTGATCAAATTTTACGTAAAGATGCATACGTAAATCACAGTTTTAATGCTATTATCAGTAATTATCATTGTACAACTCTAGCAACTCTTCTAGCTTTCTTCCTTCTTCTCCCTTTTTACCTTTTATAGCACGGTGTGACACACCTACCGGAGAAAAGAGTGGGCGGAGGTTTAAACTTTTAGCGCATACCGTATACAGAAAACGAAAAGTGTAGTTCGCGATCACGAAGGCATTTCCGTATAAGAAAAAAATACAGATTTGAAAAAATTCGCGCCATTCCTGAATCATGAAAAAGAACATGCTTACAGTAATTAGTAAGTATTGAAAAATCCTGATTAATGCCTGAATTCTGCAGGAATTGTTGTTGGGTCTCACAGCGAATAGAAAGAAAAAGCGAGAGCGCAGACATGTCAGACACTTTTTGTCTGCTAATTCTGTCGCCGATCGATTTCTCTTGTTGTGTCATACCGTGTATTTCGCAATTCTTTATATTCTTTCAATTCAATAGTCCTTCATATGCACGAACACAAACCTTTATTAAAGCTCATGATAAATCTATATCACATCAGTTCACAATAAAACTATTTCAATTTTAATCTTTATCACATTAATTTTAAAAAATCAATTCTCTATTTCTTTCTCCACTTGTCTCGTTCCTTTCGTGCACTTGATCATCCTGAAAAAAAAAAACTACTGTAGGGGAAAACGAGCTTTCGTAAACCACCCTATTAAATAACATGCTAACAATAAGCTGCCGAAAAATACTCTGAGCATTAGTTTATTTGCCCTTATAATGCACATTTGCCTTACGTGCCTACTACGGTGGCGAGAACCAGTCACTAGTCACTAATTATTATCTCTCTCCAACTAGTGCGCAATCTTTTCCACTCTCTCTGATACTCTTCTGTCCCCTGTGGCAGCCGTGCGTTGGGGTCACGGTTAAGTAGAAATATTACTCTTTTTCTACTCTTTGTTTTTTTTCTCGGCTCTAAGTAATCAAAATATGCAAATCTATATAATTTTTGAATCTACAAATCAAGGGCTATTCTACAAGCCTAAAATTGACTGCAAAAGGACAATTTTAAATTTCTTCAATTTTTCAAGTCATGCATTGCAGTAAATATTTTATTAAAGTAATTCGAATAACAATGAAAAATAAAAAAAAGAAAATATAAAAATATTGATAAAGGAAATAAATTATATTATCGCCCGATTCCGATCCGATTTGAAAGAATGCATACACGAAAAATTGAAAAAAAAGTGTTCTTTGACAGTCAATTGCAGACTTGGTAAATAGCTCTTAGCTTGTAGATTTCAAACATATTCAGATTTACAAATTTCGAATACTTATAGCCGAGAAATCCCAAAAGGAGTAGAAAAAGAGTAGCTGAAAATAAGTCACTAATGTTGCGATGATCTCATCACTACTAACCGTCGCGCGAGAGGTCGTAAATGTGCCTTTCTCGGTTGTGTAGAGAGAGACTGTTACTAGGGCTAGTAAGTAGTGACTGGTTCTCGCCACCCTAGTGCCTACGCCGTAACCTCCGCCGTAAGGACAGAGGAGGTTACGGCGTAGGCACGCAAGGCAAATGTAACGAATGGTAGGACACTCATAGACTTATTTATACTGCAGCGGTATTACTTATTTATACCGTATTTAAAGTGCATGCATACTAATTCTTGTGCATCTATTAATAATATTAATTTAACTATATAGTTTTCTTTCGTCTCATTTTGGACACCACTCCTTCGTACCATTCATTCAGAGATCAAAAGAAACCGAAATGCGACTCCCCTGAATTTTGCCAATCAAGGATATTTCGAAAAAAAACAAAAAAAAATTAAACAATATTTGCTCTTTCGAAAATATCAATGCGCTAAAGTTTACTATTGATATATTGAAACGGAAGAATTGCAAATTTGTTTCGGGGAAGTATCTGCAAAAATTTATTTCGAGAAAGTATCGGAAAAGCGAAAAACTAAAAATGCACATCTCTGCTGCCAATAGGGCAAATATTGATAAGTGGTTTACCACAATTTTTTTGCTTATTCGTTCGGGTTTTGACCACTTTTCTATGTTTATGTCACTCCTATCTTGTCGTAAAAACGTTATCACATTATTTACGTGAAAATAAGCGAAAAATAAGCGATTTTTGACAAATCTGACCAGTTTTAAAATTTTTGGTGAAATCTGACCAGTTGGCGGAGCCAAAAATTGTTGGTCTTAGCATAATGTATGCTCTGAATAGAGTGAATTGTCGATATGATACAGTGATGCGGAGGTGGATACAGATAATTTTATTTGAACTAATAAATTCCTTTCGCTAATTCCCAATGAATGAATTGAATTCCGTATTGTTTTACGATGAAAAATCAATCAATAATTTCTCATAATCAATCGATAATCAATAATGTGCGCCATAATTTATCTTCTTATTTTCAAGTTTATCTTCTTTTCCTCAATATATAAGAAGCGATAAATAAATTATTAATATTATTATTATTATCTTTATTAATATTAATATTATTATTATTATTAATATTATTATTATTATTAATTGCAGACAGTCGACAGTGTCGCGCGATCCTCATCCTCTCCATACTGGTATTTTTCCTGCTGTTTCTGCTCATCGTCCTCTAAATCGACCTCGACTGTTCATTCGTCGAATGCGCGCTCCCGGTGAGCGGTCGTGTATCCTCCTCATTCTTACCGCCGTCCCGATTGATACTGTAATAGTCTCGATACTGTAGTCGATCACCAATATCGATTGATTGATTCTCCATTTCGGTCTTTTCGTGCTACACACATACACTGAACCATATCCCTGAGCGCGAACGATTTACAAAAAGATAATATTGATTTATTGATTTTCGCATACCGTAACCATTCCTGCAGCAGCTAACGATCAATAACCCTGCATATACACATATATGTATCACTGGCATTTTTATATATGACGATTATAATATCGATATATGCATATTTGTATTAAAAGAGCTATTAAGATATATTTATGACATATAGTTGATGTGATTATGTAAATTATACGACAATTTGGGAGCCGATTCTTTTTGTGTGTAGATAAATATGGTCATTTTGAATCTTCAATAAGGCACATTTTTTAATTTAACATATATATTAAGAGAGATGGTCGTTAAGACTCGACCACCCCCGGACACGTGCGCTAGCAATGGGAACTGGGGGTCCATACTTGGGTGTTAGGAGTGTCACCGGCCCTTATTACACAAAACAGCAGAAATTTCCTGTTTGTGCCCTCAGGCTATTAGAAAAATTAATTTAAGTGCAAAAACGTTTAAAAATCATAATTTCTCAAATTGTTGAGATAAATTCCAAATATCATTTGCGATGCGTCTAGGGTGCACAGAGCTTGCTAATTGACTATTAGCATCGAATGTGCGTTGATTCCTAAACCACTTTATTGACTCAAAATTTTTGTTTTTTCGGACATATTATCGCTTGTTGTAGATTGCTGCAAAGATTTCCGACCAGGTATTGTAGCCTAAGTAATTCTGCATTGATTTCACTTAAAACCGGGTTCTTCCCGTTAGACCATCTTGCCGAAATTTTCGCTCGAATTTCCGTCATCGATGGTTTTCCCGAACAAATGTATTTCCCAAACGTATTTTCCAAACGATTGGTGCGGAATTGTGGTCTACACAAAGTTTCGAGGTGAGACCAGTAAAATGACACAAGAAGCCCATCACTTGGATCAATTTGAAAATTTCGATTTTCATGACCCCGGGGTCATGGTCCGAAAATTTCAAAATTTCTCAAGTTTGAAATGTTTTCATTTATGCGGCTTATTGTGAAGTATTGATGATGTGAATTATATTCATCCAATGATCAATGGCTGATCTATCCTTTCAACCATTTTTTTGAAAATTATCATTCTGATTGCGTGCGAAAAATCAGAATTGTGTTTGAATCAGTTTCCAACTTGCTTTCTGTAACATTCTGTCATAGTACTTTACAATATACATAATCAATATGAAAATCGTTTATTTTCAAAAATTAATTTTTTTTGCCATGACCCCGGGGTCATGGAAATCGATTTTTTCAAAAGTGAGCCGAATGCCGGGATTTCAGTTCTAATATGTTTACTCATCATGAAACATCACATTGTCATTGTCATTTGCTCATTGTCGCAGCATTCGAGTCAAAAACTGCAATATTTTAAAAAATTACCGTGAAAGTAGGATCTCAAATTTAATTTTCTGAATTTTCGAAAATGAACTATTTTCATATTGATTATGTATATTGTAAAGTACTGTGACAGAATGTTACAGAAAGCAAGTTGGAAACTGATTCAAACACAATTCTGATTTTTCGCACGCAATCAGAATGAAAATTTTCAAAAAAATGGTTGAAAGGAGAGATCAGCCATTGAGCATTGGCTGAATATTATTCACATCATTAGTACTTCACAATAGGTCACATAAATGAAAACATTTCGAACTTGAGAAATTTTGAAATTTTCAGACCATGACCCCGGGGTCATGAAAATCGAAATTTTCAAAGTGATCCAAGTGATGGGCTTCTTGTGTCATTTTACTCGTCTCACCTCGAAACTTTGTGAACACCACAATTCCGCACCAATAGTCTGGAAAATACGTTTGGAAAATACATTTGTTCGGGAAAACCATCGATGACGGAAATTCGAGCGAAAATTTCGGCAAGATGGTCTAACGGGAAGAACCCGGTTTTAAGTGAAATCAATGCAGAATTGCTTAGGCTACAATACCTGGTCGGAAATCTTTGCAGCAATCTACAACAAGCGATAATATGTCCGAAAAAACAAAAATTTTGATTCAAAAAAGTGGTTTAGGAGTCAACGCACATTCGATGCTAATAGTCAATTAGCAAGCTCTGTGCACCCCAGACGCATCGCAAATGATATTTGGAATTTATCTCAACAATTTGAGAAATTATGATTTTTAAACGTTTTTGCACTTAAATTAATTTTTCTAATAGCCTGAGGGCACAAACAGGAAATTTCTGCTGTTTTGTGTAATAAGGGCCGGTGACACTCCTAACACCCAAGTATGGACCCCCAGTTCCCATTGCTAGCGCACGTGTCCGGGGGTGGTCGAATATGATCTAGTCTTAGGGAACATGCCTCTTAACATTTAACTTTAACGTGCATGCAAACTACGATTTGTACCTTTGAAGTATATTCATTTATTGTCACTATCTATATGGCCCCTCCCTTCGTCATCTAGGACCAGGTCGTAAAAGTGCCTATACTTCTTATCAGTCAAAAGCAATCAATCCCATTTAACTCCATCGATCTTTCCACCCTTTATCGTTCACTCAATACTATATTACGGCTCGACTCCGTGTTGCAAATCTCTGTTGGTTGATTGAATATTGATTGGTTATGATTATTGATTGATTACTTGGTGAGTTAGATATGTTGCTGAGCGCGCTCGCGGCGCTACTGTGCGCTGCCGGAGCGGCAACCGCCGCGGAGGTGGATCCGGCCGGATACGTGATGTACTGCCCCTGCATGGGTGAGTGCTGCAGATTATTGATTGATTACACTGTGTTGCGGAAGTTCCGCTGACTACGGTATCGGATTACTGTAATTATACTTGGCGCCGATATTGGGGGTGCCCCTGTAAAATTAGGGCTTTTCGAAATTTTGTGGAATACCCCTGTAAAATGACGTTTAGGTGATTTGTGATTTTTTGAAAAAAAATAAATGCCCCTGTAAAATTAACCATTTTTCGTTCGGATGCCCCCTGTAGGCTCGAGCTCCAGGTACCTCGCCCATGTATGACGGTACTGTTCATAGGTCGTTTCGGCAACCAGATGGACCAGCATCTGGGCGCCTTCCACTTTGCCCACGTGCTCGGACGAACGATGGTGCTGCCGCCGGTAGTGGGACACGAACCGAGGTCTACGATTGCGGTGAGCAGTGATTATTATTATTATTATTTTTCGTAATAAAATCTATCAATCTATTAATGTTATTCATGTAAAATAAGGTATGAAACGTTGAGGATGATTTCGAAGTAGTTGAGGAGCAGAACGAATGTTTTTCCATGTTTTGACCGTTGAGTATTAGGCTGATGAATATGGATGCAATTTAAGAGTATTTTAAAATTTAATTAATGTGCGAAATTTCCAGAAAATGACGCCGTTCGAGGACGTTTTTCAGCTGGCCGCGATCAAGAAGCAGTTCAAGGTATGCATTTTTTTTAGTTCAAGGTTTGCAGGTTTGCGTTGTTTTAATAATAATAATAATAATTCTTTATTGTGCGGGGACATAATGAACAAAACATTTTAGGAAACTTACAAGAAAATGGTTTGATATTTTAAAATATTCATTATATTTATAGTTTAATTTAATGACCTTTATCAAGCACAGAAACAAAAAAAAACAGAATGTCTCATTATCTTTTAATAAACCAGTTGATTGGATGTTTTGTGATGTAGTGTTATAAAGCATAGGACTATATCTTCTGATAGTGCTGTTGCGTCTAACACAAAATGTATTCATAGGTGATAACGATGTCCGAGTTTCAACGGGATATCGCGCCGAAGGTGTGGCCGAAGGAGGAACGTAAAGGTACGGTAGTGATGATCTTTGATCTTTCGGTCTTTGATCTTTGATTCACCTTTGGTAGTCTTTCCAACCAACCAATAGTCTTTGCGCAACCCGGTGCATGCCGGTTTCTGGTTGCGAATGTTAGGCTCTAGATAATGGTACTTTTGATCCAATTGAGTCACTCGTTCACGTATTCCGTTTCTCCATCCCGTAACCCTATCTACTAGATAGTATCTAATTTTAATTTAATTTTAATTTATCTACGCCCGAGGCGCAACGAGACATGAGAATATTTAAAGGGATAAAGAACATGATATGATATAATATTGACTCTCCACACTGGGGGGGGGGGGGATTTACAAAGGACGTAATTCGCAAAGAAAAATGGCTTGAACCAGAATACTGCGTAATAATAATAATAATAATAATAATAATATGCATTGCAGCGTTCTGTTGGCAGCCGCGTCAGGAGTTGGGCAAGAAGACGGAGAGTGGCGAGGGAGCAGTGGCTGAGGTATGATAGTTTTATATTGGAACACATATGATTATTATTTTGATTTTGAGACACCCATTATGTATAGTATGGGTCTGTGATCTGAGGCCGTATCCATGAACGACGGCAAACCGTTTGCCGGCAAACGTGACGTCACAACCGTAGGGTGAGGATCTCTGGCAAACGCGTCCGCCTACTGGTGTGACGTCACGTTTGCCGGTAAACGGCTTGTCGTCGTTCATTGATACCTATACAGGTCTGTGCGTAAATCTATTGAAAAGAAAAAACCGAAAACGAAAAATACACAACCCTTATTATGATACTTTGAAACTTGAAAGGGCGGTTTTTAAATTGTGGAATTATTTATGGATCTAGAATTTTGATAAAATACAAGGTTGATTGATTGATTTATTGATTAATTTTTTGTTTATTATTGATTATTTAATCATTTGAGACGTTGTCGTGTCGCGCGAAGGACGGCAACCCGTTCGGGCCCTTCTGGGACTATGTTGGCGTCGACGAGTTTGCGGTAAGTATAGGTCGAATAGCTAGGTCATCGGTTTTACAAAATCCGGTCAGGCTTTTCGATTTTTTTGGCAAATTTGGCTCAAAATCCGGTCAGGTTTTTCGATTTTTTGTGAAATTTTGGTGAGGCGAGGGGGGCCGGAGAGAGGGAGGGAAGGATCTCGTAGGATCTGTTATATGGAACCATAGGTCGAATAGCTAGGTTATCGGTTTTCAAAATCCGGTCAGGTTTTTCGATTTTTGGCAAATTTGGCTCAAAATCCGGTCAGGTTTTCCGATTTTGTTAAATTTTGGCTCAAAATCCGGTCAGGTTTTTTTGATTTTTGTTAAATTTTGGCTCAAAATCCGGTCAGGTTTTCCGATTTTGTTAAATTTTGGCTCAAAATCCGGTCAGGTTTTTCGATTTTTGGCAAATTTGGCTCAAAATCCGGTCAGGTTTTCCGATTTTGTTAAATTTTGGCTCAAAATCCGGTCAGGTTTTTCGATTTTTGGAAATTTGGCTCAAAATCCGGTCAGGTTTTCCGATTTTGTTAAATTTTGGCTCAAAATCCGGTCAGGTTTTCCGATTTTTGGCAAATTTGGCTCAAAATCCGGTCAGGTTTTCCGATTTTGTTAAATTTTGGCTCAAAATCCGGTCAGGTTTTTTGATTTTTGTTAAATTTTGGCTCAAAATCCGGTCAGGCTAGGTACTTTGTAACATACTTTTCGCCCTATGTATGGAACATCTATCCGCATTTTGAAAATGTATATTGCTAGGCATCGTGCGAGCATAAACAACTGTTGCTTTTTCCAAAATAAAGATTTTGGCGACGTGCCGAAACAGCGATCTCACGGGGTGAATTGTGAGTCGTAGCCATAAATTTTCATACCCTCGCAGTGTGAGGATTGACCCACTATATACGGCTCATTATCAGGGTCGACCCACTATATAGCTCATTTTTTTAAGTCAAAGATTACAATTTAAGCGAAAAAATAACGATTTTTCTAAATCGACTATGAAAATAATTCTGTGAGGGTGTATGGGCGTAGCTGAGCTCGTGCTATCTCTCTCGAAGAAAAAAAAACATTTCCTAACATTGACATTGCACAAGCAGGAACAGTGACATGATGATATTGGGGTTACGGTAGATTAGCATCAATCAATCAATATCTAGATTACGGTATTTATTGATTGATTGCAGGACAACGTCTTCTACGGTGCGGCGACGGGCGGATTCGGAGTGGGCACGATGAAGGAGAGGGAGAGATGGGCGACCAGGTGGGGATATTATTTATTTTTTTTTAAATAATTTTATTTTAAATATTGATTATCCATGCTGGAACAGAATTAGGCGTTGTTTGTGGGGAACACCGTGTACCACAAGTCTAAAAACCCTCTCTGACCTCACTCTCTCGCTTTCCTTTACTGTGAGAGATTATTGCCAATGTGGTGAGCAAAATTAGCTCGGGTGTGCCTTTAAAGGAAGCCACCCGGTGTATGCCGGTTTGAGGTTGCGAACATAATCCGTAGATACATTTGATACATTGATATTCGGATTTATCCCAGTGACTCAAGATGTCAATTCATATTTATTGATTAGTAATCAATGGAAGTAGAAGAGACAAAGTATCCATCTCCTCCTCCATCATCATCATCACCTAAGATGTCATCATCTCCATCTAAAAGAGTATCTATTCCATCTAAGAAGGAATCATCCCCTTCTGGAAGTTCAACATCTGTTGATAGTATTGGAACACGTAATGTATTTGTCATCGTTGTTTCTGATTCTGGTACTAAAGTTCAATTGATGTTGAAAGCTCATGGACTGAAGAAGAAGAAGAGTTTACTCAATTCAATAGTAACTCACTTCAAGAAGCCTGGATCACCATCTAAACTCTTATCAAATGGAACATTCACTAAATTTGATCTCACTTCAAATAGTCTAGCCTTTACTCTCAATGTACAAACTGATAAGAAGAAGAAGAAAGGAAATGGAAATAGAGTTGATGTATTTGTATTGGATATTAAACAGTTCCCTTCCTCTGTCAATGCTGAAAGTGCTGAATTTGAGATAATGGAACCATCATCAGGAGAATGTTTCATTCTTTTATCACTTATCAAAACTGATAATCTTCATATTAATTGGAAAGAATTCTTATCTTCAAATGGAACTATTGATGTAGAAGCTATATAGATTCATTTATATCATCCCTTGTCTACTCCTCCCATCTATTTATCCATTGTCATTCCTTACTAATTAGATCATTACTTCCTTCCTCTTCGTCTCTCATATGATTCCTTCTATAGTATTCTCTACTCTATTCACTCCATTCTATCCATTGACTCTATCTCTCATGTATTCATTAATCTAATCAAATCAATCAATAATCCATATACTCTGATTACTGTAATGATTCCATACTATACATAATATATAAGATTAGCATCAATCAATCAATATCTAGATTACGGTATTTATTGATTGATTGCAGGACAACGTCTTCTACGGTGCGTTTCATTCATTAAACATAATAATTATATAGTCATTAATTGGATATGAGCATAATAAATCAACCAAAGTTTGCATAATTTGATTGTAATTCCCCCATGATATGATTTCTATCGTCTTGTACCTTTTCATATTATCTCATTCATCCATTTAAATATGTCTTTTCTGATATATCAGAACAACTATAAAAGACAGCAAATATTTGATCAATATGCGAATTAATATGCTGAAGCATCGTATTCCCTTCTTAAAATTTGTCATCTTATCGTTATATATTTATTTATCTATTTATTTATTTACTATATCGTATCAGCTATCCACCCTCCACGTATCCGGTGCTCGCATTCGTGGGCGCGCCCTCCTCGTTCCCCTCCCAGTCGAGACACTGGCACTACCAGAAGCACTTCAGGTGAGCATACTGTACCACGATGTAGTTGGATCGCGAACTGATTGAATGAGCATTTACATTACATTATCAGCATTGGGATGTTATTTTTGGCTGGGTCGCCGTTAGGGTTCTCCAGAGAGTCCGATCGTGTCTTGCTATTTGCATGAATTGGGGGACCAGCGACTTTTACGAATACCCCACCATACTGTAGTTGGATCGCGAACTGACTGAATAATGTCAGTTACTGTGGTTTACTATGGTCGATCGCAAGCTGATTTTAATACAGCTTGTTATTTTTGACGTGTACAACTCATCGTGGATACATTGGATTTGAAATAGATCAAGGCGTTTTGGCTTGGAGCTGAGACTTCGATCTCGCATGGTGAAATGGGATAGGGGGAAGGGCAGCATCATACATTTTCTCCCCACCCACAATCTATTGTTTCTGCGAATTATAAACTGACCCGAAATTAGAGCAAGACTGACCCGATCTACATCTCAAGTACTCGGAACTGACCAGACATGGGGGTGATTCTTACTAATCTCGATCTCCCGCATTTTCCTAGTTGGGTTTCGAGCCTCAAAACTGACCACATCGACAAAAAGTGTTCACTCACAATGTGGGTGCTCGAAAGTGTGAGTATACCGTACCATACTTTAGTTGGATCGCGAACTGATTGAATATTGTTGGTTGTGTAACTTACCTCAGTCGACTTGAACAAATTTTGCTGTTATTTTAGACGTGTCTAACAAGTTGTACCCATTTAGTGATATTATTGGTATACAGTCCGTATGACTATTGGGGTTGAAATAGATCGAGTAGTCTTGGGATGGTGTTGAAACGGCGATCTCGCAGGGTGAAATGGAATAGCGGGGGAAGGGCAGGATCGATTGTCCATTTCCGTATTACTGGTTACTGCAATGATAGACATGGAGAGAATGTAGTCTGTAGTCTAATCACTCGGCGCATAGTTACATTAGCATAGTGTATATTTTTAAAATATATTATTGTAATTGATTACATCGGGAATGGGTTTGTATATTATAGTAGTCTGTAGTCTAATCACTCGGCGCATAGTTACATTAGCATAGTGTATATTTTTAAAATATATTATTGTAATTGATTACATCGGGAATGGGTCAGTAATCATACATTTTCGGTACCCTCGCCGTTTATATTTATCACGGATCTCCTGTAAGAAGGAAAGAAGCCAACCGACAGTTTTTCAACTTTTCTCACCGATTTGGATGAGATTTATATGATTGACCATAGTGAGGTAAAGGAGAAGGCCTGGCCACTTGATTTCGCCAAATTTGCATTTTTATCGATTTTTTGATCTTCCACTTCTGGCAGCCATATCTCACTCGATTTTTAACCTACAACAAAAAATTTTTTTCCAATCGATTCGAAATGAACCAATCTAGAAGATACTCACGAAAGGATACATGCAAAAACGCGATCTTCTACCTGTTTTCTTCAAAAAACTAATTTTTTGAGTACAAAATGCTAATTTTCTCAAAACTTTTTCACAAAGGATACGATTTTTATTCGTGATTCTGATTCCCCATCCTCGAATTGAGGTACGTACATATTTCATCAGTCATAACTCACGACAAGCCATATCGATCCTCAGAGAGAGCCGGACTTAGAGTTATTTACATTCAACAATAAATTTCTTATCTCACCTCTCCTCATTTTCATGCAAATTCTCAAGCATAGTATACCAATCGAAAGCTCTCGACGAGCTCTACAAAAATTACTTAGTAGTACAAGTCATGAAATTTGACCGTATTCAAGATATTCTAGAAAATCCGTTTTTTCACTTGCAATTGTTGTGTAATGTAATCGATTCACAACGAAACATTGCTCTTTGCTTTCTCCAATGTGTTTACTAGCACCAGGAGTAGTACCAGCAGGCTGATCATCCCAAGCCGATTGGATGGGCACTAAGGACTACGAAGAAGGGAGGGAAGTACAACCAGAAGGCGAAGGATCTGGACTTTTCAACGAGTACTACAATGATGCCATTGCGGAGGAAGTCGAGAAAAGAATGAAAGAAAAAAGTGGACATCCTTCCCGCTGAGAGAATGACCTACGAACAAATCAAGAACCTCATCAGAACTATCGTCGCAGCGAAGAGGAAACATCTCGAGAGTGAGGGAGTGAGGAGCAGAAGAAGAAGAGCAGTTCTGGATGATATGCTCATGGATTTGGAGGACGAAGAGATTCAGATCGAGGAGGATGTCGATGTGGAAGAGGATGATAGAGAGATCACTGCTGAGGCTATCTATGATTTCGTTCACACCGATCTCAAGGACTATTTCAATGATCCGGATAGTTTTTTCGATCATTCCGATTCCGATATCGGAAATATCGATGAATAGTTTCGTATTACAGAAAGTTTATTTTTCAATGATGAATATCTCAGATAAACCTTTTTGCAATTTTATTTATTGTTCCTTCCTTTAACATTATTAACAAATAATTTTTTTTTAAACACACATTGGAGAAAGCAAAGAGCAATGTTTCGTTGTGAATCGATTACATTACACAACAATTGCAAGTGAAAAAACGGATTTTCTAGAATATCTTGAATACGGTCAAATTTCATGACTTGTACTACTAAGTAATTTTTGTAGAGCTCGTCGAGAGCTTTCGATTGGTATACTATGCTTGAGAATTTGCATGAAAATGAGGAGAGGTGAGATAAGAAATTTATTGTTGAATGTAAATAACTCTAAGTCCGGCTCTCTCTGAGGATCGATATGGCTTGTCGTGAGTTATGACTGATGAAATATGTACGTACCTCAATTCGAGGATGGGGAATCAGAATCACGAATAAAAATCGTATCCTTTGTGAAAAAGTTTTGAGAAAATTAGCATTTTGTACTCAAAAAATTAGTTTTTTGAAGAAAACAGGTAGAAGATCGCGTTTTTGCATGTATCCTTTCGTGAGTATCTTCAAGATTAGTTCATTTCGAATCGATTGGTAAAAAAATTTTTTGTTGTAGGTTAAAAATTTAGTGAGATATGGCTGCCAGAAGTGGAAGATCAAAAATCGATAAAAATGCAAATTTGGCGAAATCAAGTGGCTAGGCATTCTCCCTTACCTCACTATGGTCAATCATATAAATCTCATCCAAATCGGTGAGAAAAGTTTAAAAACTGTCGGGAAAAGGTCTCATTTTCCTACGTTTTTACAGGAGACCCGTGTTATATAGTGGGTCAATTCTCGATATAGAGTGGGTTGATTCACAAAATTAGCTATTTTCGCGTATAAATCGTCATTTTTAGCTTCCTTTCTTATCAAGTGTCCTAAAATGGGGGCATTATAGAGTGGGTCAATCCTCGCATTAAATCATACATTTTCGGCGCCCTCACTGAATCTTTTGTATATAGTGGGTATATTTAGAAAAATCGTCGTTTTTCGCTTAAATAGTAATCTTTCTCATAAAAAGTGAGTCTTATACAGTGGGTGAATGCTGAAAATGAGCCGAATATAGTGGGTCGATCCTCACATTGTGAGGGCATGATAATGTATGATTAAAATGTATGACAGTAGTCATGTCTGTATTGCTTAGGTACTCGACGCGGATCGTCTCGCGCGCCAAGTCCTTCATCAACGCGACGCTCACGCGTCCCTTTGTCGGAATTCATCTCCGGAACGATCGGGATTGGGTGAGTTCTGGTAGATCGAGACGAGGATGAGTAGGGTGTGTGCCACCCTGTGAAATTACGTTTCACACTGATTATTCAGGCTGTGCAGTCGGTGGGTTTCATTAGCATTGGGTGAGTGTGGGGTGAGCGAGATGATGACCAGGACTGGGCGTTAAATCGTTGAATTTAACGGATCCGTTAAATCGTGAAATTAACGGTTTCGAAATCCGTCAAATTCCGTTAACGTCAAATCTCAACCCTGATGAGGACTAGTAGGAGGCCAGAGAGTGTGCGCCACCCTGCACATTTGCGTCTCATTGTCAGACTGGCTATTCAACCTGTGCGGTCTGTGGTGTTTACTGCGATGAGACTTTTGCTGTAATCTAACGATAATATATTCATGAGAACGATGCGAGTTGCATCCGCTTTGTATATGTGTCGTAATATCATTAATAATAAAAATAATAATAATAATAATAATAATGATAATAATAATAATAATAATAATAATAGTAATACAATATACTGCAGGACCGTGTGTGCGAGCACGTGGACCCCGAGCGCAATCTGTTCGCGTCCGCCCAATGCCTCGGTGAGCCGCCCTCGGACGTGTTCCTGACCAGGGAGATCTGCGGTCCCAGCAGGAATACCGTACTCGAACAGGTATACTGTAGGAGGTGGGGGAGAGGGGTACGGTAGGGGGTAGAGATGTGGTACATACATTGCCATACCCTCGCAGTGCGAGGATTGATATAAGGCCCATTTCAGGCCACTTGATAAAAAAAGGATGCTAAAAATGGCGATTTTTAAACGAAAATAACGAATTTTGTGAATCAACCCACCCTATTTTGAGAATTGACCCACTATATAAAATTAAACGGCGAGGGTACCGAAAATGTATGATGTGGTATGGTGGATGCGGTTGTGGGTATGTGGGAAGACCTCCTGGTTTTGAGTCATTGTGGGCGTACTGAAGTGAAACTAATGATTCAATGATTCCGCGCGATTCATCTTGTGTAGTTGCGAGTATTGTTTATTACAACTTGTGCATTATTCCCCTATGCATGAACATGAACATTTCCCTTGAACTAAGCCTTGTGCATGAACATTGACAAACGGTTTCTCGGCAAATGTCAAATGGCAAAGGCAAATGTCACAAGCGTTTGCCAAAGACGCTTGTGACGTCACGTTTGTCAACGTCGTCATGCATGCGGAACTGTTCGAACAATCGCTGCGCTTGGTAGACTCTACGTTCCGTATTATGCAACACAATTCAGCCTGTGGAATCACGGTTTCGTCTCGTACATTTTCCTTTGGAGCGATTAGTCACTTTGATCTTCTGGAGTTGTGCACATCAAAATATTATAAATGTTCATCGACAGTATTGCAGATCCGCGAGGTAGTGGCGTCCTCGGGCGCCAAGTCCGTCTTCGTGGCGTCCGATCGCGATCATATGATTGAGGAGATCAACGATGCGCTGTCGGCGTATGATGTGGGTTGATAGTATGAGTACTTTGGCGTTGAAAAAGTCGAAATGTACTTGCTCTTTAAGTAGTAGTAATAATAATAATAATAATTTATCACATTCGCACATTGGTGCGGTGGGTCATGCAGGGGATTTAAGTAGACTTACGTCTTCCTTTAAACGTACACCCCGATCTAAATTGAAATTCTCCGCTCTGGCAACGCTCTCTCGTTGACAAAGAAAGCGAGAGAGTGCGGCCAGAGTGGAGAGTTTCAAATTAACTCGGGGTGTGCCTTTTAGTAGATAAGAATAATTGAAGTGAAAGCAAAGTAAGTACAAGTTATGGAATACGAGAGGTAAACAGTTTGGCCTATCAAGGACTGCCTTTATTGTACGCTCGTTCAGGTTCGCGCCTACAAGCTCGACGACAATGATGCGTATGTGTCACTCGCGATCCTGGAACTGGCAGGTACGGTATCGAAGTTTGATGATCGATAGTTCCAAAGTTACGGTATCTTTGGCTGGGTTTCTGAGGATACCGTAGATAGGTCGAAAAGTATGTTACAAAGTACCAAGCGTGAACGGATTTTGAGCCAAATTTGCCAAAAACCTGACCGGATTTTGAAAATCGATAACTTAGCTGTTCGACCTATGATACCGTAGTGTGATTTTGTTCTATTTGAAATATTATTATTATTATTATTATTATTATTATAGATGAATTCATCGGCAACTGCGTCTCGACCTTCTCCTCGGTCGTCTCCCGCTCCCGCTCCTTCAAGTGGTCGCAGCCTCGCACCTCCCACTACTGGGGCTACCGTAAGCCGAACACGCGTCCCAAGATTGAGCTGTAATTATTGATTTTCGAATTGTACTTTTATTGATTGATTGAGTCTCCTAAATTTGTTTGCAATTGCTATGCATGTATTGTTTAATAATATATTTATTGTTTCGGTTGTGACCCCAATTCACTTTAGAACAAGATGTCCTGTGATTTCGCCTTTTTAAAAATTCCTGTATTTTGCAATTATAGTTTTAGGCTTTATCGATTTTTGTTAATATTGTTACAGCTCTAACATCCAACATCTAACCATATTGTTTTATTGTGATCACAGATCTCCTTCGTTCCCCTTCGCATTTAATAAATTTTGAATAAAGATGTTTACAACTTTATTTTACTGCCATGTACTTATGTGCTGTGCTGTGATTGGTTAGCGACCGGCGTTAATTTATTTAATGATTATCATTATTATTATTCAAAATGAAGTATTGTATTTGTTTGAATAATCGATCAATAATGTGGAAAAATTGTCATTGCGGCTATCGTACAGAAATTCTACTGTATTGAGGGTACTGTAATCGAATCAATCAATCGATAGAATGGCGAAGGATTCAGTGCTCGTTGATCTACTCAAGAAGTATCCCGTGTTCGAGGAGGTGAAGGAGTACAATAAGGTGAGAGGAAGGGTGGAATGATGGGATACGGTTAGCATATGCCTACCGTAACCCGGTTTTAGTATTTTTATGGTTATGGTAAGCGTGATCTTATCACTCTTACCACTGTGGTGTGCTTCGCGCTGCCTTTGTCACACAGCGCACAGATTTCAATTTTTAATGAACTACTTCGTGCTACAAAAACAATTTTGCAGCATGCATTTTCGGTCGTCACAGTCGATCACAAACTGAATTTAATGCATTTTAGTATTATTTAAACATTAAACTCGTCGTACCCACTTATTGTTAGAGATATTATTGGTGTGGCTTTTCGTTTACAAATTGCATTCGCATTGCATTTGAAACAGATCAAGTAGTCTTGGCTTTGAGCTGAAACGGCGATCTCGCAGGGTGAAATCATACACTTTCGGGTCATACAATTTCGGCGCCGTCACAGGATTTTTGTGCCAGATCGAAATGTAAAATTAGCTCGGAGTGTGCCTTTAATGAACTATTTATTGCATACAAAAATAATAATTTAATAATAATAATAATTATTATTATTATTATTGTTGCAGCTGCGCTGCACCCTGACCGGTCACGAAGCTAATACGCTCGGGAGTGAACATTTAATGAACTATTTCGTACATGCAAAAATAATAATTTAATAATAATAACAATAATAATCGTTGCAGCTGCGCTGCACCCTCACCGGTCATGAGGTGCCGACACGCGCCGCAGACCTCGCCGCCTACATCGAGCTGAAGAAGTTCAAGACGGCCTTCGAGGTGTACACCATCCGCCAGGAGAATCCCGACGTATTCGAGGACTTGGAGTGGGTTTTTTTACATAATTTTAATATTTTAAAATATTTAAAAACCAAAATTCGCATTTACAGTGACAAGGCGATCGTCGGATGTAAAATCACCAAGACGGTACGGTATTGAGAGCATTTTATTGATTGATTGAGTATCTACCGTAATCTTTGGCTCATGTTTCTTATTTTCCTATTACTGGTGTTGTCAAACCTACATTGACCTACATTGAATCGATTTTTTGACGATTTATTGATTAGCTCTCAATCTACAGTAATCTACAGTACCTAGCAATCAATCGATATCAGGTGATCGCTGCGGACCCCGCCGACATGCGCCGCCATCTCGCCGGCAAGAAGTTCAAGCGCAAGCTCGCGTGGAGAGAGAAGAGAAGTGAGTGGTGGCTCTGATGTCGGGGGTTACGGTACTTTTGGGCTTTAAAACTCTTAAATTACGGTATACTTGTTCTGGATGATGTAGGCTACGAAATGTTCACATTCTTTGGTAATGTGTACTCGGAAGTTGCACGTCTCATTTGTCAAGGGAGATTTATTGGTGTGTCTGAATTGCCTGAATCGGAGAAGAGATATAAACTCTGGATGAGACAAAATGGGATGGAATGGGGGGATTCAATGTTGTTCGGGAGTACATACTGGGGAGTGTGTTTTGTCGTCTCTTTTAATTTCTTCGTCTTCTTCTCCTCGCTTTGACTACGACTACGACTTCCTCCTCCATTTCAGCTTGTTTTTTTTCGCCCTGATTTTGATGACTTTACGTGATTTGATTAGCTAGACTTACGCCACGTCCATGACGCTTGGCGAACCATTTGTTGACAAAAGTGAGGCAAAAGTGACTAGCGGTTAGATGAGGAGACGTCTTATGACGTCACGTTTCTCGTTAAATGGTTTGCCAACGTTCATGCATACGGGCTCAGAGGACTGATTCCCTCTCTCACGGCTATTGTCTGTCCTCTGCCGGTCGTTGAGGCAAGGGGGTCTAGAGGTCTGGGGAGAGTGAGGCGAGGATCGAGTTACCTTGTGATTTCATCGAGGCGAGATTGCACTCTATCATGGCATCAGTATGCGCGACGAGGGGGGGAATGATTGTGTGCGAAGACTGCACTTATTGCATATGTGGTTTCCCCATGGCCCAAGAGTTCTGACACGACCCTATGCAGAGTACCTCAGTTTTGAAACATTTCATTGCTAAATTTTTGTGTAGTGAATGCTTTATCCTGTTTTTTTTTCTGTAGTGAGTAGTGTAGTTTTAGCCAAGAGAATCTGACCTGATTTAAGTATGGCTTTTTTAAGTTCGTTTCAAGTTTCACGCTGTGTAGGCGCTCTGTACCTGACTGTACTGTGTACTCTACTAAATGTAGAATGATCATAGATTGATTACTATGCTTGTGTATGCAAAATACGATGTGTTTTAGTTGATCTAGTTAGACTACTATTGACTCTCACCGAATGGCTCCTAGCTGTATTTTGAAGGTGTTGACGGGCTATGATCTAGTCTATCGGGGTGTAATAGTAGCCAGGATTGTTATGAATCATGCAGCCTATTGTTTTGCCTTGGATATGTCGGGTGTCGCATCGTATATCTCCAGCTGCAATCCTCCTCTAACAGTGTCCTAACTAGGGAATGGTTTCTTTGATGGTTGAAATTACGGGGAGTGACCTGCATACCAATATTCAAAATTCAGCATGGTCGACTTAGTAAGAATCAACTTTTAAAAGTTTCCATTGATCGATTTTTTAAACGAAACCCGTCGCATATCCGCCGCACGAAAGACAGCCAAGAAAGTTTTTTTGGAATTGATTTCCACTGAAACAGCAATTTTTTGCTTGAATTACCATGCAGACATGAAATGCTGTCGGGGGAATCGAACTGGTGTTCAAAAAGTGAAAAAAGAAAAAAATGCAACTTTTTGGCTGTCTTCCGTGCGGCGGATATGCGACGGGTTTCGTTTAAAAAATCGATCAATGGCAACTTTTAAAAGTTGATTCTTACTAAGTCGACTATGCTGAATATTGCTATGCAGGTCACTCCCCGTAATTTCAACCATCAAAGAAACCATTCCCTAGTAAGTGCGAACTCGACTGGCCAGTATGCGCAAAGAGTTATATAATATATAATATTTCTTAATAATATATAGCAACTTTTTAAAGGGTTCCTAACTGATTTCTGAATTGTATCATTCCTTCTTGACATATTAAAAATTGACTTGTCCCTGATTTTTAACATTGCGTTGTGGAAATACTGAACGGTAGCTACTTCTTGCACAAAAGAATGAATCGTACAGAATAGAATTACTGTTGTGTAAATTCAATCGTCAATCTAGCGTGACTTGTGCTGCAAGCATTTGTTGTTTATCGTTGTTGTTCCTCTTTTTGTGCTGATCAAACCAAAACAAATTCCTTACTTCCTTTCATACTGCATTGTTTATGCATGTCAACCAAGTATTGTGTCTCAATTCGATCCCATATTTCTGCCGTGATGACTGCAGCTGCGAATGCTGCAGCCATAGGTCGAATAGCTAGGTTACACATTTTCAAAATTCTTTAGTTTTTTTTTTTACTTTTCGGAAATTTTCGGCTCAAATGCTGTCAGGCTTCGTAGTGTGTAACGTACTTTTCGACCTATTGCTGCAGTTGATGTTGCTGTTGCTGCAGTTATTTTTCGTGTTCATCGCTGTATGTGTACACAGAATCATGTTGATCAAGGATTCCCCGCCCCTTGACAAGGAACAACAACAAATTCTTCTCACTTCCGCACCCACACTGCATTGTTTACAAGATGAGCCTGGTTTGACTGATAGACTGCCACGTCATTTTTTTCTCGCCTTTCACCCACCTCCCCTCGCAATAGCAATATTTGCGAGTCTTGGATCATTACATCCACGTCTTTCGTTTTTTCTCGGGCATAGATACAAATATTTGTTTAAATGTCGTGCCGCTGTGCCTTTTCCATTCAATCCCATCACTCTAGCGTGATGAGTGCCGCAGCTGTTGTTGTCTTAGATCGACTATATTTGTGTGGGCGCCTTTGACTGATATAAAGTTGGCAAAACAAATGAATCACTTCCACACCCTCACTGCATTGTTTACATGTTTATGAGTGTGCACATTTCTGTCAGCTATTTTGATGCGCTGCGCCGTGATGTATCCCTCCATTCGTGAGATACGATAGGAGTTTATTACGGACTAAGCACGTTATCGTAACAGAGATGAATGTACATAGTGATTGGCCGTTATCACTTTCACAGCAGTGATGGCACTACTTACTAGTCCAAAATTATAGTATAAAAGTCCCTTTCCTTCGTATTTATATTACTTTTTCGTCCCTTTTGAACTGGCCCGGTGTTCTGATGTAGTGCCGCACTGATCAGATTGTGGTCATAGATTGTCAACTGTACGGTATAATGTATGGTAGTTGTTGCTTCTTGTATATCAACCACTCAATCTCCACGTTGCTGTGCATCGATGTTAATCATTGCTAACATGCGAAATTCCACCATTCTCTTCGGATTCCTTTCTTTATAATTAGATCATCCCGCCAACATGCTTGTATAGCAAGCCTGCATTATTCATGCAGTGGTGTATGAAATGTATCTATCTCTGTTCATTTCTCCTCTTTGTCGTCTTGTTCTCTGCCGACTGTAGACTTCGGCATCACGAACACGAACAATGGAAACGGGAGACGGAAGAAAGGAGGAAGAGGCTTGGAAATATGTTCTATTCTTAGCCCACAGTACTACCGTATGCAGTTCTGTTGTGAGGATATGTGATAATTTATGCAAAATCATTCGTTTTGATTGCATTTCGCATATGCTCAACGCTCAAAGGTAGCCCCACTTTCCTTCGAACGTCAGAGGTTTGGATTTGAATGGGAGTTGAAAAGATCTGGAAGATTAGGAGAGTCTTAAGGAGACGCACTCTGAAATCAAGCCGTTCAATCCCTCTGAATTCAAAAAGAAAGAAAGAAACGGATAAAGTCCTCTTTTCTCTTCTCTCCATTTGATTCCATTTCTCTCGTCTACTCGTAATGTTCTTTGTTCTCTCCTTCCTTTTTTTCTCTCTGACTCTCTTTCCACCACCCCTCTCTATCTCTCTCTCTCTCTCTCTCGATGTTCTTCCATCATTTCTATTCGCTATCGAGATGTACTACTATTATAAGTGTCATCAAGCTCCTCGTATACTGGGAAATGTCTGCACGACACATCTACATACGTCTACAACCCAAAAAAAAACTTGTATTGCATGCTACACAAATCCCTAGAGTACGACTGCATGCTTTATATAATATCCTTCTCGTATTGATACATCATGTTGCGTTCAAATGTCACTAAAACAATAAGAAGAAGAGGCGAGAGAGTGTGTCAAACGAGGAGAGTTTTCTCTACTTTTTTCTTTTCTTTTCACTACTTTTGACTAGAGCCATATGTGGGCGCGTGAAAACGAATTCTTTTTGCACACAGCCTTGCCTTCCCTTGCGGGGCCTTGCGCATAGCTTTGCCTCGCAAAAAATGGAAAATTTCCAGTCAAATTTGCAAAAAAATTGCCATGCGCATAGCCTTGCCTTGCAATTCCCCAGTTTGCGCACAACCTTTCCCCCAGCGTGCCCACCTATGACTAGAGCATTATTCCATTTGTCGCCACTGCGTTCGTTCCCTAGGAGAGTACGTAAACTCTGCAGACATGGATAGTTTACATTAGGCACGCAGGCTTAAGTCCTCATTAATCGTTCCCTTGAGTGCTATGTGCTATAGATGCACTTGAAATCTAGTGGGGTTTTTTTTGTCTTGATCTGTACGTCAAGTAGTCATCTCCCTATAGACTATAGATGATGGTTGTGATGATCACTGTGTATGATAAGGTATTTTATGGTATCTGTGGTCCATATGAAGATGAGGCCAAGACACAAATTCATCTTCCTTATATCTCACTACGTGATAGAGGGTATCTATGACGTAGTGAGATATAAGGAAAGAAGAATTGTATCATGACTATGAACGAATTTATAAGAGAATAGATTATGCGGTGTTACATTTTCCTTACGTGCCTCCGCAGTAACCTCCGCCGTGACGTCGTTACAGCGGCGGCACATTAGCAAAATATAGCACCGCACTAGGAAACTACAAGCAACATAAACGCGGTCCAATGTTGTGATATAATTCCTATAATGTCCTCTTCTCGCTATGCCTTTGAAGAGTCAGCTTTCATCTCCATTCCGTCCTCACCCTCTTCCTTCCTCTTCCTTCAGCTCTTTCTCCGTCCCGATTTCAGTTAATTTATGCCCAGCGCTTTGTCGTCTTCCTTTTCTTCTTCTTCTTTGGCCTAGGAGGAACTTGAACTGACGCTCCTTGGTCATCCTTTAATCGGTTGTTTTTTGGCCGTTCTCTCGGTCTCTTTCTCCCCTCCACTCTCTATCTCTCTCAGTCCAGAGTCAATTGCCTGGAGACTTCTGCCGGGACATTTACATGGCCGTTCATCTTCGTTTCCCCGTTCGCGAGAGATTTTGCGACACTTTTATCTTCAAGTTCGCCTTTGGCTCGATTTAGCTCCGCCCCCTTTATCCTTCTTTATTCCTGCTCTTTCACAATAATTCTTATTCCTATGCTCAATGTGAACCAAATATAGTGGAATAGATTCATTCCCTGCTCATAGTGGCATGATCATAATATCCTGATATCCTGCCAGGATACTAATTGGATGACATATTTCCGGCGTGGAGCTATATCTATATCTATATCTGCCTATGGGTGTTGAAGTAGTCGAGTTGAGGTGATGCAATTCAGACTGCACACATGTCCTCGTTTTAATACCGCCCCTTCTCGGCTACCAGACAATTCTCATGTTTCCCTGCATTTTGGACTTTTCCCAAGAAAATGACTAGTCAAAAAATTATTTCTGCAACTCTCTCTGTCGTAGTTGATTGTGGAGAACCATTAAACTATTATTAGATGAAGGCCTGCACATTTTTCAATCCTTTTATCTCAAGTTTAGAAGTCAAGTTCGCCCTCATATCTCAAGTCCCACCCCTTCCTCTTCCCCCCCCCCCCGTCCCTCCCTCTACTCATGCACGGTTATGTAGTCTTTGTTCTCTCTATGTCGCCTGAAAAAGTCCAGCTCTCTTTTGTTTCCTGTTCGTCTCTTCGCAGGATATGTACTATGGTTCTATTCTCTATCTTGTCTTTTATAGTGTCATGATTACATGTTATGTTGGTTTGTGTTGTTTTGTATATAAGCGATCACACTCCCGGCCAATTAGATTGAACTTTCTCCTTTTGCATGATTAGATACGATTCCACAACGGCAATTCAGTGTCAAAGATGTGTTGAAAGCGCGCCCCTTGATTCAATGTTTCGTACTGTTCATGTATGTAGCAGAGGCGCTTTTATAATAATACGTATTGGACGAACGTTTGGTTAAATTAAAACGCTCTTTATGAAGATGCTGTAACTGATAATGTCAGCCGGTTATTGAAATTGTCTCAGAATCAGGTGTTGTGTTAGCAGTGGAAGTGGAAGGCATGTGAAGTGCGGGGGAAAGTGAGAAAGTTGAGGGGGGGGGACAAAGATAACGATAAGGCCATACTAATTCGCAGAATGTAGAATAGGAGACTTTGGTCTAATAAAGATCTCGGTTTGATCTTTGATCTTTGGATTACGGTGGTTTTGATCTTTGATCTATGATGAAAGAGGCAAAGAAGATCTGTGATGTAGGTCGCTGAAGGAGAGCAGACGAGATCTATTGACCAGAGCTTGCACCACAATGTTGGTAAGATGCACCAGAGTGATATACTATGCATGAACGTTGGCAATCCTCTTGCCGACAAACGTGACGTCACAAGCGTTTTCGCAGGCGTTTGCCCAAAATTCTCTCCAGTTGTGGCGTCACGTGTCTCGTTGTCAACGTTCATGCATACGGTCGCAGTGCTAGATTGATAGAGTATGCATGGGCTGCCTGCACTCCACCACTTCCATTATCTAATCCCTCTTGTATGTAAGTACATTTTCGACTGCACTTCCGGTGGAGTGACCTTTTGAGAGCGCCTCATCTTTGATCTGTGAGGGTCCTTGGGATTACGGTAGTTTGTAATTGATCTTTGATCTTTGAACTCACCAACAAGCTTAATAAAGAATTTGGTTTGATCTTTGATCTTTTGATAACGGTACTTTTGATCTTTGAACTATGATGATAGAGGCGTCTGGCATTTGGTTTTGTAGTAGTAAAAGGGCATGTTAATCAATGTTGTACGCACAAGGTATGAGGGCCCCCCTCGAGACATCATTATGGATATAGCGTATGTGAGAGGGAGGGGGAGGAGGAGAGAGAGATAAACGTATGAGGATAAGAAGGACTTCATGTGATGAGAGAAAGGAGAGGAGGGAATGGAAGGATTGGGGAGGCTTATCTGCCTGTTCTCGAGAGAGATGCATTGCGAAGAAGATGTCAGTGAGAAGAGCGTTGGTCTTTGATCTTTGGACTTTGATCTTTGATCTTTGATCCTTGATCTTTAATCTTCTTTGTGATTTGAGCGTTGTTATCTTTCTGAGCAGTTGTGATATATGTGTTGTCTATTAACGTTTTTTTTCTCTTTTATTTGATTATTTTTGCCATTGAGTAGAGCTCTATCTATCTGAATATCTGTCTATCTATAAATCCATGCTCTTTCGTTCGTTTCTCTGGAAACGTGGAGAGGAATAACGTTGGATTAGACTTTAGATTACGTAGGAGACAAATTAATATGAGATATAATAGACGGCTGCCTGTCTATTTCACTCTGATTAACCTGGCGTTTTCGCGTTCTGCCTGCTCTATAGAATGAGTCAATGCTCTCTTTTGTTAATTTTTGGAGCATAGCGTATAATTGAACGAATAATCGATATGATCATGATCATGTAACAGTGTGGGTATTTATTGTCTATGCGTATCGCCTGGTATCAATCGATAAATCAATAATCATACCCCAAAACCCAATCGATACTATATTATTGACACCTCCCTCGTCAACCTGGAGTTTTCGTGTTTCGTGCACACGGAGGGGGCAAACGCATGAAAAGGCCGATTCTAAAGAATTACAGAAAACTCAAAACTAGAAAGTGCGACGTAAGTGTTTTCGTGGTAGGAGCCTCTACGAAATAAATTTTCGATTTTAAAAATGAAATTTTCCGCTAACGCAGTTTTAATGTTTATCGCTATTTTTATCAATAATTGATTATTATTCTTTTCAGAGCAGTTTATAAAACCTTACACTACTTTCCACCATTCTGATTACGAAATGCGAAGAAAAAATGGAAAACCGCATCAATAGCGCTGAAAAAACTTTTCAGTAACTTACGCCGTTTAGTGGAACAAATAACTGGCCCGCCCCAGTGATTTTTTAAAATTACTATGTTTAGCGCATATTCGTAATTGTGTTTATTTCCATTTCGCCTGCCATTGGCGGCATTGCTGCCGCATAACAATGTGCCGAAATTAATTCCATTACATAATATTCATCGACCAGAAACTGGGGTACTGTAATCAATCAATCAATCAATTTATCATTTCAAGCAATAGGTGCTATGTGAGGATGGGGTGAAAAATTTCATTGCCACCAGGTGCCACTTGATCTGTTCTTCATTAGTTTATGATCAATCGATAGTCTATATCAATCAATAGTTGGCCCACGGACACTGTGTATTGATTTCATCTCGATTGTTTCATCGCTGCCTTTCTCTGAATCACTCTTGCTGTCCCGGCGTTTTCGTGTTTCGTGGAGTCTACGAATTCGCGATCTTTCGCATCAACGAATTCATTCTACTAGAAACGGGTGCTCGCGTCATCGTCTGTGATCAATCAATCAATCGATAATCTGACTAATCAATCAATCAATAATGGCGGGTGCATTCTGCGTGGACGTGCCTCCGATCGACGAAATCATCGCACCGCTAGCGTCACTTCTGGAGTTTCTCGACGTTGACGACGAAAATGGGGATGGATCGATGACGTCATCGTATTCGAACTTCATTGGTGGACAGACGCCCATTGGGACGCCGCGTCCATCGCGACTGATTCTGATTGGAAGGAAAAGTGAGAAGGAGGGTGATGGTATGAGCAGAATTACGAATTATTAGGGCAAATGAGATAATGTAGATTACGGTAGTGTATGACTATATTATAACGAGTATAAAACCAATGCAGCAAGATGACGATAAGTTGTATACGGTAGGAAACTAGTATTGATTGATTCATGTTCAGTGTTTTCATTTGGATTATGTTGAATTAGTGGTATACGGTAATTATTGATTGATCGATGCATAGGTATTGATTTTTTCAGAGGAGCAAGGCCTGGATGTGTCGTCAGACGAGGGAGAAGGAGAGGACGATGAGGATATGGATGAGGATGGAGAGAAGGGAGAGGGAGAGGAGGGCAGTGATGAGAGTGAATTGGAGGAGTTGGATGATGATGATGATGAAGAGGAGGAAGATGATGGAGAATATCCAGGTATGTATATAAAATTATTATTATTACTATTATTATTATTATTATTATATTTCTTCTCTAAACGGAATAGAAAGCGACAAGACAATCATAATGTATGTACAAAATGGACATTAAAAATAAATTAACTGCACAAAAATAATTGTGTATGGGGAGAGGATGAAACGGGAATGTGCAGGGAGGAAGATTCACTTGCTATTTGATCGGTGACTTCTGATTTCCTTGCCATTCATAGTTGGTTGTTTTGAAAGAGATCGCGAGGCGATGATCGCTTGACGTGAATAAATTATTATTATTATTATTATTATTATTATTATTATTATTATTATTATTATTATTATTATTATACGCGTATTATTATTACAGGCTTGGGCAAGACGGGTGCGGTGAGCGTTGAGGGCAAGGACAGCTACGACTTCTCCGTCATGGATACCGAGTTGGAGGAGGCTAAGGTACTTGACTTAACTTAGTACTTAACGAACTTAAGTGCTAAGTTTCATGACTTAGCGCACTTAGGGTCCGTAAGTCATGGCAATGATCTTTGATCTTTGATCTTTAATCTTTGACCTCTCTGCAGGGTGGCAAGAAGAAGCGCAAGGGCGCGAAGAATGGAGGTGGCGAGCCTGCCCAGAAAAAGGTCAAGAAGGCCAAATAAAATGATCTACCTAACCAATGATTTCTCGAATCCGCTTCCTTTTCTCAATCGCCTATTCCTGTTTGATCTACGACCCATTTTATTTTCAATTCCATTTTCAAAATCTTACCTCGTATCTTCTACGTTTCCATATTTTGTTGTTAGATCTTGTCACAATGATTTGAATTATCGATTATTCTGCCTTTATCGATTACATCTCCTGCCTACCGTAGTCTCATCATTATTGATTATTCTGCCCTGATTTTTTCGGACCTATCTAACCTGTCTTTTCGGAATGGTTTTTCACCTTCATCTCCTTGCTTTGTTTCTATTTGCTAGTATTTGGTGTAGTGAGTGTATTAATGATACGGTAGTCGTGCGATGTTCACTAAACGTCGTCCTATTTCACACCACATTCATCACATTTTCAACTAGAATCATTGCTTTGTTGTTGTTGTGTACGGTATCGATCAATAAGATGCCTGACACGTTCGCTTTTCATAGTTTATTGATTGGTTGTTCGTGCTTACAGTAGTTTCCAACATCTCACAGAGTCTAACCAAACTGTTGCATAAATATGATACAATTAATCAATAGTCGATAATTACATAAACACGGAAAAGCATAATTCAGTCTTTTTTTCATGGACTGAATTTATATACAGATTCTTGCTCCGCCCATTTAACCGCGTGGGGATGGACACTTCGCATGACTCCTCCACTCTATATTTCGTAGGATGGAATTAAAATCAACCCTGCGAAATTCCCAGGGAACCCCTGGCGCAAAAACAACATCCTCAAACGGCTTTACTTCAAAAAATGTAAAGGAGATCCTAGTGGCAGATGCAGGTCATCTCATCATCGGACTCGAGGGAAAGAGCTGCAGACAGTAGTTGAAGCCAAAGAGGTGTCCGTCATCGTAGAGGATATGACATTCTTCAACTGCCGGGACTGGTTATTCTTGAAATTAATAAATTTTTTATCAGTTGTCTTTTTTTTACTGAAAACGGAGAAAAGCAAGAGGTTGTTTTGTGAATATCACTTACCCTCAAAGATCTGAACTTTTACATTTACCTGAAAAGAATCTACCGTACTCTCAGCACTAATCTTAACCCACAGTGTATTCGTTACACACTCCGTAAATGGATGCTCATTCCTGTGGTTTATTTCACAATCGAAAACTACTGTAGTCATTATATCTTGTTAGGTGTACGGTAGCCGTGGAGTTGATCTTTGATCGTTAGGCCTTGATCTTTGATTTACGTTGTGGCTTGGCCGTTGTTATCTTTCTGAGCAGTGGTGATATACAGTAGTGCCCAAAAGTCTGAATACACTTTTTATTTCTGTTGTAATTTTTGGGTCAGTTGAGATATCAAGCTGTAATGTGGACATTATGTACCCAATGTATGTACACAGAGATTAAATTTGCCCGAATGCCGTTAGTTGGCGAACGATTTGCCCGTATCCAGGCAAATTCTAGCCTGTATATGGGCAAATAGGTGGTTTTTGGGCTACCATTTGCCCGAATGTGGGCAAATCGTGTACACAAGTAGCGTAAGTTGGCAAATCTATCTATTACCCATATTTGGGTAAATTTGCTCTCAGTGTACGTATTCGATACCCTTATAAGGTCCCACGGGCCTTTCTGGTTATTGCATAGTGATGACGCAACCGAACAACACTTTTTCGAAAATTCATTATTCTTTCAGTGAATTTTGGTACTCATCAAACTTCGTGAGCATTGAGAGAACTACAAGGCCTATCAAGAAAAAACGTTTCAGGTTGCTGCGAATTCGGGTATTGGCTGCAGACTTGCTGCAATATCGCGGTCGCAAAATCATATCTCGGCTTCTAGAAGAGCTTTAAAGGAGTTCAAAGCAGCAAACTGATTCGCTTGGTGATTCCTGATAATCCTGAGGCGGTGGCTCTAGGTGCAAAATGAACATGTCCATCGTCATCAGCACCCTTGAGAACCCCGATCCCCAAAATTTGATTTTTTCACTGTGCCGGCACTTAGTCGATTCTCTCGCAAGCGCACTCATATACAGAACTGTTACAGGAGGTAATGATCATTTTGATTATTCGAGAAAAAATTTGACCCAGTAATTAACAAAAGAGAGTATTAGCTCTTTCTATGAATTACTCAGAACCCGAATGCACCTGGTTAAGAGACCGGCTCGGTAAGACTCGAGCATTTTTACCCCCTGCCGGACATTCGCGAGGACTTTCGATCTGGGCCTCAATACTTTCAACATAGACACATACCGGGGGGAGACCGATGAAAGTTATAGTGAAAATGCCCTTGGGCTCAAACCCGGCTCACATATGTTTCATAAAATAAAAAATTGAAAAATTCATAACTTTTCAATCGTGACAGCTAGGACGGTGAATAACATGTCATGCAATCTTATAAACACTCCTGAACAATATTTTCAATCGTTTTGAATATGTTTTTTCGTGTCTGATTTTCAGATTTTTCTCCTTCTATCCTCGTTGAAGAGATAGCGCAAGCAATGACATATTGACCGTATAAAATACACTTGTTTATTTGGTACGAGAGTAGCCAACCACTCCCACAAGCGACTTTCTTGTTTTGCATGGTTCAGAAACTATGCCGATCTCTTTTATATATAATATAGCGCGCGGCGAAGGTCAGCCGGGTTAGAGAGAGGCAGCGGAGAGACAATCGAGAGGCGGGGAGAGATGTAGAAGGCTACATCTCGCTCGCCTCTCGATTGTGACTTCCGTTCGTTAGCACCATTTGTAATTTTCTTATGCAAGTACATTTTATACGCACAATAGTACATATTGTAGCCCTCACAATTCTGTACATAGTGGTCACATTCCCTTGGCAATCCAAGTTTTCAGAGTCATCGAGAATTGCAACCGAATGCGAGATATGTGTAATTTGCAAAAATCGTAAATTAAATTTCTTGAAGTGAGAGGTAGCTTTATTATGTCAATTTAGTCGTAGTGATGCGCGTACATAGAAAAAATATATAAATAAACTCAGCCTACATTTTTTAAAAATTGAGGAAAAAATATTTTATTTTTATTTTTTTAACCCCCACATTGATTCGACCGGCAAGGCAAGTTGATTCATAGGGCGGATGGTGGCTGATGGATGTCCGTTTGCGGAAACGACTGTCACGTGAAACATCGTCGTTTAGCAGACCTCGAATTTATTTTTAAAATTATCGAACTTGAATATTTATATGTTTCTTTCTTATAAATCGGATGGAAGGTGGCGTACGGCAACCAAAGCTGTACCATTGTGATCAGTAGGAGTGTACTTTACTGCACTACCGTAACCGTCAGGAATCACGAACTAATTTTTTTTCAGTCGACCCAGGATTCTCAACCATGACCCGGGGTTCATTTTTGAGAATGGATGATGTCGAAACATTCATGACGATCCCAAATCAAATACTATTTGGCATTATATCAATAGTGGGAGAACTTTCATTTTTATGGATACCATAACTCGAATTACCATAATAGTAATGCACGTACTTGAATTTTCCGAGAATTTCATCACATTATTATAGGATACGGTAGCTAGATTACGGTAATTCGGATTACGGTATCCATAAAAATAAAAGTTGGCTCACTGTTGACATAATGCCAAATAGTATTTGATTTGGGATCGTCATGAATTTTTCGACCTCAGCCATTCTCAACCATGAACCCGCGGTCATGGTTGAGAATCATGGATCGACTGAAAAAAAATCAGTTCGCGATTTCTGGCCATTACGGTAGTTCAATAACGTATACTCCTACTGGTAAAAATGGTACAGCTTTGGATGTAGTACGCTACCTCCCAACCGATTTATATGAAAAAAAACATATAAATATTCAAGTTTAATTATTTAAAAAATATATTTGAGGTCTGCTAAACGACGATGTTTCACGTGGCAGTTATTTTCGCAAACGTACATGCATCAGCCATCATCCGCCCTATGAATCAACTTGCCTTGACGGTCGATTCAATTTGCGGGTTGAAAAAATAAAAATAAAATAATAATTTTTCTCAATTTTTTTAAAATGTAGGCTGGGTTTATTTTTGTATATTTTTTCTGTGTACACACATCACTACGAGTAAAATGACATAATAAAGCTACCTCTCACTCCAGCGAATTTCAAGAAATTTAATTTTCGATTTTTGCAATTTACACATATCTCACATTCGGTTGCAATTCTCGATGACCCTGAAAACTTGGATTGCCAAGGGAATGTTACCACTATGTACAGAATTGTGAGGGCTACAATATGTACTATGTCATTGCTTGCGCTATCTATTCAACGAGGATAGAAGGAGAAAAATCTGAAAATCAGACACGAAAAAACATATTCAAAACGATATGAAAATATTGTTCAGGAGTGTTTATAAGAGTGCATGACATGTTATTCACCAATAAAAAGAAATGAAAGTCCTAGCTATCACTATGAATTTTTCAATTTTTTATTTTATGAAACATATGTGAGCCGGGTTTGAGCCCAAGGGCATTTTCACTATAACTTTCATCGGTCTCCCCCCGGTATGTGTCTATGTTGAAAGTATTGAGGCCCAGATCGAAAGTCCTCGCGAATGTCCGGCAGGGGGTAAAAATGCTCGAGTCTTACCGAGCCGGTCTCTTAACCAGGTGCATTCGGGTTCTGAGTAATTCATAGAAAGAGCTAATACTCTCTTTTGTTAATTACTGGGTCAAATTTTTTCTCGAATAATCAAAATGATCATTACCTCCTGTAACAGTTCTGTATATGAGTGCGCTTGCGAGAGAATCGACTAAGTGCCGGCACAGTGAAAAAATCAAATTTTGGGGATCGGGGTTCTCAAGGGTGCTGATGACGATGGTCATGTTCATTTTGCACCTAGAGCCACCGCCTCCTGCTACAATGCGGTATATATTGTGGATGCGTATCGGCAGTTATCAATCGATAAATCGATATTCAGACCCCGAAACTAATCGATAGTCTATCATTGGCACCTCCCACGTTAACCTGGAGTTTTCGTGTTTCGTGCAGTGTATCTATTCCGTTATTAAGTTCTGAATAACAGTATATGACAATGCTATTATACCTTCACGTATAATAGCTTTGTCATATGTCCATCATCAATCATTCTATAATTTAATTTATTTATCTCTTCTGTACCGTGTTTTGTAAAACGCATAAATATTATTATTGCTCGATTGTTGTCCTCTCATTTCACTCTGATTAACCTGGTGTTTTCGCGTTCTGAGTAATCCATACAAAGAGCTAATGCTCTCCTTTGTTAATTACTGGTCTTATCCGTATTATCAAAATGACCATTACCTCCTGTTACAGTTCTGTATACCGTCAAAACGAAAAAAAGTGAAACATTTGTGACAATTTGTGACAAATTGTCACAAAAGTTCACAAAGTGCCTATTTTTAGCGTTTTTCTAGCACTTGAAGATGTATTTTCTTAATTATTTTAGTGTGGATGTGTTTGCCAAATGAAGTAATGTATGACAAAAGTAAAATAATTAATCGGGAGCGCCGCGGTGAAAAATTGGTATACTGTAGCATACTGTAGAATCTTACTGTAAAACTACTACCATCGTGCTTCCTTCGTCTAATCATGGATGTACCTTTCATTACATGACTTCCTATAGCGAATTTGCACTGTTTGGATCATGACATGGATCAGGTTGCAAAACAGGTATACTGTAGAAAATCCTACCGTATACCAGTTTCACCAAACAGCGTTCGCAGTGAATTATTTGAATCGCTTTCTTCACATGTCAATTAGGCAAGCCCAGAGATGCTCAAATACCATATTATCTAATAAAATACTTGCAACCGCGTTTTGATATCATCACACAAAAATTTCAAAATCTTGTCAACTTTTGTGACAATTCGTCACAAATTGTCACAAATGTTTCACTTTTTTTCGTTTTGACGGTATATTGTGGATGTGTATCGACACATCAATCGATAAATCGATAATCAGACCCAGAAACTAATCGATAGTCTATCATTGGCATCTCCCTCTTCAACCTGGAGGTTTCGTGTTTCGTGCAGTGCATCTATTCCGTTATTAAGTTCTGAATAACAGTATATCGAAATTGATCCCATTACATATTATTCATTGACCTGAAATTGGTGCACTGTAATCAATCAATCTCAATCATCATTAAATGTATCATTTCAAGCAATAGTTGCTATATAAGGATGGGGTGACAAACTTCATTGGATGTGTTATTCCACCAATTGCCAAGTGCTCGGTCCAAGTCATCTCTCCTGCGTATTCTATGCACTTAATCTGTAGTCTCTATAAATCAATAATCGGCCCACGGACACTTTCTGTATTGATTTCACTTCGATTGTTTTATCGCTGCCTCTCTCTGAATGACTCTTGCTATGCCGGCGTTTTGGTTTTTCGTGGAGTCTACGAATTCGCAACTTTCGTAACATGGTGTCTATGAACACTTTTCGTTCATTTGATTATTTTTTACCCTAAAAGCGCTCTCTCTATCTGTCTATCTATCTAGCTAGCTAGCTATTTTTCCAGCTCTTTATCTATCTATCTGTCCATTCTCTTCCGTTAGTTTCTCTGGAAACGCGGAGGGAAATAACGTTGGACAAGTCAAGGCTTTTGATTGCGTAGGAGAAACTTTGGGGCGAGATGTAATAGGTGTAGTTCGTGTCGGGAGGTGGGGGGGGGGGTGATTCACAATTGGAGCTGGTCTAATTGTGTCTAAAATATTATTTAAACAATTGCTATTTAAAAAATAATTGAATTTGTATGAATCGCCCAATTGTTGTTCCTTCCATTTAAATCTAAGTAACCAGGCGTTTTCACGTTCTAGCTAATCCATAGAAAGAGCTGATGCTCTCTTTTGCTAATTCTTGGAGTTGTTCTTCTAGGACGAATAATCAGAATGATCATTATCCCACAACAGTGCAGGTATATATTGTGGATGCGCATCGACTGTTATCAATCGATAAATCGATAATCACACCCAAAACTAATCGATAGTATATAATTGAAATATCCTTCGTCGACCTGGAGCTTTCGTGTTTCGCGCAGTGCATCTATTCCGTTATTAAGTTCTGAATAGCAATATATCCAAATTATCTCTATAGCAGAATATTCATTGACCAGAAACGGGTGTACTGTAATCATTCAATATACTAATTTTTCATTGGGTGTATTCCACCAGGTGCCAATTTCTCGGTCCACGTCATCTCTATCTCCTGCGTACTCTTTCACTTGATCTGTTCTTCATTAGTTTATGATCAATCGATAATCGGCCCACGGACACTGTATATTGATTTCATCTTGATTATTTTATCGCTGTCTCTCTCTGAATCACTCTTGCTAACCCAGCGTTTTCGTGTTTCATCAAGTCTACGAATTCGCAATCTTTCGATCTTTATCTTACAATCTGTAGCCAAATTCTATTAGAAACGGGTGCTCATCGTCTGTGATCAATCAATCAATCAATAATCGGACCAATCAATCAATCAATAATGGCGGGTGCATTCTGCGTGGACGTGCCTCCGATCGACGAAATCATCGCACCGCTAGCGTCCCTACTGGAGTTTCTCGACGTTGACGACGAAAATGGGGATGGATCGATGACGTCATCGTATTCGAACTTCATTGGTGGACAGACGCCCATTGGGACGCCGCGTCCATCGCGACTGAATCTGATTGGAAGGAAAAGTGAGAAGGAGGGTGATGGTATGAGCAGAATTACGAATTATTAGGGCAAATGAGATAATGTAGATTACGGTAGTGTATGACTATATTATAACGAGTATAAAACCAATGCAGCAAGATGACGATAAGTTGTATACGGTAGGAAACTAGTATTGATTGATTCATGTTCAGTGTTTTCATTTTGGTGGACAGACGCCCATTGGGACGCCGCGTCCATCGCGACTGATTCTGATTGGAAGGAAAAGTGAGCGGGGGTGTGATGGTAGAATTAGTAGGGCAAACAAGGTGATTTCGGGTTTCAGCGAGTAAATAAAAGCAAAAAGAATCAGTGGTATGCAGTAATTACTGATTGATTGATAATATTTAGGCGTTTTCGAGAAAACACGGCACAGAAAACAACAAATATAATGAGTGAATGAAACGATGAGATAGAAACGGTAGTTGATTAACAAATATATTGTTATAACTGCCGAAATAGAATTTCATGCTTAATTGATTGATTCAGTGTTTTCATCTGGATAATGTTGAATCAGTGGTATACGGTAATTATTGATTGATTGATCTCTAATTATTGATTTTCTTTTCAGAGGAGCAAGGCCTGGATGTGTCGTCAGACGAGGGAGAAGGAGAGGACGATGAGGATATGGATGAGGATGGAGAGAAGGGAGAGGGAGAGGAGGGCAGTGATGAGAGTGAATTGGAGGAGTTGGATGATGATGATGATGAGGAAGAAGATGATGGAGAATATCCTGGTATGTATATGAAATATTTTCTTATGCATCGTTACATTTTCCTTACGTTCCTACGCCGTAACCTCCGCCGTAGGAGGAGGAAGATGATAAGGTAAATGTAACGATGCATTAGAAAACAGGCATAGAAAGCGAAAAGACAATCATAATATATGTACTGAGGACACATTTAAGAAATGATTAACTGCAGAAAATATTATTGTATATTTTGGGAGAGGATGAAACAGGAATGTGCTGGGTGGAAGATTCGGCACTATTTCGAATGAGTAGCGACTCGATGAGAACTATTTCATATGAGATACATAGATAAAGTATGCGATTAGTTTTCATCTAGTCTTGTTTTCATCCGACCTAGTGTATTCACTGACAATTCTATCGGTGACTTCTGATTTTCTTGCAATTCATTTTTAGTTGCTTTAAATGGGAGTGAGAGCGGAATAAAACATGGAAAAGTGAAGGACAAGGTATTGAATATTTCAGCTGAAAAATGGAGGAGCTCATTTTGTTTTATGATTTTTCTTATATGAATCCATACGTAAAAAACGATAAAAGAATTATTATTATTATTATTATTATTATTATTATTATTATTATTATTATTATTATTATTATTATTATTATTATTATTATTATTATTATTATTATTATTATTATTATTATTATTATTATTATTATTATTATTATTATTATTATTATTATTATTATTATTATTATTATATGCACAGGCTTGGGCAAGACGGGTGCGGTGAGTGTTGAGGGCAAGGACAGCTACGACTTCTCCGTCATGGATACCGAGTTGGAGGAGGCTAAGGTACTTAACTTAACTAAAAAATAGTGGAAAACGGAAAATGGCGGCTTTCCAGGGTCTAAAAAAGCACCTGGAAACTCGAAAATTTGAATTCGCGGGCGCGAAAAAAGGTGCGGGAATTCAAATTCTGGCTTTCCAACTGCGGTTTTCTGCGGTTTAAAAAGGATGTTAAGTAGGAATTTAAGTTCCTACGCTTCAGAAAGGTCGAAAAATGAAATTTCAGCTTTATTTAAGTTTTATAACCGCAGAAAATCGCAGTTAGAAAATCAGAATTTGAATTTCCGCGCCTTATTCGCGCCCGCGAATTCAAATTTCGAGTTTCCATTTTCGGTTTTCCAGTGTACTTTTTTAGACCCCGGAAAGTCGCCATTTTCCGTTTTCCACTATTTTTTAGTGCGCCATTAGTACTTAACGAACTTAAGTGCTAGGTGTCATAACTTAGCACTTATTATTAGGGTCCGTAAGGTCTGGCTGTTAACGAACTTAAGTGTGCTAAATTTCATGACTTAGTATTTAGGGCCCGGAAGAACCTGATAATGATCTTTGATCTTTGATCTTTAATCTTTGACCTTTATGCAGGGCGGCAAGAAGAAGCGCAAGGGCGCGAAGAAGAACGGAGGTGGAGAGCCTGCTCAGAAGAAGGTCAAGAAGTCGAAGTAAAATGATCTACCTCACCAATTATTTCTTTATTTCGCACACAAAGAAAGAAGTGATATCTACGGAGCATAAGACCTGAGAAGTGTTATATTTAACACTTTTAGCTATTTTAGCACCCAAAAAGTGTTAAATATAACACTTCAATGGTCTTATGTGCTGTAGGTTACACTTTTTTCTCTTTATTTCTTGACTCCGCCCCCTTTTCTCAATTTCCTATTCCTGTCTGATCTACTACTGATTTTCTAATTGATCTTTTTCATGTTTGAACTTTTCGTCTTTTTCCTCCACACTCCCATTTTATTCTCAATTCCATTTTCAAAATCTTACCTCGTATCTTCCACGTTTCCATGTTGTTGTTAGATCTTGTCACAATGAGATGACAATTTCAATTATCGATTATTCTGCCTTTATCGATTACATCTCCTGCCTACCGTAGTCTCATCATAATTGATTATTTCGGACCTATCTAACCTGTCCTTTTGGAATGATTTTTTTCACCATCATTTCCATGCTTTGTTTCTATTTGCTAGTATTTGGTGTAGTGAGTGTATTAAGGATACGGTAGTTGTGTGCTGTTTACTAAACGTCGTCCTATTTCACACCACATTCATCCCTCACTTTCAACTAGAATCATTTCTTTGTTGTTGTTGTGTACGGTATCGATCAATATGATGCCTGACACGTTCGCCTTTCATAGTTTATTGATTGTTTGCTCGTGCGTACTGTAGTTTTCGACATCTCACAGAGTTTAACCAAACTGTTGCATAAGTATGATACAATTTATCAACAATCGATAATTGTATAAACACAGCAAATTATGAGCATATACATACTCACGAGCATAATTGGGTCTCTTTTTCATGCTCTGAATGTATACACAGATTCTGGCTCCGCCCATTTAACCGCGTGGGGATGGACACTTCGAATGACTTCTCCACTCCCCATTTCGCTGGAGAGAAATAAAATCGTCCCCGCGAAATTCCACAGAAATCCGTGGCACAAAAAACAACACCCTCAAACGGCTTTATTTCAAAAAAAAAAGTAAAAAGGAGGATAGAGATCTATTTCGTTTAATCACCGGACACGAGGGGAACAGCTGCAGTCAGAAGTTGACGCCAAAGAGGTGTACGTCATTAGAGAGGAAGTGGAGGCAGATGCAGGTATTCACATCATCGCAGATTCAAGAGACCAGTCAGTTGTTGAAGTCTGAGAAATTTATTTTAAAAATTAATTTTTTTAAATCGGTTCCTGACGATTAGACGCAGCGGCCGAAACACCATAGGTCACATTGCTAGTTAACTTATTTAATTAAAAAATTTATATTCAAAGTACATGCATACTTCTTCTTGTACATCTAGTAATAATATTAATAATAATATTTATTTATGTGGTGACAGTGGCGGAAAACAAATACAAATAGGGTGAAATCTATAGTGCACATAAAATACTATGTCGCAACTGTGGCAACATAAGACAATAGAGTGATAGATTACAAATTGGACAGATTCAACGAAGATTTAACAGTTCTACTAAAAGATTTGGAATTAGGGCAAATATTAAAATTATTAGGCAACGAGTTCCATAAATTGACTGATCGATTGGAGATAAAATGGGAGAAACGTTTGGATTTGCATTGGTGCTTACAGAGTTGGAAATTATTTCTACTGGAGTTTCTTGAATTCCTAGACTGAAGGTAAAAGTTTGGGTCTTCTAATTCAACTTGTCTCTCAAATCAATAATGGTGCGGCGGTGCTCAAGGAGCTCTAAATTCAAATATGATAATCTATCAGTATAAGATGCATACGGTAGTCTACATTTAGCAAAAATGCGACGGGAGAAGTCTCTCTGCACTTTCTCAATTAGAGATATTAGGGATTGCTCACTTGGAGACCATACTTCAGATGCGTACTCTAATATGGGTCTAACGTACATAATAAAAATATTAATTTAATGGATAATAATAAGTAGTGGTTCATACGTGATCAAGGTCTGTTCGCTTCCGATTCGACCAGTGCCATACCTGGTGTCGCTGATGACGAGAAGCATAGCAGCCCTATATGGGAGATTTTTCTGCAATATGATGATCAATTATCGGTTGATAAGTTAAGTCATGATTCTAGCAATCAATAAGTTGAATTAGCATAAAATAAATAGTGTACGGTATGTAACATAACTTTTGCTAACTTTCTGTCTTCACAGTTTGTTCATGAAAATATTCGCGGGAGTCCACCTTTAACAAGGCGTTTTCGCGTTCTGAGTAATCCATAGAAAGAGCTAGTGCTCTGGTATATGTTCGCGCTGTGCTATCAACCGATAAATCTATTATCATATAATAATTTATTTATCTTTAACGATAAACAGAGAATAATTGAGAAAAATATACTGGGTTACCTTCATTGTGTGGAAGCGTCTGACTAGATGACCCAACTCTTCGTTTAACCTATGGCATAACCAAGCACAATACTAACATACGATAAAGAGAGAGGTGAAAGATGAAATAAAATAGCGACGAAGCAAGTGAGATCAAATGGTTATCAGTCCCCGAAATTAACCGATCAATAGTAAAAAAAAATTTTTTTTTAACAAGAGCTTTTGTGAATATCACTTACCGTAATCTCAAAGTAACATAGCACGATCTGAACCTTTCCTTACATTAATCTGAATAGAATCTGCCGTAGTCTCAGCAGCACTAACCGTAATCCAGTACCAAAGTTTAGTCGTTACCGTACTCCGTAAATCAATACTCATACATCAATACTGTACTAGTGGTGTTTTTTTCGTAATCTCAAAATGTAAAGTACTGTAGTCATCTTGTTCGGTGTACAGTAGCCGTATCTCGTCAGCAGGGTGCTCTCATCATTTTTGGCTGCTTCGAATTACTCAACAAGTGTAGCTCATGTAAGAAAGTCATCAAGGATGGTAAATTAAAGAAGGGGACCCACGAGATTTGGGCTGCGCTATTGACATGAAGAGCGTGGGACATAGAAAGTGACATTCTGTTCTCTATTAGATTTGACTGGTTTATCGCGTAGAGTGTGTGGCTCAGTGGTTAGTAGTCAGCGCTTGTAACCGCGCCACGCGGGTTCGATTCCCGTTTGCAATTTTCTATTCATTTGTGCTTCAATTTCAAAAACTCGCGCCTTTCCCTGGGCATAGCAATGAACTTTATGCCCGAATTACGGTATTCTGGGGCATCTATAGTTTTAGAGAAAATTGTTTTTGTATACAAGGAGATGTGATCAATAGTTCTGTCTGGCCAGTTTAGTCACGAAAAAACTCGTGGGTCCCCTTCTTTAACTCGTGTCAATTCGAAAACCTTTGATAGATTATCGATTAAATTTATCATCGATCAATTAATTCCCGATCTCTACCCAGTTACCGTAATCATATTTTTAAATAAGAGTTAAAACTCTTTTACTTTCCATCCTCACTTTGCTCTATCTACCGTAGTCTCTTTTACTTTATTACCTTACACCTCGTAGTTAAGATCGTGACTCCTCCATAACAATCTTTAGATATAATATTGTTGAAATATCCGCTTCATCATTTTGTCTGTCATTGTTACATTTGTGCATAGGTCGACTAGCTAGGTTATCGGTTTTCAAAATGCGGTCCAGTTTTTAGATTTTTGGAAAATTGGCTCAAAATGCGGTCAAGCTTGGTACTTTGTAGCATACTTTTCGACCTATGTATACTCGTCAATATTAGAGATATCATCATCGCTAACATGTTTGTTGTCATTCCTTCGTAAAATAAGAGTCTCATAGAGTCTTATCAAATTGTTGCACGAATATGATACAATAAATCGATAATCGATTAAACAATAATTGCACAATTACGATAAATATTTCTCAAATAATAATAATAATAAGTTAGAGTACGTTGCCAATGTGACAGTAACCGGAACGTTGAAATGGATACGGTATCGATTCAGGATATGCAAGATGCGTTTGGTTTACGGTAGGTTACGATATCAATTCGAGCAAAGGGTACGGTAGATAAACTGTGGGAATACGGTACTTCTACTAAGTAGAATGATATAAATGAAGGGCGAAAAAGTAGATAGGTGAGAAGCGGCAAGTGGAAAGCGGGAAAATCTACGTCATTCGAATGCGGGTAAAATCGTTACTAAAATGTGGGGACGGGGAGCCGGAACCGGTAAATAGGCTAAGCCTTGACGGTCCTCACGGAGTACGGTGCGTTGCGCGAGGCGACATGGGCGGTGGTGCGACCGGACGAACCTCGGCTACCGTAGGCCAGCTCGAAGGCGCATCCTGCGAAAATATTTGAACATACACTACAGGATGTCTGATAGAGAACCACCTACGGGAATTGATCTTTGATCTTAGTCATTGGAAATCAAGCCAATAATGAATATGGAGTAATGGTGAGATAAAATTGATCTTTGATCTTTGATCTTCCAACGCACCTGCAGCTATCAGACATCCAAGAATGACGACATAGATCGGATTGATGGCGCCGAAGAATTCTGAGAAAAGAACATTTTCGTAGGTTTCAGCATTGATATATACCTACCGTAGTTTAGTAAGATTACATTATATTTATAATTACGTTAATAACGGCACATTACAGTCACACCCACAACCTGGTTAACTTTACTCCCCGCTCTGGCAACACTCTCTCGTAGACAAAGAAAGCGAGAGTGCTGTGTCAGAGTGGCGAGTTTCAAAGGAGCCTTTAAAGGTCATGGCGTAATTGATTACGGTAGATCAAAATCAGCGCAGCTCCAGAAAGTCTCTTCAAAATTCATTTCAGTGTCCTTTTTCCGACAAAAGAGCACTGAGTCATGATTAGACATGTTCTTGGAATAAACTAAATCATAATATTATTGTATCTATGCTGTTCTGTTAAAACTTTCCGTTAATCCATCGCTTCATCAACTCTTCTATTGAATTGTTAGAGTCAACTTTGCTACCATCGTCGTAGCATCGTATTCACTATCTATTAATTTAACTACAATAGTCTTTGTTGTACCGCAGAAAGCGACACCCCGAGCAAATTCGAAACTCTCCGCTCTGGCCAAACCCTCTCGCTTTCTTCGCCTACTAGAGAGCACTGCCAGAGCTAGGAATAAAATTAGCTCGAGGAGTCATTAAGTTCATGACTGATAAAGATTGATTTATTGATTGATTACGGTAGTATTACTGTACCTGAAAGGACGTTCGACGTTTCATCCGAGAGAGATTGTACTGCTGATCGCTACAACGAATCAATAAATGTCGACAGAAAATCGATAATCGATACCGGCAACCGTGCGGCGTGTACGGTAGTGAGCGTGGAAAGAACCGTGACGAGACCGTACTCCATCAGGGACTGGAAAATATTGATTGAACAAGGACGGAATAAGCTAGGATGGAGAGGGAATACGGTCGCTCAAGCAGGTGACAGTAGAGATTAAAGAACAAGAGATCAAGAATAGGGGACAATATCACGGGTGTCTTGTAAAAGCGTAGCAAAATTTTGCAAAATCGGCCTATTCTGCCATTAGGAAAAGTTTTTTGCCTCCGATTTCGATGAAAGTCCTTTGGTAGATGTGGTCGGGGGTCATGAAAAGGCCTAGCTACTTGATTGGGCCAAAATCGCTGATTAAATGTGAACCGGCGATCTCGACACCGTTATTGTAAATTTGATGCGCCGAATAAAAAAATATTTACGAATATTCCATTCTGTTCAATTTGTGATCTACACTGGTTCAATCACTGTTTCAAAGAAAACCGTGTTTTCAACATTTCCATTGAATTCGCTGCCCCCCCCCCCACAGTATTCTGGTTCAAGCCATTTTGTTTCCATAGCCAGAAAAGCGAAAGACGATTGCATTTGAGAGAGTTTCTATGTTGAGCGGTCGTTTTGGCTTTCACAGTCTATAGAACATTGTGCCCCCCCACAGCGTTCTCATGACTTCCAAAGCAAGAACGACCGCTCAACATACAAACTCTCTCGAATACAATGGTCTCTCCTTTGTCTCGCTTTGGAAGAAAAATGGCTTGGACCAGAATACTGTGCCCCCCCCCCCCCAACTGCCCTCTCCCCTCTACATCTCCCTTTACACACTTTCTCCAATCGTAAACAAAACGTAGAACGGAATGCAACTTTACAATAAATATGCGTGAGAAGCTGATGAGATTGATTAGTGTCGTGTTTATTATTATACAAGACTGAAACGTGAACCCGCCAGTTGTCATGTGGTGTTAATTTCTTGTAAATGGAATTGGAAATTGTAAAAAGGGTGTTAATTTTGTCCACTTGTAAATAGCATTGTAAAACGCAAATATCTCGGTTCTTTGTCTAGTTAGAGATTTGAAACTTGATTTTTTGGGTTAGAAACCACGAAAAAAGCTTATAAACGAAGTTTCAAGTCTCTATATCTACAAAGAGCGGAGATATTTGCTTTTTACAAGAATGTTCTAGTTTTTCCTGAAAAATCGTGTAAAAATCGAATATCTCCGCTCTTTGTAGAGATAGGGACTTGAAACTTCGTTTATAGCTTTTTTCGTAGTTTCTAACCCAAAAACCAAGGTTCAAGTCTCTAACTAGTCAGAGAACCGAGATATTTGTTTTTTTATAATGCTATTTACAAGTGGACAAAATTAACACCCTTTTTACAATTTCCGATTCCATTTACAAGAAATTAACACCACATCAGGATGCGCGGAGCCTACACAGGCGTCTTGATTATTTATTTATTTAATTAATCCATCAGTTAAAACATGAATAAAGAGAGTAAAATGAGTGATGGAATTCCGCTTTGTTGGAAGGAGGTATTATCTGAACCCATGTACTCTCTGATTTAGAATACTCTCTCGTTATGTCTGGAGTTGAAATGCTTGAGACAGACTAACGCGGAGGGGTGGAATACCCCGGAGAGGTGGGGATGAATAGGTAGAGAGACACGGGGAGTCGAGTGGTTTGGGGAAGTGATTCAACAATAGGGGAACAAGGACCAGAAGTGACCGAGAGGTGAGATCATTTCCCAGAAGTCTGATGTAGTTTATTTATTTGTTTATTTGATACACCCCAAAAGGGGTGATTAACCATATACAGAAATAAGGTGGTTGGGTGATAGGGGAGAGAACTGTGATAGATGTAGAAAAAGGGAGGAGATATTTCATTGTTTTGTCACGAAAAGAAAAGAGAAATGGGAGAGAGAATGTGTAAAAGAGGAGAACTTTCTCAACTTTATTCGCGACTTCTGAACAGAGCATTATAGAAATTGGTAGGGCGGACAATACTGTAACCTTTGAAAGATGTGACTAGCAAATACTCTGATATTACTGTAGTGGTTCGCTGATCTTTGATCTTTGGTTGTCTCAGTAAACATGACAAAGACTAACCGTATAGTTACTGTGGTAATGAATAACGAAATAAATAAAAAATAATCAGCGAAAGAGGAAGATCAAAGATTACAATTGCAAGTACACTGAAGGTTGAAGACAAAGTGATAAAGCATGATCATTGAAATCCGAACAGGTTAAAGCACAAACTACAGTAACTCACAGTGCAGTACCCTGTATTACACTACTGCGCATTACCGTAATCGACAACGTATTACAGTACCCTAGAGCAACCAAGGTGAGAGCACGTAGGAGCGAAACTCTTAAATCGATACATACAATAAGCAAGGGAACGGCGGACTAGGTGAGAAGACGGAACGGAATAATAGGGAGAGGAGGGGGGGGGGACAAAGTGGCGGAAAGAGATCCGGAAGGAGGAAAAAGGTGTGGTGAAGGAGCCGAAGAAGTGCGAAGCCCCGCCCCTCGGATCAAAACGATTTGTACGTCTCTCCCTCTCCCTCTCCCTCTCCTTCTCCCTCTCCCTCTCCTCTCTCTCCCTCTCCCTCTCCCTCTCCTTCTCCCTCTCCCTCTCCCTCTCCCTCTCCCTCTCCCTCTCCCTCTCCCTCTCCTTCTCCCTCTCCCTCTCCCTCTCCCTCTCCCTCTCCCTCTCCCTCTCCCTCTCCTTCTGTATGTATACATGAAAAATGTGTTGGGAACTCGCTCCTTCAGGGCTCAATGAGGGGAAGTTGAAATTGTATGCGAATGGGATCGAAGAGAGACGAGATGCCGATAGGAGGAGGGAGAGGGAGAGGGAGAGGGAGAGGGAGAGGGAGAGAGGGATAGAGAGAGAGAGAGGGAGAGGGAGAGGGAGAGGGAGAGGAAGAGGGAGAGGGAGAGGGAGAGGGAGAGGGAGAGGGAGAGGGAGAGAGAGAGGGAGAGGGAGAGGGAGAGGGAGAGGGAGAGGGAGAGGGGAGAGGGAGATGGAGAGGGAGAGGGAGAGGGAGAGGGAGAGGGGAGAGGGAGATGGAGAGGGAGAGGGAGAGGGAGAGGGAGGGAGAGGGAGAGGGAGAGGGAGAGGGAGAGGGAGATGGAGAGGGAGAGGGAGAGGGAGATGGAGAGGGAGAGGGAGAGGGAGAGGGAGAGGGAGAGGAGAGGGAGAGGGAGAGGGAGAGGGAGAGGGAGAGGGAGAGGGAGAGGGAGAGGGAGAGGGAGAGGGCGAGGGAGAGGGAGAGGGAGAGGGAGAGGGCAGGAGGTGTAGAGAGGTAGAGGTAGAGGGAGAATGAGAGTCCGAGTCCGTGGTTCTCGATATCCCCCGACGTGTCTTCTTCTTCTTCGTGTCTCTTTCACTGAGTAGAGGTGCTAACAAGGAAGGAGTTATGCGCAAAGTAATCGGGCACAAACATACATTTTTGTTCAACTCACATTTTTCAGAACTATGAGCTGACCCGTAATTATGATAACCTGGCCCGATTATAAAGTGACCCGTAAGATTGCTCATTTTTCCCTTATTTTGTCAAAATATGTCATAAACTGGCCCGTTTTTTATAAGCGGGCCAATTTAGAAACTGACCCGTACCCAGAATATGGGTCCTCGAAAATGTATGGGCACAAATATCATTATTTATTTATTTATTTACAGTTATGTTTATCCCAATCTCACGCATGAACGGGACAGTCGAAATAAGAAAGAAAATAATAAATAGATAGTATAATAAGGATATCCTTGAGGTCTATCAGCACAAATGATACTTATTAAAAGTATGAAAAGAACGAAATGGGGCAGTAAGCGGGGGAGCGTGTCTCATGCGAGCATTTATTTATTTATTTATTTGTCTCTGACGATCAACAGAGAACAGCTAAAGTGAAAACCAACAAATAATGTCAATATATGTACTGAAGAAGAAAATATATTAATGAATGTTTAAACCGATTGAATACAAGAATATCGAGAAGAGATCAGCTTTGAGCACTTGTTGTAGCCGTAACAAAGGTGATTATCGATTTTATGAAGAAAAGTATTCTGATAAACTAGAAAAAATATCTGAAATTCGTGAAAAATGGATCAGAAAAACAAGGGGTACGGTAGTTGAGTGATCGGACATGGACACTGTATTGGAAATTAGCTGGAAATAAGAATATACTTTTTTTAAAGCTAGATGAGTTTTATGCGACGTTTATGACATTTTGACAAAAGAACAAAAGGAATTAAAGGGAAATAAAATGTTTAAAATTATTAAAAGAAAAAACATCTGAAAAGCCGGAAAATTGAGAACCGTATTTTAGGTGAGCGCTAAAAAATGGGAAAGCAAAGAAAGAGCTGAATACAATTTTTGAGTGCGCGCGGTTGCGCATCGACCACGTTTGCGTGCCGCGATACTCAGTTGCTGTGTTGAGAGGCGAGAGAGCGCAGACTGCGAGAGGAGTACTACCAAAGTTGTCAACTGTGTGTTGAAAATACCCCCTTATCATCATGTTATTTTTGCGGCATTTCCGAGACACAATTAGTCATTGCGCACTAATTCGAGCTATTCCCACATTGTTTTCGTGATTTTGACGTATTTTTCACCAATTTCACTCGGTTTCGAGGTAATTTCAAGCTGGTTTCAGTGTGAAATCGTTTGAGACGATGTTCCAGTCATGAACAACGGATCAGACGACGAGGATTTCGAGTTTAACGAAGAGAACTCCTCGCAATACATCGAACATCCTACACAGATCAAACGTTCATTGTGAGCTTTCTCTTGTTTTGCTCCATAACGACTCTCACTATTTCAAAACTTTCACTCTCTTTTTACTTGAATACTGTCATCTTCCCTCCCTTTTCGGCCGCCTTATCCAAGCTCCCCGTTTCCTTGTTGTATTTCGAAATATCGGTGTTTTTCATGTTTTTATTTATTTAAAAATGCTTATTTATCTAATTTGATTGTGATGATTCATATTTTCAGTGCAAGCTCGGACATCAATTCACTTATGGAGACAGACACGAATATAGGTTAGTATTTTTTCTTTTATTTTGTTTACAAATAATAAACAACAACATAAACATAAACAAGCTCTGAAAACTTTAGACTTAGTCTTTAGTTGCAGTTTTATTGTTTCACTGGGGTTTTGTCAGTATGATTATAAAATGTCCATGCCTCTGATGGGGAACATGCGCGAAATGCCGTTTGTGAATCTCTGTTTGCTCTTTGTACCAACATTTGAATACCATGTTTGTCTTTTGTCTAATCTGCGCTATCTCACATCAGCACTATTGTTTCCTTTTTGTTGTTTTTATGCAAATTACTATTATTTGTTTTAGTGCCTATAATAATAATAATAAATTTATCTGACCTCGGAGGGTATTTTTAAAATTCATAATTAAATGTTTAAGCAATATGATAAATTCAGGAGGTAAGAAAGAAGGCTGCGATTACTTGATCGTAGCATACAATACTTATGAGTTACGAATAGTATTAAGACGCTTGGTGTGGTATTGATCTAGGATGTTTAATGGTTGGACAATAATGATCTTCAAAAGTTATCAAAACAAAAGAAGAAACCGAGAAAACTCTCCTCGTCGTACATACTCTCTCGTCTTTTCTTTTCGTCTTCTGGCTTTTGCGCAGCATATAATAAAGAGTAGTATAAATATGTAAAGTGGGGATTAAAATTTTTGAATACTGAATACTGACAAACATTATTATCCTATTTATTTATGTATTTAATTATTTAAATAAATGGTCTTTTCAAGAGAAAAGTGCGGGAGGTAGTAACGAACACATGGAGCTTCTGCCCCAGGAGTGGATCAACGAGTGCGCCAAGCGATATGCCTCCTTCAGGTATTTATTTATATTATTGTATATTTTATTTATGTTTGTCTTATTGATCATTAAGATTAAGCATAAACTGTTATTAGAGGAGATATATCATTAACGCAATGTAAATGTACTTATAAAATTATGTATTGGTAACAGTTATTTATTTATTTACTTATTTATTAGTTATTTATTTAGTTATTTATTTACAACAGTGTTATTAGTAGGATGAGATCTAATAATGTATGCAAAACATCGAGGATATATTGAATTTAAGTGTTCATCGTAAAATCATTATTTGCGTTTTGTTTTTAAATTCTTAAATATATAAATTCAATTCATAGGTTTTAATATTGCTGCCAATTCAGATTGATATGTAGTCCTTATACCAATCCTGATCAGCTTTCTGACATTTAATTTAATTAAAATTCAATTTATCATACATCAAAACTTGTCATGCCTAATCGTCCCCTCATTCAGTAGCCGCTGGAGCATGCCGCCGCGACACAACGACATGCTGAAGAAGATGATCGATCACGCAGTTGAGATGTGCTTCGCGGGTACGGTATTCGCTGACAATTATCATTGTCATTCCTATGCCTCAAATTGCGTCACGAGATTTGTGTAGTGAGATTTATCGCTAAAGCTCTTCTGAAAAGTTGCGTCAAGGCATAGGTCGAAAAGTATGTTATAAAGTACCAAGCCTGACCGCATTTGGAGCCAAAATTTCCCAAAAATCGAATAAGCTGACCGCATTTTGATTCAAAATTTCTTAAAAAATCGACAATCCCTACCGCATTTAGAACCAAAAATCGAAAAACCTGACCGCATTTCGAAAACCGATAACCTAGCTATTCGGCCTAAAAGAAAAGTAGGAAAAACTCTTGCCCTACTTATCTTGAAAAACCTTGTTTTGCACTCTCTTTCACTTCTTTTCTTTTCTCGTCACTTTTGAACACCAAACTTATTTGAAGTGGTGCTAGGAATAGTCATTGTAATTCTTATGTCACAAATGGCTTTGGTCACGAGATTTGCGTGACTGCATTTATCTCATTTATTTATCTCATATGCCCTTGGGAGATATCACTAATGACTTGTTCAACTGTTAACGTAGGTCAGTAGTATCGTAGTTACCACATCACTCGTCTTCATTATTCTTTTGCATTTGTATGCAATACAATACATTTATCTTATCAGCACTAAGTGCAGAAGAGTAAGTCAGGGACAGGGTTAAATTGCTCGCAATTTCATATTCTTTATTTTACACCGTTCAAGAAAACAGTCGAAACTGTATTTTTAAGCATCTCTTTCACTGACTGTGCGTAATCGACACTGCCAAGATCCATATATACCCGATCAACATATACCCTACCTACCGTAATCCTTTCATTTCCGTTCAGGACGCGCCGACGGTACGCTTGATGCCTTCATGGCCGACGTGCTGCTGCCCATGTTCAAGAAGTACTACTTCTCGCCGATGGAGTGCGAACAGTGGGACTACGAACTACATGTTAGTTCATTGATTTATTGATTGACTTTTTGATTTCATTGATTGGCTAAATGATTTTTCATTCTTAATTGTCACGTTTCTGATCATTTCTGAAGTGCTTGGTGCAATATGCGAGCCTGTACACTGTGATCTTTTAAACTTCCGCGCTATTTGTTATCTTATGTTTATTGATTGATTATGCTTTCTCTAATTATCTCGTCTCTGAGCGCTTATTGCTGCAATGCTCATTATTGATTGCTCCCTCAATGTTACTGTTGATCGATTTATTGATTTATTCGAAATAGACGGGGATATTCACAGGCCATGACTGGATCCATAATAATAATAATAATAATAATAATAATACATTGATCTACATTGTAGGTCGAGATAGGCGAGACGGCGCTGAAGGTGCTGCGGATGCTTCGCGGCCAGCTCAAGTGTGGCGCGGGCTCAAGGGATATCTCGGCCGCACTCTGGGAGATCATCTTCTTCATCTCCCAGTCGTCAGCAAAGTGCGTTTCGTTACGAATCTTTTATTTTATTTTATTTTAATTTAATTTATTTTATTTGAATTATTTTTTTCCGTCTATGTGGACTTTCTATCATTGCTAAATTGTGATCTGTGCATTATTTTTACCATGTTGGGTTGTGGGTCTATGAAAAGAGTTGATTGTTTGTGTAGAGTAGTTGGTGTCTTCCTCTTGTGCAATATCAAGTTAGTACTGCACGTCCTCCACTTGTCATGATCAGTAAAATCTGTAAAGCATAAGGATTATTATAATTAAAAGAGGTTAGTATGTGTAGTTTTCATTAAATCGTAAAAGTCATCTCTTGACCGCACACCCGTTGATGCTGTGTTTCTTGGATGCTGTTTAATCTGCCTGACGGTGCATAAATGACCGTTGAAGTCAAGGTCAGGTTTTCACAAAAATCGCAAAATGCGGTCAGGTTTTCACAAAATGCGCCCGTGTTTTCACAAAAAATTAGGAAATCGTAAACATAGGTCGAAAAGTATGTTACAAAGTACCAAGCCTGACCGCATTTTGAGCCAAAATTTCACAAAAATCGAAAAACCTGACCGCATTTTGTGCCAAAATTTCACAAAAATCGAAAAACCTGACCGCATTTTGAGCCAAATTTGCCAAAATTCGAAAAACCTGACCGCATTTTGAAATCCGATTACCTAGCTATTCGACCTATGATCGTAAAACGCATCTTTGGTCCACACACTGGCACCCGCCCGTTGATGCTGTGTTTCTTAGATGCTGTTTAATCTATCTGGCTTTAATGATTAATGATATACCTTCGGCTATGCATGTGCACGTGTAATTGATAAAGCGATGCGCTGATATTACTTTATGTGAGATTTATCTATGGCTAAATCTAATGGTGCCATATATTTGTGATTTCCGGGGTGGCTATGAGTCAGGGGTGGTTGTTCACGTTAGCCTTTCGGTCTGACAGGTAAAAGAGAGAGAGAGAGTGTGTGAGAGGGTGAGAGAGAAAGTGTGTGTGAGGGTGAGAGAGAGAGAGAGAGAGAGAGAGGATACCTCACCCCGGTTTAACTGATAAGTGATGAGAGTGTGCATTTTATGTGATAAGAATGCGGTGTGTGTATACGCAAATGCTGAATGTGAGGTGTAGCAAGGAGCCCCTTGGAGCCCCTAACAACAAAGAATGGGTATTTTCCCCTAAAATGTATTAGCCCCGTGGTGCCCCTTACAACAAAGAATGGGTATTCTCCCCCTAAAATGTGTGCCAGAATACAGCATGCGCATGCTATTCATGCTAGTATGCTACCTTGCTAGCGTGAGCATTGTTGGTTTACTATTTATCTATCTATATATTAAAGACACATCCCGAGCTAAATTTACTCTCCACATTGGCAATAGTCTCTCGCAGACAAAGAAAACGAGGCCTGACAACTTAATGCGGTGTTACGTTTTGAAAACGTGCGCACGCCGTGTCCTTCGCCGTAACGTCTCCGTCGTTACGGCTTGCGCACATTTTGAAAAACCGCCTCATAAGCGCAAAGTTTAAAATTAGTTTGGATTGTGCCTTGTACGTAGTGCAGTTGTGTAGTGCATATTTGATGTCGTCATTAGTGAAGCCATGCAACGAGACGACGGCTTAGAGATACAAGATATACATAGAGATACATAGATCTAGAGATGTCTAGATGATGATTTATAAGACTGCCCTCGTTAACTGGATCACACATCGGCGCAGACAGGGGTGCCTGAAACCACTGTATAATTGGCGCTTTGCGTGTGTCTATGATTGCAAGATGAGATGATCATGCAAGATGATGTGATGAATTATGCAAAGGTTAAGATGAGTTATGTGATTGTTCTAGTCGCATTATTTCTAATGATAAATGCATTGAATGGAATTCATATGTCGAATAGCTAGGCTATCGGTTTTCAAAATCCGGTCAGGTTTTTCAATTTTTTGTGAAATTTTGGCTCAAAATCCGGTCAGGCTTGGTTGGTACTTTGTAACATACTTTTCGACCTATGATTGAATTGCAAGATGATATATGAAAGTGCGATATGTCGTCGTCGAGATCTAATTGCTGTATGCGTGTTGTCTGTGCTTATATGTGTATTGAGGAGAGACTACGTAGAACCGGGAAATTGATACATCTCTCTCTATCCCTTGGAGAAATCATGAGAGCTATGTAGAAGAGAGTGAGAAAGTACATACGTGCTAAATGTCGTGACTTTGATATGTGGCTATTTATAGGCAAGATGAAATGTTGAAAGATGAGATGGGGAGAGATTAGGCTTATTGGTTGCATCGCTGAGTAATACTATCTTATTGAATCAATTGATAAATAATTGGGGGGTGTTGAATTTGCCGTTGGGAGATTTTGTCAATTGTCCGAATAACAAAACGAGTAATGAAAAGAGTTTTTCGATGTTTTTGTCATAGGTCGAATAGCTAGGCTATCGCTTTTCAAAATCCGGTCAGGTTTTTCGATTTTTGGCAAATTTGGATCAAAATCCGGTCAGGTTTTTCGATTTTTGTGAAATTTTGGCTCAAAATCCGGTCAGGCTTGGTGCTTTGTAACATCCTTTTCGACCTATGGTTTTTGTTTAAAAACATCCGCAAATGTACTCTACTAGTATGTGGAGTTCCAGTTCACTCAAGTAAATGCATGAACCAAGTTATTTCCTTACTCCGATATGTCTAAAGAAGGCGTTTGCCAACGAAAAAAAAAGATCTTTGACCTTTAATCTGCCAGATATGTATGGACAAAAATTATTATAGAAATAAGTGTGATGAAGGCCAATTATTGATTGAAGGTTGGATCGATAATCATAATCGAAATTATTGATTGTTTGCAGGATGAATCAAGTACTCAATGAGCGCGTTCGTGATATTCGCGTGGACGACATCGACATTTCCATGGAGTTCCAGCTCCTCAAAGATGACCATCCAAACTACACGGTGAGATTATTGATCATACATTGCCATACCCTCGCAGTGCGAGGATTGACCCACTCACTAAATAAGGCCCATTTTAGGGCACTTGATAGAAAAAAATTAAGCTAAAAATGACGATTTTTAAGCGAAAATAACGAATTTTGTGAATCAACCACACCCTATTTCGAGAATTGACCCGCTATATAAAAATAAACGGCGAGGGTACCGAAATGTATGTTATTGATTGAGTAGATGGAAGGGTCTCGGTAATTATTGATTGATCTGAGATGACATGAGGTTGTCAGTTTTTGAACAAACTCCGGTTTTACAGGGCAATATTAGACTAAATAGGGTGCGAAGAGTAGCTTACTTTTTTTCTCCACATACTCATGAAATAGCGAAACAGTGACTAAAAAGTAAGTTACTTTTCGTTCACTGCTTACTACAATATTTCCCTGCAAAATCGGAGAATTGCGTATTTAATTGACTTCGATTAAGCCGTGGACTCGATTGGCCATTCTCTGCTTCGGATTCGACGGTGGTTTCATGGACTACTTCCGGTAATTGATTTTTGAAATTTTATCGATTGATTTTGGGAGGTTACGGTAGTTTTCTAATTTGCGATAGGTTATAATTAAAACACAGCAAGAGTTGTTTTAATGATGATTTTTGTTTTGAAATTTAATGGTCAATTTTGTTTCATTCAATAAAAATAATGATTAAGTGCTTAAAGATAAACCCTGTGCTAATTTTACCCTCCGCTCTGGCAATACTCTCTCACAAACAAAGAAAGCTAGAGTGTGGTCAGAGCAGAGAGTCAAAATAACTCGGGGTGTTACTTTATACGTAAATATAACCGATATTGTGATTTGAGATTCATAACGAACAACGTCACTGAGAGCACGAGCACGGAGGAGCTGACGACATATGTGAAAGCGTTCTCGGTAAGTGGTGTGCCTGGACTGGTTAACCCCGCACGGGTATGGTTAACCATATTCTGATGGGTGTTTAACGGGTTTTATCGATTTATCGATCGATCGATTGATCTATCATCAAATTGCAGGGCAGCGCGTGCGTGATGAAGCGGGAACTCTTCGAGGAATTCTACTCGCTCATCGTATGTGGCTATTTTGAATCCAAGTTGAAATTATTGCCATGAACTGTAGTATCTCTGAAATGTAATAGTACCGAAGCATGAATCCGCCAAGTATAGCATGGAAAAGATTGAATTGAATATCTCTCTCTATTTACAATAGTTTTATTATTCCTAGTATTACTTTACTGGACGGCTGACATATCCCATATAGCAGCGCTGATATTTCCGATTTTCCGTCAATTTTTTTCTTCAGAACCGCACGGCTATCTAGCATGTCGTTAAATAAATAATAAATAAAACTAAATCTTTTCGTTGCCATATGCAGTTAGGGAGAATTGAGCCCCCGCCAAGTATCAAGAGAAATGTATCTGACAATGCCGATTTGTCGATCACCACTTCAACTTTAGCCCCGCTTTAATAGATTTATCAATTAAATTATTGATTTTTAAAAAATAAAAAACCAATCAGTATAAATACAATCTACAGTACTCGGCAGCCGATCGCATCCTGTCCGCTTCGGAGGAGGAGCGATCGGTGAAGAATCTGCGAGGCGCTCCCGAACTCCATCCCCTCTTCCTTCTCTACATGCACACGAAAGAGTTCGCACTGCAAATCCCTGATGTGAGTTTGCATACTGCCCTAAGCGATTGATTGATTCAAGAGATTTAAATTATCGATTTATAAACGCCAATATTCTCCTCCGTCGGTAAAATTTTATATCGAGCCTGTGTGCATAGGTCGAATAGCTAGGTTATCGGTTTTCAAAATGCGGTCAGGTTTTTCGATTTTTGGCAAATTTGGCTCAAAATGCGATCAGGTTTTTCGATTTTTTGGCAAATTTGGCTCAAAATGCGGTCAGGTTTTTCGATTTTTTGGCAAATTTGGCTCAAAATGCGGTCATGTTTTTCGATTTTTTTGGCAAATTTGGCTCAAAATGCGGTCAGGCTTGGTGCTTTGTAACATAGTTTTCGATCTATGCCTGTGTGACAGAGCGCTGAGAGAGTGTGAGAAGCTATTCAAAAGCTGACTACCGGGTAGTTCGACGACAGCTATTTTCTTTACAGCACTCGCTGCTCCTCGAATTGCTCCAGTGGCGCATGAAGTTTCTGCTCCGGTAAGTGCTTTGGATTATCGACTGATATTGATTGATTTATGCAAAATCAATCAATACAATGTTTCGTTCAGAGTGCTGCACGAGGCACCCTTCAACGGTCGCATGATGGCCATTGAGAATATGGCGCAGCTCATCAACGATGTTGGGAATTCGTTATTCGATTAATATAATAATAATATTTTAATAATTTTAAAAAAAAATTACTTTTACAAGAAGAGTGTGTAAATAAATTAGTAGAATCGAAGAGGAAGATGAGCATATTTGATATTGATTTTTCGTAAATCATTCGAGCTTGTAACTATTGATTGATTTTTATTTAAATTATTTAAAAATTTAAAAATATAATTGCCATTCAGATGACTGCTGGTAACCACAACGATGTGTTCCGGGGCTACTGCATGAAGTGGCTGGAGGAGGGTCGTGCGGTCGACGTGCTCACCAGGGACAATCTGCACAATATCAGCTATGTGGATCGGTACGGTATCTGCGGTTATCGATTTTACTGTGATTTTATTGATTTTTTTTACAATCTGCACAATATCAGCTATGTGGATCGGTACGGTATCTGCGGTTATCGATTTTACTGTGATTTTATTGATTTTTTTTACAATCTGCACAATATCAGCTATGTGGATCGGTACGGTATCTGCGGTTATCGATTTTACTGTGATTTTATTGATTTTTTTTACAATCTGCACAATATCAGCTATGTGGATCGGTACGGTATCTGCGGTTATCGATTTTACTGTGATTTTATTGATTTTTTTTACAATCTGCACAATATCAGCTATGTGGATCGGTACGGTATCTGCGGTTATCGATTTTACTGTGATTTTATTGATTTTTTTTACAATCTGCACAATATCAGCTATGTGGATCGGTACGGTATCTGCGGTTATCGATTTTACTGTGATTTTATTGATTTTTTTTACAATCTGCACAATATCAGCTATGTGGATCGGTACGGTATCTGCGGTTATCGATTTTACTGTGATTTTATTGATTTTTTTACAATCTGCACAATATCAGCTATGTGGATCGGTACGGTATCTGCGGTTATCGATTTTACTGTGATTTTATTGATTTTTTTACAATCTGCACAATATCAGCTATGTGGATCGGTACGGTATCTGCGGTTATCGATTTTACTGTGATTTTATTGATTTTTTTACAATCTGCACAATATCAGCTATGTGGATCGGTACGGTATCTGCGGTTATCGATTTTACTGTGATTTTATTGATTTTTTTACAATCTGCACAAATCAGCTATGTGGATCGGTACGGTATCTGCGGTTATCGATTTTACTGTGATTTTATTGATTTTTTTACAATCTGCACAAATCAGCTATGTGGATCGGTACGGTATCTGCGGTTATCGATTTTACTGTGATTTTATTGATTTTTTTACAATCTGCACAAATCAGCTATGTGGATCGGTACGGTATCTGCGGTTATCGATTTTACTGTGATTTTATTGATTTTTTTACAATCTGCACAAATCAGCTATGTGGATCGGTACGGTATCTGCGGTTATCGATTTTACTGTGATTTTATTGATTTTTTTACAATCTGCACAAATCAGCTATGTGGATCGGTACGTTATCTGCGGTTATCGATTTTACTGTGATTTTATTGATTTTTTTACAATCTGCACAAATCAGCTATGTGGATCGGTACGGTATCTGCGGTTATCGATTTTACTGTGATTTTATTGATTTTTTTGCAATCTGCACAAATCAGCTATGTGGATCGGTACGGTATCTGCGGTTATCGATTTTACTGTGATTTTATTGATTTTTTTACAATCTGCACAAATCAGCTATGTGGATCGGTACGGTATCTGCGGTTATCGATTTTACTGTGATTTTATTGATTTTTTTACAATCTGCACAAATCAGCTATGTGGATCGGTACGGTATCTGCGGTTATCGATTTTACTGTGATTTTATTGATTTTTTTACAATCTGCACAATATCAGCTATGTGGATCGGTACGGTATCTGCGGTTATCGATTTTACTGTGATTTTATTGATTTTTTTACAATCTGCACAATATCAGCTATGTGGATCGGTACGGTATCTGCGGTTATCGATTTTACTGTGATTTTATTGATTTTTTTACAATCTGCACAATATCAGCTATGTGGATCGGTACGGTATCTGCGGTTATCGATTTTACTGTGATTTTATTGATTTTTTTACAATCTGCACAAATCAGCTATGTGGATCGGTACGGTATCTGCGGTTATCGATTTTACTGTGATTTTATTGATTTTTTTACAATCTGCACAAATCAGCTATGTGGATCGGTACGGTATCTGCGGTTATCGATTTTACTGTGATTTTATTGATTTTTTTACAATCTGCACAAATCAGCTATGTGGATCGGTACGGTATCTGCGGTTATCGATTTTACTGTGATTTTATTTTTTTACAATCTGATTTTTTTACAATCTGCACAAATCAGCTATGTGGATCGGTACGGTATCTGCGGTTATCGATTTTACTGTGATTTTATTGATTTTTTTACAATCTGCACAAATCAGCTATGTGGATCGGTACGGTATCTGCGGTTATCGATTTTACTGTGATTTTATTGATTTTTTTACAATCTGCACAAATCAGCTATGTGGATCGGTACGGTATCTGCGGTTATCGATTTTACTGTGATTTTATTGATTTTTTTGCAATCTGCACAAATCAGCTATGTGGATCGGTACGGTATCTGCGGTTATCGATTTTACTGTGATTTTATTGATTTTTTTACAATCTGCACAAATCAGCTATGTGGATCGGTACGGTATCTGCGGTTATCGATTTTACTGTGATTTTATTGATTTTTTTACAATCTGCACAAATCAGCTATGTGGATCGGTACGGTATCTGCGGTTATCGATTTTACTGTGATTTTATTGATTTTTTTACAATCTGCACAAATCAGCTATGTGGATCGGTACGGTATCTGCGGTTATCGATTTTACTGTGATTTTATTGATTTTTTTACAATCTGCACAAATCAGCTATGTGGATCGGTACGGTATCTGCGGTTATCGATTTTACTGTGATTTTATTGATTTTTTTACAATCTGCACAAATCAGCTATGTTGATCGGTACGGTATCTGCGGTTATCGATTTTACTGTGATTTTATTGATTTTTTTTACAATCTGCACAATATCAGCTATGTGGATCGGTACGGTATCTGCGGTTATCGATTTTACTGTGATTTTATTGATTTTTTTTACAATCTGCACAATATCAGCTATGTGGATCGGTACGGTATCTGCGGTTATCGATTTTACTGTGATTTTATTGATTTTTTTACAATCTGCACAAATCAGCTATGTTGATCGGTACGGTATCTGCGGTTATCGATTTTACTGTGATTTTATTGATTTTTTTTACAATCTGCACAATATCAGCTATGTGGATCGGTACGGTATCTGCGGTTATCGATTTTACTGTGATTTTATTGATTTTTTTTACAATCTGCACAATATCAGCTATGTGGATCGGTACGGTATCTGCGGTTATCGATTTTACTGTGATTTTATTGATTTTTTTACAATCTGCACAAATCAGCTATGTTGATCGGTACGGTATCTGCGGTTATCGATTTTACTGTGATTTTATTGATTTTTTTACAATCTGCACAAATCAGCTATGTGGATCGGTACGGTATCTGCGGTTATCGATTTTACTGTGATTTTATTGATTTTTTTACAATCTGCACAAATCAGCTATGTTGATCGGTACGGTATCTGCGGTTATCGATTTTACTGTGATTTTATTGATTTTTTTTACAATCTGCACAATATCAGCTATGTGGATCGGTACGGTATCTGCGGTTATCGATTTTACTGTGATTTTATTGATTTTTTTTACAATCTGCACAATATCAGCTATGTGGATCGGTACGGTATCTGCGGTTATCGATTTTACTGTGATTTTATTGATTTTTTTTACAATCTGCACAATATCAGCTATGTGGATCGGTACGGTATCTGCGGTTATCGATTTTACTGTGATTTTATTGATTTTTTTTACAATCTGCACAATATCAGCTATGTGGATCGGTACGGTATCTGCGGTTATCGATTTTACTGTGATTTTATTGATTTTTTTTACAATCTGCACAATATCAGCTATGTGGATCGGTACGGTATCTGCGGTTATCGATTTTACTGTGATTTTATTGATTTTTTTACAATCTGCACAAATCAGCTATGTTGATCGGTACGGTATCTGCGGTTATCGATTTTACTGTGATTTTATTGATTTTTTTTACAATCTGCACAATATCAGCTATGTGGATCGGTACGGTATCTGCGGTTATCGATTTTACTGTGATTTTATTGATTTTTTTTACAATCTGCACAATATCAGCTATGTGGATCGGTACGGTATCTGCGGTTATCGATTTTACTGTGATTTTATTGATTTTTTTACAATCTGCACAAATCAGCTATGTTGATCGGTACGGTATCTGCGGTTATCGATTTTACTGTGATTTTATTGATTTTTTTACAATCTGCACAAATCAGCTATGTGGATCGGTACGGTATCTGCGGTTATCGATTTTACTGTGATTTTATTGATTTTTTTACAATCTGCACAAATCAGCTATGTGGATCGGTACGGTATCTGCGGTTATCGATTTTACTGTGATTTTATTGATTTTTTTACAATCTGCACAAATCAGCTATGTTGATCGGTACGGTATCTGCGGTTATCGATTTTACTGTGATTTTATTGATTTTTTTTACAATCTGCACAATATCAGCTATGTGGATCGGTACGGTATCTGCGGTTATCGATTTTACTGTGATTTTATTGATTTTTTTTACAATCTGCACAATATCAGCTATGTTGATCGGTACGGTATCTGCGGTTATCGATTTTACTGTGATTTTATTGATTTTTTTTACAATCTGCACAATATCAGCTATGTGGATCGGTACGGTATCTGCGGTTATCGATTTTACTGTGATTTTATTGATTTTTTTTACAATCTGCACAATATCAGCTATGTTGATCGGTACGGTATCTGCGGTTATCGATTTTACTGTGATTTTATTGATTTTTTTTACAATCTGCACAATATCAGCTATGTGGATCTGTACGAAATCTGCGGTTATCGATTTTACTGTGATTTTATTGATTTTTTTACAATTTGCACAATATCAGCTATGTGGATCGGTACGGTACTTGCGCGCATTGACTATCGTTTTTATTGCTTTTTCTAAATATGTTCTGGCGAAACCGTTGATAAGATTATTGAAGTTGGCTGTTGATTTTTGGCTGTTCATAAAGATCAAGATTAGAAATGTGTGCAGGCAAAGTGAATTAATAAATGAATAATTTATCGACAATATTACAAGGCGGAAATTATGTGATTATTGATCATTATTGATTAATATTGATTGATTATTGATTATTGATTGAATATTTATCGATTATTGATTTATCAATTTCAGTATTCACAAAGTGTTCGAGCGTATGCTGATCGGACAAGTGCTCACTACCGGAGATCTGTCCACGATCTGGGAGGCCCAGAGGGGCAAGCACGATGCAATTCAGGTGAGACTCCGCCCATTTTCTTGGCACGGAGCCAAGCCCCGCCCCTTTTTTGTCACAGAGCTAAGCTCCGCCTACTTTCGAAGAACCTCTGTTTAAAAAAAGATAAAATGATTAAGTCGTTGAACTTTAAGCGCAACTTTGCCGAATTGATCGTTCGACTCGTCGCCTACTTTGACAATGAACTCATCGATGCACTCTTCCACAAGATTCAGGTGAGATTAGGGGTTATTTGTAGTTTTTAGTGAAACAGGCACAGGTCGTAATCGTGCAATATTATACCGCAAAATGCGTGAAATGAAGTGAAATAAAGCACATGCACCAGTGATTGGCCCAGAATTCAGAATGCGAAATTGGCGCGATGCTTGTTAATTCGAAATTCTTTATCGATTGATTGCGCACATTTGGGGGTTGAGAATATCTGAATAGAATATCGATCTTTGATTTGAATATTGATCTTTGGTCTCCGCTGTCGTTCCCTATGGTTCCGCAGCAGTTACCTGTAATCCCGTAACTAATTATTGCAATTATGGAAAATTATTATTATTATATTATTATTATTATTATTATTATTATTGTTATTATTATGTATGGTCTTGATACCTCTTCGGGCACGAATAGTGAGCCCAGCGCGGCAATGTGCGGCACATCATCGACGTTGGCGACGATCCGCGGCTTGCGCAGCATTTTGGCGAGCTGAAAGGGGAGGATTTAGGCGGAGAGGCGATTGGAAGATTCCTGACAAAAATTTGACAGCATAGGTTGAATAGCTAGGTTATCGGTTTTCAAAATGCGGTCGGGTTTTTCGATTTTTGTGAAATGTTGGCTCAAAATTCGGTCAGGTTTTCGTTTTTTTCCCGGGAATTTTCGGCTCAAAATGCGGTCAGGCTCGGTAGTTTGTACCGTTCTTTTCGACCTATGAGTGGAAGTTTTCTGACAAGTCATTGACGGCACTTACGATAGTGGCTCGTTCGTTACACTCGGGCAGTGGGGCGCGCACGATGCGCAGCAGATCGGCCAGCGGCAGCGTGTTGACTGCGGGCAGTGGACACGGACGGGTGGCCGGAGGGGTGGGCTTCTGCAGTGGTGAGCCATAAAGAGGCGATGAAACGAGAATGTGGCGGGTTCTATCCGCGCTATTGTAAGGGGATCGATCGATCAACTATATTGTTTTATATTTGCATGTAAGAATAAATGCTTTGTGCTTTTGATAATAATCGTAGCATTGGTGTTTGTGTTGCGTATAACTGCTCTATCATCGGTCGGAATCGAAAAATTACGATTTAACTAAATCAACCGACCTTATTTCGACTTCAACCAACCTGCGAGGGAGCCGAAAATGTATATTTTACCTCGGGAAAGAGCGGATGGAGTGCGACGAGAACGAGGACAACGGCGCAGGTGACGCCGATTACGATAACATCCCTGATCTCGGGCAGAAATTCCTGATGCAATGTGCTTATGAATATGCATTTGATGGAGTAAATCATACGTGGGCGGGCATTGCCGCTTGAAATGAAAATCGGGGGGGGGGGGGGTCGGACGCAAAAATCGGGAGGTTGGAAGCAAAAAATGGAGCATTTATATGTCATTTGAGTGATTTTTTCGGAAAATCGGGGGGTCGGGTACCAAAAATCGGAGGTGTATTGCCGCTAGCGGCAGTGGTGCCCCCGTATGGAGTAAATAAACAAAGATCTTACCGTACCTTGTAAGTAAGGGCCATTATTGACATCATGAATGAGGATGAGTGACCGCTCGGGTCCAGTGTTCAGACAGGGAATGGAATGGGAACGAATTGGCGCTCTTATAGATTAGGAGAAATTGTGATACCTGCAAAAAATGTGTACTTGTGAGATGAATGTGCATTTCTTGAAAAAAATATTATTTGAACCGGTGGTTTTTGATGTGTTGTTCAGTGAAAATGAAGAAAAAAAAAGATTCTGGAATCATTTTATTGTGGGCTAATAATGCAATTTCTAATAACGCTATTGTTCACGCGAGATGGTGACTGAATAAGCAGCTACTGATTGCTCTGTGATTCGCTGTCGTGGATATTCTTCAGGCTTTAGATCGTTTGATATTTGATCACCAGGGTACATTTGTCTTATCAATTATCGCGTAGATTGTGGGGGGACTGAAGAAAAGCCCAGGGAGTTGAAATGATAAAGGAATGGGGCAGTCATTAGGGGTCGATTTTGATCTTCCATAAAATTGACTCGATCATTAACATTTGATCTTTGATCTCTAGACTACATTTGATCTTTGATCTCTATCTTTGCCTTCAGGCCGGTTGGACGGACGGTGAGGTGAGCAAGCGGGCGATGCTCATCGACATTGTGCGACGCATCGGCGAGATGACCGCGTCGTACGTCATCCAGCGACTGCCCGTCGAGAACAGAGACGCCCTCATAGACAATGTACGGTCGTTTGATCTTTGAACTTTGGTCTTTGAATTCTCGTTCATGTCCTTTCTATTCATACTATGTGGACGAGAACCTTGATCTTTATTTTTTTTTATTACTACGGAGTCTAGTCAGAGCTTGTCTACTTGTCTTTTCTGGTCTTTGAACTTAATTGTGTTCTTTGATCTTTGATCTCTCGTGTTACAGTGCCTGAAGACGCTGTGGTTCTGCATTCGTCATCCGAACGAGTGCCGCGACAACGAACAGAACGCGCTGGACGCGCATCAGAAGGTATACTACGGTAGCATTATCGATTGATTACTTGATGATATAGTAGTACGGTTGCCGTGTGTTATCGATCGATTTCACCACCAAATATTGATTGCCAAAATATTGATTGATTGGCCCAAATATTGATTAATGGACCCAAATATCGATAGATTTCCCCCAAATATTGATTGATGGGTGCAAATATTGATTGATGGTTGCAGCTGCTGGAGGAGACGCGACAGCTCGGCATGGACTACATTCACGCGTACGTGCAGCTGTGCGCTGCGGATGTGGCGGCTGCGGAAGGTATACTGTAGCACCATATCATACATTTTCGAGCACCCACATTGTGAGTGAGCACGAATCACCCTCATTTCGGGTCAGTTCCGAGTACTTGAGATGTAGATGGGGTCAGCTTTGTTCTATTTTCGGGTCAGTTTATAATTCGCAAAAAAAAATAGATGCGAAATGGTGAGGCGAAAATGTATGTACCATATGACCTTTTATCTTTTACCATATGTGGTATACGACGCATGGTAGTGGAAGCATCATACATTTTCGAGCACTCACATTGTGAGTGAGCACTTTTTGTCAATGCGGTCAGTTTTGAAACTCGAGACCCATCTAGGAATATGCGGGAGATCGAGATTAGTAAGAATCACCTAAGATCGGGTCAGTTTTGTTCTAATTTCGGGTCAGTTTATAATTCGCAAAAACAACTGATTGTGAGTGGGGCGAAAATGTATGGGAAGCATTATCAAGTGTTGAGTGAGATTTGTGCTCTCATGATTTTGATTGGAAATCCTTGCACTCCTATTGGTGGAAATCCTATTGGTTGCAGTTCTTTGACAATCCTATTGATTGTTATTATAGTTTTTTAAATGCAATAATAAGTACCTTTCAGAACACGCGCCAACCTCCGCCTCTCATCTCGTTCGCATTCTCGATCTCGTGCCGACTCCCGACGATGACGATCTCAACAAGGGAAGCATGCGGTGAGTGGGGGGGGGGGGGTGGGCGACCTGATTAGCTTATTATGTAGGTGGTGAAATATGAATCGTGCAGGCTCGTACAGTAATCTTGTTTAGTTTATCTTAAAGTTTGTTTGAAATACCTAGTTGGGGTGTGGGGATTACGTCCTGCGTCTGGATTAGGTGTTATGGAGGACATAGGTCGAATAGCTACGTTAGAGCTTTTCTAAATGCGGCCAAGTTTAAAAAAAAAATTAAATCCCAGAATTAGGCCAGGTTTCGTAGTTTGTAACGTACTTTTCGACCTATGATGCAGATTTGTTATCGATTTCTTTTTGTCTAATATCATTGACCAATTTCAGTCAGCACATCATCTGCGAGATTGAATCACAGCATCTCCTCGTGCAGCATCTGGTGCAGAATGTCGTCAATTGCGTGCACAGGTGCAGAATTTTTTCAATAATTTAATGTTAAAATAAATTGTATTATTTAAATTATATTTATTTTAATAACATATGTCATTTATCTAATCGTAATGCAATCGTATAGCTGTGCAAGTGGCAAAAAGGAGCAAATTCCTGGAACTTCTTTGATTTCTGGCCCAGCCCCCTCGTTCACCCCCCCCCCATCCTCCCCATTTCGATCTTTTCGATCGAATGGAGTGGTCGTCCTCCTCACTGGGAGGGCGATGTCCACGGGGGCAAAATGCTCCCCGAGCTCTCCTCAAAATGGGAGAGCCCTGGACTGAACCGGAGAAAAGGAATCGAATGCTTTTATAGGGGGAATGGGGTGATATGGAAATGAAATTGGATTAGAATGAGAGAGTATGGGAAAAGAGGAGGCAAAACTCTCATTTCATCATTCTCATCAATCATGATCCGGTTGGTTTTACCACAACCGAGAAAAGGGTCGATTACTAGGCGAAATGAATAATGAGTGATGACGAATGAGAAATGAATAGAATTTATCTGTAATATGACCTGGGCCAGAAATCAAAGAAGTGCCAAATTCCGAGAATAAAATAGGTTTTGATCGCTTGTTTACTTTGCGCTACGCGTCCTGTGAGATTCGTGTTTTGGAGCAGCGTGAAGTTAATGTTTAAAGGGCCGGGAACAATATACCTCTTACAAGGAGTCTCTCTCAGCTTAAGGTGGCGAAAAGTGACGATTTATAGCTCATTTGAAAGCCCTTTCTCTGTAGAATAAGAATGTATTTTTAAATAATCCGAAACGGCTCTGTACATGGATTTTAAAAAATCCAAAGTTTGAGCAATTTCTGCCTTGAAATTCCTGTGTAATGGCAGTTGAATTCCCGTACGATGATGGACTACTTCTCCGCGCTCTCTATCCGAGCTAGTGGTGGCGCAGTGGTAAAGATGTGGCTTTCAATTTTTGCGCTGCGGGTTCGATCCCCACCGATGCGACATGTTTTGCACGATTTTTACACTTGTCTTTTTATGATATTTAAAAAAAATCCCAATATGCTTACTGATATCCATGCATCCAATCTGTCTGAAAGTTTGTCAGTGTTGATTAAAAGATTCAACGTATTTCAGAAATCTCGATAAAAAATTCACTCAAATTCGAAAAAAGAACAACACTCAAAGATTTAAATAACAAAAGAGTAAGTCAATCAATAATTCTATAATCTGATCTACTCTTCTTTTTTTCTCCCTCCAATCAATTGATTAGCTATACATTCTTCAGAATCTTTCAAGTTTCTTCTTTTTCCTCTTTTTTTTCCTATTCTTTATGATATTTCCTATACATAACATTTTGATATAGGCTTCGGTATGGGCACCGACTGCAGCTCCTTCGAGCATGCCAGGGTTGCGCTCATGCAGCACTTTAGTGGTCCTGTTACCAAGCGTCCGCCTACGCGAATGGTGAAGGCTCTCTACATCCGCTTCAAGAGCATTTAAAAAATATCATATTTATATATTTAAAATATATTTTTAAAATATCATAAAAAGATATGTGTAAAAATCGTGCAAAACATGTCGCATCGGTGGGGATCGAACCCGCAGCGCAAAAATTGAAAGCGACATCTTTACCACTGCGCCACCACTAGCTCGGAGGGAGAGCGCGGAGAAGTAGTCAATCATCGTACGGGAATTAAACTGCCATTACGCAGGAATTTCAAAGCAGAAATTGCTCAAACTTTGGATTTTTTTAAATTCATGTACAGAGCCGTTTCGGATTTTTTAAGCATACATTCTTATTCTACAGAGAAAGGGCTTAAAAATGAGCTATAAATCGTCACTTTTCGCCACCTTAAGCTGAGAGAGACTCCTTGTTAGTCATTGGTCGAAAAGTATGCTACAAGCCTGACCGGATTTTGCGCCAAAATTTCACAAAAATCGAAAAAAAAACTTGACCGGATTTTGAACCAAATTTGCCAAAAAATCAAAAAAAAACCTGACCGGATTTTGAAAACCGATAACCTAACTATTCGACCTATGTTCTGAGTTATGAAACCAACTAATCGAATATCTGCGGTGACATTTTACTACTGTTTGAACAATGAATCGCTTGATTTAAATAATAATAATAATGATAATTATATTAATATTTTTATTAATTAATTACAGCACCGAGGTGGTGGATATGGGCCGTCGTGCGGAGACACTGCGCGCATTCCTCAACTGCCTGTCGTTCGTGCTCGAGCAGAGCCGCCACCAGCTCATACTCACCGAGCAGCATGTACGTATTATTTTATTGATTTGTTGATTTATTTTTTGATTTATTGATTTATTTATCCTATATCTTATCTTTCATCATCATAGATGATAGAGAGATGTTTCAAAAAGTTAAACACTATTGAAAATTAAAGAAATTACACGAGAATAATTGTGGGGCTAATTTAACAAGTGTGTTTTTATTTTTAATAAAAATATTATTTTTGTAAGCAGCTCGTTGATTCATTGGTAGATTTACGAATTTATTAGTTGAAAACATGGTAAAAATTTCTGCTGTTTGCACATGGTAGATGTAAACAAGCGATGGTGTAACTAAAAAATAATGTAATAATAATAATAATATTTTAATTGCGCAGGCCTCCCTTCTATGGGAGTCGCTGGTTGCGTCGCCGCAAGTGGAGATGGTCGATCGAACGGAGGGATTCAGGTTGGTCTTTGATCTTTGATCTCATGACCTTGTTTGTATGATCTTTGATCCCTGGCTATTCCCATCCTTTCTCAGATTCTTCAACAACATTGTCGAGGTGCGTGTGATGGAGAAGAATATGCAAGCGGATTTTTTCAAGAGTGCGTTGTATTTTGAATCTTGTATCTTGTAGTTTGAACTTTGTATTTTGAATCTTCTATCTTGTAGTTTGAACATTGTAGTTTGAATCTTCTGTCTTGTAATTTGAACTTTCCAATTTGTTGCGCGGAATTATCGATTGATTGATCTCTTGCAGGCTACGTCATGAAGTTCCCGCCCAAGCAGCTCACGGAAGATGGCTATGCGTGCTTTGATGTATGTTATAATAATATTTATATGTATTTAATTTAATTTAATTTATCGCATTCATAAATATATAATGAAACGCGTGTGATGAAAGAAAAAGAAACGAAATGAATCGATAATGAAGATGATAATGCAAACGATAATGAATTGCTCACGGGTTTGTTTGCATTTTAGAATTATTACAAATCTAAATGTAAAGATGAGTATACTGTATTACAGTGAGTGACCGTGAAATGGAGATTTTTTAAGATTTACAAAAATATTTTAATTTAAAGGAATATTTTTGTTATTTTGTTCGCCTCCAGGTGTTCTTCAAGACGGTGAACGAGAGCGAGGCGCACCTGCGAGACGAGGACGAGTCCGCGACGAATCCCTCCAAGCTATTGGTAAGGTCGGAGAGACTCCGCCCCCTAGGCTACCGTATATCACCCATAGGTCGAATAGCTAGGTCATCTGTTTTCAAAATCCGGTCAGGTTTTTCGATTTTTGGCAAATTTGCTCAAAATTCGGTCAGGTTTTTCGATCTTGGGCAAATTTGGCTCAAAATTCGGTCAGGTTTGATACTTTGTAACATACTTTTCGACCTATGATATCACCAAGCATAGGTGGGCGCGTGAAAACGAATATTTTTTGCGCACAGCCTTGCCTTCCCATGGGAGACTTGCGCATAGCCTTTCCTCGCAAAAATCGGTCAACTTCCAGTCGAATTCGTCAAAAAATTGCCATGCGCACAGCCTTGCCTCACCCTTCCCCGGTTTGCGCACAGCCTTTCCCCCAGCGTGCCCACCTATGTCACCAAGCTCCGTTCGCTTTTGAGCTACCGTATGCCGAAGCTTACAGCTCTGAATTGCTGCTTTAACTACAGACTCAATATACCCCCGCATTTTTCTGATCCGTGTTCTATACCGTATGCCAACCACTGCATGCCGAGCATACCAATACCGGATTTCAGCTATACCCCAAGCCCCGCCCCTTGAATAAAAATACCGTATATGTCATCTGTAGCCTGCACGATTCACGTTTCAGCCCCTTCATAACATCAACTCATTTGCAGGGTGGCAGCTACGTGTGGGACATGATCCTGGAGGGCTCGGCGGTGGTGTCGGAGAAGGCGGCCTCCCTGTGGGTGGAGTGTCTGCGGCGGTTCATCGTGGACTCGGGCCGGCCAGAAACCACGCGAGAGCTTACGACTGAAGTGTACGTTGTATTTGTTTTTTTAATCGATATATTGATTTATTGACACGCGATGTTACCACCGAAGTTTACGTTGTGCCCTTTCTGTTTCTGTTTCGTTTTAAGAGATATATTGATTTATTGGTTTGTAGTTTAGAAGTAGAGTACGCTTATATTTTATAAGCGATTAGGCGGTATAATGGGAAAATCATTTGATTTTTTCCTATTTTTTAAAATGGTGTGTGGCTATATAAATGACAAATGAATACGCTATTAGATTTAAAATTGTAAGATCAAAACTTTAATATATTAATAATTGAAAAATAGTTGAATATATAAAAGTTGACTGTGACAAGACTAATAAATATTGCCATCAATAGAACAGCAATCAAATGTTTGGATGTTGCAGCGTTGCCAAGATTGTGGAGCAGCACGAGGCGATGAAGGAGTCTGTGACTTCTCCGATCGATTACTCCACGAAGAAGGATCAGTTGCTGCGATGCATACGAGTGAGGAGGGGATTTTGTTTTTATTCTATTTTATTTTGATTATTTTTTTTATTTGATTACAGCTGTGTTCAAAAGTTGTGAAAAGAACGGGAAATCACTCAGAAAAAACCCTGTTTTTTTTGCACACACTTTGGCCTCTTTTTCGTTTCTCTTTATTTTCGCGACTTTTGAACACAGCCATACGTGGGCGACATTGTCGCTAGCGACAAGACCCACCCGGTTTTGGCACCCGGCCCAACCGATTTATCCAAAATTCACTAGAAGATGAAAACCATTTGGCCAAAATTCATATAAAAATGAAATTTTGGCGTCACACCCACCCGGTTTTAATTTCTAGCGACAGAGGTTGCCCACGTATGAACACAGCACTTCATTTTGGGAGCTTTCCTGATAAGTTTTACTAGACAACTTCTATACAATATCATTATGGTGTATCCATTGTTTCGTAGATTGCCGCCTTACTTTATGATGATGCGCTCAACTGTTACATATGTGAGTTGGATTGTAGTTGGCACAGTCCATGCTCCCCTCCTGCTGATCTCTCGTTCCACAATGTCTATATCTGATAAGCTGCTCGTGTTGCAGGTGCTCACCGGCCTGGTCGCGGGCATGGACGAGGCGGCGGAGATACCGGAGAGGAGTCGGCCGGCCCTTGGCCGATCGGCCATCGGACGCGCGCTGCAGCTCACCGTCAGATTGACCAGTGAGTGACCGCATTTTCATTCATTGGAATACAAAAGAAACGGACTCTTCGCATGATATATTAGATATATATAATATATATATATATCTATATGATATAATAATAATAAAAATAATAATAATAATCATAGGTCGACTAGCTAGGTTACCGGTTTTCAAACTCCGGTCAGGTTTTTCAGTTTTCGGCAAATTTGGCTCAAAATCCGGTCAAGTTTTTCGATTTTTGTGAAATTTTTGCTCAAAATACGGTCAGGTTTTTCGATTTTTGTTAAATTTTGGCTCAAAATCTGGTCAGGCGTGGTACTTTGTAACATACTTTTCGACCTATGTTCGCATGATATATTTTTTGAATATATATTGTATACTTATTATATTTCTAAACTTTTTCCCCGCTCTCTAAAAGATGCACAAATTTATATTAATAATAATAATAATAATAATATAGCAAGTACATAGGCGAGGATAAGCCTTTATACAATATGAAAGTAAAATCATCAAAAGGTAATACAGTAAGATTTTTGTTTCGCATCCTGTAAGCATGGTGCTGCCAACTATTGGCAATGTGTGTGTAACCCTTGTCTACGGTCGCTTCGCATTATGAGAGACCGCAGAGAAGGATCACGCTCCGGATAAACAGCTGCATTTGTTATTAGAAGACTGAAACTGGAATACTCCTTGTTGATCAATTATGTGTTTTTACGTGTGCTAATTATATTAGTTGTTAATAATAATAATAATAATAATAATATTACAGAACGAGAATGGGAGACGCTGCCGTACAACGTGCGCGGCACGTACAAGAGTGAGTTTAGCAATTATTGATTTTTTAAAGTTAGTAAAAATCAATAATTTTAATTTTGCAGGCGACGAGTACACTTACCACGTCGACACGCACGAGAACACAACACTGATGGAGGTGCGGAAGATCGTCAAGGTGAGTGGTGTCCGGAACGGATTATTACGGTAGATCTGATTTATCGATTAGTCGGATTAGATTACGGTAAACCTGGAGTGTTGATTGTTTGCTCTCGAAACACCATAGGACACATTATTAACTAACATATTCGTTTTATAATTTATTTTTTAATGTGCAAGTAAACCTATAATAGTACATCAATTTATATTATTAATTTAATTGTGGGAGGTAGCTTTGAGGATTACTGTAAATGCCGAAGGTGTGATAAATCGATAATCAATCTATCGATCGATCGACGCCCTTTCAGATTCAACTGCGCAGCACGGCGAATGCGCGCAAGCTGGACACGCTGATGGAGTTGTACGATCAGTTTCTGCTCGCGCACGTCAACGACGGCTGCACGACGCGCAAATTTCATGTGAGTTTGTGTGTTTCATTACCAAACGCGTTGCGGTCGCGTCGCGGTTTGTGAAAAAAAACTACTGCAGTTCTACTAAAAGACTTATCTAACAGATATATCCCATCCCCGATGTGTTCTATTGAAGGAATAATAATAATAATTTTTATTATTTTTGTTTTAGTATGGCGACTACAAGTGCACGATGGGCGAGCTGGGCTTGTACGTGAACCGGGAACTGGAGATTCGGCTGGATCGAAATCTGAGTCCACGTGGAGGCGGAGAGCTGTCGCCCTGCAGTAGTACGAGGTATTGATTGATTTTTGATCTACTGTATCCAAACCAGTTTATTGATTGATTCTGACGGGTATTTAATTCTGTGGCCGTATGCATGAACAGCGGAAAACCGTTTTCCGGGAAAATGTGACGTCATTTGCGTAAGTGTAGGATTTTTGGAAAACGCCTTCGCCTACGCTAATGACGTTACATTTTCCCCTAAAACTGTTTTCCGTTGTTCATGCATACGGCCACAGTTTATTGATTGGTTCTTATTTCATTCTGGCGGATGTTTTTTGGGGAAGATGTGATTAAGGCTTTGGCCAATCAATAAATCAATAATCGATTACAGTAGCTGCGACTGGATGATGATATCGGTGGCGGATGACGGTGAACTGGAGCGCGAGAACACGCTGCCGTCGGTCGCGCTCTCCCGAGACGAACGACTCATCGATCGATTGCTTACCGTATGTATTGGATTATTGATTTATTTATTTAGATTGCTTACCGTATGAATTGAATTATTTATTGATTTGTTTAGTTTGCATACCGTATGACGTTGATTATCGATTGATTCAGGTAGCCGAAAGCCCTGATAAAGATGTGGCGAGGCACGCGTTCAGTCTGCTCGCTGACGTCCCTGCGAATGATCAGGTAGTTTGTGAGAGAGGGGTACGGTAGGTGGGTGATTTGGGAAATCGATAAATCGATGCGCTAGTTCTACCGTAGTCATAATATTAGGTTGTCGGGAAAGTCTTGATACCTCAGTTTGCCTTTCCACTGTGTGCCGCAGTTGCGTTTTGGTTTTCTCTCGTTACTAGTGAACACGAAGCAGTAACGGGCCTTTGCTGTAAACAACTCCCCATTCCATTCCCATCAGTCAGGCTCTAGTAGTGCAACGATGTATGTCCCTAGTGCTTTCCACAACCGTCATCTTCCACTTTACCTCTTCCTCTCCGACACCACGATGAAGGATTCGGATACCCTCCTGAAGATTTTTTATGACAAACATGGCCACACTACAACACCATCAAGAATTGGTTCTATCGCTTCAAAGGAAACGACATTTCCTTCCATAAACGGCAGCCCCGGTGAGTTGGATTAGGACACGTCGAAGAAGCTTGTGCAATCGGACCCATTTCAAAGTGTCTGTAAATTGGTCCGCACATTTGTTGTCAACCATAGCACAGTCGAGGAATACCGGAAATCCATTGTTATGGGAAAATTTCTTGGCCAATTCATATCCCATGATCATGTCAAAACCAACCTTGATTGTCGAATCGATGATACCATTACCCACCCCACTCTCCACTCTGAGGATCGATGGCTGGGCTGGCTCATAACGGGATATGAATAGTGGGTCCTCTACGGTAACAACCATATGTGAGCCGAGAGGGTTGAAGAACGAGAGACCCCACAGGATGCCCCCAAACATAACATGTACCCCCAAAAATCCATGCCGTCAGTGTGGTGGGGAATGGATGGTGAGATCAGCTGGCAGCTGATCCCCGAGGGCATGACAAGTACTGGGGCGAAGTGCCTCACAAAACTACGAAATAAGATCAAGGTCGTCGGTCATTCCAGCCTGAAGGACAAAAAAGTGTATTATCACCACGATAACGCCCGTAGCCATGTCTCCAATAAAGTCAGGCAGGAACTGGCCGTATTTGAATGGATGGTTCTCCCACACCCCCCGTATTCTCCTGGCTTTGCCCCGTCAGAATACTAGCTTTTCGCTGTCCTGACCCGCGCCCCTCGAGATAGGGCCTTCAAGTTCAGTGGAAGTGTCGAGTCTGCACTCAAGCAATACTTTACTTCGCGCCAAGCTGGGTTCTACAAAGAGGGAAACCACTCATTGACCGAACGTTGGCGCTACATTTGTTTATCATGATGGAGCATATAACCCATAATGTACTTCTGTTTGCTTCGAGAAATAAACTATTGAAAAATGTGTCAAGACTTTCCCGACAACCTAATAATAATAATCATTTATGCATTACAAGGATAACTTATAATAGTGAATGATCGATGTAGTGGTGAATTTCTTAAAATACGATGCCACAACGTAGGCAGAAAAGAAATAACAATTAATTATTACATATCGAGTTGCGGAAAGAGTTATCTGTGGGGCAGATAATAAAACTATACTACAAAGTTTATTCCTATTGTTTATGCATCGTTACATTTGCCTTACGTGCCTAGTCCGTAACCTCCGCCGTAACGACGGTGACGCAGCGGAGGAGGTTACGGAGTTGGCACGTAAGGCAAATGTAACGATGCATAAGTTTATTCCAATTGTTTACGAATAATGTATAGATGAGCGCTACGCTGCACGAGTGTTTGACTCAACCAGAGCGATTGCGTCAGCTGCTGGACACGTCGGACGCCCGCTTCCTCTACAATATAATCATGATCGAGGTGAGCTGTGTGTTACATTACATTAAATTACAACAACTTTATCAGCATATTGGGATGTTATAATAATAATAATAATAATAATAATAATAATAATAATAACAATAATAATTTATCGATTCTTGAGCAAGAGTTATATCAGCTGGGTCACCATTAGGGTTCTCCAGAGAGTCCGATCGTGTCTTGCTATTTGCATGAATGAGCTGCTGTACGGTAGATCTAAGCTCTGGCACACATTTTCGAACCCTTATTTTTTTAATTTTTTATGCGAAAAATTTCCACTAAAGCAAAAAAAAATAGCGATTTTTAACGATTTCGAAAACCGATCCACTATATAAAAAAATTCCTATGAGGGCGTCGAAACTGTATAACTGTCTGGTTTTGGATGAACTAACTGTGTACCTATGAGTATTGATTGCAGGCTATTTTGCTGCCGGCACAAGGCAGCAAGCTGCAGGATTACGTGTCGTCGGCGGCGATAGCTATGGTGAAATTATTTACTTATTTATTTATTTTATTTATTTATTTATTTATTTATTCCACATTCCTTCATTTAGTTATCCTGTCTCGAGAATCTGCCGCAAATCGCCTCCATACCGTCGTTGATGCGGCGCTCGACGCACTACCGGTACTGATCTTTGGTCTTTGATCATTGATCTTTGATCTGTGTAGTTTGAACGTTGACCTCTGCAGAACCCTGGCCGTGCCTCACATCGTGAACATTCTCCGACTGCTGGGCATGACGAGCATGCGGTCCATGTGTCGCGTGAGTTCATTGTTTTCTTTTAAATTAATATTATTAATAGATGTACAAGTAAGAGTATGCATGCACCTTGAATGTAGATTTTTAAGTTAGTTAATAATGTTAATTTTAATTTTTAATGTTCCCTGTGGTGTTCCTTCCGCTTCGTCAAAAATTATACATGCTCGGTCATTGCCGCTGGAAAGTAAAATCGGATGTGTCGGAGGAAAATATGGGGCATGTAAATATAATAACTTCACTTCACGGATAATTTTTGTGTTTATTTTGGGAAAAATCGGGTGGGTTATAGGCAAAACTCGGGTGGGTCTTGCCGCTAGCGGCAATGCTGCCCATGTATGCTTATAACGATCGCTAAACTCAACCAAATCAATAGTTGAATTATGTAAAATGGTTGCAGCAAAAATCATAACTAATTGTATAATGTGGCACATCGATTTCGATAAACTGTTTAAAGACAAAATAAAAGTGGGGAATGTTTTCTGGTATTTCAAAGCTTAAAGTGTTCTTATTATTAGGTTGAGTCATAAGTCTTGTCGCATTTTTGGCCCTTTAAACAAATTAAATTAACTTTATCTCAGCAAAAGCAAATCAATCAAAGTAAGCGCCATCTGCGTCGACACACTTCCTCCAAAGTTCGGGTAGCTTGTAGGTGATGTGCTCCCAGAAGGACGGCTGCTAGGAGGCAAAGTATTTGGTCAGCCACATTTCGACATCCCGCTGATTATTGAAGTGTACTCCCCCGAGAGAGCACTACATATCGAAAAACAAGCGGTAATCGCTAGGAGCCAAGTCGGCCGAATAGGACGGCTGGGGGACGACGTGCCAGTCAAGGTCCAACAGGGCATTTTTGATCGTCCTTGCTATATGGGGTCGGGCGTTTTCGTGCTGAAACTGAATCCGGTCGAGCAGCCAGGGAACGGAGGGGTTCTTGGACTTCAGGGTCTGTAGCTGGCGAGAGTATACCGCGACCATAATAGCCGACCCCTGAGGGAGCAGCTCCCAATGCAGCAAACCGCCTCTGCCCCACCATTCAGACATCATGATCTTTTTCTGGTGAAGTTCGGAATTTGGGATGAAATTGGGCTGCTCAGCTCGATCGATCCACTGAGCCCGGAGGACTACGTTGTCGTAAGGGATCCACTTTTCATCTCCATTCATGATCCCGTCGATCCAAGCCTTTATACGAGCGTACGAAATTAGAATCAGACACGGGTCCGCACGGTTTCACTTCTGCTTGTCCGACAGTCGGAGGAGTAACCATCGACCCAAATTCTGGACCTTGCCAAGATCCTGTATTCAACCAACGATGGTGGGTTGGCTTACCTTAAGACTCGTCGCCATATCACGGGTAGTAGCATATGGGTCCGCTTGGACGTGATGCTCCAGCACGTCCAAGTACAGCTCGTGGGCCGTCCTAACCTTCGACGTCGTACTCCATTCTTCGAAGCGTTTGAGCCAATGCTACACAGTGTGCGTACTAGGGGCCTTAGTGTTGTAAACTACCGCCATACGGATGTGGCCATCGGGATGTTTGAGCTAGAATAGGAAGAAAACAACATGACGTGTCACATGTGCACAAAACTGGGAACGAATTGAAGAGGCGTTTCAGCTACTAGACTCGACGTAGGCACAATTCACTAGTACGCTCAAAGAGTAGTAGTAGTGACTTATTTAGTGCCAGAACGGACGGGGTAATTGATAACGTACGACTGAGCAGTGATAGCACAAACATACCCCTCCAAAATGCGACAAGACTTATGACTCAACCTAATATCTTCACTTGAAATCTACTTCAAGTTGGACGTAGTCTACTTCAAGCGTGTATACTGTTATGCATTTCGTCGAATGTTCTTTCACTTGAAGTAAACTTGAAGTAACTTCAAGTCAATGACGTAGTTTTAATAAATTTCTTGTATGCCCCATCATCTCATCCTCTCATACACATTATTTAAAATATTTTGTTCATAAATAATATACAGCCATTATATCCATTTTACTTCTTTAAATTAAAAGACTTTAATTGCAGCAGGTGATGGACGGTCGGGCGAAGCGATACGCGACGCTCATCTCCACGCTCATTCGCTGCGACAACTCGAACACTGTGGAGTATATGTCAAGATGGATACCGTTCCGAAAGGTACTACTACTACTACGGTATATTGAAATATCTGCCTACCTTACCGTATAGTATACTGTATGCCAATCTTCACTCACATTCATAGGTAAAGTATGTTACAATCTACGAAGCCTGACCGAATTTTTAGCCTTAAATACCCGAAAAATCGAAAAACCTGATCGCATTTGAGCTGAAAATTCCAGAAAAATCGGAAAACCTGGCCACATTTTGAAAATGTGTATGAGTACTTTTCGACCTATGCTCACATTGTTTCAACTACGGCATATGTGATAATTGAGGGGTCAGCCCATTGTGTACGGCGACAAGTGCCCAAAGAACAAAGTTATGAAAGAATCTGAGTTTGATTGGCATACGTTAGACCGGAGATAGGGAGATACGGTGAATCGGAAAGCAGGAAAATGGCTGAGCGTAGTTTTATTTCGTTTATTAACAGAACAAAATTAGTGATCGAGTCACCGTACCAATGAGCGAACGTGATAATTATTATTATTATTATTATTATTATTATTATTGTTATTATTATTATTATTGATCGAATTGCAGGCGACCAATCTGTACGTTGAGGAGTGCAATGCGGATCCGTTGTTGAGGGATCGATTCCATCGATTGCTTGATGTAAGTGATTCATTGTATTCCTGCATAATACCAATGTATATCATACATTTTCGGTGCCCTCGGCATTGTTTTAATATAGTGGGTAGATTTTCGAAATATTGTGGGTCGATTTAGAAATTTCCTTATTATTCCCGTAAAAATCGTCACTTTTCGCATCAAGTGACTGAAATGGTGGGCATTATTTGGGTATGCAAATGTATGATGGACGTATATATCGTATGATTTTCCGTTATCCGTATGCACCAGGGCTGTGCGGAAAATAGTTTTCGGAAAATTCGGAAAATACGGAAAATTTCGGAAAAATCGAAATTTGCCTCAAAATATATAGATTTTCGTGTTTAACAAAATTATTGTTTCATTGAAGTCATGAAAATCACAACATCAACAAAGAACATGATCAAGAACATAATACAATAACAAATCATTAGAAGTCATAACCAAGGATGGGAATGTTAGTAGCAAGGAAGAGCAATTGATGCAAATTACCGTATACTTATTAAATATATATATGATATTTAATACATATATATATATATATGTATTAAATATCACGAGTGGAATATCTGCCAAGCACCGTAATCATCGAAAAATCGACTTTCTTTTATTTTTTCTTTAAAATTCGGAAAATTTTCCGATTTTTCTCGGAAAATTTGGAAAATCGGAAAACGGAAAATGCACAGCCCTGGTATGCATCAATTGTACTCTTCATTCCTTCATATATTTACGAGACTGGAAACATGAAAGCTACGGGCTGTATCCGATGTGAACAAAGCCATTGAACTGCGCTTGCGAATCAATTTCACTTTTTCGAATGATCAAAATACAGGCTGATTCCTATATGCAATCTGTATTTAATCCAGTCGGTGATAGTAAAAAAATCAATAATAATAATCAATAAATGATGATAAAAACGCTTGTTATGAAATGAAGAAATTATCGGAGATCGGGGAAATAATCGATAATATTGTAATATAATCAATCAATAATGTGATGTCAGACGCACGCGATCATGATCATGTCCTCTCTGTCTACCGTAACCCTCGCGGCCGCATCCTTCTCGAAGCATTCGCCGGTCGCGGACTCGGCCCTGCTCGTGCTCCAACAGTGCGTCGGCACGGACGCGATTCTTGATCAGGTATGTGAGGTTGATCTTTGATCTTTGGTCTTTGATCTCTTTGTTTGCATATTCTCTATTCGAAACTATCCATGACTACTTAATTAATAATACTCGCTGTCAATCAGGCAACACGTTTTGAATGTAATTATATCGTGATTAGCTCATAACGTGCTCATAATTCGATTTGAAAATAACTTAATTAAATTCAAAAATATCCTAATTAGATTCGAAAATCTTCTAATTAGATTCAAAAATCGCTTAATTAAATTCGAAAATCTGCAAATTAGATTCGTAGTTTCTATTCATATTCATAACGAGTTGTCTGAGCAGGATTTCACGGCTGACCGCTACCTGGCGCCCGACCTTCTCCACGCATCGCTGCACGCGGCAACCTTGGTCGCGGGCGCCTGCCCCAACGTCTGTATGGGTAAGGAAGATTACGGTATTATAGATTAAGGTAGTACGCAGTCTACTGGTACGGTAAATAAGACTCACGGTTTACTTGGAACTTTGTTTTCTGGCCCACTCTCCCCCCCCCCTATTTCGATCTTTTCGATCGAATGGAGGGGCTGTCCTCACTGGGAGAACAATGTCCACGGGGGCGAAATGCTCCCCGAGCTCTCCTCAAAATGGGAAAGCTCTGGACTGAACCGGAGAAAAGGGATCGAATGCTCTTATAAGAAATAGGGGGATGGGGTGATATGGAAATGAAATTGGATTAGAATGAGAGAGTATGGGAAAAGAGGAGAAAAAACTCTCATGTCATCATTTTATCAATCATGATGCGGTTGGTTTTACCACAACCGAGAAAAGGGTCGGTTACTACGCGAAATGACTAATGGGTGATGATGAATGAGAAATGACTACAATTGATCTGTAATATGACCTGGGCCAAAAATCTAAGAAGTGCCGAATGGGCGCGCTCTTATTTGGTGGTCTTAAAGAAATGTGGAAATAAAGATAAACGTTTTAGGATTTGTCGGAGCCCGCGAGACACTCCCCGATCCGCTGTGGATCTACGCGATCATGGCTGTGCTATTCCACGAGAACGAGTACGGAACCTTTAATGGACTTTTATTTATTATGTTTATTGCTTTGTTTATCATACATCATAAGATGTTTCAACAAGTAAACAAACGATTAAAATGAAGAGATTTGCACAAGCAGCATTATGATATTTACATTTTGTGTCTATTTATAGCTTAAAATTTGCGTGTTTACATGTATGATAAGGAATGTTTTTTTTTAATTTTAAAATGTAATTTATCCGTTTCAGGGACGTGCGCATACTGTCGGTGGACATGATCGCGAACATGATGTCGTGCATCCGGACGAAAATATCGACGGATCAACAGGTTTGATCTTTGATCTTTAGTCTTTGATCATTCTCAATATGGTTGTTGCCTATTCATCGCCATATTCAAAGTGAATGCAGCAATGACTTTATGATACGATGTCAAAAGCGAAATAAAAAAAGGAAATAACATCTTTTTTCTTCATTTCATTATTCTTCTTGTTTCACAAAATGTGTTCGCTGAGTGTGAACAAATATTATTATTATTATTATTATTATTATTATTATTATTATTATTATTATTATATTTTCAAGAATAACACTGCCGCCACGCCAGTCTCGATCACGGACGTCCTCCTCGGGTACATGCCGCTGTGCAAGGGCAAGGACAAGTATGGAGAGCAGTACTTTGGACTCATTAAGGAGTGAGAGATTTTTATGTATATTTTGAGTTAATTTATTGATGCCATGATGAAAATACAAGGCGGAACCATAGGTCGAATAGCTAGGTTATCGGTTTTCAAAGTGCGGTCAGGTTTTTCGATTTTTGGCAAATTTAGCTCGAAATGCGGTCAGACTTGGTACATTGTAACACTTTTCGACCTATGGACGAAACCGAAGATATAATAGTAATATTGAATCGATCGTTCTATATGACTCACTGTATAGGAAGAGGGGTAGGTGATTTGAGGTTTTATTGATTTTTATATTCTTTATTTATACATACATATTAATAGTATTGTTAATCAAACACTTTATGGAGAGCACTGCGTAGTGTGATCAGTTATGTGCGTATAGCATGCGTAATTCACACATTGGTGAAACACGAACTTGACGGGTACTACAAGTTGGCCAATGATGATCGGACAAGAATAGCCTGCCCTGCCCCCTGCTTTCGCTGTGGCCATGCGTGGGCTACAGTTCAGTAAAGACTAATCAGTCATTTTGTGGCAACCTTTTTTGTATTGGTGCGGCAGTTATTGATTTAAAAAAGTTAAATCATCCAAAAACAACAATAATTAATCGATAATTTCGTCCAGTTGCATCCAACTCTCACGGAAGAGCTGGCAAGCCTCTCTCAATCAGGTAGATCATCACATCAATACGAGCGTCCAATTCCTCGACGAAGCACAGGTACGGTAGTTATTGCCTGATTACTGTAGGATTTATTGATTGGCTACTGCAGTACTGTAGAGTGCGTACACGGTAGCTAGCTCAAATTATCGATCGGTGGTATGTAGTGACGTTGACATTGATTGACTGAATATCCTAAAATATCTGATAAGTAGTTTTTGTTTATAGTATTGAATACTGTATCGACGAGTATCGATTGATTGATTTATTGATTGATTTCAGCGAGAGTCGAACGCGCTGCAGCTACCGTATCCGGACGAGATCTATCTCGCAGCGAGAATGGAGGTGAGATCATGATTTATTGATTGATTAAAATTTGTGATAAGGGCAGGAATTAATGTGGCAGCGAATACATTATGCGTTATGTCTATTGGCATAAGGCTGAAACAAGAAACTGAAGGGTGCATTTACCACTCTGTTCCATCAAACCTATTGCCTGAGACAGTGAATCTCGCCCTACTTAGTACTACATTTGGTTTTTTTTTCATTTATATCAGAACATTTACGTGGTTATTATGGTCTATTTTGAATTTAAAGAGACAGGGAAACGAAAAACAAGTTGATCTCATATAAAAGAGCTTGAAATTCTGTTTCGAAATATATAAATCTTATATCATAAGAATTCTCTGGTAAGGAGAACGGCGCAGTTAAAGAACTACAGTCTGCTCCAGATATCGGGAGCCTTTTTCTAATTGCTACGCCAACTCTTTGGATACGACTAGAAATTGAATATTTTGATGATAATTCTATCCGCAGTGGGGAATTATGAAGAATAAAACTGAATAATGGGCTATTTTGAGCTTTTCGATGGAGTTAGCATACTGTAGTTCGGAAACCTCGCCCGTGGTGTGGAGCAGGCTACAGTAATCCAACTTCTTACCAGAGCGTCTTTTCAAACTTTCAAATACATATTTCTGAATAGTTCTTTGAGCTTATCAACATGAGATCAACTATTTTAACTATTTCGAATCGAAATTTTTGGATGCCAGCTCCCTTACTGCAAAAAACATAAATATAAATACATAGTAAACATAAATATAACAATAAAAAGCATGTGCTCGTTGAACAAACATCGAACGTCTTGCGTGCGCTTGTACATTATTTGTATTGATGATTTGTGCGGTTTCAGAAACAAATCAATATTTTGTTTGAGACAATAATCTGAATATCCGATGTCACCTTCCCCAAGTCCATGCTATAGTATCATACATGGGCGGGGTACCTGGAGCCCGAGTCTACAGGGGGCATCCGAACGAAAAATGGTTAATTTTACAGGGGGCCTTCACGTTGTTTTCGAAAATTTCACCTTAAAGTCATTTTTTTACATGGGGCATTCCACAATTTTTCAAAAAGCCCTAATTTTACAGGGGGCACCCCCATGTCGGCGCCCATGTATGTATAGTATCTGCTGTCGCACCTGTCACGAGTTTATCAAATAAATAAATAAACAAATAATAGCGTCATTCAATTCAAAGTTGTATCAATGGCTGGATTTACTATGCGAGCCAATGCATTATGTCTATTGACATAAGGCTGAAACAAAAAAAACGCACAGGCGCATTCACCACACTGTTCCACTTACGTTCTATAAGTTATTTGCGCGGTTTCTGAAACAAAATCAACATTTTGTTTGAACCAATAATAGCTCCTTCAATCATTCAATCGTGATCAGGTGCTCTCTCATCTCCTGGACCACGTGTCGATGGATCGACGCAACGAGCTCGGTGGCTACCCGGGAGGACCGCGGCTGTGCGAGAGGCTACTCGCGGACTTTATCTACACTGCGGCCACACCGTCGACGTCATTAGAGTCTGATGCCGATGATGGTCGAGGTGGTGGATCCACGGGCAATGGTGTGGATCATGGAGGAAGAGGAGGAGTGGAGGTGAGATGGGAGTGGGGGTGCATTGAATGAATGAGCATCTGGTGCATCTTGGCGAATCGATATTCAACGAGAAGAGACTTGTTTTGTGCTGTATTTTTCTTCTTGAGTCTTTTGTACAGGACTTGTTTGTTTGGACTTGTAGAAATAATCCGGGTATGAGTATGGGTGGCATATTTATAAAGATAGTAGAAGTATAATATTAGAGATAATTAAGAAAATACAGTGTTAAAAATGGATCGATAATTCCCCCTGATCGCAGGACTCGATGCCTCGCTCGGCCACCCACATGGAGATGAACTCGTCGTCGTCGCTGTTCGAACTGAACGCGGGCGGTCTACCGCGATCCGCGTCCGCCTTTCCGCTTCAGACGCGTCGCGTCGCGGTCTGTCCGGGCGAGCAGAGTCAGAAGGCTGCGTTCCTATTGGTTAGATTTCTACTTTTTTAACTAGGTTTCACCTTGCTGCTTTCTGGTTTCACTGTGTGCTTTTCTTCTAATTTTTCTTGAAGTTGTTAGTCCCATTGCGTCAAATAGTTCAATACCATACCGTAAAAACGAAAAAAGTGAAACATTTGTCAAATAATTTGACAAAATTTGACAAAAGTTCACAAGATTTTGAAAATTTCTAATCATGATATCTAAACGCGGTTACTAGTTTTATTAATAGACAACAGGGTATTTGAGCATCACTGGGCTTACCTAATTGACATATGAAGAAAAAATTCAAATGAATCACTGTGAACGCTGTTTTGTGAAACTGGTATACGGTATGATTTTCTACAGTATACCCGTTTTGCAGCCTGATCTATAAAATGATCCAATAAGTGCACATTCGCTATGAGAAGTCAGGTAATGCTAGATATATCCATGATTAGATGAAAAAAGGGCGATGGAAGCAATTTTACAGTAAAATTCTACAGTATGCTACAGTATACCAATTCTGCTCTGCAACGCTCCTGATTATTTTTTTCACTTTTGTCGTGCTTATCTGGATTTGGCAAACACATCTACAAAACAAAATCTGAGATAATACTTCATCAAGATTATGAAAAATGCTAAAAATGGGAATCTTGTGAACTTTTGTCAAATTTTGTCAAATTATTTGACAAATGTTTCACTTTTTTTCGTTTTGACGGTACAATAGTGCCTGTCGCTGCGTTCCTATTGGTTAGATTCATTCTTTATTTGCTAGGTTTCACCCTTCTGCTTTCTGGTTTCACTGTGTGCTTTTCTTCTAATTTTTCTTGAAGTTGTTAGTCCCATTGCGTCAAATAGTTCAATACCATACCGTCAAAACGAAAAAAAGTGAAACATTTGTCAAATAATTTGACAAAATTTGACAAAAGTTCACAAGATTTTGAAAATTTCTAATCATGATATCTAAACGCGGTTACTAGTTTTATTAATAGACAACAGGGTATTTGAGCATCACTGGGCTTACCTAATTGACATATGAAGAAAAAATTCAAATGAATCACTGTGAACGCTGTTTTGTGAAACTGGTATACGGTATGATTTTCTACAGTATACCCGTTTTGCAGCCTGATCTATAAAATGATCCAATAAGTGCACATTCGCTATGAGAAGTCAGGTAATGCTAGATGTATCCATGATTAGATGAAAAAAGCGCGATGGAAGCAATTTTACAGTAAAATTCTACAGTATGCTACAGTATACCAATTCTGCTCTGCAACGCTCCTGAATATTTTTTTCACTTTTGTCGTGCTTATCTGGATTTGGCAAACACATCTACAAAACAAAATCTGAGATAATACTTCATCAAGATTATGAAAAATGCTAAAAATGGGAATCTTGTGAACTTTTGTCAAATTTTGTCAAATTATTTGACAAATGTTTCACTTTTTTTCGTTTTGACGGTACAATAGTGCCTGTCGCTGCGTTCCTATTGGTTAGATTCATTCTTTATTTGCTAGGTTTCACCCTGCTGCTTTCTGGTTTCACTTTATTCTTTTGCGCTGTGATTTTATGAACTTGCTAGTTCTACTCTGACGAAAGGTCCAATACCATACAATAGTGTCTGTGGCGGTAACAACTGGGGTGTCTTCGCTGTCCAGTGAAATTGGCGCAAGCGTAGATACATAACTTAATTAGTAAATAAATAATAAATGTATTACAAAATGCTATACATGGTCCATGAGACCGTTGATAGATGCGCTCCATCTCTAAAAGTTTATAAAAATCTGACACATTTGCGATGCGTTTTAAAGGTTTTTAGATGATCAGCATCATTATACTTTTTGCGCTAGATTTTGCCTTGCTTCTTTCTGGTTTCGCTCTGTTCTTTTCTTTTAATTTTTCTTGAAGTTGTTATTGTTAGTCCCATTGCGTCAAATAATTCAATACCATACAATAGTGTCTATAGCGACAACATCGTGTGTATCTTCGCCGTGTAGTGGCACTAGCGGAGATAATTTACATAATTAATGAATTAATGATAAATTAATTACGAATGGTCCATGAGGCCGTTTACAGATGCGCTCCATTACTGTGAACTTTATCGACAATCTGATTGTGAGAAACGCCGTAGCGATAATATGAATGCTTATTGTGTTACTGGCAATTATTGCTATTATTGTTATAAAAATAATTATAATTATAATAATAATAATTATTATTGTTATTGTCATTTTCAGCTGCACCATCTCTGCGTGAACAGCTTCTACAACATGCAGGAGATGCACAAGATCTTCTACGAACTGTTCTACGCACGAACGCGTACGTTTCTGATGAAAAGGGGCGGAGTCTTATGGGAAAGCGTGGGAAAGGGACTGAGTCTTGTGATAAAGCGTGGAAAAGGGGCGGAGCCTCGGGATGGAAATAACCCATTTCCTTTCAGCGTGGACGGACAAGCGCGACTTTGACTACATGCCGCATCACGTGTTGAGAGGAGACGGAGAGCTCGTGGGATTGAAGAACGGAGGAGCCACGTGCTACATGAACTCCATCTTCCAGCAGGTATGACGGTATATGATGAAGGGGTTGTGGCCTAAAAGTGGGCGGAGCTTTATTCTAATGTACAGTATCATGCATTTTCGGCGCCCTAACAGAACTTTTTTCTATAGTAGGTCGATTTAGAAAATTCATTATTTTTCGCACAAACAATGAACCGTATATAGTGGGCATGAATCATACGTGGGCTGGCATTGCCGCTGGAAATGAAAATCGGGGGGTCGGAAGCAAAAATGGAGCATTTATACGTCATTTTGAATGATTTTTTGGAAAATCGGGGGGTCGTGTGCCAAAAATCGGGGGGTGTATTGCCGCTAGCGGCAGTGGTGCCCACGTATGGCATGAATCATGTTGGTATGAAAATGTACGTACACTATGTTCACCTAATCATACAGTATGCGAAATATCAAGGAGGGGACGTGGCTTAATTCATATTTTTCAATTCATTGCAGTTGTTCATGATAGACGAGGTGCGCGAGGCAGTGCTCAACGTGACCATCCCGGAGAAACATCTGCTCGATGTAAGATGGATTACTGTAATATTAGCGATTTAAAAAATTACTGTAATATTATCGATTTAATTTTACTGTAACATTATCGATTTAAGATTACTGTAACGTTATCGATTTTATATTACTGTAATAATATCGATTTAAGATTACCGCAACGTTATCGATTTTTACGAGTGATTATTGATTTTGAATTGCAGCGTCGATCGTTTGACTCGGGCGCTGGCGGCATGAACGATTCAATGGACGTCGGAGGAGGAGTAGGGGCGTCGGCGCGTACGCCCGACCGCGGCGAATACGCGATCCGCGTCCTCGCGGCTGTCCAGACGCTCTTCGCCCATCTGCTCGGGTAAGCGAGAGTGGGCCTTTTTTTGCGGTAGAAACGATCACAGAGGAACTGTAACTGCTCTTGACTAATTTTACAATTACTTCGTAAAACCATAGGTCGAATAGCTAGGTTATCGGCTTTCAAAATCCGGCCAGGATTTTTGGCAAATTTGGCCGAAAATTCGGTCAGGTTTTTCAATTTTTGTGAAATTTTGGCTCAAAATCCGGTCAGGTTTTTCGATTTTTGTACAATTTTGGCTCAAAATCCGGTCAGGCTTGGTACTTTGTAACATACTTTTCAACCTATGCGTAAAACTCTGCTTAAAAGTTACAGAAAAGGAAGAGTAGATGCCTCAGATGTTTTGAGACTATTTCTCCATCATCAGTGGGGTTAAACTACATAAAAGGATAATTGAAAAGAACAGTAGAGCATGACACATTTTGTGCATTGTCTTCTCTTTTGTATCGCTTTCAACCCTTCCTTATTGTGCAGTTCGGAGCTGGAATCGTACCGTCCATCCGAGTTCTGGAAGGTGTTCAACTTCAAGCCGAACGGTGAATCTGTCAATGTACGCGAGCAGCAGGATGCCGTCGAGTTCCATAACATGGTGGGTCATTGATAGATTATTGATTGGGTTTATTAAATTTAATTTTGAATGTGCATTATTAATGCGTTTTCGAGAGAAAAAACACGGTACAGAAAGCAACGAATAAAATAGGAGTGTGGTTATATATTGATCGCATTTTGTCGTCGAGAAGTGTGCATTTTTCTCCTCTGATAAGCTCGAGCGGCCTATATTCAGTGAGATGAATGTATTCAGTTTAATATTAACGATGAGATCAATCAATAATCACTAAAAATCAATCAATAATTGTAGGTATCGGAATTGATCGATGAGGGGCTGAAGAAGTGTGGATGTGAGGCAGTGTGCGAGCGAACCTTTAGAGGAGTCTTTGCCGATGAGAAGATCTGCTATGATTGCCCTCATAGGTATTTGTAAAATTATTATTATTATTATTATTATTATTATTATTATTATTATTATTATTATTATTATTATTGCTGTTATTATTTCATTATTGTTTGTTGTGTCAGTGAATTGATTTGGCACTTTATAAAACGGGAAAATCCGTGAAAATGGGAGAAATCCTTCTCGTGTCGATTGCAGTTGCTTTCATGTTTCAGCAAGTTGATGTCATATCTGGGAACAGAACTGCCACGATAAGATCATACATTGCGATACCCTCGCAGTGCGAGGATTGACCCACTATATAAAGCCAATTTTAGGCCACTTGATAAAAAAAGGAAGCTAAAAATGACGATTTTTAAGCAAAAATAGCGAATTTTGTGCATCTACCCACCCTATTTCGACAATTGACCCACTATATAAAAATAGAGTGCGAGGGTACCGAAAATGTATGGATAAGATCGTCATAATTACAGTGTGTAACGCTAGCGCTCTTTGAAATTGTTAAGTGTTGAGTCGCCCCCGTTGATTTATTATTGTTATTATTATTAATTAATTAATTAATTAATTACTAGATACACGAAGGAGGAGCCGTTCGAGTCGCTCTCGCTGGACGTCCGCTCGCACAACAATCTGCGCGACTCACTCAAGGAATACGTCAAGGTACGCTACGGTACTTACATAGGTCGAAAAGTATGTTGCAAAGTACCATGCCTAACCGGATTTTGAGCCAAAATTTCACAAAAATCGAAATTCTGACCGGATTTTGAGCCAAATTTGCCAAAAATCAAAAAAACCTGACCGTATTTTGAAAACCTAGCTATTCGACCTGTGTGTACTTATTAATTATCGATCGGTTACGGTATTTATCCGTATCGATTAACTGGTTACTGTAGTACAGATTATCGATTCATTGCCCTAAATATCGATTGATTCATAGGGCGACGTGCTCGAGAACGACAACGCGTACCATTGTGAGCAGTGCAACAAAAAGGTGATCTTTGATCTCTAACATGTGATCTTTGATCTTTCATATATGATCTTTGATCTCTAATATGTGATCTTTGATCTTTATCTTCTCAGGTCAAAGCAGTCAAGCGCATGTCTCTGTCCAAGTTGCCCGAGGTGCTCATAGTGCAGCTGAAGCGGTTCGACTTTGACTGGGAGAAGGAGCAGTCGGTTAGTAGTTTGATCTTTGATCTTTTGTAGTTTGATCTTTGATCTCTGTGCTTGTAGGTCAAGTTCAACGACTACTTCGAGTTCCCGTACGACATTGACCTGCAGCCGTACACGTTGGAGGGTCTGGAGCGGATGGAGCGGGGGCTGCAGTTGGAGCTCAATGATGGTATGTGTATGGTGTATGGTGTGGTGTGGATGACAGCAGTGTGTGACGCACTGCGGACGGGGAGCAGATACACACTGCCGGCGCATAGGTCGAATAGCTAGGTTATGGGTTTTCAAAATCCGGTCAGGTTTTTTCGATTTTTGTGAAATGTTGGCTCAAAATCCGGGCAGGTTTTTGAATTTTGTGACATTTTGGCTCAAAATCCGGTCAGGTTTTTCGATTTTTGTGAAATGCTGGCTCAAAATCCGGTCAGGTTTTTCGATTTTTGTGAAATGTTGGCTCAAAATCCGATCAGGCTTGATACTTTGTAACATACTTTTCGAAATATGCGTGTATGATGTGTGGTGTGGATGGACTGTAGTGTGCGACACACTGTTCGATTGAGCAGAGATCAAACATTGGGGTGGGGTACAGGGATTCCGATTCTACACAGTCATCCGCACTGAAAATTGTTTTGAAAAAAAAAAGATAAAAGCCCATTTGTGAATTTAAAAAAACTAATTTTAGCATCGTTCTTTCAATGTTAATGCACATGTTCCATTCACATTCATGTTGCATATCATTTACATGCCATCCATTTTGCTAATTGTGGTCGGTGGTTTAGTGTTTCGCCTTGCTTTTATGACAAGAGAGCTGGTATATTATTCGATAATAATAGCGTGCTGTGAACACACTATATCCCTAATTATATCCCTTGCAGACTACAAGTACATCCTGCGTGGCGTCGTCGTGCACTCTGGACAAGCTCAGGTATTGATTGATTAAAGGGCTACAGTAGTCTTTAGTATTCCGTCTCGAGCCCAATCATTGATTGATTGATGTATTTATTGATTTCTTGCAGGGCTAGCGTAGTATATCTAGCATTGGTCTCGAGACCAATTATTGATTTATTGATTGATTAACCTCAGGGTGGCCACTACACGTCGTTCATTCGCAATCGTGAGACGGGCAAGTGGTACAAGTTTGACGACAACGACGTCTCGGACTGGGAGCCGACCGAGAGCAATGCCTCTATGAAGTGGTGGGTTTATTGGGATATTTTTACAAAAAAAATATTTATTTATTATTATCATACATTTTCGGTGCCATTGTTTTTATTTAGTGGGTCCATTTTCGATATATGGTGGGTCAAATTAGAAAATTCGTTATTTCGTCATTTTTAGCTTATTTTCATATCAAGTAAAAATGAGCCATGTATAGTGGGTCAATCCTCGCATTACGAGGGTATCGCAATGTATGGTTATTATATTTGTTTGAGCAATATCCATTTAGGTTCGGTTCGTCCGAGGGTGATTCGATGGGCAGAGGTCGCAAGCGATCGCGCACCGTGTATTGGAATGCGTACATGCTCTTCTACGAGAAGGTATACGGTAGTTTTGTTGATTGTTTATCATCAGTGGTTACGGTAGTTTATTGATTAGTGTTTGTCTCCTTTTGAAATGCCTCTGAAACATAGTAACTGACATGATGCTGAAGTTTATGTGATACTGCTGTATGAAAATGTTACAATAATTATTTTTTTCCATTATTTATCAAGAGAAAGAACAATAACCCTATAGATTTGAAAGAACAATCCTATATATTTATGTAAGAACAACTACATATATCTACTCTTCATCTCTGCAATCCACTTCGTCATAATCCTCTTTTCACAGTCTGAGACGGCCCGCGCCTATCTCGACACGGCGTCGTCGTCGATGGCCACGTGCTCGTCGTCTGAGTCCACCTCCATCACACCGTCCATGCTGATGACGTCATCGACGCCTGGTGAGCGGGATTACTGTAGCTTGACAGGATTACGGTAGCTACGGTTTGATAGTGCTGGACATGCTGCGTAGTGTAACTAGGATTATTGTATCTTGGGTTATTGTCAACTCAAGTGCACTCATTTTCACTTGAAATAGACTTCAAACTTCAAGACTTCAAGAGTAAACTTCAAGACGCATGATGCATTTTAAGTAGATCAAGTTTCGAAATACTAAAGTGATATAAATTGCAGTCGGCACTTGTTCTCCTTCTGCAGCGGCAGCCTCTCTCTCGACAGGCGCATCATCTACAGCCACAGCAGCTGCAGCCACTACGTCCACGCCATCAGCCTCGACGACCACGACGACGACGTCGATGATTGCATCGAGTGTGTCGCCAACGCTGCGAGAAGCTGTGCTCAAGGGCGAATCGATCAAGGTAAGGTGTAGATTATTATTATTATTATTATTAAATATGTGGAGCCGTATCCATCCATGGACGGTGGGAAACCGTTTGTCGACAATCGCGACGTCATAAACGTCTCGTGAGGTTTTCTGACAAACGCTTCCGCCTACGATTGTGACGCCACATTTGCCACGTTTTGTAACGCGGGTATGCTTATTAGATTGATCTTTGATCTTATTCAGCAACGTCCGGTGGGCAAATCGCTCTCGCCCGTCTCCCATCTGCATCGTCACTTCTCGTCCATGTCTCTGTCGTCAGCACGGATACGCATGCCCCGTCGGCTGGAAGAGATGCTCAGAGAGGGCAATCGGTAAGTGGGGATACTGTAGGAATTGAGTTATTTATGAATACTGTATGTCTGAATGGGTATTGTATGGATTGATTCAATAGGCGATGATGTACGGTTTAGATTGATTCAAGTTGTAAATTTACCCTCTTACTTTTGCGCCCTCTCTCGTCTGGCAGAGAAAACATAGGAGAAATTATACAACGTACTACAGTGTTAGAGGGCAGATTGGCCATTTTGATTTTAGAAACTTTCTTATTCCAACCTTTGTTTAATATAAATACATATATACAATATTTACTCCCCCATTGCAGTCGTGTTCAATTGGAGCGTGTACAGTACTCGCAGCACTACTTCCACTACGTATTCGAGATGTCGCATGCGGCACTCGAGATGATGCATCACACCCATCTTGATGTGAGATTGTATTTCGATATTATTTTAAATCTGTGCATGCATATCATTATTGTAAATCTGTGTAAGTATATCTATTATATGCATTAAATTACTTATTAAATTGATTATTATGAACCCACTGTAAAACATGAAACCACCGGGTGCTAGTTTGCAAGTTTGCGCGTGAGTTTGAATCGATTCCGCAAATCTTTGTCAAAGGGTTGTTCACTTTACAGTGCGCTCACGTTTTTTTTGTAATAATAATAATAATAATAATAATAATAATAATAATAATAATAATAACACTACATTCAGGATAACTCTCGCAATCTTCTCGGTTTCTCCGTCATGCGTACCTTCGCCTCTTTCGTCGTCCACAATGGTCTCTTCGCAAGCGATGATCTACGAAGAAACGACGACGACTATGATAATGTGGTGAACTTGATTCATTGCTCTTACTTATTGACGGCTTGCTGAGTAAACACTACTAAGCTTAAGCCTTCTTAATGCGGTGTTGCATTTGCGCTATTTTCATGACATATCATGGTTGTGCGAGACCCAATGCACTCCAAAATTTACGTGAACCAAAAATCCGTCGCACGTTACGGCGACGTTCCGCTAATGTAACACACTCACAGAAAAATCCCTTGTCTATAAGGGAATTATTCCCTAGAAAAGTCTCTCTACGGAATTCTTCCCTTATTGATAAGGGAATTCGTCCCCTATGAGGGAATAATTCCCTTACCCATGAGGGAAGAATTCCGCAGAGAGACGTTACTAGGGAATTTTTTCTCTGTGCACCGCATAAGAGCAAAATTAGAGGATTTTCTCACCTAGTGTTGTCCCTAGTCACTATACGGAGACTCTAAAAAGCGCTGTTGCGCTATGCTTATTGTAGGTTGATCTTTGACCTTTGATCTCTCATTCAGAAGCCACCCCTGCTCAAGTGGTCGGACATGTTCACCTTCCTCCTCTCGTCATCGGACGCAGCTCGTATCTGGTTCGTCACCAACATCCTCTTCGTGCCCGAGATCGTCGCCTGCTTCCTATTCTCGTCCGCTCATCAGGTGAGGGACTTGGGGTCTTGGGGACTTAACTTAGTAGACTTATGGACTTCACTTAGTGAACTTAGGGACTTATGGACTTAATTTAGCACTTAGGCGACGTTATGCATCGTTACATTTGCCGGCGCCGTAACCTCCTCCGCCGCGTCTCTCGTTACGGCGGAGGTTACGACGTAGGCACGTAAGGCAAGTGTACCGATGCATTATGGCTTAATGATTTATGGTCTTAACTTAACACTTGGGCGACGTTATGAGTTAGGGTCTAGTGCGATCTTAAGAGACGAATTAGGTATTGTACTTGTGCTTGGCGATGGAACTTCTTTGTTTTCTGGCCCACCCCCCTCCTTCACCCCCCCCCCCCCCCTCCCCATTTCGATCTCCTCTCTGGGAGGACGATGTCCACGGGGGGGGGGGGGGGGCGCAATGCTCCCCGAGAATGCTCGATACTTAGCTCTTGTATTTCTCTTGTATTGTATAAAATGACTTAAAAGTCTTAAGTCATCGGCCTATTTAAGGTTCGCGAGTTCTTCTCCGACCTGATACTACGAACCATTCACACGACCGAAGTGAAGGGAGATCTGACGGAGAGGTGTTACGAGTCCTATGGTGAGGAGTATTTATTATTATTATTATTATTATTATTATTATTATTATTATTATTATTTTTATCATTTAAAATCACTTAAAATGTGCAAAATGCTAATTTCCCTTTTTTATGCTTTTATATCGATTGTTCTGGGCGGCGGTAAGTACTGCACTATTGCTTGATTTTTCCGTATTATTGATTCGATATAAAAGACCAAAGATCACACTGAAAAGATCAAAGACCAAATTTAAAAAAAAAAGATCAAAGATCACCTTCGCAGTTCAAACGGACCACGTGCTCCAGTTGCACTCGACGATGGTGGACTTTCCTCGTCTCTCCTATCTACTCATTCATCTTCTGGGCAAACTGCCCACCAAGTACCTCTCACTGTTCCGTTCCGAGTTTATCGATTTCTACCGACTGATCTACAACATCACAGTGTCGCATATTGGACTGGTATTATTGATTTTTCAATTTAATCAATATTTTAATCAATATTCCTTGTATATTGTAATAGTAATAGAGATCAAAGATCAAATACTAATAACCATGTTTTGCTAGTTTTTTTGTGACGGAATTTACTAAAAATGAGAAGAGATTAAAAAGATCAAAGATCAACTGTTAGCAGTTGACTAATGGCCATTGATTATTGGTTATTAACATAAAAAAATAACAAAAGATTAGGTATCAGAGATTAAAGACCAGATTGAGGTCAAAGATCAAAGATCAGATTGGGATCAGAGATCAGAGATCAACCCCTTTCAGTTGACAGCGATCATTCGCGGTGGTCTCTTCAACAGTCTGCTCATGCTCTTCTCGCCGACTGCCTCATCGGACAATATCCACTCGCTGAATCGAAGGGACAATCAGGTGTACGAGATGGTGCTGAAGCTCGTGTCCTGTGGCATACGAGCCATTCGACGAGATGAGGTATACGGTATACGTTATATGGGGAGGTATACGGTAGATGGTGAGGTGTACGGTAGTTTAGGAGGTATACGGTAGGGATTTGGGAACTGGGAACTGAGAGTATATGTGGCATGCGGTAGCTATTTGAAGATTGCAACTTATTTGTTACCTAACGAAATTTTACGCACAGGCTGAAGAGGAGATGCCCAACTGCTACCGCTTTGCCGAGGTGACCGTGCGACGACGAGATGTAAGTGGATGATCTTTGATCTTGTTTAATTATTTAAAGTTATTAGTACTTAGGTAGTCATAAATTTTTAAATGATTAATTATAAATCCTTAAATTATTGGTTGTCTTTTTCTAAGGAAAAGTGCCATTTACCACACTCACACACATGTGGCGTCTGTGATCTCTGGTCGTTGATCTCTGATCATTGAACTTTGATCTTTGAACTTTGATCTTCGATCTCACTCCTCCTCCCCCTGACACTGAGAGAGAATGCTATGCAGGTGCCCGACCTGCAAGTGCTCGTCAACTTCCTCTCCAAGGATGGCGGACATGTCAGGTATGGAAGTAGTTTATATATCAAGCTATTGTCTTTGTCATTGTCATTTTCATGTGTCATTGACAACGGTGACATGACAATGACAACGGTGACAACAATGACAATGAGAATAATGGCATGGGCATTTGCAAATTCTTTGCAACCTGGCTGCCACCAGGGCTGGGACACAAAACGTTTTCTTGACACAAAAATTTTGTGTACACAAAAAACACAAAAATATTTTTTTGTGTACACAAAACACAAAAAAACACAAAAATATTTTTCTCTAGATTTGAGCAAGTTTATAGCTAATAAAAAAGATATTTTTCAATATAGAACTTGAACGCGAACAAAACAGCATGTAATATTAGTTCAAAAAAGAACAGCGACCAAGAAACCTATGAGTCTGGTTTTCGGCTGAACGAAAACGGAGATATCAAGCTTCAAATTACTGATAAAAGGAAATTCTATACCAAAATTATCCGATTTTCGCAAAATTTACAATTTTGCAGATAAAATTTTACTATACAAATCGACTAATATCATCGATTTTCTCCCTGAAAATCATGTAAAATCAGAAAATTGACACCAATTTTTTTGTGTTATTTTGTGTCTCATTTACACAAAATTTTTACACAAAATTTTTTGTGTCCAAGACCATGAAAAACACAAAAAAACACAAAACACAAAACACAAAATCCCAGCCCTGGCTGCCACCCAATTGCGATGAGCTCTCCATAGGATTTTTTTGATTTTCAAAGGGTTTCTGCTGTGTTTTTCCTCAAAATCCTCAATTATTTACCACATTACTCTTGCAACCTATGTAGTGGATATGAAGTTGTTCTGGATGGCACCCATATATGTATCAGTCCATGGGTATTGTAAAAAATGTAGTTTTGCCTTCTGAAAGCTAACCCCAAGCCTCCCCTTCAGATACGTGCACTGCCTCGTGGACCTCATTCGTCGTACCTCTCGTGCGCTCAACTATGCCTGGGCCACCGATGCATGCCTGTTCCTCGCCTACGGTAATCCTACCGTATCCGCCACCATCATCGACGCCATCTGCCAGGGAACGGTAGGTAGTTATTGATTTATTGAGTACAGTATAATAATGTTAGTCAATTATTGATATATTACTGTAACCTCGATTCGTGCAACATGTCAATCGATAATAGTTATAATCATAAAAATCATCGATAATAATCATAATAATAATGATAATGACATTAATCGAATCATTCAATCGATAAATCATTGTAGGCTACGATCCTGACAGAGGGTGGTCAAGCTGCCTGTGCAAAGCTGGCGCGCGCCCTCTTCGCCCTTTCCGATCGATTAGAGGAGGCACGATTCAACTACCTCTTCCATGGTATTTTTTTTGTTTTCCATTTTTTCGAGCAGACCTATTCGATACACTGTTGAATTTTTACGCGATCGTAGATGAAGGTGTGCTGAAACATGATTGTGGCGGGGGAATGAAATGACCAGAGAATGGAGACATCTATTGCCTGTGGTATGCGAAAACTGTCTATTTCATTGGCAATGAAATCATGGCTTTCTCTATCTTGTATTGAATTTGTCTCGCTACATTATTTGACCATAGATGAGAGTGTGCTGAAACATGATTGTGGCGGGGGAATGAAATGACCAGAGAATGGAGACATCTATTGCCTGTGGTATGCGAAAACTGTCTATTTCATTGGCAATGAAATCATGGCTTTCTCTATCTTGTATTGAATTTGTCTCGCTACATTATTTGACCATAGATGAGAGTGTGCTGAAACATGATTGTGATGGGGCACGGCGGCTCAATGATAGTAACTAAGAAGCTCTTGCCTGAGAAAGAAAGTATCGCAAACTGAGTGATGATGAGCAGCGCAAAAGTTGATTACGGTATATCTGGGCGCTCGCTTCTGACTAGACCTATCATCGAGTTTTACGATTCGCGAGACATGCCGAGATGGCTTAGTGGATAGAGCTTTTGTTTAGAGATCCGAACCTCGTAGGTTCGAATCCCGCCCAGTGCAAATCAACTTTGCCGATTTTTCGTAATGCAAGAGCCTTCAAGCCAAAGTTAAATGTAGCGATTTCTCTTCATTGAACCGCCGTGTGGGGGAATGAAATGACCAGATGGGGGCATGTATTGCCTGTATTACTATTGCCTATATTCTTTCATTTCTCATTAATTATTATTATTATTATTATTATTATTATTATTATATTTATTTATTTATTCATTTATTTCTCATTTCAGACGCGCAACTGTCCAATCCGCACACCGCATCCGTTCACGTGAGTGTTTATCGATTTTTTCTAGAAATGCTACCCTACCCTATCATTCCTACCGTAACCTGAATCCTGATTCAGGGTTTCCTCGAGATCGAATCGATTCCCGAGCACCGCTTCGAGCCCATGGTGCTCATTCTCTTGCAGGCACTCGAGGTGCTGCCCGGCATCAATGAGGTTTGTTGATCTTTGATCTTTGATTGTCGTAGTTTGATCTTTGATATCTCATTGTTGTAGTTTGATCTTTGATATCTCATTATTGTAGTTTAATCTTTGATCTCTTCCAGATGATCAGTCAAGACGAGAAAGTGCGTCGTCTGCTCACTCAGATCAACGCGAGAGCCATCTGCAGGCGCAACTCGAGCGTTCCCTTCAATCAGTCAGTTTTTGTTTTTGTAGTTTAATCTCTGCAATTTGTAGTTTGATCTCTGAAATTTTTATGTTGGAAATTTGTAGTTTGATCTCTGAAATTTGTAGTTTGATCTCTGAAACTTGTAGTTTGATCTTTGCTCCTTCTTTCAGATTCCACAACTGGTACTTAGCGGTGACGCAAGCGGAAGAGGCCGCACGTTCCGAGCACACGATGGAGAGCGATGTCATGACTGGTGATGAGACATCCGGAGCCACGACGTCATCTGTAGCTCTGATTGGAGCTCCCGGAGCTCCGCAGCCACCCCGACCTCCGTCTTCGGGAACTCCTGGAGCTGTTGGAGCCGCGACGAGCATCGAGATGATTGGAGTGAGTGTATTGATTGATTGATTGGGGGCATATCGCAGATCAGTGGAAAATGTTCCTGTGATTTTTGGTAAGAGGGTGAAACAGAAATCGGGTAGGTGGGACGCAAAAACTTCATATTCGAGTGAATTTCGGCTAAATCGGGTGGGTTGGGTGCCAAAATCGGGTGGGTCTTGCCACGTAGATATGACTTACGACTTTTTTGCTGATTGATCTTTCACATAGGCTTCATCTTTGCATGCATATCTCTGTCCTCTAATTAGCCCTACAAATCAGTGCTGGGATTTTATGGGTTGGTTCGTGAAATTTTCATTTTATGCCAAGCCCATATTGTTTATTGATATTGTTTATTTTGAACTGATTTACAATATCAAAAGGTCAATCAATCAATAAATCAATCGATCAATCAATCAATCCTCATTGCAGTTCTCGCCGGGCCAACTGTCGCCCTCTTCACGCATGGCAACGATGAGTCTGAATGCGGGTGAGAAACGGCCCCTTCCTCCTCCCGGTGAGGGTGAACAGGAAGAGGATGGTGAGGCTGATGGAATAAAGGATCGGAAGAGGAGTATTGGAGAGGAGAACGCATGGCCACGAACCATCAATAAGCAGAGGTACGGTAGGACGATGGGTTACGGGTAGTACTGTAGCTTGGACAGAAGGTCATAAGGGTAGGGTACGGTATTTGGATTGAGATATGCGTGCAGATTATTATGGTAGTTGGTATACGAACCATCAATAAGCAGAGGTACGGTGGGAGTTACATGGGTTACGGTAGTACTGTAGCTGGGCCATAAGGTCATAAGGGTAGGATACGGTTATTGGCTTGAGATACGCGTACGGATTATGGTAGTTGGTATGGTTACGGTAGCTGGCGAGATGTGGTGATTTGAATGTTGGATTACGGTAGTAAATGCGATCGATTGATGGTTGTCGTTGCAGGACCCACCCGTCCAACACTGTCACGCCCATGAGTGGTGAGTTTATTATTATTATTATTATTATTATTATTATTATTTGCGGCCATAAACTTTATAAAATGAGAGCAACCGGTCATCCTTTATTGGCCTTCCCTCTAGTGTCGATTGCAGTTGCTTTCATGTTTCAGCAAGTTAATGTCATATCTGGGAAAAGAACTGCCACGATATGGTTATCTTGGCTATTACATTATAATTACAGTGTGTAACGCTCGCTCTTTTTGAAATTAAAAATAATTTGTTTATTTTATTTATTTAATTATTCTACAGTCCCCATGGAAGACACCGAGCTGCTCATCGCTTCGTCGCGTTCTTCCGGAGCCTCCGCACACCCATCCGCTCCGCCGCCCTCGTACGACGCGGCCATGACCGCAGGCGCCAGCGCCGCTACTAGCGCCCGGTACTATGCCAGTGCTCCGCCGTACCCACCAGCGCCCACTGCCACGGTACACATGACCGAGACGGAACCACTTGATCTGTCGAGGTATTGATTGATTTATTGATTTTCATTTCATGATATCGTACATAGGTCGAAAAGTATGTTACAAAGTACCTAGCCTGACCGGATTTTAAGCCAAAATTTTTCAAAAGTCGAAAAACTTTAAAATAACCTAGCTATTCGACCTATGATATATTTTCATTTTATCATACCGTATCCTCGTATATATTGATCTTTTCTCTTCAGTCGCTTCATCTCTGCTGGCAAGGACGACTTTGTCGTCGATCCCAAGCGATGATCTACCGTAGTCAAATATCGATAATTAACGATTATGATTACTATCGATTGATCTACCGTACTACTCCTAATATTGATTGATTGCATCTTCAAGATTTCCAACAGCTACTTTATTTATTCATTTCTGCTATTATTTTTAGCCGATATTTTTGTTGTTGTTGTAATATATGCGATACTTCCAAGTGTCCGTCATTAATTTCACTGGCTTTTTTTTCGAAGCCTAGAGTCGAGTCCATTTTCCCCCTTTTGTTGCACCCCCCTTTACATTCGATTTTTAAGATACATATATATAAATAACAGAAGCCCCGTGTATTTATTGTCTTATTCCTGTTTCTATTTCTATTATTATTATTTTTATTATTATTATTGTTAATTAATGTGGTCTATGATTTTTTTACAAAACAATCAATATCTTCTTTCGATATATATCAGCCCATACCACCGATATTTCTAAGTATTCAGCCATCGTTTCCCTTTCTGTTTCTCGCCCCGACCCTTTCCGATTCATGTACGGTACCTTTTGCCGTGTTGATCGGTTTATTGATTTTCCTATCCGAAGTATGCGTCCACCCGTCACCCTCACCCGTCCGTCACTAGTGATCGATCAATATTACTCTAGTGTGGTGTGGTGTAGCATACCTAGCCTACCGTAATCCTAGTGAACGTCGTCGCCACCACACGCACGCACGCTACCGCAAACCATTTCCATCTCTTTAATGACCCCGGTCTGTCTCCCTTCTTTACGAGCTCTATGTAGCCTTTCTTTCCTATTCTTTCTTCGTCTTCTTCTAACTCATCATCTTTGGTCCCGCCCCCTTTTTCTCGTTTAAACTCCGCCCCCACCTACAGGTACACGTGTCTAAAACTCTTACTTTCCTGCAATGTACACCTCCGCTCTTGTTGTATACTAATATAGACTCCGCCCATTTTTCTCACAACCACACACATATTAGTATCGCACACACACTTGTATAGTTCACCTTGTATGCCAAGCTCTGTCCATCCTGTCCAAGGTTAGCATAGCCTCTTGTAGACAATCGCAGCACCACTCACCCTAGATTTAGCGACGTAGAGATCTGAAATTCCGCCCAACCCCCGTTACATTAGGCTCCGCCCCCATTTCTGTCGAACGCGTATATTTGTACTATACCACCAGCACCTGCGCATCTAATCGCTGTATTGTACCGTAATCCTATTCTGAATTTCTAAATTCGATCGATAATTCCTACCAATAATCATCCCGGATTCATTGTATAGTGTATTCCTTCCCCGAATCAATCAATATTCATTACAGATAACAAATCGAGTGTTCTTTAGTCCCACCATAGATATGCCGCATGCACTATGTGTATACGAAGTGTATAATGTGAGATTTATGCATCCCCGTGGCTGTGGTAATATACACAAACTTTATCATCATCATCTTGTTGGTTTATTATTATTATTATTATAATTATTATTATTAATATTATTATTATTGCGATTATCATTGTATCAAGCCCGATCTATTGTTGTTGTTCGCATTGATGAGAGGGAGTCATAGAATGATAGAAGCCACGCCCCTCCCCCCATTTGTATCCTCTCTTTCCCCTCCTTGATCGTGTTGTATATGCACTGAAAGAGACATTATTGTTGTTGTTGTTGTTGTTGTGATAATTAGGCTCCGCCCCCTCGGAGGCTCCGCCCCCTCACATGCACACACACACACACTATGTTCTCTGTTACGGTATGATGGATAGATAAATTGATCGGTTGATGGGTGGAAATGTGCGACATGAGGAGTGGATAATAAGGCTTTTTACAGTCTTTTTTGACAAGACAGTTGTTGGAAAGAAGCAGTATGCGATCAGAGGTCGTATGCAAGAACAACGGGAAAACAGTTTTCCGGGAAAATGTGACGTCATTAGCGTAGGCGGAGGATTTTTGGAAAACGCCTCCGCCTACGCAAATGACGTCACATTTTCCCGTAAAACTGTTCTTGCATACGGCCACAGGTCTATGTAACACGCTGTAAGAGAAATTGTATTTGATATTAATACTTATGGGTATTATGAATTAAAAGAGTCAGAACACAATCCTTAAAGCGATCTGTCCAAACAATTTAAGAAGTAATCAGCAGTACTAAACTTAATGTTGAGTATATCTATCCAATTCTTGAATTTGGAATTTTCAACGCATTGTGGTATTTTCGGAAACCACGAGTTAAAGACAGAGACCCTTGAGTTGTATTCTGTGATAGCAATACCATGTTAGGGTTTGATCACTCCCTCACAGGAATGCATGAATCATTCTCGAACTCGTTTTTCACTCACTAATGAATCATTAATGATTGATCTAGCTCGTGTGAATACTCTCTTCGTTTCACACACTATTTCTCTGTTCTCTGTCGACGAGAGAGCGTTACTCTATGAAGAGACCGTAGACTAGCGACATTTAATGGGATTACTACATCAAAGAATGCAGAGAAACTGTTTTAGAAAGAAGCAGTGTTGTGGCAGATAGTATGTGGGCAGTATTAGCTGGCTTTGAGGAGCCTAGAATCAATCAATTACAATAACACAACTATGGTTTGGGATATGGAAGAAATAGACCAATATATGTTGCAGATTCCCTTCATTTTAGCTATGGTTCACGACTAGTCGCTTTGTTTGGTGAATTATTATTAAATGAAAGCTGTGAAGCACAATAAAATATCCTCCCCACCCCTCATAACCTTTACCAATTATCACTCCTCGGGTACCCCCGAGAAGTTTCCCAAAAACTTGTGTTATCTAACACAGATCAAATCTGGTCAGATGCCCAAGCGTACCTTGAGTTACTGGGATAAATCCGAAGAAGATGAAGAATGGCAGGTGGTCATTATAGCACGCGGCGAACATCGGACGGGTTTGGTGAGGCTCGTGTGGCTCGAAATCATCGTGTGGCTTGTTTCTCTTCACTCACCAAACCCGTCTTATGTTCGCCGCGCGTTATGGTGACCTTCTGACATTCTTCAATTGCTTTGGATTTATCCCAGTAACTCAAGGTACGCTTGAGCATCTGACCAGATTCGATCTGTGTTAGATAACACAAGTTTTTGGGAAACTTCTCGGGGGTACCTGAGGAGTAATAATAAAGAGTTTTTTTTCATTCCAGCGTACTGCGGTTTTAATATTTGGCAAATTTTTATGACTCGTGTGTAATTGTAATAAAGATCGTCAATTCTTTTATTTTTAATTTTTTTGGACAGGTTCGAGACAAAACGACTGCGCCATAGTGTGCCACTAATCCTTTGCAAAATCTCTTCTCTATTTACCTTAAAAAAATAAAATGTAACATAAAATTATCAAAAACATTGGACTCACATGGAAGTCGAACCCTTAGCCTTCGGCTTCCAAGGTCTCCGACATACCGACTGCGCCATTGTATGCCACTAACCGTATAGAAGATCTCTGCTCTACGCCTCCCTCTGCGTCTCTGTCAGTGTGCCCAGCGCACACTGACAGAGACGCAGAGGGAGGCGTAGAGCAGAGATCTTCTATACGGTTAGTGGATGAGATGTTCTTTGTTGTTCTGACCTTGTTAAGCGGTTGATTTTCTTGGCAAACCATCCTGTGGCCCATCCTGTGGCCGAAATCTACAGAAAACCGTTTTCCGGCAAATGTGACGTCATTGGCTTAGGCCTTTTCCAAAAATCCGTTGTTCATGCATACGGCCACTGGTGTGATGATTCAGAAATGAATAAGAGCTAATTGCTGGCAAGTGCCAGCTTCCAAGTGAATACACACGTGTATAAAAGCGAAAAAAATAGGAAAAAATAAAACGACTATCCGGCAAAATCGAGACCAATCGCTCAATTTTCGACGCTGGCAATACTAATTAGTAAAGAGTTTGAATAATGTGAGCCCAATGTCTGATCTATGATCTTTGATCTTTGCCAGTATTTGTAATTGTCGATGAACTATTCTATTCAAGGCTGCTTTATATTCAGCCCAATATGTATGCGAAGTTGAAGATTTTAGGAGATGATAGGCTTTATTCATTTTTCAAGGGTTGTACTCGATGGGGAGGTTCTTTCTGCGAACCATACCGTCACCCTGGAACCATTCACGACGGAACTGCTTGGCGGCTCCATCGGGGGTGTTGGTCCACTCGATGGTGATACGGTCGTTGTTGGTATCCTGAACGGTAATGTGATTACGGTAAAAACTAAAGACTACAGTAACCTCCTACAATAATCAATGTACCGTACCTCTTGCCCGTAGGAGAAAGCATCGCATGAGACTGCGATGAGGGCGTTCTCCTTGGGGTCGAGAACTCCTGTTCCGGGGTCGACACCGAGTCTCTTCATGTTGGTGGTCTTGAAGCCAAATCCGATACGGCGGCCCGAATTGTTAGTTACCTTAAATAATAAGCCGTTTAGCAAAAATTAAAAGTTAGTCTTGTTAAGTCTAAACCTTAAAACCCTAACAATAAGACCTTAAGTGGCTGATACTAACCTTGATGTGGTAAGTGTGCTTGTCATCATAAGGAGCGTTGAAGACGATCTTGGTACCAGGAGCAGTGATGATATCTCCGGGAGCAATTGATTGAGCCATGATTGACTCAAGTGACGAAAAGACCAAAAGGAGGGTATTTATACTGAAGAATGTCTCTAAATTCTATAATTAATTAATTAAGCTAATATTCAAAAGACCTATAATTAAATTTAAAAAATGCAAATTTAACATTTATAATTTAAAAAATCGCTAATTAAATTGTCGTAACTGGATTATGGGCATAGCTCGTGAGCTCGCGAAGAAACTGTGCGCCGCGTAAATGTAGTGTAGCAGTCTATATTACTTGTCCCGTACATCCGATAATCGAGAGAGGTTTGAATAAACTTTTCATTTCAAATGCAAGATCGGCTACGATCCCTGCTAATCAGGGAATATTGATTTACTCCATTAACACTCGATATAATTTTACTTTCCGCATTGTCAATACTCTCTCGTAGACAAAGAAAGCGAGAGAGTGTGGCCAGAGCGGAGAGTTCCAAATTAGCTTGGTCTAAACTTTTAAAGGACACAACTTATATTGAAACTGCAGGAACAGTTGTTGTGATTCTGGCGGGAAATCAGGATCCCCAAATGAAAGTTTTTCGTATGCACTCTAAGAATACCAAAAAATAATCATGAATTTCATAAAGTATATTGTATAGTATTCGTCTATAAATCATAGTGCAAATTCTTCATTGATCGTTCATCTAATAAAAATTTCAGAGAAAAAAATAATAAACCAGAAATACTCCGAAGAAATGACATATCATTGTCTAGTCTGCTACAATATTTGTAATCTTCGTTATTTTTGTATCGCCACTTTGTTTACAGAAAATTTGATTTCTGACCCAAGCGAATCGTAGTTTTGCTTCCTGTAAAGAAATTATATTTATTGATGAAAAAAGAATTCAAACCTCTCTGAACTTCTTCGACATCGTTTCTATAGAAACAGGAAGCCATTCCGGTCCGATCTATGTATCTCGCATAAAACACTCTTGACTTTGAGAGAAATTTCAATTTTGAAAATTTCTGAAACTTTTTCATGAAAAATGAATTGGACAGGCGTGATTGCCATCGAATTCTGCCCCTGGGTGCAAATTCTGAAAATTTTAGCACCATATGGTGAGGAGAAATGACTAAAAAAGCGATTGCAACACGACGTCGTCTGGCCTCAACGGTGGCTCTAGGTGCAAAATTAACATGATCATCGTCAACAGCACCCTTGAGAACCCCGATCCCCAAATTTTGACTTTTATCTGTGCCGGCACTTAGTCGAGTCTTACGCAAACGGCCTCATATAAATCATTAGATTACATGTTGATTATTCTTGCTCTAATGAAATTTTGCAAATTCGGATATTTTAAATTGCATTTATATTGTCAAATTTTAATATTTTTCGCAGCCACTGGATAGTTCACACAGAAAAATAAGTGTTATCCACGGAGCATAAGACTTGAGAAGTGTTATATTTATCACTTTTTGAAGTAGTCAAAGAACACTGCACAGAAAATGAAAAATGGATTTTTCTATTTTATGTATGATAACTACAGGCTCCATGAGTGTAGTTCACTGGTACTTGGAAATTCCTTCCAATTATAAATTCGCTTCAGGATGTGCGTTTGGTGTGTTTTGGCGACGTTTCCTAAAAAGTTTATTTCGAATCCAATCGATTCGTGAGTGGGCGTAATCGACTCCTTGAGAAGAAATCTCGATCAATCGATAAATCGATAAACGGAACGAACCAAACAAATCCTTAGACGGAACTCGCTTCAGGAAGTTCCAAGGACACGGAACTCATTTGAACAACTGATCGCCTGGGAAGTTATGATATAGAAGTGGTGACACCTTTCAATGTAATTGAGTTGGCGAGACTTCATGTTTTATCATTCATAACTGATAGGGAACGTCAACGATTATGGAATATATTGAGATGGGGAGCATTGAAACGAAGTGTCCTTAAAGGAAGCGTAACCTCACTCAACGGTCTCTTTGATGCGCAATGCTCTCTCGTTGTTTGAGAACAGAGAAATAGTGTGCGCAATGAAGAGACCATTGAGTGAGGTAACGTTCCCTTTGACTGATCACTCCAATGAGTGTCTGATCTTCAACAAAAGTGGAAGATTGTTCGTGTTGAGTCTCATCATTTTTTAAAATCATCTTCTTAACCGAAACTGTGTAATGAGTCATGTTGATCGAAGCGCATTCTCAATGTATCATCAGAGAGACGTAATTGTATATAATTTCGACCTCTCGTAGTCTGGCGTCCTTTAGGACGTCTGCACTATTCTTAAATTAAGGTACATTACCGGTAAAATCCTTTTTTTCCTAATTTTAGAGAGTGCGTAACTAAATGCTACTTGTTAGGTGAAATGGTTGAGTTAACAACCACAGCGCAGGTTCATTCAGGACATACCGTCGTAACGAAAGAAAACGACGCAAGTAGGAGATTATACCGAAAAATCTCCTATTTTTCCATGCTCTTCAAAAAATGAATCAGTTATATTTTCTCCACAATTATTCCAAATACTGTGAATTTTGGGTTATATAGCCTACAATCCATTCCCATTTGGTCTATTTTTGTTTCAAGATCTAAATATCAATTTTATTCAATATTGCTCTTCCAATCATAAACCCTTCTCTACATTAAAACGACAGCTTTTCCAGAAATTCTAACTTTTTCAAAAAATTTCAATGTTGACACACACCCTACCGTTGTTAGAGAACAGAGAAATAGTGTGCGCAATGAAGAGGCCGTTGAGAGAGGTCATTCTCTATTTTATTTATTTATTTATTTATCGTTCACCACAAGGGTGTTTCAACAAGTACAAGATGTTCGAGTGCAAGAAAATATGTGAAATATCAAAATTATTATAAGTAAGGGAGGAATTAAGTTGATGAGACAGATCTGAAATGAATATGTCTTGCTCCAATATCATTTTCCACGAAAATTAACACAGAAAGTTGTAAAATTGAAGAATTGTCAAATGTGGAAAAATCTCCTACAATTCCGTACAATCTCCTACTTGTGTCATTTTCTTTCGTTTTGACGGTATGTGCAATAATTCCCAACTTTTATAACATTTTCCCCATTGGGTAATAAAGATGCACGGAGACAAACACGAGTTTAAAATGTAATTTTATGAAAGCCTTAATAATGCAGTTGTTAAACATTCATGGAAATACACTGAAAATAGAACTAACAAAAAAGACGTGTACGCCTCTCAGCACGCCAAAGCATGAATTTCATAAAGTATGTTGTATTGTATTCTTCTATAAATCATATTGCAAATTCTTCAATGGTCGTTCATCTAATAAATATTACAGGGAAAGCAGATATATAAACCAAAAATACTGCGTAGGAATGGAATATTATCCCTTTACAATAGTTGCAATCTACGTTATTTTCCTCTCGCTACTTTGTTTACAGAAAATTCACTGGTGCTGAAATGCTTGAGAATGGAAGATAGAAAAGATTGTCCTCGTTCAATGGAACATTTGTGAAGACGATAACGATCAATAAGAAAATATTTTTTAATCAATATGTGAAATATTTGAATTAATAAAAGAAGTTGTAGTAGCTGCAATATTTCGACTTTGCTTGCAAAAAATTTTATTTCTGACCCAAGCACATTGTAGCTTTGCTTCCTGTAAAGAATTTATAATTATTGATGAGAAAGGAATTCAAACCTCTCTAAACGTCTTCGACATCGTTATATAGATCATTAGATTGCACGTTGAACTAACAATGGTCATTAGCTGGGTCATACTTGCTACAATTTATCATTTAAATATTTTGCGATAATTAAATTTTAAAAAAAATATATATATAATAAGTGAAATGGACAGTTAAAACATACTTAGCGGACCGGCTATGTTCTCACGAAATATATCAGATAATGCCGAACCAATGGAAAAAATAGCTAAGAAAAATAGAAAAAATAAAAAGAAAATAGTTAATGTAGCTCAACGACGAAAAATCAGCAGACCTTGAGGAATCTGGGCTGCGAGAGTGACTAAAACGATCCACAAGAGCATTGCGGACGTTCTTTCTATTCTATCAGTCTCTTCGTCTACATTAGAAGAAGCTAAGAAATTTTTCCTCCTTATCTTTAATCGATTTCTTTTTATCTTAAAAAAACATTAATAATAGTTGAATAAACTGTAAAGCGTTTACCTTTCGCAATTCTAGGTGTAATATTGTTGTTAAAATTATAAGTAGAACACAAGGGAGGAAGTTGTGAATTATAGCAGAAACGTAATAGAATACCCTCATCAACTATAAACAAAGAAAATGAGAAAAAAAAACAATTTTGAAAAAAAACTTACCAAACAATTATTTTTGTAGGTATTTTCAGTGTATTCGACAACATAAATAAGGGAAGTGTCATCACTGAATATGAAGGAACCGTTGATATTTACACAAACTCAATAAATATTAAAGGGAGCGTTACCTCACTCAATGGTCTCTTCATTGCGCACACTATTTCTCTGTTCTCTAGCAACGAGAGAGCATTGCACATCGAAGAGACCATTGAGTGAGGTTACGCTCCCTTTAATTACAACCTCTCAGCATCGCACATGTCGCTCCATTCATAATGAGTTATTGTTAACATTAACAAGAAGGGAATCATTCCAATTAGAATCAATACAAGAACAGCGAAGGAGTATGCAGCCATACGTGGATAAGTTGGTTCCCATCTTCCTCGACTTCGTAGAGACACTATTCGAACTGAGGTTAACACAACTGAAGGAGGGGAAAATTCATTGTGCGTAGCTTTCGAGGTAAGCGAATGCCTGCCAGCCATGGAGTAAAGTAGTCAAAGACCACTGCACAGAATGCTTCTGTCATCTCAAATACGACAAAGGAATATGTAAGGAATAATTTGCTGGAGTAAAAAAACACACACATAGACATTTAAGGAATTTCCATTGTCAGATACGAGAACTTGAAATTGTTTTTTCATGATTTACGCGGTTGGAGTTCAATTTGCGATCGTACGTTCTCAGAGTTGCATTTTGTTCACACGATTATATACAAACTAACTAGCAGTCATAAGTATCTTGTACAACAGCAGAACGAATAGTTGAAATGATGAACAACATTAGCAGTATTGTTTGATTGATTGACATCATAACGAACACGGCATTGATGGGTGAACGGAGAGATTTTCTACATTTATTTATTACAAAATCATGTTCAAAAATATTACCTTGTAAGAAGAAATATGCAGAAAAGGTTAGCAATGATATCGACTGGGCCAAACACTAAAATTATATAATAACTCCAACGCCCATATCGATCAGCGATATCCCTGAGAAGATATGACGGTCGATCAATAAATCGATAAACCGGACGAACCAAACAAAGTTGTAGACATTACTCTCTTCAGGAAGGTCCAGAACGGATATGGAACACATAGAACTGATCGTCTGGGCAGTTAAGACAAGGGCTCAGCGAGATTCCAGGTAGTGCCGGACATCGACCTCAGCGATTTGGCTCAATTTTTTGTGGATACCCCATGGCCTCATATCACAAAATGAGCATTCATTTGGGCGGGGTCCGTGAAAGACAGATGAGGCGGGTTCTCGAAATTTGAAAACTCGATTTTCACCAAAAATATAATAATAATAATAATAATTTATCCTGTCTACATGTCATATGTAGAGGGGGTCAAAGCAGGGGGAATCTTCATATCCACAAGTTCTATCCTTCGGTCTCTGAGAGAATTCTTCTCCATTCAAGAAAACGTCCAAAAAGAATCTTGATAAGAACATTCAAATAACCCACGAAAACTTTGCGTTGTTCGTCCAATTGGCCTGCTTGACAAGATGGAGATACCGCTCCTGACTTTCCAAAGTCTTCTAGGAGGGGATTTAGATTTTTTCTCGAGGAGAAATTGTCCTCTTGATTTATTGTCACCAAAAAAGGAAGAATTAAGTAGAATTGTCACCAAAAAAGGAGAGGGATATAGGGCCAATGTTAGCGTCAAATAATTACATGTATACAATAATTACATAATAATAATTATATAATAATAATTGTAATTACATGTATACAACAAAAGCTCGCTATAGGACCGGATATCCGATCGCAAACGGTTTTTTTACCTCCTCAAAACATTCTAAATTAAATTAAAGTGACTACGCCGATATTGTAGATCTCAAAAATCCATACTTTCTGTGTTGTTTCATGAAAAACATTGTAGAAAATATGACCTCGAAAGTGGTCTTGAAAAAAGTTGTTGACACCTTGCCATGGTTATACTCATTTTAAAGAACTTGTCGAGTACGTCATTTTTCATGTTGGTCGTATTCTATGAAAGTTGTTTGTTTTCTAAAGAAACATGCGATCGATTCTCTCATATGTGAGACTTACAATTAGTTAGCTCACCCCAGTTCAGGGTACTATCTCGAGCGATAGAGGGAGTACTCTCTAACATGTCTTTTTGAGAGAGTTTGGTGTAAGCTAACATTTCTCTACCGTAGTCCAGTTAGACATCCTCTCTAAGAGGTTTTGCCGTGAGTGCATAGAAGTTATGACACCTTTCAGTGTACTTGGCGAGGCTATAAATATCATTCACAACTGTATGATTATGGAATATGTAGAGGCTAGAATCATTGAAACGTAGTATCAGGTCCAGATCTTCAGCATAAGTCACTAATTGCTCTTATGAGGCCGTGTGCGTAAGAGTTGAACAAGGACCAACAATTTCCTGAAAGAGACCAAGACCAAAAATTTCGATACCCTCAAAACTTGTGTATAGGGGTTATCGACGACGCTGATGAAGATGAGCATAGTCATTTTGGGCCCAGTGGTCCCGCAACGCCTGGGCGGTATTACGGTAAAATAACGTTTTCAAGCCGTTATTGGTCCATGGTTGAGCGAGATTGACCAAATTTGCTTGAAAACGGATTCGTAATCAGCATCGAAAACTGATCCTCGTCATGCTATTGCCATTTCATATGGCCAGGACAAGTTGCGAGCATCCTCTTGTTAGAGAGAATTAGCATGAAACTGAATGCAGAACGTTATTTATTAAAAAGCCATGTTCACAAAGATCAGAGATCGGCTTGGTTAGGAGTACAATTGTGGAGATAGAGGAACGAAAAGAGAGGGGGGGGCATTGAGAGGTTAAAGATGGAGGCTCTCGAATGTCTATGCAAATTAGGGCGGGGAGAATCAATCATTACTCACTAGTGTTGTTAGATGGATTAAATTTTAGTCTCGACTAAATTTGCATTTTTAGTCCAGACTAAAAATCATTCCAAAATATTTTCTTCATTTTAGTCTCGACTAAATGGGTAAATTGATTAACATTCGAGACTAAATGTGCATTTAGTCTGGACTAATATTTTCGAATATTTTCGAGATTTTCATTTTCCATTAGTTTTTGGTGCTAAGTGGTCCATTTCTCGTGTATTTGATTGAAATAAGACGCCCAGAAGAGGGATGAAGTTCGTTTATCATCTAATAACTTCTAACTTCAGTACAATACTTCTGTTCAAAATTCTCACTGTGACATCTAAGACTTTCCTTGTCAGATGGATCTATGTATATGGAAGCAGAAGAGACGATCAGGAAACTGTGTAGTATTGCAATGTCACCAATAAAATATTGAAATTGTTAATTTTATCGCATTTTGAACACTTTTAGTCTCAACTAAATTTTAGTCTGGACTAAATTGGCATTTTCAGTCCAGACTAAAAAGACCGGTCGATTAAATTGCTAAATTTTCGCTAATTCATTTTTTATTTTTTATTTATTTTTATTTATCATACATCGCGAAGATGTTCCAACAAGTAAATTTCAGCACATTGATCGCAAGAATCATGCGTGCATTTTCCATGTTAGTGCAGGGACAAGCGATAAATAGAATGGCTTTTGCCATCTTTCTGGCTTCACAGTTTGTTCACGAAAATATTCATGGAACTCCACCTTTAAAGGAAGCGTAACCTCACTCAATGGGCTCTTCGATGCGCAATGTTCTCTCGTTGTTTGAGAACAGAGAAATAGTGTGCGCAATGAAGATACCATTGAGTGAGGTAACGTTCCCTTTAATTGCCAGATGTCCACAAGGTTATGAGAGGCAGATGGGTGCAATGAGATAGATAGAGAGTCCCTCGATCAATGAGATGTTCCTCGTATATTAATAGATTTGTTTATTTTTCATTTTGTTTTTTTTTAAATTGTATCGGCTCATTTATTCGATTTATGTGTTCTTTGAAACGGCAATAGCAAGCGAGGAAAATATTCGTCTTTGTATATCGATGGCATGAAGAAACAGAGACTGTCCATGGATCCCATGTCTTGACGATTCTTTATACTTGGAGACAAAGAAATCCGTAAGCTGCGCAAGAAAGAAATAGTTAAGCTGTGCAGGACAGAGAGCCACCGATAAGAGAGCGACCGCCGACGCTTCCCTCAGACGCGTTGCGGTCCATTCTTTAGTTTGGGTGCGACATGCGAGCAATACATGACTGGTTCACCTGAGATGGTATGTATGCAATCGAACATTTTAGAATTGCAAGTGTAATTTATCGTTTTCTCTCTCCACCCCGTTTGAACATTGAACATCCCTCATGCTCAAGTGTGCGTAGAGCATAAGAAGGGGTAGTTAGAGCTGTAATATGTCTTTTAAAATCAATTGCAGCACCGTTCTCAACGAGTTATGTATCGTCTGCAAATGCTTTTTTTTATTGCTCAATTGTCGTTGTGGAAATGTACTTTAGGTTATGTGTATTTATCTTTTTCACTCGACTTCAGTGCTTTTAAAAATCAATATTTCCTCTAGACATCAAACTGATATAATATAGATATCAAACTATCAAATGGAGACGTTATTTATTAAAACGCCATGTTCTCAATGATCAGAGATCAACTTGGTTAGCAATACTATTGTGGAGATGGAGAAACGAAAAGAGTGGGAAGTGGAGACATTGAGAGGTTAAGGGCCAGATGCCAACCAGGTTGCGAGAAGCAGATGGGTGCAAAGAGATAGAGAGAGAGTCCCTCGGTCAATGAGATGTTCCTCGTATATTAATAGGTTTGTGCATCGATTTATCCTTTTTGCCCCTTTTTTTGATTTCTATGTTCTTTGAAACTGTGATATCCGTAGAAATATGCAAATTACTCTGCCCCCCCCCCCAGGGGCGAAATGGGCAACATGAAAAAGTCTTCTTTTTCGGATACCTATCGAATGGTATATGTCCCATCCCGAAGTCCGGAAAACGGAAGGACTTCAAAAACATTCCACAAAAAAGTCAGAAACTTATCTACCAGTCTAATATATCATTGTTCGCTTTGTTTTCCCACTCCATTTCATAGTATTTCATTGAAATTCTTCAGTATGATTATCTATTTTAGATTCGAATTGTCAAATCCTCAGATTGAATCAATCAAAATGGATCTCTATAAGATCAAGCTAATACTTTTAATGGCATTATTACATCTTCTCAAATTTGTATTTATTGCAATAGGTATAGGTTTATTATTCGTATATTCGATGTTTAAAAATGCATTGCAGGAAGCTACGGAGTTCTCGGACATTTAATCGTTATTGCTCGTGATTGGTATGTGTACAACACAGATCCGACGGAATGTAATTGGGTATGAGTCACTCATGTTTCTTCGTTTTTTTAAATAAAAAAATGTATTTTATTTACTCATCGACCATCAAAAGAGAATACTTCGTATTGTAGCGAAATCAAATGCAAAGATTCAAATTTATTGAAATAAAAACAATGCAGAAAATTTATTTGATAATCAAATCATTTTAGTAGCCAGCGCTTGCAACCGCGCGAAGAGCATTTAAAATTAAATACATGCATAAAATTCGAAAATTCGCGACTTTTCCTGGTGCAGCAATCAGTAATTCAAACAAAAATCGAAAAAAAAAACGAAAATGTCCCATTCAGTCCGTCCGTTCACATCGTTCATGATACAATGATTTTTACATGTACGATATCCCTGCGCACCTTAGAAATTAGCTAATTTTCCGTTTCCGCTAGCGAATTAATTTATAACGAAAAGAGTACTTAATTCTTTCGTCACTCCTTTACAATCATTACTAATCATTCCACAAAATTCTTTCAGGATTTGACTGTCAATAAGACTGGTCGTTACGTCATCGCTTTGATTTACTGGGCGAGTTGTTTTCTACTAGCATATGGCTGCTACGCTATCCTGTTATCGATTAGGTACAATTATCACAAACATCTCAAGAAATTATCAGGAAATATTCGGGAACTAAAGGAATAAGTTAGTTGTAAAATGACCATTTCGTGCAAGGATGTCCGATCTCTCTTCAAATTTCTTCATTAAAGTTTCTCAAATTCGCTCCTGTGTCTCCATCCTTAAAAAAACTGCCACTGAGGCCAAATCGAAATACGCGACTGAAATTCACCCCCCCCCCCCACACATTTCCCTCATTCCCTTTGTCACTATTATCTACTGTACATTTGATGGAATATATATATATGTGTGTGATTTCTGTGTAAGATTTTTTATATTTTTTTCTCAGATTGTCTAATATCGTATCTATAATATAATATCTATAATTGTACGGTTGTGAATGCTTCAATTTTTTGGCTATATATATATTCATATGTTTTATATTTCAAATATTTATATTATTCATGTTTTAACTGATGGATAAATAAATAAATAAATAAATATATTCGTGGGCAGTATTAGCTGGCTTTGAGGAACCTAGAATCAATCAATTACAATAACACAACTATGCTTTGGGATATGGAAGACATAGACCAATATATGTTGCAGATTCCCTTCATTTTAGCTATGGTTCACGACTAGTCGCTTTGTTGTTTTATTACATGACAGCTGTGAAGCACAATTAAATATCCTCCCAACCCCTCATAACCTTTACTAATTATCACTCCTCGGGTACCCCCGAGAAGTTTCCCAAAAACTTGTGTTATCTAACACAGATCAAATCTGGTCAGATGCTCAAGCGTACCTTGAGATACTGGGATAAATCCGAAGAAGATGAAGAATGGCTGATGGTCATTATAGCACGCGGCGAACATCGGACGGGTTTGGTGAGGCTCGTGTGGCTCGAAATCATCGTGTGGCTTGTTTCTCTTCACTCACCAAACCCGTCTTATGTTCGCCGCGCGTTATGGTGACCTTCTGACATTCTTCAATTGCTTTGGATTTATCCCAGTAACTCAAGGTACGCTTGAGCATCTGACCAGATTCGATCTGTGTTAGATAACACAAGTTTTTGGGAAACTTCTCGGGGGTACCCGAGGAGTAATAATAAAGAGTTTTTTTTCATTCCAGCGTACTGCGGTTTTAATATTTGGCAAATTTTTATGACTCGTGTGTAATTGTAATAAAGATCGTCAATTCTTTTATTTTTAATTTTTTTTGGACAGGTTCGAGACAAAACGACTGCGCCATAGTGTGCCACTAATCCTTTGCAAAATCTCTTCTCTATTTACCTTAAAAAAATAAAATGTAACATACAATTATCAAAAACATTGGACTCACATGGAAGTCGAACCCTTAGCCTTCGGCTTCCAAGGTCTCCGATATACCGACTGCGCCATTGTATGCCACTAACCGTATAGAAGATCTCTGCTCTACGCCTCCCCCTGCGTCTCTGTCAGTGTGACCAGCGCACACTGACAGAGACGCAGAGGGAGGCGTAGAGCAGAGATCTTCTATACGGTTAGTGGATGAGATGTTCTTTGTTGTTCTGACCTTGTTAAGCGGTTGATTTTCTTGGCAACCCATCCTGTGGCCGAAATCTACAGAAAACCGTTTTCCGGCAAATGTGACGTCATTGGCTTAGGAGGCCTTTTCCAAAAATCCGTTGTTCATGCATACGGCCACTGGTGTGATGATTCAGAAATGAATAAGAGCTAATTGCTGGCAAGTGCTTCCAAGTGAATACACACGTGTATAAAAGCGAAAAAAATAGGAAAAAATAAAACGACTATCCGGCAAAATCGAGACCAGTCGCTCAATTTTCGACGCTGGCAATACTAATTAGTAAAGAATTTGAATAATGTGCGCCCAATGTCTGATCTATGATCTTTGATCTTTGCCAGTATTTGTAATTGTCGATGAACTTTTCTATTCAAGGCTGCTTTATATTCAGCCCAATATGTATGCGAAGTTGAAGATTTTAGGAGATGATAGGCTTTATTCACTTTTTCAAGGGTTGTACTCGATGGGAAGGTTCTTTCTGCGAACCATACCGTCACCCTGGAACCATTCACGACGGAACTGCTTGGCGGCTCCATCGGGGGTGTTGGTCCACTCGATGGTGATACGGTCGTTGTTGGTATCCTGAACGGTAATGCGATTACGGTAAAAACGAAAGACTACAGTAACCTCCTACAATAATCAATGTACCGTACCTCTTGCCCGTAGGAGAAAGCATCGCATGAGACTGCGATGAGGGCGTTCTCCTTGGGGTCGAGAACTCCTGTTCCGGGGTCGACACCGAGTCTCTTCATGTTGGTGGTCTTGAAGCCAAATCCGATACGGCGGCCCGAATTGTTAGTTACCTTAAATAATAAGCCGTTTAGCAAAAATTAAAAGTTAGTCTTGTTAAGTCTAAACCTTAAAACCCTAACAATAAGACCTTAAGTGGCTGATACTAACCTTGATGTGGTAAGTGTGCTTATCATCATAAGGAGCGTTGAAGACGATCTTGGTACCAGGAGCAGTGATGATATCTCCGGGAGCAATTGATTGAGCCATGATTGACTCAAGTGACGAAAAGACCAAAAGGAGGGTATTTATACTGAAGAATGTCTCTAAATTCTATAATTAATTAATTAAGCTAATATTCAAAAGACCTATAATTAAATTTAAAAAATGCAAATTTAACATTTATAATTTTAAAAATCGCTAATTAAATTGTCGTAACTGGATTATGGGCATATATGGCTCGTGAGCTCGCGAAGAAACTGTGCGCCCGTAATTGTAGTGTAGCAGTCTATATTACTTGTCCCGTACATCCGATAATCGAGAGAGGTTTCAATAAACTTTTATGCATCGTTACCTTTTGTGCCTACGCCTTAACCCCCCTCCGCTGCGTCTCTGTCGTTACGGCGGAGGTTAAGTCGTACTCTGGTATTTCGAAACTTAAGTCTACTTAAAGTTTCCACATGAAGTAGACTTGTAAGTCTACTTAAAGTTAAACGTAAGTATACTTAAAGTGGTGTGGCATACTGTAATGGATATCGTCAAATATTCTTTCACTTTAAGTAGACTTAAAGTCTACTTCAAGTCTGTGACGTAGTTTAAGTAGGCTTTAAGTTTCAAAATACCAGAGTAGGCACTTAAAGGTGGAGACCCGCGAATGCTCATTCAAATCTCTTGTATCTCGCTTATGCAAGTGTAAAGTGATATGCAAGAAGAGTGAGTCACCGCTCGTCAATCCCTTAGCGCAGTGGTAACACTTCTGTCTAGATAGCGTGGGTTCGAATCCTATTGCCGAACTTTCCTATTTTCAAAAAGCACGCCTTTGCCTGCTATTGCAAGCATGATTCATTCATGTTTCTAGCAATCAATAAGCAGAATTACCGTTAAATAAATGGTGTACTGTATGTAGAATAAGTTTTGCTACCTTTCTGTCTTTACAGTTTGTTCACGAAAATATTCGCGGGAGTCCACCTTTAAGAGGCCGTTTGTGTAAGAGTCGGGCAAATCTGGGAGATGGTTGGCACAGGCCAAAAATTTTGATACCCTCAAAACTTGTGTATAGGGGTTATCGACCATGCTGATGTAGATAGGCATAGTCATTTTGGCTCCAGTGGTCCCGCAACGCCTGGGCGGGATTACGGTAAGATCACGTTTTCAGGCCATTCTCGGTCCATGGTAGAGCTAGAGGTATGAAAAATTGGACTCCTAGGACAGAGTTCGATGGCGATGATGGCTCTCTACATCATTAGTTTTGAAAAATTTTCAAAAGGTCGATTATTGGAAATTTTGATGGAGACGTTTGCGCCCCAGACGAGTATGGCAGTTCGAACAGGCGTGACGGGAGGATCACAACGATGTATTATGAGCCCATATCTCCGTTGCACCGCTAATATTGCCTTGATATAGTGATCTGCAAAATCACGAGGAGTTGTCTGCGTCTCTTTATTCCGCGCGCTCTCTCGGCACTCTCTCATTTCGCCGCGCTCTCTCGAGAGTGCGAGAGAGCGCGCGGAATTGAGAGAGTCCTCTTGTTTACCTCTTTCGCAGATCACTATATCGAGGCAATATTAGCGGTGCAACGGAGATATGGGCTCATAATACATCGTTGTGATCCTCTCGTCACGCCGGTTCGAACTGTCATACTCGTCTGGGGCGCAAACGTCTCCATCAAAATTTCCAATAATCGACCTTTTGAAAATTTTTCAAAACTAATGATGTAGACAGCCATCATCGCCATCGAATTAAAAAAAATTTTTCGAAAATGAACGATTTTCATATTGATTATGTACATTGCATAGTACTTTGACAGAATGCTACAGAAAGCAAGTTGGAAACTGAAATTTTAAAATTTTCGGACTATGACTCCCGGGTCGTGAAAATCGAAATTTTTAAGTTGGTCCAAGTGATGGGCTTCTTGTGTCATTTTACTCGACTCACCTCTAAACTTTGAGAAGACCACAATTCCGCACCAATCGTTTGGAAAATACAGCATTTGTTCGGGAAAACCATCGATGACGGAAATTCTAGCAAAAAATTCGACAAAATGGTCGATCAGGAAGAACCCAGTTTAAAGTTAAATCAATGCAGAATTGCTTAGGCTACAATACCTGGTCGGATATTTTGGGCACTCACTAAAACAAAACCAAAATTTTGAGTAAAAAAAGTGGTTTAGGAATCAACGCACATTCGATGCTAATAGTGAATTAGCAAGCACTGTCTACTCTAGACGCATCGCAGATGATATTTAGACTTCATCTCAACAATTTGAGAAATTATGATTTTTTAAAGTTTTTTTTAAAAATTATTTTTTCTAATAGCCTGAGGGCACAAACAGGAAATTTCAGCCGTTTTGTGTAATAAGGGCCGATGACACTCCTAACACCCGTATGGACTCCCAGTTCTCATTGCTAGCGCACGTGTCCGGGGGGTGGTCGAGTCTTAACTGCCATCTCTCTTAACATGACATGAAAATCTCAAATTTATTTTTTTGCGAAATCAAAGATCAGAGATCACTTTTGGACTTTTTGGCTGAAGTGTATCCCACCCGTAGGGATTCCACATGTCCCTAGGGGTGGGATACACTTTGAGCGCACATAAACGATTTTCGCCTACTGCGCCACTTTGCTCTCCGCTCCCTGCAATCTTACCGAGAATGAGAACGGGAGAGTGACCTCTATCAATGGTCTCTTCATTGCGCACACTATTTCTATGTTCCCTAACAACGAGAGAGCGTAGATCGTTGAAGAGATCACAGGGGTTTCAGCCCCTTTAATACGATTGATCCATCCATCCATTATCATTCATACATAAATACCAGAGTTATGCAGAATTATGGATTGCTATGATGAAGATTGTTATGATCAATATTTGAAAGATTAACATTTCGATCTACACCATCGAGATTTTTCCGTAATAAGATTGTATAATGATCGAGATTCATCTCACGAACCGAAAGACATATTTGATGTAGATTTTTATGTTTGCAGCTTGCTATGACTATTGAAAGTACAATTTTACGGCATCTAGAGAGTGCCTATCCGATTGCATACAATTTCCGGTTTCCCTCTCGCCAATTACATACAATGTAAACACGTTAGTTCAAAATGTGAAAGAGATGGGAATAGCGGGGCAAAGGAGAGGCGAGGCGACTTTTGCCATTACTGTGGTGCGTTGTTTGGTGTGTTTTCACAGTCTCATAATAATGAGACGGTAGTTCATTAGTCAGAGCGGCGCACCTCAGACAGGTTTGGTGACGAGGCGGAGAGTGTGACAGAAAGAATCATTTGAATCCATCTTGCACACACACTCTCTCAAATGCAGCCCACCAAACCCGCCTGGCATCCGCCTCGCACTCTTTATAAGTTGGAAAACGTGGTCCTCCCTTCCTTCATTGTTGCCCCGCAATTACAGAGGCTGAACTAACGTGTAAACCTCATTCTCCGTATTTATCTTTTTTTTAATTGTTAAAGTCCATGTTAAAAATCCTGAACTGATATTTCAGATTAATTTATTTTTATAATAAATTAGGTCCATATTTATCGCTTGCGAATAAATGTTCGTTTAAATACATGTATTCCCACAGTGTGATGAAATAGCAAAAGATCGCTCACAGGAAGGTAATTATAATCTCCAACTTAGTTTTCGAAATTGTATAAATATATTATAAAAATATTTTTTTTCGTGCCTGCACTTCATATTAATTTGGGTCGTCTGAGCCGTGATTCAAGTCTATCCTAATTACAGAGAGAAAAACATTCCGACCTCAGCACGAATCTAATAGAGCAAAAGAATAAAAACAAAAAAAAACAACTAAAAAAACTTTTTAAAAAACAATAAAAACAGTCTTAACCAAGTCTAGACATCTTAAGTCTAATCTCAATCAATCATAGTGGAATTGTACTTTTTTTGAAAGATTTATAAGAATAAGATACTATGAAACGAATAAAAAATGGTCTCATAAAGTTCATTCATATATTACTATTTGAAAAAAAAGATTTATATGAACCGGAGAAGCTAGAGATATTCGATAGATCTCGGTCGATCTGGCTCACAACAAGAGAAGGTAGCTAAATTAAAGATGGAGACCTCGAGTTTTTTCGTGATAAGACTGTTCGGATAGAATGATACTTTTAAGTTTAAAAACAAGTCAAGAACGTAAACAAGTCAACAGTGTACAACGAATGATCATGAACCACTATGCCGACGCGAATGCAGAATTTTTCGATAGTGTTGCATTCGATATTGATTTGGTTTGAACTTTTTTGCAATGAAGAAGATCCCACACGAATCTGAAAATTGTCATTGTCCGTATAAAATGTAATTGCATAAGAAAATGACAAAATGTATCTAAATACCGAGACAACAGGCATTTACATACAAGTTGCACTCTCTCGCATAACTCTCGATTACACCTCATCTTTCTCTCACCTAACCCGTCTGACTTTCGCCGCGCTGATTTTATATTTAAAAAGAGATCGGCAAGAGTTTCTGAACTATGCAAAACAGCAAATAGTCCTTGCGGACAAATAAAACAAGTGATTTTATACGCTCAATAAACCTTTTTTTTAATTTTCATTTTTTTCCAGTAAAGTACTAGTCCGTGACGTCACGTAAGTAATCTACTAGTTTGGAAATACCAGAGCAGTGATCTTTCAAGGCCAATTCAGTCTGGAGGGCCTAATCTCTTCTTACATTAGTAATTCATCAAATTATATTTACCCTCTATAAGGCTTAATGAAGAATAATGTGATATAGGGCGACGTTGCCGGCATTACTCCGTACATCTAAATGTTATTTTTAATATTATTATTTATAATCTACCATCATTTTCCTAGAAACTTTCATTGCCAGCGTTCAACGTAACGAAAAGAAAAGAAACGAAACAATAAAATGCCACGTGTGTGTAAAACGTGGAGCGTTTAATCTCATTTTCTTTTCTTTTCGCCACTATTTAACAGAACAAAAAAGTAGCAATGAGTGAACTTGCCAGCATAGTGAAATGTTCTTGAAATACCGAACACGCTTGAAAAAATTGGCACAATGTGTACGATATTGCTCCTGTTAGTAGAAAACACGGGAGTATCGCTTGGAGGGATAATACCTTAATCAATGGATTAAATAAAAAATATAATCTCTAAAAACACATTTTTTTAAACACAGATTCTATGAATCGAGTCCATGGTTTCCGACCAAATTTTTATTTTAAGAGACCTATGAGAAATGGAGCAAACATGGGAGCTTCTAAACGAAAATGTAGTGTATTGTACATCTAGGTCGTGTTATTAACACGTTCTCCGCTGCGCCCCGAACGTGTTAATGACATGGGCGCATCGGAGAACGTGTTAATAACACGACAGAGCTGTATTGCACGTACCTGTACAAGATTTGCATGTTGTTTAATGGTTTGTTGGCTCATATTTCTACTAGCAGATTCAAGTGTACGAATAACCTGTCAAAATATAGATGAGGTATATCATCATCTGGATTCTACTTAGAGCACAGTTGTTGAAAGAACATCAAGATATATACGATGAACCGATGATTAGAAGAAATAATTGAACGTCATTGATCTATGAAGGACCCCATGCCATGACTCACCGCACCAATGTGCGAATGTGATAAAGATTATCATCATCTGGTATTGCTTCCGACCAGGAACCCTGTAATTTCCTACCAGACCACCGGCAAGGTTCCTGGTTGGAAATTTACCGTGTTCCTGGTAGGAAATGCGCAAGCAGGATCCTTGGCTGGAAATCTAGCAGGATCCCGGTATCGCTACGGGGAAAGAGGGCGCTATACCGGGTTCCTCGTAGGAAAAAATACGAGAGATCTGTCAACTGTTCAAAATATGCAATTGTTGACCATCTCTTGTTAGCTCAAGCATAATTTGTTGCATGTAAATAAGGTCGAGTGTGACCAAAGTTACCACAGTATTGGATACTACTTTAAAGGGACCGAAACCTTTGTCAACGGCCTCTTCAACGGTATACGCTCCCTAGTTGTTAGAGAACAGAGAAATAGTGTGCGCAATGAAGAGACCATTGAGTGAGGTCACTCCCCCTTTAAAAGAGATACATAATAATATTGTATATTACTTCAACCTTTCTTCGCAGCCACAATGTAGCACCGAGTGCTGGAAAAATCGGAACTATCATTGAAAGAATGGCAAGAAAAGCATGCAGCTGAAAAATCGTATGATGACCTGAAATATCGAAATAAGCAAATATTTTAAATATTCCATTATAATGTTCAGTAATAACATATATAAAATAAATAAATAAATAACCTGCTACAATGTGCCCGTCCAATTCTTGTTGGAGATTTAGCCTGACTACATCATCTTTAGTCATATTCGGATCGTCGAATGCTGTTCTTATAAACACCTACAAATCCTACGTAACCTTTCTAACAAGGGAAGCACAACTGGAAACGGAAACGATTCCGAAGTTTACCTATATAGGTGGATAGGGTTGGGTGGGAGATATCCAAAAGTGGTTTCAAAAGTTGCACCGCTGATCTACTAATCGATATTTTCAATCGATATATTTTAACACCCGCGTCAAATTTTAGCCTAAAAATTTTTCTCTTCTTTCAAAATGTTCTATTTTCATGTTAAAGCTCGGAAATGACGAAAAAACAATGAAAATGAAGTTGGGGAACTCGTAGGACATTTTAAACGTAAATGGGTGAAGAAATATCGATTGAAAATATCGATTAGTAGATCAGCGGTGCAACTTTTGAAACCACTTTTAGACATCTCCCACCCAACCCTGTCCACCTATATAGGTAAATTTCGGAATCGTTTCCGTTTCCAGTTGTGCTTCCCTTGTAAGAATAATCTCTTTCTATCGATAGAATATACATAGAAAAAATATTATTTTTGAAAAGAAGATATTGTAAAACAAAACTGAACCCATTGCATAGCGAAGGGTAGATAGCAGAGAAAAACGTATCCAAGTATCCGAAATCGTGATGGATTTATTCTAAAAAATCGTTTAATTGCATTAAACATGGTATTTTCATTCTACATATAAAAATAAAGTTTCTTTTAAAACATACCTTTTGAGAACTGCAAATCGATAACAGAAATGTACGACGATGAGACAAGCAGAGAATGCGAATGTATGAAGCATTGTGGTATAAACTAAATAGTATAATAATAATATATTTATCGCATCTTGGAGAAGAGAGAAAAGATAATTTGTTCGTCAACAATTAAAATATATATTAAAACAAGCAGTTGCGACGACATAGTTGCACTGGATTGCAACTTCAATTGCAACTTTTTTACAGAGTTATACCAATCATTTACTACTTTCAGATTGCTCACAGTAGGGGAAACATAAGTTTTTTTTTCTTTTTTTCTTTCCCTTACTGCACTCCCAGTCGTTTGCACAAGGATCATAAATCGGTTGGGAGATGGCCCATGGCAACCAAAGTTGTATCATTGTTATCAGTAGGAGTGTACGGTATTGTGCTACCGTAACAGTCGGGAATCGTGAACTGATTTTTTTCAGTGGACCCATGACCATGGGGTTCATGGTTGAAAATGGCCGAAGTCGAAAAATTCATGATGATCCGAGAACAAATACTAGTTGCCATTATATCAATAGTGAGCTAACTTTTATCTTTCTGGATACCGTAATCCGTACTACCGTAATCAAACAAGGATTTGCCGTGAATTTCGCTATAATATTGTAGGGTACGGAAGCTAGATTACGGTGGTTCGGGTTACGGTATACAGTAAGATAAAAGTTGGCTCACTATTGATATAATGGAAACTAGTATTTGATCTCGGGCAATCATGAATTTTCGACTTTCGCCATTTTCAACAATGAACCGGGTCATGGGTCAACTGAAAAAAATCAGTTCGCGATTCCTGACGGTTACGATAGCCCAATACCGTACACTCCCACTGACAACAATGGTACAACTTTGGTTGCCATACGCTAAATCCCAACCGATTTATGATCCGTTGTGCAAACGATCGTTGGCAAAACGATCGCCCCCGTTCTCTACAACGAGAGAGCGTAGACCGTTGAAGAGACCGTTGACAAAGGTTTCAGTCCCTTTAACTTACATGTTAGGCACGTTTCTCTGCCGGAAACGGCACATGGGCCGAGAAATGCATAGATCAACGTGTTTCCTATTGGCGAAATTCTGTAATTTTGAGATGATAATAATTCAAAGGGTTAAGTTTTGTAAAATTTGGTATTTTTATTTGGCGAAAGTATAATTTGATCCACCCGTATTGAGCACGATCTCTGTTCAGATAATTAGATAAAACTAAAGATTATTTTATATCTTTTATATTTTATCTACATGCATACGCATGCACTATTTGTGTACACTATTTGCCCACATACGGGGCAAATGGTAGCCCAGGAACCCGAGATTTACCTATATGCAGGCTAACATTTACTCGTGCAAATTTATGAATGCACTCATAGCCAGTGTAGTTACTTGTATTCTTTCTTACCTTACAATGGTCAAAGTACTAGTCAGATTTGCGATTCCTTCCGTGAACGCAGATATCAGGATAAGAATGGAATAAGATCTGAAAAATGGTTGTTGAAGTGATTATTGATTGAAAATGAACAATTATACTAGCAGGCACTGGTTTTTCTATTAGTTATAAATAGATAATTAATCAATAAACCAATAAACGCTACCGTAGCGATGGTGGCGACCGCGCGATGACGGCCGTAGCGAGCAGGATATTCGCGGTGAGAAGTTGGCTCACTATTGATATAATGGAAACTAGTATTTGATCTCGGGCAATCATGAATTTTCGACTTTCGCCATTTTCAACAATGAACCGGGTCATGGGTCAACTGAAAAAAATCAGTTCGCGATTCCTGACGGTTACGATAGCCCAATACCGTACACTCCCACTGACAACAATGGTACAACTTTGGTTGCCATACGCTAAATCCCAACCGATTTATGATCCGTTGTGCAAACGATCGTTGGCAAAACGATCGCCCCCGTTCTCTACAACGAGAGAGCGTAGACCGTTGAAGAGACCGTTGACAAAGGTTTCAGTCCCTTTAACTTACATGTTAGGCACGTTTCTCTGCCGGAAACGGCACATGGGCCGAGAAATGCATAGATCAACGTGTTTCCTATTGGCGAAATTCTGTAATTTTGAGATGATAATAATTCAAAGGGTTAAGTTTTGTAAAATTTGGTATTTTTATTTGGCGAAAGTATAATTTGATCCACCCGTATTGAGCACGATCTCTGTTCAGATAATTAGATAAAACTAAAGATTATTTTATATCTTTTATATTTTATCTACATGCATACGCATGCACTATTTGTGTACACTATTTGCCCACATACGGGGCAAATGGTAGCCCAGGAACCCGAGATTTACCTATATGCAGGCTAACATTTACTCGTGCAAATTTATGAATGCACTCATAGCCAGTGTAGTTACTTGTATTCTTTCTTACCTTACAATGGTCAAAGTACTAGTCAGATTTGCGATTCCTTCCGTGAACGCAGATATCAGGATAAGAATGGAATAAGATCTGAAAAATGGTTGTTGAAGTGATTATTGATTGAAAATGAACAATTATACTAGCAGGCACTGGTTTTTCTATTAGTTATAAATAGATAATTAATCAATAAACCAATAAACGCTACCGTAGCGATGGTGGCGACCGCGCGATGACGGCCGTAGCGAGCAGGATATTCGCGGTGAGACCGATCATGTCTACGAACGCTATGCAAGAGATCCATATCCTATCGTGAAGAGAGAGGGTGGAGGGCCATGTTGAATCCATAGTTGGTACCCTCCAAATAAAGCATGGTATAATCTAATTTAATATAGTTTATCTTACATTGAATAAATTTAACAACAAGCGATAAATAAATAGCGTGAATTATAATAGGTTGAGTCGAGGGGGGGGGGGGGCGTAGAGAGGGAGCTCACCGTATATAGTCGCTTCTGGGTTCAAAGATCATATCACGATAGATCTAGATATATTAGGGTGGATGAGGTCCTAACAATAAGCGGAAAGTGGATCGAAACATACGTCACGGTCAGTCGATATGGAAATACGAGGAATGGAATGTGGGATAAAAGCATCAGAAAAGCACTCAGCTTACGAATGGAAAAAGGGCGTGGGAGATAATAATATTATGAGGTACTCAATGTGAAAGTCAGCGCATTTTATACAGGTGATGGATAGCTAACTAAAATACGTTGTATTTTTTTATTTATCCATCAGTTACATATACATTTACACTACATTAGAACAACTTTATTCAGCAGATTAGGGACAGCTGTCCCTGTATCTCAATGGTCTCTTCATGGTGCACACTATTCCTCTGTTCTGTATCAACGAGAGAGTATACCGTTGAAGAGACCGTTGACAAAGGTGTCGGTCCCTTTAAAGTATGAATAATGAAGAGGGTAAACAATAAGGGAGATATGCAATTCCGTCGCTCTAAGCGTCTCTTTCGACAGAGTAGTGGCAGAAAAAATTAATGTTGAGATTGAGGACGAATACCAGAGAGAGGTATAATGCCGTTAATTTTTTTTATAATATTATTCACTTCTTAGTGTTAATCCGCACTTAGATGTCACATGATATGTTATGGTAACTGCGGCGGAAATACACACAGAAAAATAAGTGTACTCCATAGACCTGTGAAGCAGGGCTGGGGTTTTTTTCATTTTGATTTTTGAATTTTTCAAATTTTTTGACCGTTTCAAAAAATATATATATAAAATCGAATTCTTTCGATTTTTTCTCAAAAATCGAATAAAAATAAAATGTTAGAAAGTACCGTCAAAACGAAAGAAATGGAAACATCTGTGAAAAAATAAGACAAAATTTGACAAAGCTTAAAAAAGATTTCCATTTTTATCAATTTTACGGTCTTGATGAAGACGGCTCTATAGGCTTGAGTGTGGAAGAGGTTTCCCAATGCACTTAAGTAAAATTTAAAAAAAAAACTTTACTCTCAACCTCAAACCGAATTCTGAAACATGAAAATTATGATACAATAATTTCCATTTTTCAGAATTTGGTTGATTGCCTTGTTGACTGATTTTACAACTTTTCATATAAAATAATGTCTTTGAATTGCTCATTATCCTTTTAAACAAAATAATTTATTTTTTTCAAAAAAAATTTGAAATTATTTTCAAAAAATCTCCGCCCTGCTGTGAAGTGTTATATCTAAGACTTTTTTTTGAAAGTGACGAAGAAGTGTTAAATAAAACACTTCACAGGTCTGTGGAATACACTGGCCGGAGTAGTGTGTAATGATTAATAAATACGTGCTATATTAAAGGTGACCCGGAAACGAAAAACAAATTTTTCCAATTCAAAAAAAAGCTTGAAAGTATGTTTCGAAATTTACAAATCTTATATCATAAACTGTTCATGAACTGTAGTAGACTACGGTAAACCGCCGTAACCCTGTTCGGTTGGTCAGGTCAAGTGCGACGCGACAGATTTTAGAAAAAAGGTCCACGCGATGTACATACATACCGCACGAGATTTGGCCTCTCAACGGTGTACCCCGCAAAAAATACTGGAGATCTTAATAAAAAAAATCAAAACTTTTTTCCTGTTGAGGTATTTCCTTGTTGTGAAGTTCAGGATTGGGTGTTTCAACATCGGAATTTTCACAAATGTTTTTCTGAAGTCACATTTCACAAAAATTTATTCCCGACACATTTTCCCCAAATGCCGTTTTCCACGAATTCATGTTGAATGTCATTTCTCACATTTTCTATATTCAATTAAACATTTCGACATAATAATCATTCTAACAATTAATCATTAACAATTAATCGTTCTTCACAATGCAATTAATCAATTAATCAACTAATAATTCTACTAACAATTAATCATTTTAAC